>CM035836.1:167754329-168959761 GCA_020510985.1 Pholidichthys leucotaenia
TCACCCGCAGTCAGACACACTCCCAGCAGCCTCCCACCGGCAGAGCAGCGCCACGGAGGTGGTAAACCCCAGTTGCAGCAGATATGGGAGGAGACTGAAGCCAAAACAGCGTGTGGACTGATGTTCTATTGTTCTATCTAAGATGCTGGGGGGGGGGGGGGGGGCAGTGTGGGCCTCAGGTTATTTCACACCTTAGACAGAGACAATGAATACACATGGGAGAACAGTGGGAGAGGGGTTTGAATGAAGTGTAGTGTAGATGTCCTGCTGTTATGAGGAAGTGCCTTGAATCTTGTGAAGTGTGACTTGATATAGAGAGAGGGATGCTTAATGTGACTAGTCAGTCTGTTCTTTGCTTGTGAGATGTGAGTGTGTAATAAATCGTCTGAAATGAATCTGCCTCTGATTTCACACACTCCACAGTTCCACGTAAACGTGTCAAAATATATCCCAACAACAAGCCATGGGTTACAAAATCAGTTAAATCCTGCTTACAGAGGAAAGCACTTGCCTTTAAACAGGGGTCTGTTTCTGAGCTACAGGTTGCCACAAAAGAGCTGAAATCCGAAATTTTAAGAGCAAAACAGAATTATAAATCAGAATTGGAAAGCAAGATGGCAACAAAGAAACTTGGTTCAGCCTGGGCCAGTATGAAAACTATTGCAGGCCTTCAGAGCACAGAGTGCAGTAATCGTGTGTTTTTAGATGGTTTTAATTCAGACACAGAGCTGGCTAATGCTCTTAATTGTTTTTATGGTCGTTTTGACTCCTTTGATTTTAGCACTGAAACCCAAGATTTGAAACAGAAACTCAAAGACAATCAGCACTTTAATATTGAGGTGCAGGATGTTAAAAGGGAGTTCTGCACTGTAAAAGTGAACAAAAGTCAGGCCCTGATAATATATGTGGGCGCTTGGTAAAGTCCTGTGCACATGAACTGAGTCCTGTATTTCATTACATTTTCAATAAGTCCTTAGAAACGCAACATGTGCCTAAGATCTGGAAAGAAAAAAAAAATTAAAAAAATAAAAAAATAAAAAAAGATGGCAGCGCGCCTAGACGCAGCGGCCCCTCTTGGCATCAGCGAGTGTGAGAGTTTTAATCATCCCAGACGTACATTCTGTAAAACTTACAACCATGAGACCTTATTAAACATCAAGGTACTGCACGCTGCAAGAATCGCGGCGATCGGTTGTGATTTGGACATTCTACGCAAGCATGGAATTTTGGCGGAGTCCCTGCTGGAAGCTACCCGGGAGAGGAGGAAGCGGAAGCGGAGCGAACGCAAGCAAAAGCGAGGAAAAAGGGCCGGGATCCATGCTAGGCTAAAGGCTAACCCCTCCAGACCAGCGGTACTGTCGCTTCTTCTGTCAAACATCCGCGCCCTCGAAAACAAGGTGGACGAGCTGCGTTTGCTGAGAGAAACCCGGAGAGAATGGAGGGACTGCTGTGTGTTTGTTTTCACCGACACATGGCTCCACAACAACATTCCTGACGAGGCCATTCAGCTGGAAGATATGGCGATGTTCCGTGCCGACAGGGAAACGGCGAGCTCCGGTAAGAGCCGGGGGGGTGGGCTATGCATCTATGTTAACAAGAACTGGTGCGTTAATGCCACGTTAGTGTCTAAACACTGCTCTCCGTTGGCGGAGTTCCTTATTGTTAATTGTCGGCCATTTTATCTGCCGAGGGAATTCAGCAACGTGTTTGTAGTTGGTGTTTACATAGCGCCGAGCCCTAATCCTAAAGCTAATGCTAAGAAGGCACTCGGGGTACTGCACAATGCGATCAGTGAAATCCAAACGTCACACCCGGACAGTTTTGTGGTGGTTGCGGGGGATTTTAACCACACCAGCTTAAAGACTGTGCTCCCCAAGTTTAAACAATGTGTAGACTTTAAGACTAGAGGAGAGAATATGTTGGACTTAGTGTACACAAACACAGATGCATATAAAGCAATACCCCGCCCCCATCTCGGCCGTTCTGATCACATGTCCGTGATGCTGGTGCCTGCCTACAAACCTTTATTGAAGCGCAGCAGGCCAGCAGTGAAACAAATCAGGATTTTGCCAGAGAGTGCAACCTCTGCACTGCAAGACTGTTTTCAGCACACAGACTGGAAGATCTTCAAAATAGCAGCCTCCCAGGAAGACAGGACAGATAAGATAAGATAAGATAAGATAAGATAAGATAAGCCTTTATTAGTCCCACAATGGGGAAATTCCAGGATTGCAACAGCACAGGGATAGCAACACTCAGAGCAACAATCAGAAGGCAAGAAAAAACAACATCTAGTAAACATATGTCCATATTACTATAAATGTATATATATAGACGCACAGTGCAGAGCATTATGGCTGGTGAATGTGCAGCAGAAAGTCTAAGCTCTCTCTCCGCAGATGCAGCGAGCCAGCTGGAAGTCTTTGGGCATGATGGTGACCCCCTTAGCGAAGAAGAGACCCACCAGGTGGGCCTCGCTGGTCTCCTGCAGAGCCATGATGGCGAAGCTCAGGAAACGCAGGACGGTCTTGAAGTCCAGCGATCTCCCTCACCAGGCGCTGGACGGGCAGCTTACGGATGAGCAGCTCCGTGGATTTCTGATAGCGACGGATCTCTCTCAGAGCCACGGGCCAAGATATTTATACAATCCTACAAATATCTTGGGATGATTATTGATAGTAATTTAAACTTTGAAGAGAACTGTGAAAGGGTGTGCAAAAAGGGTCAGCAACATTTGCATTGCTTGAGAAAACTTGCACTCTTCCAAACTGACCGAACCATAATGACAATGTTTTATCGGGCTTTTATTGAATCTGTTTTATCCTTTTCTTTAGTGTCATGGTTTGGTCAGATAAAACTGAAACAGAGGAAATCCTTGGATCAGGTAGTTAGACGGTCCAGTCATTTGCTTGGTGAGTCACAGCTGAGCCTGACATCCCTGTGACAAGTACAGAGGATGGCTACCTCCATTTTAAATGATGACTCCTGAAGCGGATGATAAAATAAAGGCAGCGATGAGAGTTTTAAGCAGGTTTATTAAATCATACCGCCATCACGAGCTCCGCCCGGCACCGTGCATGCACGCCGGGAGTGAGCCCAGAGGCTCTCCAGCAAAGAGACACAAGAGTGAGTGTGTCAGCAGCAGTTGCAGGAGTGAGAGCAATGAGAGAATGAACATGAAAATCAGACAGCTTATATGCTCAGCTCAGACAATACATCAAAGACATTCACAGCAGTCGATCTGGGCATTTGCACATGAGAGGCACAGACAGTACAGGAAGCATGAACACAATGCATGAGTGGGACATTAACATCACAGCAGTGAAACCATGCATGAATGGCAGATTACTTCACAGCATGCAGCGGAAAAAACCAGAAGAGCGAGCTGTCTGTCCCAGTCTGTTGTGGGGGTTGCCACACCGCTCCCCCCCAGAGGGCAAGGCAGGCGGCCGAGACCTCGATATTGCAGCTTTGGCAGCGAGCAGGGAAGGCTCTCTGCGGGAGGAGGGGGAGGGAGGAGGGGGGTAGTACGTGGCGGCCGGGACGGTGAAATCGTCCGAGCAGCGCAAAAATTGCTTGCTGGTCCGCGACGTCAAGGGGCTGTCCCGTTGAACGTGCGGAGGTCCACAAGAAGAAAAATTAGTCTCTGACTCCTCTCGCGGCCATGAAGAAAAACAGGAGCGGCGAGGCTGCGTAGCGGCTGTAAGAAAAAAAAGAAACAAAAGCAGAGGGACTTGGCGTGTTGACTTTAGGTGCAGGCACAACCTGAAAGCCTTCGGGGACCGCAGACTGCTGAATTCCCGTTGAGCGCCATGGCTAAGACCATAAAATCCAGTGAGCAAGCTGCGTGCCTCAGGTGTACGAGCAAGCCTGAAGGGCCATTGTGCAGCGGCGAAGAAGGAAGGTGGTCAGTGGAGCCGTATGTGTCCCGTGCGTGGTGCGCCGTCCGCGTAACCCCCGGTGCGTGTGCCGGGGCTCCGTGCGTGGGTGGGCCAGCTGGAGAGGAGAACCAGGGTCAGGAATCTTGGTGGAGATCGGCGCAGTCGGCACCGATAAACATCTATGTTGAGCTGTGACTGCAGATTAGTCATGGTGCGTTGGAGCGTTGAGGGGAAATAGACGATCTTTGTCCCTCAGGCTCGGGTAGATGCGTGGGATCGCTGAGAGGGAGGAGGAGCGGTGAGAGGGAGAAAACGTTTTGTGTCCCTCGGCCGGTCCAGCGTGGACGTCCCGATCTCAGGTGAGGGTCACGCCATGACGTTTTCTGCGTTTTTCCCGGTCGTGGGTGATGTCCGGAGAGTAGCTCGCCTGTGTTGGCTCTGCGTCGAGGTCTCCCTGAAGCAGAAGGGAGGGCAGATCGTTTGCGTCAGGCTGCTGTGTTCGCTGGCAGCGTGTTTTTGTCAGCGTAGGGTCGCCAGCGTGGCCGTCCAGACCAGAAGGTTGCGTTGCACAAAGCGTGTGCATTCTTGGGGTCACCAGTGAAGCGGATGATAAAATAAAGGCAGCGATGAGAGTTTTAAGCAGGTTTATTAAATCATACCGCCATCACGAGCGCCACCCGGCGCCATGCATGCACGCCGGGAGCGAGCCCAGAGGCTCTCCAGCAAAGAGACACAAGAGTGAGTGTGTCAGCAGCAGTTGCAGGAGTGAGAGCAATGAGAGAATGAACATGAAAATCAGACAGCTTATATACTCAGCTCAGACAATACATCAAAGACATTCACAGCAGTCGATCTGGGCATTTGCATATGAGAGGCACAGACAGTACAGGATGCATGAACACAATGCATGAGTGGGACATTAACATCACAGCAGTGAAACCATGCATGAATGGCAGATTACTTCACAGCATGCAGCGGAAAAAACCAGAAGAGCGAGCTGTCTGTCCCAGTCTGTTGTGGGGGTTGCCACAACTCCCACCCTTTGCACTGCAACTTTCAGTTTCTTCCCTCAAGACAGAAGTTTGCTGTCCCAAAAAGTAGAACCCAGCGCTACAAAAACAGCTTTGTTCCTGCTGCTGTTAAAGAGTTGAACAAGCTGTAACAATATATTGCACATAATTTAGGTACCTATTTATTAACTCCATTTTATATTTACTTATTTTTGTAGGATGTTACTTGGGTTCTAAATATTTTATTGAGTTTTAGACCTTTGAGTTTTTAACCTCTTTGACTAGTTTTTAACTTTTAATATGACTCTTCTCTCTTACCTCTGGTTTTTCTCTCATCTCTTTGTCTTTTTATACCCTGATTGATGGAGCCTTGAGTATTTTTATCATGTTTATAGTCAATTTCATGTGTGCCTGTGTTTGTGTCTATGTTGAATGTAATTAGTGGGTTGTAAATATGGATGTCACCAGACTGCAAAACAAATCTACCTACGGGTACAAATAAAGTAACCTGAACCTGAACCTGAACCTGAACCATCCGCTCCAGAGGTCAGGGGACCTCCACCCGTCACTCCTGGGGTCAGGGGACCTCCAACCATCACTCCAGAGATTGAGCAGTCCGCTCCACCCGTCGTCCAGGAGGTTGAGCAGTCCACTCCACATGTCATCCAAGAGGTCGAGCAGTTTGCTCCACTTGTCGTCCAAGAGGTCGAGCAGTCCGCTCCACCCATTGTCCAAGAGGTCGGGCAGTCCGCTCCACCCGTCGTTCTAGAGGTCGAGCAGTCCACTCCACCCGTCGTCCTAGAGGTCGAGCAGTCCGCTCCACCTGTTATTGTTCCTGAGATCACGCAGTCCGTTCCACCCATTGTTGTCCAAGAGGTTGAGCAGTCCGCTCCAACTGTAGCCCACGAAAAGGGCATGCCTCCAACCATTGCCCAAGAGGCCAGTGTGCCTCCACCTTTTGTTCCAGAGGCCGGGGTCAGCGTGAAGCAGTCGTCGATCACAGAGCATAGGGCTCCTCTGTGTTGGGTTGGTGAGCTCCGTGTTTCTGCAGCCGCTGCTCCACCTTGTTCTCCGGTTTGATGGCCTAAGGACACTGGCAGGCAGCCAGACCAGCCCTGCATTCTGGTCTGGGAGTCCATGGACTGGGGCAGGTCCCCCAACCCATGCTGTTCTCCGGTCCGAGGGCCTGTGGCCTTTGGTAGAGCCCCTGACCCGTTGTTTGTTGTGATCCGGTGGCTCATGGACTTGGATAGCCCACCCGACCTGCTTTGTTTTGGATTTTGGGGCCTTGGACTTTATTTGGCCCCCAAACTGTGTTTATTCTGGACATTGCTGTTGGGGGGTTACAGTCTGTTTCAGCCCACCTGGCCTTGTACCCCCACCACCCACACTGTGAGGGTTTTTTGTTCTTTTTTCTTTTGTTGGTGTTACCCTTGGGTCATCTGGAAGCCGCCTCTTAAGAGTGGGGTACAGTCAGGGCGTGGGCTGGGTCTCATGCTCTCATCCTAATTTACAACTGTGTTATCTTGTCTTCAGGGCATGGACCTCAGCCCTCGACCTCACTTTAAGTTTCCTTTTGGAATTTATTTATTATCTTTATCCTGATTTGCCATTATTATTATTTTGTTTTGTATATTTATTTCTTTGTGGGTAAGTCTCTTTGTTTATCAGTATTATTATTATTAGCACCATTATCATCTTTATATGCCACGTTTTTGTCTCCCCTCTGATTGTTTATGTTTTGTACATCCTCTCTCTATGACGATCTGTGTAGCCCTGCCCGTCCTGTGTCTGTGATTAATCCCTGCCATCTCCGTTTGTCACTGATTGTGCTCACCTGTTCGGTATTGTGTTTGATTATTCCTGTGTCTATTTATTTCAAGCCCCAATCTGTGTCTCACCATTTGTGCCGTTAGTCATGTATGCGTGAACAACACACTTGTGTCTTGCCCAATTCTTGTCCTGTATCCTGCCTGAATCCGGCCGAATATCTGAGCTTTGTCACTTTTTGTGTTTTTTCTGAGCAGTGCCCATCTAGCCAGCTCTTCAATAAAATCGCCAAACTTTAAACACTGCATTTGGGTCCAATTCACCACCAACCATGACACAAACAGCAGAGATGAGATTCTGTGGTCACCAAACATGACACCTTCCTTTCCATGGCTGCACCTAGAAATCCTGTCCATAAAAATTATGAACAAGATCGGTGACAAAGGACAGCCCTGGTGGAGTCCAACTTGAACAAGTTTGACTGATTGTTGGCAATACAAACCAAACTCTTGCAATGATCATATAGGGGCTGGATAGCTCGTGGCTTAACACAATATCAGTTATATCTTTTTAATATCATGATTATTCTCAATATATCATAGCTCCCCTAATACATATTTACATTCCCTTCTCCCTCCACTTACAGGGATGTTGTGGCGCTCTCTAATGCTAGAGCGGAGCAGGCAGGACACCACACAGCAAAAGTCCAGCATTGGCATGCAGCAGCACCACCCATTCATGCTGGCTGTTTGACACTGCATGCACGGGAAGCACCAATAACCACAGCAACCTTAAGGCAATACATGAGAAACACAGAGATGCATTATTGTCATAGTTGCAATTATGTAAACCAAGGGTCTGTAGCCTAAAGCTAAGGCAAGGCAAATTTATCTGTATAGCACATTTCATGAAGTAAAGAATTCCAAGTGTTTTATGTAAAACATTAAAGCATTACAGCAAGATGCAAAAGAAATGCATAAGAACTTAAAAGCAAACAGCCATATGTGACTCTTGCCACTGACTTCCTGTGGCTTTGACAGAGAGATCAGACCGTCAGTAACACGGTATCACATTACAAGGTTTATAAACCCACCCCAAACTCACAAAGAGCCTACGTCTGTCTCTATGCAGTACATGTTTTTTCTCTAGGCCAACTTAGAGTTGAAATGAAACTAAAGGACACTATAATATTGCCCACCGTGGGCCCAGGGACAGAGGAACCTTCCAAGGAGAAACTACCTATGTTTGATGCAAAAATAATTATAGTAGATACTGAGACTTCTTTTAAATTCCTTGACTTATGGCGCGCATTTAGGGCGCATATATGGTATGCATGTATGGTACGCATTTTCCCTCACATGTATTTAGTAGGCATGACGGTGCATACTCTGGAGACTTCAAACGTCCAAAAGGACCTGACCCGGCAGAGACCGACCTTGGGAGGTGTGAAGTGGTTTCTGGAGAGACGGGAAGTCAGAGAGAATGTCCCAGCAGGAGCCCCCGAGGCGGAAGAGACAATAGAGAAGCCAACGAGCCTCGGAGGCTATATGTTTACTGAAGGACTGTGGGTTGAAGGTGTGATATTTGATGTTGGGGGTTTTGTGTCTCTGGGGGTATAAGAGCTGTGAGGAAAGATTGTTCTGCCTCTTTTGTTGAGATACACTTCTTGTTAGAGGATGTAGACTCTCAATAAACCTTTCCTGAGAAATAAACTCAGTCTCGTTTGTGAAAGTCATCCTCTACACTGGTGACCTACGACAAACCATGGCCGGTGACGGCGAGCTTTCCGCACCGGACTCTTCAGGAGCCAACCGGGTTAACGCAGCTACCACCCTACAGCTGCCCGATTTCTGGCAACATAACCCGTGCTCCTGGTTTACCACTGTGGAGGCGCAGTTCCACCTTCGGGGAATCTCAGCGGACGCAACGAGGTTCTTCCATGTCGTCGCGAAGCTGGACAGCCTCACAGTGCAGCGGGTGGAGAGCCTGACCAACCACCCACCCCAAGACGACAAGTATGGCGCACTGAAAGCCGCCCTCATTCCAGCCTTCACTCCCTCGCTGGGGGAGCGAGCAGAGAAGCTCCTGGCGCTGACAGAAGGGGAAGCAGACAGGCCGGCAGATCTGATGGCGAAGATGATGAGCCTGAGAGGCGAGGATGACGACAGCTTTATCTTCGCCCACCTCTTCCTCAGAACGCTCCCGCCAGCAGTGAGAGTCACCCTGGCCAGCTCGCAGCCACTCAACAACCGGGACTACCACGAGCTGGGCCAGGAGGCGCAGCGGCTCATCGACGCCCATAGATGGCACGCAGCCACGACGGCAGCGGCAGAGCTGAACGCACCCCCGCGAGACGAGGGGAGACCAGAGGCTGCAGCACCGGATCCACTGACGTCAGCAGCGGCAGAGGCCAGGAGAAGCGGAGCTCACAACACCCTCTGTTCCTACCATCGACGCTTCGCCGAGAGAGCGCGCAGATGCGTCCCACCGTGCCGATACCAGCGCCAGGGGAAACGCCAAGACCGAGAGCCGGTAGCAGCTACGACTCTCGGCACGAAGAACAAGCTGCTTTTCGTGACAGACGCGAATTCAGGGAAAGAATTCCTGGTGGACACAGGCTCCCAGCTAAGTTTTGTCAAGCCTGCCTACGCGGACACGCTGACGCCCGCCAGCGGACCCCTGGTGTTAGCGGCAAACGGCTCCACGATCAAAACCTATGGGGAGAAGACGCTCCTCCTGTCCCTCCACGGGCGCACCTTCGAGTGGACCTTCGTCATAGCCGCAGTTAACAACAACATGCTAGGTGCTGACTTTTTATGCTCAAACAGTTTGTTAGTTGATCTTGCTAATAGACGTATTGTAAATGCACTGTCTTTCTACTCTATCTCCTGCACAGCTCGGGTGGCCCTGCCTTCTGCACATCCCAATGTCACAGCTGCGGGTGGTAAGTTTCATGCATTACTCAACCAGTTCCCAACACTCACGGTCCCAACATTTTCAGCGTCAGTTGCCAAACACGGGGTCGAGCATTTCATAACTACCTCTGGCCCCCCTGTTTTTGCAAAAGCTCGGCGCTTGGACCCAGCTAAACTGGCCATCGCGCGCGAGGAATTTGCCAACTTGGAAAAACTGGGCATTGTTAGACACTCCAAGAGCTCTTGGGCTTCGCCGTTACACATGGTCCCAGAGGCTGACGGCTCGTGGTGACCTTGCGGCGATTTCCGCAGATTAAACAATGCTTCAGCACACGACCGCTACCCGATTCCGCACATCCAGGATTTTTCGGCACATTTGGCGGGGGCGCGCATCTTTTCCAAAATAGATTTGGTGCGCGGTTATCACCAAGTCCCAGTCCGCGCGCAAGACATACCCAAAACGGCAGTTATAACCCCTTTCGGGCTTTTCGAGTTTTTGCGCATGTCTTTCGGCCTCAAAGGCGCCGCGCAGACGTTCCAACGCATGATGGATGCAGTGCTGCGCGGCCTCCCTTTCGTGTTCGCTTATTTGGATGATATTTTGGTAGCCAGTGCATCCGAAGCCGAACACGAACGCCACCTCACAGCCGTTTTTCAGAGGCTGACAGAACACGGGCTGATCATTAACCCAGCGAAATGCCAATTCGGGGTAGCGCAAATCGATTTTTGGGGGCACCGCGTGTCTCCAAATGCGCGGTCCCGCTGCTGGATAAAGTGCGCGCGATAACGGATTTCCCCCAACCGCAGACAGTTAAGGCACTGCAAGAATTTTTGGGGATGGTCAATTTTTATAACCGCTTCCTCCCCAACGCGGCACGGCTCATGCACCCACTGTACGCGGCATTAAAGAAACAAAAACCTGCAGCTAAGGTCGAGTGGTCCCCGGACCGGGAGCGCGCTTTCTCACAGGTCAAATCAGCCCTCGCGAACGCTGCGTTATTGGCACACCCGGTGCCAGCAGCTCACATGGCGCTAACCACAGACGCTTCCGACGTGGCAGTGGGAGCGGTGGTCGAGCAACTGGTAGCAGGGAGCTGGCAACCACTTGCGTTTTTCAGCGAAACATTGCGCGATAACAAGCGTAAATACAGCGCGTTTGATAGGGAGCTTTTAGCCCTGCATTTGGCCATCCGCCACTTCCAGTTCTGGTTGGAAGGGCGCCGTTTCACCGCATTTGTAGACCATAAACCATTAACTTTTGCAATGGCTAAAATTTCAGAGCCTTGGTCGGGCCGACAACAGAGACAGCTGGCCGCGATTTCGGAGTTTACCACCGACATTCAACACGTGGCGGGTAAACACAATGTAGTAGCAGATTGTCTCTCGCGCGCAGTTGCACTGCCAGGCCCCCAGGGGGCAGACTCGGCGGCTGTAGACTCGGGCCAGGCTTGCGGCGCGGAAGCGCTCACAGCCCCGGTCTGCGTTGGGTTAGATTATGCAGCCATGGCCGCCGAGCAGGTTAACGATGCGGACGTGCGCGCGCTCCAGTCTGGGCCAACAGGGCTAAGGCTGGAGCACAGGGTGCATCAAAGAGGTATGCCCCCCCTAATCTGCGATGTCTCCATGGGGCGCCCCCGCCCCGTGGTCCCGGCTGCATGGCGTCGCCGTGTTTTTGACTTAATACATTCGCTGGCACATCCGGGCGTTCGCGCGTCGATCAAAATGGTGGGAGAGAAGTTTGTTTGGCCGGGGCTGCATAAACAGGTCAAAGAATGGGCCGCAGCCTGAGCAGCGTGTCAAAGAGCAAAGGTACACAAGCACACGCGGGCCCCTCTAGAACCTTTTCACATCCCAGCCAAACGCTTCGACCACGTGCATGTCGACTTGGTGGGACCCCTCCCGCTGTCGCAGGGGTTCACACACCTTCTAACTATGGTGGACCGCACTACGCGCTGGCCAGAGGCGATTCCCCTGGCGTCAACCACAGCAGCAGACGTTGCGCGCGCTTTTTTAACGGCTTGGGTCGCGCGCTTTGGAGTCCCGTCAGACATAACGTCTGACAGAGGACCCCAATTTGTTTCCGAGCTCTGGTCATCCATGGCACTCAGCCTGGGGGTGAAAATTCATCGCACAACTGCGTATAACCCCCAGGCCAACGGTTTGTGCGAACGCTTTCACCGGTCATTGAAAGCAGCCCTCAGAGCGGCTCTCACGGACACAAATTGGGTTGATAAGCTTCCATGGGTTTTATTAGGGTTGCGTTCAGCACCTAAAGAAGATTTGCAGGCCTCTCCGGCCGAACTTGTCTTCGCCCAACCTCTCCGGTTACCGGGAGAATTCCTTCCTGAGAACCCCGCACCAGATCGCCCCCCCGCTCAGCTGCTGCAGAGCGACGCGGGATCAAACACCCTCCCTGGTCCAGTTCATCACAGTTTCCCACGCGTTTTTGTGCCTAAAGCCTTACAGAATGCAGAATTCGTCTTTGTTAGACACGACGCACAGAGGTTAGGTTTAAGACCACCTTACGATGGACTGTTCAGAGTGTTAGAAACCGGGGAAAAGCATTTTTTGCTCGATTTGGGAGACAGGAGGGAATTGGTCTGCATTAACAGACTCAAACCCGCTTTTGTGTTAGCTGATGAACAAGTCCAGTTGGCCAGGGCCCCCCGCCGCGGCAGGCCGCCGGGGAGACATTCTGCTAAGCTTTCACAACGATGTGCTAATGACTCTGATCCACAGATGCAAGAGACAGCTGCAGGCAGAGCGAGACCTGCTCACAGCAGATATGGCAGGAAGTTGAAGCCCAAGCAGCTGGATGTGTGATCTGTTGTGCCAATTTTTTTCTCGTTCTGTGTGATATGTCATGATTCTATGCATCTGGGGTGTAACTTGTCCTTATTTAGACGTTTGGGGGGGTTATATGGTGCACATTTAGGGCGCATATATGGTATGCATGTATGGTACGCATTTTCCCTCACATGTATTTAGTAGGCATGACGGTGCATACCCCCCTCATGGATCGTCACCTTATCGTGGTGGGGGGGTTTGCGTGCCCCAGTGATCCCAGGAGCTATGTTGTCCGGGGCAATTTGCCTCTGATAGGGTCTCCCAAGACAAACTGGTCCTGGGTGAAGAGCCAGACGAAGAACGATCCAACAGACTCTCATGATAAATTGTATATCAAGGATTCAGTGTACCCCGCCCGGTATGGGGTTACCGGGGCCCCACCCTGGAGCCAGGCCTGGGGGAGGGGCTCGAAGGCTAGCGTCTGGTGGCCGGGTTTCCACCCATGGGACCCGGCCGGGCTCAGCCCGAAGGAGTTACATGGGTCCGCCCTCCAGTAGGTTCACCACCTGCAGGAGGGATCATGGAAGTCCGGTGCTATGTGGATTAGGTGGCAGTCAAAGGCGGAGACCTTGGCGGACTGATCCCAAGCTTTCTAAACTGGCTTTTGGTACGTGGAATGTCACCTCTCTGGTGGGGAAGGAGCCTGAGCTGGTGTACGAGATTGAGCGATACCGGCTAGATATAGTTGGCCTCACCTCAACACACAGCTCCGGTTCCGGAACCAGTCTCCTGGAGAGGGGCTGGAGCTTGGCCTTTTCTGGAGTTGCCCCGGGCGAGAGGCGACGAGCAGGGGTAGGTATTCTTGTATCGCCCCACCTTGCTGCCTCTATATTGGAGTTTTCCCCGGTGGACGAAAGGGTTGCTTCCCTGCGCCTTCGGGTTGGGAAACGGGTCCTGACCATCATTTGTGCCTATGCACCAAATGATGTTTCAGAGTACCCACCCTTTTTGGAGTCTGTGACTGGGGTGCTGGAGGGTGCTCCTCCTGGAGACTCCATTGTCCTACTGGGGGACTTCAATGCGCACGTGGGCAACGACAGTGAAACCTGGAGGGGGGTGATTGGGAGGAACGGCCTGCCCGATCTGAACCCGAGTGGTGTTCAGTTATTGGACTTCTGTGCTAACCACAGTCTGTCTATAACGAACACCATGTTCAAGCATAAGGGTGTCCATATGTGCACCTGGCACCAGGACACCCTAGGCCGCAGGTCGATGATCGATTTTGTTATCGTATCATCAGACCTGCGACCGTATGTCTTGGACACCCGAGTAAAGAGAGGTGCAGAGCTGTCAACTGATCACCACCTGGTGGTGAGTTGGATCCGATGGCAGGGGAGGAAGCCATTCAGACCTGGTAGACCCAAACGTATAGTGAGGGTGTGCTGGGAGCGTCTGGCTGAGGCCCCTGTCCGGGAGGTCTTCAACTCCCACCTCCGGAAGAACTTCAACCACATTCCGAGGGAGTCTGGAGACATGGAGTCTGAATGGGCCATGTTCTCCACCTCTGTTGTTGAAGCGGCAGCCCAGAGCTGCGGCCGCAAGGTGGTCGGTGCATCTCGTGGTGGCAACCCCCGAACCAAGTGGTGGACACCAGTGGTGAGGGGGGCCATTAAGCTGAAGAAGGAGTCCTATCAAGCTTGGTTGGCTTGTGGGACTCCCGAAGCAGCTGAGGTGTACCGGCAGGCCAAGCGGAGTGCAGCTCGGGTGGTTGCTGAAGCAAAAACCCGGGTATGGGAGGAGTTCGGTGAGGCCATGGAACAAGACTTTCGGTCGGCTTCAAAGAGATTCTGGCAAACTGTTCGGCGGCTCAGGAGGGGAAAGCAGCTCCCCGTCCACACTGTGTATGGTGCGGATGGGACACTGTTGACTTCAACTGGGGATATCGTCGGGCGGTGGAAGGAATACTTCGAGGATCTCCTCAATCCCACTGATACGCCTTCCACAGAGGAAGCAGGGTTTGGGGACGAGGGGGATGACTCGCCTATCACAGGGGCTGAGGTCGCCAAGGTGGTTAAAAATCTCCTTGGTGGCCGGGCCCCGGGGGTGGACGAGATTCGCCCCGAGTACCTCAAGGCCCTGGATGTTGTTGGGTTGTCATGGTTGACACGCCTCTGCAACATTGCGTGGAGGTCGGGGGCAGTGCCTTTGGCATGGCAAACCGGGGTGGTGGTTCCTCTCTTCAAAAAAGGGGACCGGAGGGTGTGCTCCAACTTTAGAGGGATCACACTCCTCAGCCTCCCTGGGAAGGTCTATGCCAAGGTATTGGAGAGGAGAGTCCGGCCGTTGGTCGAACCTCGGATTCAGGAGGAGCAATGTGGTTTTCGTCCTGGCCGTGGCACATCGGACCAGCTCTTTACCCTCTCGAGAATTCTTGAGGGTTCGTGGGAGTTTGCCCAACCAGTTTACATGTGTTTTGTGGACTTGGAGAAGGCATTTGACCGCGTCCCTCGTGGATTTTTGTGGGGGGTGCTTCGGGAGTATGGGGTATCGGGCTTGTTGTTACGAGCTATTCGGTCTCTGTACGACCGTTGTGAGAGTTTAGTTCGCATTGCCAACACTCGGTCGGAGTCATTCCCAGTGAGAGTTGGACTCCGCCAGGGCTGCCCTTTGTCACCGGTCCTGTTCATAATTTTTATGGACAGGATTTCTAGGCGCAGCCAGGGAATGGAGGGTGTCATGCTTGGTGACCACAGGATCTCATCTCTGTTGTTTGCAGATGATGTTGTCCTGTTGGCTTCATCCAGCAATGACCTACAGCTCTTGCTGGGACGGTTTGCCGCTGAGTGTGAAGCGGCTGGGATGAGAATCAGCACCTCCAAGTCCGAGTCCATGGTCCTCAGCCGGAAAAAGGTGGATTGTCCTCTCCGGGTTGGGGACAGGCTCCTGCCCCAAGTGGAGGAGTTTAAGTATCTTGGGGTCTTGTTCACGAGTGAGGGGAAAATGGAGCGAGAGATCGACAGACGGATTGGAGCAGCATCTGCAGTGATGCGGACATTGTACCGGTCTGTTGTGGTGAAGAGGGAGCTTAGTTCTAAGGCAAAGCTGTCGATTTACCAGTCAATCTACGTTCCTACTCTCACCTATGGTCACGAGCTTTGGGTAATGACCGAAAGAACGAGATCGCGGATACAAGCGGCTGAAATGAGCTTTCTCCGTAGGATTGCTGGACTCACCCTCAGAGATAGGGTGAGGAGCTCAGTCATCCGGGAGAGGCTCAGAGTAGAACCGCTGCTCCTCCACATTGAAAGGAGTCAGTTGAGGTGGTATGGGCATCTGATTAGGATGCCTCCTGGACGCCTCCCACTTGAGGTGTTTCAGGCACGTCCCACTGGGAGGAGACCCCGGGGCAGACCCAGGACTCGGTGGAGAGACTATGTCTCCCAGCTAGTCTGGGAACGCCTTGGTATCCCCTCTGAAGAGCTGGAGCAGGTGGCTGGGGAGAGGGAAGTCTGGGCTTCTCTGCTTGAACTGCTGCCTCCGCGACCCGGACCTCCGGAAAAGCGGTAGACGATGGATGGATGGATGGATGGACGGTGCATACTCTGGAGACTTCAAACGTCCAAAAGGACCTGACCCGGCAGAGACCGACCTTGGGAGGTGTGAAGTGGTTTCTGGAGAGACGGGAAGTCAGAGAGAATGTCCCAGCAGGAGCCCCCGAGGCGGAAGAGACAATAGAGAAGCCAACGAGCCTCGGAGGCTATATGTTTACTGAAGGACTGTGGGTTGAAGGTGTGATATTTGATGTTGGGGGTTTTGTGTCTCTGGGGGTATAAGAGCTGTGAGGAAAGATTGTTCTGCCTCTTTTGTTGAGATACACTTCTTGTTAGAGGATGTAAACTCTGAATAAACCTCGCCTGAGAAATAAACTCAGTCTCGTCTGTGAAGGCATCCTCTACAGACTATTTTTTTTATCATGAATAGGCCTGTAACGATAATTACGAACTTGATTAATTATACAACAGGGTGAAATTAATTACAAGAAGAATGTTTGGTTGAATTCACTTACAGGTTTCCATGTCAGCACAGCAGTCACAGACACCGGTGCTCCACTGGCCGATGTCTCGATTGGTGGTGGTGACTGTCACCACCTGGGTGGGCTGCTGGACGACCGCCATGTCTACAGAACACCAGGCATAAATAAAGTTACTCTGAAGGAACATACTGTACCCATGTAAAAAGTGATCCAATACTGCTGCAACAGTATCACTAGTGCAAAAAATACACAGCGGGGAAAGTAAGTATTGAACATGTCAACATTTTTCTCATTAAACATATTTCTGATGGAGCTGTTGATCTGAGATTTTCACCAGATATCAGTAGCAACTCAAGTAATCCATACATACAAAGAAATCAAGGCAACTGTTTTCATAAAACAAGTTATATTTAATAGAGTGGAATAACACAGGGAATAAGTATTGAACACGCTTGGTGAAATTCATTTAATATTTAGTAGAAAAGCCTTTGTTGGTAATAACAGCTTCCAGACACCTCCTGTATGGAGAATCTAGGTGCAGACATTGCTCAGGAGTGATTTTAGCCCATTCTTCCACACAAACTGTCTTCAAATATTGATGGTTCCGTGGGTGTCTTCTATGAACTCTGATTTTCAGTTCGTTCCATAGATTTTCAATTGGATTCAGGTCAGGTGACTGACTGGGTCATTCTAGCAACTTTATTTTCCTTCTCTGGAGCCAGTTAAGTTTCCTTAGCTGCATGTTTGGGATCATTGTCTTGCTGAAATGTTCACTCTCGTTTCATCTTCAGCATCTTGGCAGATGGCAACAGGTTCTTATCAAGGATGTCTTTGTACATTTGTCCATTCATCTTTCCATCAATTATGTGAAGTCTGCCTGTACCATGTGCTGAAAAACACCCCCACACCATAATGGGATTTGCAGTGCCATTTCTCCTCCAAACATGCTGTGTGTTGTGGCATCCAAAAAGTTCAATTTTGGTCTCATCTGACCAGACTATATTTTCCCAGTAATTTTACTGGCTTGCCTAAATGTTATGCAGCAAACTTCAAATGAGCTTCAACATATTTTTCTTCAGTAATGGACTCTTGCAAGGTGACCGGGCATACAGCCCATGTCGGTTGAGTGCATTACTTATTGTTTTCTTTTAATCAGCAGTACCTGCTAACTCCAGGTCTTTCTGGAGCTTTCCACGAGTGGTCTTTGGCTCTTGAATAACTCTTCTGATAATTCTTTTGACTCCTCTGTCAGAAAACTTGCAAGGAGCTCTTGGTCATGGCCAGTTTATGGTAAAATGATGTTTTTTTCACTTCCGAATGATGGCTCCAACAGTGCTCACTGGAACATTCAGCAGGTTAGAAATGTGCCTGTAACCAATGCCATCATGATGTTTTGCAACAATAAAGTTGCAAAGGTCTAGAGAGAGCTCTTTGCTTCTACCTATCATGAGTTCTTTGTGGTGTGACAATCTGATATTCACAGACCTATTCACAGGACTGTTTTCATTCACAGGACTTAAACAGCTGAAATTAATTTGCACTGATGTGAGATGGGATGGCTTCCTAAATTCTGATGGATTTCAACTGGTTTCTTGGCTTTCTATGCCCTTTTGCACCTTTTTCTTCATGTGTTCAGTACTTAGTCCCTGTGTCATTCCACTTTATAAAAAATAACTTGTTTTGTGAATGCAGTTGTCTTGATTTCTTTGTATGTATGGATTACTTGGGTTGTTACTGGTATCTAGTGAAAATCTTAGGTCAATGGCTCCATCAGAAATATGTTTAATGAGAAAAATGTTGATGTGTTCAATACTTATTTTCCCTGCTGTATCAGGTTTTTCTGGTTCATTGAAACTAGTACAATGACACATGTACATATAAACATATTTTTTCTCTTTAAACAATAATGATGTATCTCAATAACTATAAATTAGTAAATAAATGAATAACAAAATATTGTGGAAAAAAGTTCATTTTTTCAGAACTGGCTCCAAAAGGTAAACTTCCCAGGAATATCATAAACAATGGGGGACCCATGCTGTGGTATTCATCTCAGACTGAAAAACATGGAAATGCAGTAATTTCCTTTGACGGAAGAGCATGAGGATTAAAGGGCTGGGGGACAAAAGGAAGTGTCATGCAGGAATGAATCGTAATGCAGGACCTCGAGAAGCAGGGACGTGTGAGTGTTGTGATATAAAAGAGAGTCCCTGCTACATGAGGTTAATGTTTTCTGATTCTGGAAGATGTGACAGAGTGAATAAAGTTCATCTGCTCTGAACGCTCGGCCTGGTTATTCCTCTCTCCACACTAGTGACCCTTGACGAATAATGGAACACAAGGCAAACACCCCAGAGATGACCCGGACGGGAAGCCCCAGTCGATCAAACTACCAGACTTTTGGCTGCACGACCCAAAGTCTTAGTTCCTCCACACCGAGGCCCAGTTCGCGCTCCAGGGAATAACGGCAGATGACACCAGATATTACTACGTGGTCGCAGCGCTGGACGCTCGCACGACTCAGCAAGTGGCGACCCTGCTCCAACAGCCCCCAGCCCGCGACAAATACGGGGCTCTCAAAGCCGTGCTGACCCGGCGCTACACGCTCTCGGACTGCGAGAGAGCGGAGAGGCTCCTGACGCGCTCCGAGTTAGGAGACGGGTCGGTGATCGAACTGATGGAGAAGATGTTGGCGTTGATGGGCACGGACGATGGGCATTTTCTATTTGCCCACCTTTTCCTCCGGAACCTCCCAATGGTGGCCAAAGCGGTCCTTGCCAACTCGCTGTTGATGGCCGCGCGTGACTACCGTGCGCTAGCCCAGGAGGCAAATTCGATCATCCTCTCCACCAGAGCCCTCACAGTGAACGCAGCAGCGTCGGAACACAGCAAGACGGCCAGCGGAAGCGAGGAGCCAGTGATAGTAGCGGTAGCGGGTGGCAGGAAGCACCAGAGAGACACGCTCTGCTCCTACCACTGCCGTTTTGGAGAGGATGCACGCCGATGCGTGCCACCGTGCCAATTCAAGCGTTCGGGAAACGCCAGGACCGGCAGTTGGTAGCGGCTGCGACCGTCGGTGAAGAAGGCAAGCTGTTCTGCGTGACAGACTCACGCTCAGGGAGACGGTTCCTCGTGGACTCTGGCTCTCAAAAGAGCCTCATCCTGCCGTCCTACGTCAACCGGCTAGCGGGAGCTAGCGGCCCCGAGCTGACGGCCGCAAACGGCTCAGACATTAAGACTTTTGGTGAGAGGACACTGACTGTATCCCTGCACGGCCGTACGTACCAGTGGACATTCGTCATAGCGGCATGCAATTTCCCAATTTTAGGCACTGATTTTTTGTGTGCACATGGACTACTAGTCGATGTTGCTAACAGACGCCTAATTAATGCCATGTCTTTTGATTCTCTCCCCTGTACAGCTCAAGGAGCCAGGTCAACAACGCTAGCCAACGTCACAGCTCCAGGTGGTAAGTTCCACACACTGCTCACCCAGTTCCCAGCACTCACGGTCCCGACGTTTTCGGTGGCCATCACTAAACACGGGGTGGAGCACTATATTACCACCACCGGGCCGCTCATTTTTGCATGACCTCGGCGCCTGGACACAGCTAAACTTGCCATAGCGCGCGAGGAGTTTGCCAACTTGGAAAGGCTGGGCATCATCAGACGATCAAACAGCCCATGGGCATCCCCACTACATATGGTCCCTAAGGCCGAGGGATCGTGGCGACCTTGTGGAGATTTCCGCAGATTAAACGACGCCACAGCGCACGACTGCTACCCGATCCCCTATACTCAGGATTTTTCCATTCACCTCGCCAGGGCACATATTTTTTCTAAGATAGACCTGGTCCGTGGTTACCACCAGGTCCCGGTGTGCGCAGAGGACATACCTAAAACAGCAGTAATAACCCTGTTTGGTCTGTCTGAGTTTTTACGCATGCCTTTCGGGTTAAAAGGCGCGGCACAGACATTCCAACACATGATGGATGCGGGCAGCACGGTGGTGCAGTGGTTAGCACTGTTGCCTTACAGCTAGAAGGTTCCTGGTTCGAATCCCCAGGCTGGCAGGGGTTGGAACCTTTCTGTATGGAGTTTGCATGTTCTCCCTGTGCTGTGTGGGTTTACTCCGGGGGCTCCGGTTTCCTCCCACAATCCAAAGACATGCATGTTAGGTTAATTGGTTGTTCTAAATTGTCCCTAGATATCTGTTTCCTATAGGCCCTTAGAATAGAGGGTTAGTACTAGTGAAAGCGCTTTGAGTGGTCTTTGTGACTAGAAAAGCGCTATATAAGTGCAGGTTACTTAGTTAGTTAGATGTTGTGCGATCTGCCATTTGTGTTCGTCTACCTGGATGACATCCTGGTGGCCAGCGTGTCCGAGGATGAACACCTCAGGACGGTTTTCCGGAGGTTAGAGGAGCATGGGTTAATAATCAACCCGGCAAAATGCTAGTTCGGCGTGACGGGTATCAATTTTTTGGGACACCACATCTCACCGGAGGGAGCGATACCCTTGCCGGACAAGGTGCGCGCAGTAGCGAATTTTCCCGGCCTCAGACGGTCAGGGCGCTGCAGTAGTTTTGGGGGATGGTAAACTTTTAGAACCGTTTCCTCCCCCGCGCAGCCCAGCTCATGCAGCCGTTGTAGGCCACGCTCAACAAATGGAAACCGGTGGACAGAGTCGACTGGACTCCTGAGCGGGAGCAGGCGTTCTCTGGGGTTAAAATAGCCCTGGCAAACGGCGCACTACTGGCGCACCCGGACCCGGCGGCTCGGATAGCGCTCACTACCGACGTCTCGGACATGGCCATAGGGGCCGTCGTGGAGCAATGCGTCGCCGGTTCTTGACAGCTACTCGCCTTTTTTTAGCAGGTCTTTGTGCGATAGTGAGTGTAAATACAGCGCGTTTGACAGAGAGTTACTGGCTCTCCACCTGGCCATACGCCACTTCCAGATCTGGCTGGAGGGGCGCACCTTCACTGCGTTCGTGGACCACAAGCCGCTAACGTACGCGATGGCCAAGGTTTCGGAACCATGGTCGGGCCGGCAGCAGAGACAGCTGGCCGCGATCTCGGAGTTTACGACCGACATTCAGCATGTGGCCGGTAAACTCAACGTGGTGGCGGACTGCCTCTCGCGCGCATTAGTGGCCCCAGTCTACGTAGGGATAGATTACACGGCCATGGCCGCGGAGCAGATCGGCGATGTGGACGTGTGCGCGCTCCAGTCTGGACCAACAGGGTTAAGGCTGGAGAGCAGGGTACTGCAAGACGGGGAGGCCCCCCCAGTCTGTTACATCTCCACAGGACGCCAGCAACCGGTGGTCCCACATGCTTGACGCCGCCGCGTTTTTGAGTCGGTTCACTCCCTGGTGCACCCAGGAGTGCGCGCGTCAGTCAAAATGGTGGGAGCGAAGTTCGTCTGGCCGAGCCTGCGCAAATAGGTGAAAGAGTGGGCTGCAGCCTGCGTAGCGTGCCAACAAGCCAAAGTGCACAGGCACAACAAAGGCCCCCTTGGAGCCGTTCCATATCCCGGCTAAGAGGTTCGACCACGTTCACGTGGACCTTGTGGGCCCCCTCCCACCATTGCAGGGGTTCACGCACCTCCTGACAGTGGTGGACCGCACCACACGATGGCCAGAAGCAGTCCCGCTAGCTTCCACCGCATCCGCAGACGTGGCACGTGCTTTTTTGAAAACATGGGTGGCACGTTTTGACACCCCTTCGGACATCACGTCCGATCGGGGCCCTCAGTTTGTTTCCGACCTCTGGTCCACGATGGCCTGGAGCATGGGCGTCTCAATTCATCGCACGACCGCATACAACCCACAGGCCAATGGGTTATGCGAGTGTAACCCAGTGTTAAAAACGTGGATGGAATTATGAATGTCGATACCGCTTTAAGAAGAACCGGGGGGACATTCATTTCACAATGGGAGTAGATAGTTTAACGTACATTAAATTATAAATATTGATACCGCTTTTAAAAAGAAAAACACCCATTTCACAATGGGAGTAAATAATTTAAATATGAATATTTAAATAAATATATATTCATAAATAGTTAGGAATGTTTTCTAGAAAGTTCTGATAAAGTTCCTAGTATGTGTGTTGGTATTTTGAGTAACCAATGGCTGCGCCGTTGCTGGGTCACGCCAGCCAATGGGTTAAGCGCTCTCTCCCTGGGTCTGGGATGACTTGCATTTTTGGCTCAGTCACGCCAGACGCCGAAAGACACAGACCAGAGAGAGAGAGACGGTCCTTGGTGATATGGCGACGCTAGCGTGCTGGTAGCAGCCTTTGCCTGGATAAAACTCTTGAAACTGATTGGGATCTAAAGGCTATCGACGCCGTTGAGCGCGGGAACCCCACTGACGCACGAGCCACTTAGCATGGTCAGGTTCTTTTTTTCTTTTTTTTTCCTTGGACTGGTTTGACCAGAACGTGGATTCTCCAGATCTGGATGGCGAGCCGAAGCCCGAGCCCTATTAACGGCTAGAGGTGATTCAACAGGTCACCTGGAACGGACATTAGAGAACTGTGAATCTTGTAAATATATTTTGGGGTATTATTGTGACAAGTGTGTGTGTGTTTTGTTTTTTTTTATTAAATGTACATATTTGTAAATAATACACATTTGTAAAAAGAAATATATATAGTTGCAAGTTCCATACACCTTGTGTGTGTGTTTTCTGTTGTTACGCCCTCCAGGTTCCTACGAACCTGTAATCAGTCTGATCTGGCCCAATTATCCCTTTTGCCCAGGTAGAACCAAAAAGGGTACTACACCTAAAGTGAGTAGGGTGAGTGGGTTACACAAGCGTTACACAACCCTTACACAAGCGTAAGGGTTACACAAGCGTTTCCATAGGTCACTGAAAGCAGCGCTCAGGGCTTCCCTTATGGATGCAAATTGGGTGGACCAGTTGCCGTGGGTTCTATTAGGGTTGCGTTATGCACCGAAAGAGGATTTGTCGGCTTCCCCAGCAGAGCTGTTTTTTTTCTCAGCTGCTGCGGCTCCCCGGATAATTTTTACCAGATAACCCCGCGCTGAATACCCATCCGTCCACACGTTCACGGCATAGCGCAGACGAAGGGACGCTACCTGGCCCGGCCCACCACTGTTTTCCCCGCACTTTTGTGCCAAAAACCTTGAAGGACGCGGCGTTCGTGTTTGTCAGGCACAATGCCCACCGGCCCCCATTTCGCCCACCCTACGATGGCCCGTTTAGAGTGCTGGAACCCGGGGACAAACATTTTGTGTTAGACTTGGGGGGTCGCCGGGAGAGAATCTGTATAGACAGGCTTAAGCCCGCCTTTGTGGTGGCAGATGAGCAGGTGGTGTTGGCTCAAGCTCCTCAGCGCGGAAGACCCCCCTGAGAACTCCACAGGTAAACGATTCATCAGAGCAGTCACATGAGCATGCTGAATGTCCCCCCCCCCCCCTCCATTCTCCACTCACAGACGGACAAACCCACAGGAACCCCCCACTGGCACAGCAGCGCTGTGGAGCCAAAGACCCCTCATTACAGCAGCTATGGGCGGAGGCTGAAGCCGAGAGGACATGAGGGTTAACACTCAGTCTGAGACTCTGGGGGGGGGGGGGGGTATGGGGGACCCATGCTGTGGTATTCATCTCAGACTGAAAGAAATGGAGATGCAGTAATTTCCTCTGACGGAAGAGCATGGGGATTAAAGGGCTGAGGGACAAAAGGAATTGTCACGCGGGAATGAATTGTAATGCAGGACCTCGGGTAGCAGGGACGTGTGAGTGTTGTGATATAAAAGAGAGTCCTTGCTACATGAGGTTAATGTTTTCTGATTCTGGAAGATGTGAGAGAGTGAATAAAGTCCATCTGCTCTGAACGCTCGGCCTGGTTATTCCTCTCTCCACAAAACAACAATTTTAGGACTTTTAATATCTGTGAGCAATCCAGAGTGAATATCCAGATATTCACTGCTGCTTATACATATGCTTTTATACATATGCAGCTTTTCCTATAGCGTCGGAACTTTTTATTATATAATTTTGCTGGTTTTCATCATGAATTTGCAGCTTTTCTTGTAAATTTAAGCCTTTGTTTTCCAAAATTTACATTTGTGATGATAAATGTGTTTTTCTTTTTTTCTTAATTTTGCAGCTTTTCTTTAAAGTGACACTCCGGCAAAAACAAGTTTTTTTTTCTGTTAACATGTCTGTAACATGTTTTTTGTGACTTACAAGACATATCAAATGCAAAATCTCACCACAGTCTGAAGTCTGTGTTTTTCTGCTGTGAATTTCCAGTTTGGTAACACCCCTCTGAAACGGGCGGGTTTGGACAGACCATTAGTAGCTAAATAGCTAATCTACACTAGGCCATCTAGTGGTAGAGCATCTGCCCCACAGCCGAGAGGTCGTGGGTTCAAGCCCCGGCCAGGTCATACCAGGCCATAAAAAAAATGGTACTTCTTGCCTTCTAGCTTGGTGCTCAGCATAACAAAATGGGGGAAGGAAAAAGTTGTTTGTGGCATCAACAGCCCCTCTGATGCTAGGTGTGATTAACATTGTAGATAGGAGAAATGTAATCTCATTCTATTGTACATGATTGGCTGTATGGAGTGAATGGCAATAAAGTTGGCTTCTTCTTCTTCTCAATCAAGAAATCACTTAAATAGGACCTGCCTGACAAAGTGAAGTAGACCAAAACATCCTCAAAGGCTAGACATCATGCTGCAATCCAAACAAATTCAGGAAAATGGCCTGCATGGCAGAGTTCCAAGACGAACACCACTGCTGAGCAAAAAGAACATACGTAAAGGTTCGTCTCAGTTTTGCCAGAAAACATCTTCACGATCTCCAAGACTTTGGGGAAAATACTCTGTGGACTGATGAGACAAAAGCTGAACTTTTTGGAAGGTGTGTGTCCTATTACATCCAGCGTCAAAGTAGCATAGCATTTCAGAAAAGGAACATCACACCAACAGTAAAATATGGTGGTGGTGGTAGTGGGATGGTCTGGGGCTGTTTTGCTGCAGAATCTGGAAGACTTGCTGTGGTAAATGGAACCAAGCATGTTTCGTCAGCCAAATGAAAAGCAGAAAAAAGTGTTTTTTAAATGCACCTAGGATGACAAAGCTTGCAACACTAGCACTCCTGATAGTAGCAGCCGAAGTAGCTCTCCTGCTCTGGGTCCAAGTGTAGAAAAAGCCCAAGTGCTGCACGCCCTGCCCCTGACAAGCAGCAAAAGTCCAGTCATCACCAGATAACAGGTTTTGACCTAGGATATCTTGCAGCCTGCATGTGAATCTCAATAAATGGGCCAGATAGGTCAGACTTCCCATATCAAGAAGCTCTTGAAATGTTTTTCCAGAGGCCCAGAAAAATACACTGCAGTGACAAAAGCTGCACACTTTGTGGATAATTGCCCTATAAACAAACGTTCAGATATTTCATTCAGTGTCGTTCAAATATTCTGATGTTTTGTTCAATAATTGTTTTTTACAGTTTATATATATATATATATATATATATATATATACTGATTGCTGTTATTAAAAGAAACTTGAGAACACCATGATTCCTTGAAGAGTTTGTCATTGTTGACCTTCACGCTGCCCCCCCACAAGGCTGTAAACCTAGGGAAAACACTGTATTTTGCAATATTAAGTTGTGGACAAGCTTGGGAGAAGCAATGTGGTTTTCATCCTGGCCGTGGCACATCGGACCAGCTCTTTACCCTCTCGAGAATTCTCGAGGGTTCGTGGGAGTTTGCCCAACCAGTTTACATGTGTTTTGTGGACTTGGAGAAGGCATTTGACCGCGTCCCTCGTGGTTTTTTGAGGGGGGTGCTTTGGGAGTATGGAGTTTCGGGCTTGTTGTTACGAGCTATTCGGTCTCTGTACGACTGTTGTGAGAGTTTGGTTCGTATGCCAACACTCGGTCAGACTCATTCCCAGTGAGAGCTGGACTCCACCAGGGCTGCCCTTTGTCACCGATCCTGTTCAAAATTTTTTTGGACAGGATTTCTAGGCGCAGCCAGGGAATGGAGGGTGTCATGCTTGGTGACCACAGGATCTCATCTCTGTTGTTTGCAGATGATGTTGTCTTGTTGGCTTCATCCAGCAATGACCTACAGCTCTTGCTGGGATGGTTTGCCGCTGAGTGTGAAGCGGCTGGGATGAGAATCAGCACCTCCAAGTTGGAGTCCATGGTCCTCGGCCAGAAAAAGGTGGATTGTCCTCTCTGGGTTGGGGACAGGCCCCTGCCCCAAGTGGAGGAGTTTAAGTATCTTGGGGTTTTACTCATGAGTGAGGGGAAAATGGAGCGAGCGATTGACAGACGGATCGGAGCAGCATCTGCAGTGATGCGGACGTTGTACCGGTCTGCTGTGGTGAAGAGGGTGCTTAGTTCTAAGGTAAAGCTGTCGATTTACCAGTCAATCTATGTTCCTACTCTCACCTATGGTCACGAGCTTTGGGTAATGACCGAAAGAACAAGATCGCGGATACAAGCGGCTGAAATGAGCTTTCTCCGTAGGATTGCTGGACTCACCCTCAGAGACAGGGTGAGGAGCTCAGTCATCCGGGAGACACTCAGAGTAGAACCGCTGCTCCTCCACATTGAAAGGAGTCAGTTGAGGTGGTAGGGGCATCTGATTAGGATGCCTCCTGGACGCCTCCCACTTGAGGTGTTTCGGGCACGTTCCACTGGGAGGAGACCCCGGGGCAGACCCAGGACTCGGTGGAGAGACTATGTCTCCCAGCTGGTCTGGGAACGCCTTGGTATCCTCTCTGAAGAACTGGAGCAGGTGGCTGGGGAGAGGGAAGTCCGGGCTTCTCTGCTTGAACTGCTGCCTCCGCGACCCGGACCTCCGGAAAAGTGGTAGAAGATGGATGGATGGATGGAAGTTGTGGACAAACATATAGACTAAATAATTAATTTACAGTTTCTTTTTTTGTCAGAAAAAAAGGTAGAAGATGTTTGTTTTTTACCTCAACATGTTTCAACTGACACCTGCAGTTATCTTCAGAAGCATCAGCTGATTGCTGTGACGTGTTGCTTATCAGCTGTTTTCCTTCAACGTGACCAGCTTGATGGACCTGACAGATCCACCACGCTGGCCACACCTCCCGTCGTCAGGTGGTCTCTAGAGGATGGAATCCCAGGTGTGGGAGAGCATGAATGCTCCCTCATCCCGGTTCATGGTGTCCTTTGCACGTTTTCTGATTTCTATGGCTTCCTTGATACTAAGGAAAACGGCTGATACACGATATGTCACAGCGATCGGCTGATGCTTCTGAAGAAGACTGCAGGTGTCAGTTGAAACATGCTAAGGTAAAAAAAATCAAACATCTTCTACCTCTTTGACAAAAAAAGAAAGTAAATTAATTGTGGAAAAAGACGACAAAATGAACGTACTTGAGTACATAAACTACAGTTTCCGATTCACAAAATTCATAACAACTATTTAAGTGCACAAGTTGTATCAGGTCTCGTGATTTATAGTTGCTTACATGCTTGTCTCTGTGTCTGTTATCATTTATCTTCTTTTCACCTGACAGATTCTGAAACTACAGCAGTTTCCCTTGAGTATTTTCTCTGTTTTCCGTCACTGAACTGAAACCACCCAACAGTTCACATTTCCCCAGAAGTATCTACTGTAAGTTTAACTTTGTGTGAAAATGCTTTAATTCCTCTTTTTTTTTTCCAGCTGTTTATATCTAAGCCCACACAACTTGTGATGCAAGCACATTTTTAAAAAAAAAATAATAGCTTAATAAGCTTGCACATTGTCAGTTTGAAGAGTACGGTAAAATTTAAGTACCTAATAAAATTAAGAATATTGTCAAAATGTGTATTTTTTATGTGAAACAAAAATAAATACATATAAAGATGCCACACTGTTGCTTGTTTGACATAAATTAGTATTGCCTGTGTTTTGGGACTAATTAATGTCAAACTAGCTAGATCAAATAAATTTGTAGCCTATTAACTGGACAACTTTTTGTAATGCTAAACAAAATCCTTTACAGTAATTGACTTTTCTCAAAATAATCCATGGCACTTACTGTTATAAAATATTTCAGAAGGAAGTACTACTACTTTCACTTCAGATTCATTCAAACCCACCCCTCCACCCACACATCTGCGTACAGCAGATGGGCCTAGTTCTGACATAGTGCACGGCTCAGGAGACACACACGCAGGCTCAGGGTAGATCTAATAGCTATATTAACAACAAGTGTGTATGAGTGTGTGTCTGCGGGATGTGAATGTGTTGGTGGTGGCGTCTGCGTCGGGCAGGGAGGCAGGAGGCCGTACAGCCGGACAACCCTAGGGGAGAAGCAGAGGGAGAAGGGTAACGGGCACCACACCAATACAGGAGATATAAAAATGATGACTGGCTTACTTGGGAATGGCAGGTGGCTGGCACAGCAAGGGTGAAGCCCGGAAGACAGCAACCTGGAGCGCCCGGTGCAGCAGCGAGGGAATGGTGGCAGAGAGGAGTGGTCCGCCGCCGGGAAATCCACCTGTGCACAGGGGAGCAGACTAGGAGAAGAACGAGGTAAGAGATTCTTACTTGGATGTTTTGCTGAGCGGTTGAGATTCCTTACAGCAAGAGTAGCGAGTGAAGACTGACGGCTTCAGGCCGAAGCCCAGGGCGAGGCGGCTTAAATCCCTCGCCGCTGATGAGGTGCAGGTGTGCGTGCAGCTGGCGCCGCAGATGGGCGGCGAGGCGTGACAGTACTCCCCCCTCTAGCAGCGCCTCCTGGCGATGGTTTCTCCGGGTGCGCTCGGTGGAACTCAGTAATGAGGGACGGGTCCAACACAAATGATGAGGGTACCCATTGCCGATGTTCAGGCTCATAACCCTCCCAGTCCACCAAGTACTGCAACCCGTGACCCCGGCGCCGGGAGTCCAGGATAGAGGAGACAGGCCAGGCCGGATGGCCATCAATCATCCGGGGTGCGGGCTGCGCAGCAGGAGGAGGGCAAAGGGGATCGGAGACTGCCGGCTTCACCTTGGAAACGTGGAAGGTGGAATGGATGCGGAGGGAGGGGGGAATAGCTACACGCACAGCCACCGGGTTGATAATCCTGGTGATGGGGTATGGGCCCATAAAACGCTGTGCCAGCTTCCTCCTCTCACCCTTTAAAATGACGTCCTGGGTATACACATAGACACGCTGACCCACCTGGTACGCTGGGGCAGGTCTTCTGTGCCGGTCCGCCGTGGATCTGTTGCGCTCCGCCGTGCGTAAAAGCGCATTGCGCGCCGACGCCCAGATGGAATGGAACTGCCTGAGGTGCGCCCGAACTGAGGGGACAGTTACCTCACTCTCCTGCGCTGGGAAAAGAGGAGGGTCGTAGCCCACGGACGCCTTAAAGGGAGGCATCCCTGTGGCAGAAGAGCGGGCGGTGTTGTGGGCGTACTCAACCCAGGTGAGATGGTTACTCCAGGACGCAGGCTTGGATGCAGTGACGCAGCGGAGCGCAGCCTCCAGCTCCTGGTTGGTCCGCTCACACTGCCTGTTGGTTTGGGGGTGATGGCCGGAGGAGAGGCTTACCTTGGCTCCCAGGGCGTTGCAAAAGGACCTCCAAACCTCTGAGGAAAATTGGGGCCCCCGGTCCGAGACCACGTCCACCGGAATCCCGTGCAGCCTGACCACGTGTTGGACTAGGAGGTCCGCCGTCTCCAGGGCGGATGGAAGACCTCGTAGCGGGATGAAGTGCACCACCTTGGAGAAACGGTCTACGATGGTCAGGACAGTGTCGAAGGTGTTAGAGACTGGGAGTCCGGTGACGAAATCCAGGGCGATATGCAACCAGGGCCTGCCAGGGACGGGCAGAGGCTGGAGCAAACCCGCTGGAGGGGCATTACCTGATTTACTGGTGGCACATACAGGGCAGGCCCGGGCGTAGCGGGCAGCGTCCTTCCGCAGGCCCGGCCACCAGAAGGACCGTTGAAGAAGGTCGATCATCCAGGAGGAACCAGGGTGGCAGGTGAGCTTAGATGTGTGCAGCCAGTGGATGACCTCCCCCCGAACCGTGGATGGCACAAAAAGCCTCCCCTCCGGTCCGCCGCCAGGGTCAGGTTCCAATTCCTGTGCCTTCCGGATCTTACTTTCTATGTCCCAAGTGACGGCTCCCACGATGCACGACCTGGGCAGGATGGTGTGGACCGTGTCCTCAGACGCCTCAGGGGCAAATTGCCTAGAGAGGGCGTCGGGCAGGCCGTTCTTGGAGCCAGGCCTGAAGGTGATGTTAAAACGGAACCTGGCAAAGAACAAGGACCAACGCGCCTGGCGGGCGTTCAGACGCTTGGCAGATCTTAAGTATTCCAAGTTCTTGTGGTCAGTCAGGACCACGAACGGCAGGTCCGCCCCCTCTAGCCAGTGACGCCACTCCTGCAGCGCGAGCTTGATGGCGAGGAGCTCTCTGTCCCCCACATCGTAGTTCCGTTCCGCCGGGGACAAGCGCCGAGAGAAGAAAGCGCAGGGCCGTTTTACTCCGTCATCTGGCGACCGCTGAGATAGAACTGCCCCCCTCCCGTGTCCGAAGCATCCACTTCCACGATGCATTGCAGCGACGGGTCGACTTGGCTAAGGACCCGGGAGGAGGAGAACTCCGCCTTCAGCGCCTGGAAGGCAGCTGCGGCCTCTTCGGTCCACCGGAACGGGACCTTAGGGGACGTGAGGCGGGTCAGAGGGCCGACGACGGTGCCAAAATTCGGGACGAAGCGGCGGTAGAAGTTTGCAAACCCAATAAATTGTTGCACCTGTTTCCTTGATGTTGGTGTAGGCCATTCCACCACCGCCTTCACCTTCACTGGGTCCGGGAGCACCTGGTCGTGGGAGATGACGAACCCGAGGAAGGACGTAGTCTTAGCGTAGAATTCACACTTTTCTGCCTTCACATACAACCGGTTCTCCAGCAGCCTTTGGAGGACCCGCCTCACATGGACCCGGTGCTCGTCCCTGGATTTGGAGAAGATGAGGATGTCATCCAGGTAGACGAACACAAATAGGCCGATGAAATCCCGGAGGACGTCATTTATTAGGCGCTGAAAGACGGCTGGAGCATTGGTCAACCCGAACGGCATCACCAGGTACTCGAAATGGCCGTTCGGGGTACGGAAGGCTGTCTTCCACTCATCTCCCTCCCGGATCCGGACAAGGTGGTATGCGCTGCGTAAATCCAGCTTGGTGAACCAAGTCGCCCCCTGGAGGGAGTGGAAGGCGGCGTCCATAAGTGGCAGGGTGTAGCGATCCTTCTCCGTGATATCATTCAGGGCGCGGTAGTCGATACAAGGACGGAGGGAACCGTCCTTCTTGCCCACGAAGAAGAATCCTGCACCTAATGGTGATGACGAGGGACGGATAATTCCAGCACTCAGCGATTCCTTGAGGTAGGAATTCATAGCCTCCTTCTCTGGCGCCGACAGGCTGTAGAGTCACCCAGAGGGTAAGGGTGCCCCCTGGCGGATGTTTATCGCACAGTCGTAGGGCCTGTGTGGAGGAAGAGACATCGCCTTGGACTTGCTGAAAACCATACCCAGGTCGTGAAATTCTGATGGCACCAGGGAGAGATCCGGGGGCACAGCGTCCATAGGAGTTGGAGAAGAGGACGGAGAGCAGGCAGCGGATTGCAGGCAGGTGCTCATGCAGAAGGAACTCCATGCCGATACCCTGGCGGACTTCCAATCCAGGACGGGGTTATGGAGGCGAAGCCAGGGGTACCCCAGAATGACGGGCGACACAGAGTTGGGGAGGACGTAGAAAGTGATTTCCTCCCGGTGGTTCCCAGAGATGATCACAGGTACAGGGACGGTCTGGTGTGTGACTCTCCCCAGGGAGACATGGGAGAGGTTGACCAGGGCGAGAGGGGATTTGAGGGCTTGGCAACGGATGCCCAATCGGGTTGCCAGGCTTTGTGAAATAAAGCTGCCCTCCGCGCCCAAATCCACCAGTGCGTGGGTGAGGTGCCCAGTGGGGTTGTGACAAAACCGGACGGGCAGCTTCAATTGGGAGAGGGGATTTAACCGATTGACGTCCGCGAGGCCCCCTACAGTGACTCGCGGACCCCGCCGTTTGGCTTCTGTGGGCAAAGCTCCACCGTGTGTTGGCTGTCTCCGCAATACATGCAGAGACCCAACTCACGGCGGCGTTGTTTCTCCGCAGGGGGGAGCTTTGTCCAGCCCGTCACCATCGGCTCCGACTCCTCGGGGCACGATGGTGGCGGCAACGCCAGGGGGCGAGCTTGGGACAGGCGCGACGAGGCACCACGAGAGCGAGAAGAAGACGACTTCCGCTCCGAGGCGCGCTCGCGCAACCTGTTATCCAGACTGATGGCTAGGGACGTTAGCTCCGCTAAAGTCTCCGGGATGTCCCGCCCAGCCAGTTCATCCCTCAGACTATCATTGAGACTGCGGAGGAAGAGGCCGCAGAATGAACGTTCATCCCAGCCAACCTCCTCCGCCGCTACCCGGAAGTCGATCGCGTAATCGGCTGCCGACCGGCTTCCCTGCTGGAGGCTGAGAAGCCGATCGACCTGAACGCTCTCAGTACGAGAATGATCAAAGACTTCCAGGAACTGTCTCATGAATTGGCCATAGGTGAGGGTGGCGTAACTGGGCCTCGCCATTACGGCGTAAGCTCAAGTAAGCGCTCGCCCCTCCAGGAGATTCCCTATGTAGCCAATTCGGCTATGGTCTGAGGGAAAATCTCCGGGCACACGGTGGAACACGGACTCACATTGCATTATAAACCCCCGTGCTCCGCCGAGCTTACCGCTAAAGCGGGCGGGGGTCGGAATAGGTGTGAGCCGAACCGGTGCTACCGGAGCAGGCTGGACGGCCGCTGGAGCAGCAGGAGCCGCGCCGCAATGACGAGCCGGGGGGAACGGCTGTTGGGGGTCCAAGTGGTCCAATCGGTTAGTAATGATGGATAATTGATTTAGAATCACCTGTTGCTGGTGGGCTATTAGGTCCACTCGAGCCTCGAGGGTGGAAAGTCGGCGTGTGAGCCCGCCGTCTGCCGAGCCGCTCTGCTGAAGCCGTACTGACATAGTGAACGGCTCAGGAGACACACACGCAGGCTCAGGGTAGATCTAATAGCTTTATTAACAACAAGTGTGTATGAGTGTGTGTCTGCGGGATGTGAATGTGTTGGTGGTGGCGTCTGCGTCGGGCAGGGAGGCAGGAGGCCGTACAGCCGGACAACCCTATGGGAGAAGCAGAGGGAGAAGGGTAACGGGCACCACACCAACACAGGAGATATAAAAATGATGACTGGCTTACTTGGGAATGGCAGGTGGCTGGCACAGCAAGGGTGAAGCCCGGAAGACAGCAACCTGGAGCACCCGGTGCAGCAGCGAGGGAATGGTGGCAGAGAGGAGTGGTCTGCCGCCGGGAAATCCACCTGTGCACAGGGGAGCAGACTAGGAGAAGAACGAGGTAAGAGATTCTTACTTGGATGTTTTGCTGAGCGGTTGAGATTCCTTACAGCAAGAGTAGCGAGTGAAGACTGACGGCTTCAGGCCGAAGCCCAGGGCGAGGCGGCTTAAATCCCTCGCCGCTGATGAGGTGCAGGTGTGCGTGCAGCTGGCGCCGCAGATGGGCGGCGAGGCGTGACAAGTTCACAGCAATCATTTTAAGATAAAAAATGGTAAGGAAACGTTGCCGTTATCACCATGGGCATATGGTGGAACCAGAGGTTGTGCTACACTCTTTCACTATCTTTCATTTAGACAGACGGCAGAAAAATTCTGTCATAATCTGATACTGCCTGTCATTTTAATTTTCATTTAATAAGATACCAGATAGATTGTTTCGATCCACCTTATTCCTGGGGGTGCCGCTGTAGGAACAATTATGGGCTGAGCTTCCGGTTTCGGCTGAAGTAGTGTTAAATTAGTCAGTAAGAGTGGAGTAATAAGAAAAAAAGACTTGTTTTTACATCCCATGCAAATATGGCAACAGAGCAAAGGATTGAAGGGCCAGAAAAGCAGAAGTGGACACTCCCTCCCTCCCTCCCTCCCTCCTTTATGTCTGAATATTTGCCCCCCAGGCAAAGATGCAGGCTAGAACCTACTTCGCCAGGCCTGCATGCTCATGGAGCTCAGTGCACCACATCTCTGCCATATGTCCTCACAAGGAATATCTAAAGGAAAAACTTGATAGATTCCACCTTATTTGTATTGCTTTGTGAATGAAATATGAACCCACACACATGATTCATGCTTTCATTTACTATGATGTTCTATTGTATTTAAATGTCTTGAGACACATCTGTCTGTTAAAATCAATAGCAAAAAATTAAAATGTAATATACCCCAAATTATGATGTTTTTACACCATCTGTGTGATGGACCACTCCCAGTTACATGGGGTGAGACTGGACATCCTGGCAGATGAGCACATCTGTCGCAAGGTCTGTGGTGGACTTTTGCCAGTCGGTGTATCGTGGCATACACTACACAAAGAGCAGAGATAAACAAACCTATCATCTGGTCAGTCACTGCAACAGATACTGGAATCAGTTTGTCTTGGCCTGACCTTGCCACTGATAATCTGCCAAGAACGTGCCGCTAGTCCAGCAAAAGCTAGTGGTACTCAAATACTTTGCAAGCAGTTTCATGAAATGGTCAGTCAGAAACCAACTCATATCGGCTCAGACGTCGCCCGGGTTAACAAGGTCAGGAGATCCTGGCAACGAAAGGTGAAGGACAGAGCTGCGTGGAGGAATCTGATCAGACCTAAATGAAACGGTCATCGTCGCCCCAGGCAGACTGCTATGATGATGATGATGATGATGAAGAGTGGAGTAGCAGGGGCATTTAAAATAGCGTTTTTAAAAGTTTTTCAAATTCATTTTAATTCAGGGGCAGCACGGTGGCGGAGTGGTTAGCACTGCGGCAGCACAGCAACTCACCCTTGGCCAGGGGATCCTGGGTTTGATCCCAGCCCCCGACCAACAGTGATTTGTGTGGTGTTTGCATGTTTTCCCCGTGTCTGCTTGGGTTTACTCCAGGATTTCTCCGGTTTCCTCCCACATGCCAAAAACATACAAGTTAGGTTAATTGGCATCAAACTGGGGATTCTAAATTGTCCTTAGGTGTGACTGTGAGAGTGAATGGTTGTCTGTCTCTCTGTGTTGGCCCTGCGATGGACTGGCGATCTGTCCAGGGTGTACTCTGCCTCTCGCCCAAAGATGCTGGGATAGGCTCCAGTCCCCCCGTGACCTGAAGAGGATTAAGCGGAAGAAGATGGATGGATGGAAATAAGTATTGAACATGTCAACATTTTTCTCATTACCTCCGCCAAGGAGGTTATGTTTTCATCGGTGTTGGTTTGTCTGTCTGTCTGTTTGTTTGTTTGTCTGTCTGTCTGTTTGTTTGTTAGCAAGATAACTCAAAAAGTTATGGACGGATTTTCATGAACTTTTCACAGATTGTCAGAAATGGGGTATCCTACAGATGATTAGATTTTGGTGGTGATCCGGATCACCGACCACAAGAAAACCGCCATTACGGAAAATATGATTTTCGTGAATAACTACTGAACCACTAATCCTATCATTGTGAATCCAACTGCTAGTCATATGTTTTCATGGTCAAGGAATCTGAAAACGTACACACAAACACTGTATGGGGGGAACTGTGGCGCTTGGCGGAGGTCTGCGCTCTCCGAGTGCTTTTCTAGTTAAACATATTTTTGATGGAGCCACTGACCTGAGATTTTCACCAGATATCGGTAACAACCCATCAGGGTTTCCTCTGGTAACATTTCTGTTAATTTCTGCTTAGGAAGTTTGCCACTGTGCCTAAAATATATTAATTTAAGAAAAATTAAATATAAAAGAAACGCTCCACAAGTGCACACACAAACAACGCGCGTGACTGTCATCCACGCGGAAGCACTCTGTCCGCCCGGCACCCGCATGACTGTTTCTGCAGGCAGAGCATGTCTTTGTAGCGTTGCTGTCAGAGAGAAACATGAGCTTATTAAAGTACTTTAAATGCAGAACAAAGTACAAGAGAGTGGAGGCATTTATAGTGGTTTTAACCCGCTGGTAACTGGAACAACAATGAGGAGTTGCTTAGCTAACAGGTCTGGTTAGGCTTCATTGCAGGGAAAGGCAAGAGTGACTTCACTTCCGGCTTCGAGAGAGAGCAGACGCCTTTCCTTCCCTCTCCTCTCCTTTACTATTCCCTGCTTGCCATGTCTTTCGCTCTTCTTCTGGCTGAATCTTAATCCAAATGGAAATTATGGATCTGGAAAAGCAGCTTTAATGCGATTGTCACCACTTTAAAAGAAGAAGATCGGGTCAGGGGGAACCCAAGGAAGACTCATGGCATTGGAATTCATGTGTCTGTGTGATTCGACTGAAGATTGAACTGATCACAGGTTTTTCTGTTTGGCCCCTGGAGTTCCTGTGTATCGAAATTATTTGGGTGAGCTAATCAAATGCGGACCCCGGCGTAGCTCCCTCAACAAATTCAACAATTTGTCCAGCTGGGGGGAGCACTGACTGTCAGCGGCAAATAGGATTAACATGGAATTTACCACCTGGCATGCATTGAAGTGAGAACGGACTCTCTTGGACATGTTTACCTATGTTTCGGTAGGTGGATAACATCTGAGGATCGCTGAGTGCTCTCCAGAGAATGATCTAAAGCATGATTCAAGCCTGTATGAAATTATGAAGCACAGAATCGAAGAGAGGGAAATTCTATTCTCTGAGTGCACTGTGCAGATTTGACCTTGTTTTGGTGCCCTTGTTTACATTCCTCCTTGATGAAGATAAGGCTGGAGAAGGTAGCTTACCCAAACATTCGATAATTGTTGTTGTTTCAGCAGACAGAGCTCCAAGGACAGCGTTATCATGTGTCTGGACTACAGAACACATGACTGAATAATATCTATCCGTTGCCAGAGGGTGCCCTCTGCTGTTCACTAGCAATGACACACCTACATTACACTGCATTCAACATTACATGAATGACTGATACATGTAAACTGACACAAATATACATACACTGACTCTCTCAATTCTCCTGCTTTGTTAATGTGTGATCTATTGTCTGCTAATTGTGCATAGAGGGATTTTTTCTGTGTAATCAAAATTTGGCTCATTTGAGCTTTATATGAGCTTATACGAGCATTATTCTGATTAACTACGTTTTTTCTCTCTGCCTATTGTGTTTTCCTCCCCCCCCCTTTACCCCCACTGTATGACAGGCGCCTTGCATGGCTGCCACGTCATTGGATGCGCCTAACGTGCGCGCCCAATGTCAAGTCAAATTCCTCGTATGTTTACTTGTAAATATACTTGGCAATAAAGCTGATTCTGATTCTGACTGATGAATCACTGAGGATTTACTTCACCAGCTACTGCAATATTAACTAATAATTTATGTTCATTATTATGTACCTGGCAAGTTAAGATGACCGAAATTCACGAAGTCAATGACTTTAATCTGTCAGCAGCCTTCAGAGAAACTAAATGTGCCAAGATTTGGATTTCAAAATGAGGGAGGTTTTTCCTGCTGTCTTGTTGGTGAGGAGATTTCTAAAAAACTATAAATACATAGAAATATTATAACAGAAATAACGGTGTATTTGGTCATTTAAGTTAATTTATTTCTTTAAATATAATAATTGTATTTCTAACTAACTAACCTGCACTTACAGTATATAGTGCTTTTCTAGTCACAAAGACCACTCAAAGCGCTTTCACTAGTACTAACCCTCTATTCTAAGGGCCTATAGGAAACAGATATCTAGGGACAATTTAGGACAGCCAATTAACCTAACATGCATGTCTTTGGATTGTGGGAGGAAACCGGAGCCCCCGGAGTAAACCCACGCAGCACAGGGAGAACATGCAAACTCCACACAGAAAGGTTCCAACCCCTGCCAGCGTGGGGATTCGAACCAGGAACCTTCTAGCTGTAAGGCAACAGTGCTAACCACTGCACCACCGTGCTGCCCACCGTGGGCCCACCATGACACTTTGTTTCTTCCCATCATCAGTTATTTGTGGTGTGACAATCTGATATTCACAGACCTTTTAAAAGGCTATCAGTCAAGACTTAACCAGCTGAAATTAATTTGCATTGATGGGGGATGGGATGGCTTCCTAAATTCTGATGGATTTCAGCTGGTTTCTTGGCTTTCTATGCCTTTTTGTGCCTTCATGTGTTCAACACTTATTCCCAGTGTCATTCCACTTTATTAAATATAACTTGTTTTGTGAACACAATTGCCTTGATTTCTTTATATTAGTTCATTGCCCGTAGAACACAAGTATTCCTGTCTGAAAAAGGTATCCCAATTAGGCTTTACAGGCCCAAATGTAGGCTGTGTTTGAAAGTGGAATACAAAGAGATGTAGACTATATGTAGGCAATCACATAGACTTTGACAAATATAAAAGGGAGTAAATGGCACTCAGATTTATTTGTTTGTGTGAATATTAATTACAGAATAACTAAATTGTCATGGGCGGCGGGAGTGCAGCCCTTCCCTCCGGTCTCACCTCCTCAAACTCATCACTGTACCTGAAGCAGAAGACACACCTGCGCCCGCTCATCAGCCAGTGTACATAAGGAGGCTTCCTCCACGCAGTCAACGTTGGCTTGTCTGGGTATACTGCCCGTGTTCAGGCAAGCAATTAACAAGTTTAAGCATTAACACGCCGTTAACCTTTATTCTTGTCACAACTCGCTCTCACCTGTCATCTGTTTCAGCGGCGCGCACACCTGCGCCTCATCAGCCTCTGACTATTTAACCCGCTCTGCCTGGAGCCTTGGCCTGGAGCCGTCTGCTCGTCTACGCTCCCAACTCCAGTGCATGACCGTTCCTTCCCGGCCTGCGCCTTCGTTCCTCACGCACATAAGCTGTTATTTCCTTACCTGCTCTCCAGTATTCTCCCCTGTGCACAGGTGGATCCTCCAGGCTGCGGATTTCCCTCTCCTTCGCCTCATCCTCGCTTATCCCTTCTTCGCTTCGCCAAGCGCGCATGTGGGCGCTGTCCTCCAGGCAGGAAACCTGCGAATAGCCAATGCCAGCCACCTTGACACCTGCAAGTAAGCAGCACACTGTGTGTTAACCCTGCAGGGTGGAAACCCGTCACTCACCCTTGTCTTTGCTCTGCCCTTAGGGTTGCCTGGCTGCACAGCGCACTGTTCCGCCCTCGGCGCTCCCTGTCCTCCTGCAATCCATCCACATCTCACACTCACGCATCCAAACATCTGTTGTTGTTCAATAAAGCTTTGAATCACACTCGAGCCTGTGTGCGTGTTCCCTGGGCCCGACATTATGTCAGTATGGCTCCAGCAAAGCAGCCCAGCGGACAGCGGGCTCGCACGCCGATTATCCACCCTCGAGGCTCGAGTGGATTTAATAGCTCATCAGCAACAGGTAATTCTCAACCAACTCACCCAAATCACTCACCGGTTGGACCGCCTGGATCCTCAGCAGGCGTTCCCTCTGGCTCAGCATAGCGGGCCAACTCCCATCGCTCCCCTAGCTAACCGGGCTAGCCCGGGGCCGCCAACTCGGCTCATCCCTATTCCGACACCCTCGCACTTCAGCGGGAAACTCGGCGAAGCGCAGCGCGCGGGTTCCTCCTCCAGTGTGAGTCGGTGTTCCAGCGCGTCCCCGGGGACTTTCCGACTGATCATAGCCAGATTGGGTATGTTGCCAACCTCCTGGAAGGGCGAACGTTAGCTTGAGCTTACGCCGTAATGGCGAGGCCCAGCCACGCGAACCTGACCTATGCCCAGTTTGTACATGACTTTCACGAAGTCTTTGATCACTCGGATCGTGACAGCGTGCTAACCAATCAGCTACTTAATCTTCGCCAGGGTAGTCGATTGGCAGCCGATTACGCTGTCGACTTCCGGGTGGCAGCGGAGGAAGTTGGCTGGGGCGATGCTGCTCCCTGCAGCATCTTCCTCCGCAGTCTGAATTCCAGTCTGCGGGACAAGCTGGCCTACCGGGATCAGCCGGAACAGCTATCTGAATTAATTTCATTAGCTATTAGTCTGGTCAACAGGCTGAGGCCGCGGGCTGCCGAGAGGAGCTTCCGCCCGCTCCTCTCAGTCTCGCCCCCTGGCGTTACCCGCTCCGGAGTCCACCGATGAATCTGAGGCTATGCTAATCGGGCGGACCAAGCTTCCACTGGCGGAGAAACAGCGCCGCAGGGAGCTGGGTCTCTGCATGTATTGCGGAGACGACCAGCACTCCGCGAGTCGCTGTAGGGGGCCTCACGGACGCAACCCAGTCTAATCACCTCTCCAAATGCCTCCTTCCAATTAGGTTCTGTCATAATCCCATCGGGCATGTCACTCACGCACTGGTGGACTCGGGAGCGGAACAGAACTTCATTTCCAAGAGCCTGGCAACCCACCTGGGCATCCTGTGCCAAGCGTTGCCAACCCCCCTTAACCTTGTCACTCTCTCCCGCACACCTCTGGAGAGGGTCACTCATCGAACCAAACCCATCTCCGTCATCATCTCTGGCAATCACAGGGAGGACTTAAGCCTGTTCGTCCTGCCCGCCTCGGCTGCTCCCGTCATCCTGGGCTACCCATGGCTGCTTCTCCACAACCCAGTTTTCGATTGGCATCGCCTCTCCCCTGACCCACCTCACCTCCCCCAAGGTGCCGTTCCGGTGGACGGAGGAAGCAGCGTCGGCCTTCCAGACGCTGAAGATGGAGTTCTCCTCCTCCCGGGTACTGACCCAGGTTGACCCAACACTACAATGCCTGGTCGAGGTGGACGCATCTGACACGGGGGTGGGGGCAGTATTGTCTAAGCGCTCTCCAGTGGACGGGGTGGTGCGCCCCTGCGCCTTCTTCTCCCGGCACTTGTCTGCAGCGGAGCAGAATTATGACGTCGGTGACAGAGAACTCCTGGCAGTGAAACCTGCGCTGCAGGAGTGGCGTCATTGGCTGGAGGGGGCAGCACAGCCTTTTGTGGTCTGGATGAACCACAAAAATTTGGAATACCTAAGGACGGCCAAGCGTCTGAATGCCCGCCAGGCGCATTGGTCTCTGTTCTTCGGCCGCTTCAGATTCACGATCACCTATCGCCCTGGCTCCAAGAACAGCAAACCGGATGCACTGTCCAGGCAATTTGCCCCAGAGGCCCAGGAAGAACAAGACCACACCATCCTGCCGGCCTCGTGCGTCGTGGGGGCCGTTTCATGGTCTATCAGGGACAAGGTCCGGAGGGCACAGGAGGCCGAAACTGATCCTGGCGGCGGCCCAGCTGGGAAGCTGTTCGTGCCATCATCCGTCCGGGGTGACGTCATCCACTGGGCGCACACTTCTAAGCTCGCCTGTCACCCTGGAATTTCCCGGCTGGTGGAGCTCCTCCAACGATCCTTCTGGTGGCCCAGACTTTGGAATGATGTCGCCAATTACGACCGTGCCTGCCCCCAGTGCGCAACGAACAAGACTTCAACCTCCCCCCCAGCGGGGCTCCTCCATCCCCTGCTGGTCCCCGGTAGGCCCTGGTCTCATGTAGCCCTGGATTTCATCACCGGTCTTCCCACATCCAACTCCTACAACACCATCCTGACCACCGTGGACCGGTTTTCTAAGGCTGCCCACTTCGTGCTGCTCCACGGCCTCCCTACGGCGCAGGAAACAGCCGACCTATTGGTCCAGCATGTGGTCAGGCTACATGGGATCTCGACTGACGTCGTCTCCGACTAGGGGCCTCAATTCGTGTCCAAGGTCTGGAAGTGCTTTTGCAACGCCCTGGGTGCCACGGTGAGTCTGTCCTCCGGTCACCACCCACAGTCCAATGGGCAGTGCGAGCGCACTAATCAGGAGCTGGAGGTTGCTTTGCACTGCGTCACCTCCTCAAGTCCCTCTTCCTGGAGCACCCATCTGCCCTGGGTGGAGTACGCCCATAACTCCACCTTATCATCTGCCATCGGTATGTCTCCTTTCCGGGCGTCCCTGGGGTACGACCCTCCGTTGTTCCCCAAAGAGGAGGGTGAGGTGGCAGTTCCCTTCTTCCAGGCGCATCTCAGACGCTGCCGGCGCCTGTGGACCAAGATGCGCCAAGCGCTATTACGTACGGCAGCGCGCAACTCCAACGCAGCAAATCGCCACAGGAGAGCCGCTAATCGTTACCAGGTGGGCCAGCAGGTATGGTTAGCCACCTGAGACATCAACCTGAAGGTGGAGAAGAAGAAGCTGGCTCAACGCTTTATTGGTTCTTTTCCTGTGACTAAGGTAATTAATCCGGTGGCTGTGTGTTTGGATCTCCCCCCCTCCCTCCATGTCTGTCCAACATTCCACGTCTCCCAAATCAAGCCTGTGATTTCTGATCCACCCTGTCCTCCTCCTAGGGCGCCTCCCCCTCCCGTGATGATCGACGGCGGCCCGGCGTGGAGGGTCACCTCCATCCTGGACTCTTGCCGCCGGGGTCACAGGCTACAATATCTGGTGGACTGGGAGGGGTATGGCCCTGAGTGGAAATCCTGGGTGCACCCTTCCTTTGTTCTGGATAAGCAACTTATCGCGGAGTCCCACCGGGTGCACCGAGGTAAGCCAGCGCCGGGAGGTGCTGCTTGGGGGGGGGGGAGTACTGTCACAACTCGCTCTCGCCTGTCATCTGTTTCAGCGGCGCGCACACCTGCGCCTCATCAGCCTCTGACTATTTAACCCGCTCTGCCTGGAGCCTCGGCCTGGAGCTGTCTGCTCGTCTACGCTCCCAACTCCAGCACACGACCGTTCCTTCCCAGCCTGCGCCTTCATTCCTCACGCACGTAAGCTGTTATTTCCTTACCTGCTCTCCAGTATTCTCCCCTGTGCACAGGTGGATCCTCCAGGCGACGGATTTCCCTCTCCTTCGCCTCATCCTTGCTTATCCCTTCTTCGCTTCGCTGAGCACACATCTGGGCGCTGTCCTCCAGGCAGGAGACCTGCGACTAGAATCAGAATCAGAATCAGAATAAACTTTATTGCCAAGCATGTAAAAAAAACACACGAGGAACTTGACTTGACATTGGTGCGCATGCGCGCGACACAACGACACGGCAGCCATAAAGGCGCCTCATCAAACAGAGATAGATAAGAAAGGGAGGGGAAGGGAGGGAACGACACAAGGGGGGAGGAGAAAAAAAACTTCGTTATCAAAATACAGCTTATTTTTAAGCAGATTGTGATTACAATGAAAAAAAATCTCTCAATAGCACAGAGCAACAACTCAGAATTCACGAGACACAAGAGAGCAGTGTACAGTATATCTTTAATCAGTTCATGAATCAATGTGTGTGCGGTGTTGAGCAGTGTTGATGATAATAAGAGAGACCCAAGGACCCTTGGCAGAAGATGTTTTGTCTGTCTGGCGCCCAGTCTTATCTGGCGCTGCAGCTGGCTGTCCAAGGCCTTGTGCTCATGATTTTGAAAAAAAACACAGTCTGCAGACAGCCAGGAGGAATTTTCATGGGGAATAATAATGCCAAATAGGACTGATCACAGAGAAGACTTGTATTTCTTCTGTAGATTCAGTACATTAATCCTTCATTGCGCAGCTTTGAACTCGTCGTGGAAAGACCTGAGCGAACCCATGATGTAATCCACCTTACGAGACAGTTCTCCAGTAGTCGCTATCAGGGTCTTCTCCAGTTTCTCAATTTGTTGGATGCACCTCGCCTGGCCAGCATTTTGATAGGTTGAATCCATCTTCAGCAATTTGCGGTAAACCAAGACAATTCCCGTCCCAATCAGAATTATCCCAATCACCAAGATTACGAAGATAAACAAATCTTCAATATCTTCGATAGAGAGATTAGAGAGACACAGCATTTTCCAAATACCTGTGTCACATAGATAGCCCACTGGAGCCGTTCCAGCGGGGCAAACAGCTTCCCCCGGAGCACTTTTCCTTGTTGAAAAAATAGTGTCAATTGTGTTCAAAGCCCAGCTTATTAACTCCATAATTTCTTTTCGGCGGTCGCAGTCAGACGCAGACAGACAACAGCAAGCTGGGATCCAGTAGGAGGGGAGGAAAAAATCAGCAGGAGAGAAGAAAAAAGCGTCCGGAAGTGAAGACTAGCCAACGCCAGCCACCTCGACACCTGCAAGTAAGCAGCACACTGTGTGTTAACCCTGCAGGGTGGAAACCCATCACTCACCCTTGTCTTTGCTCTGCCTTTAGGGTTGCCTGGCTGCACGGCGCACTGTTCCGCCCTCGGCACTCCCTGTCCTCCTGCAATCTATCCACATCTCACACTCACGCATCCAAACACCTGTTGTTGTTCAATAAAGCTTTTGAATCACACTCGAGCCTGTGTGCGTGTTCCCTGGGCCCGACATTATGTCAATTCTCTTCTCTTCCTCAGGTTGCTGCCACTGGGTAGGTGTGTCACCAGGACTGCGCGTGCTCTCCTGCCCCACCACACTGTCCTTCAGCAATCTCATCCATGCGGTCACGCACCATCAGCTCAACTTCCCCTCCTTACCCTACCGGTTCGTCTATTCCCCGCTGGGTCCTGCCGGTCCTCTCTGGATTTCCCAAGTAAGTGGCAATTTGGCTCGCCCATTTCCCCTCACTCTTCTCCTCAGCTCACGACTCTCGTCTTCTCTCCACAGGTCCTTTCCTCTGGCGAGTGAGTGTTTCTGTAGCTGTGCACTTTGGATCTTGCTATTAACAAAATTGTCAAATGTGCCCTTCTGTGTGATTCCTTCCTGTGTTTGGCATGGTGCGTGTGAGCTGTCAAAACTTAATACGTCATGACACTAAATATTGAAAATGAATGGGATATCCAATATTAGCAACTGTTTCAGATCCCTTGTTTATTTGTTTGTCACATCACTTATTTATGTGAACTTTTATCACTTATATTCAAGATAATAGTGTATCTTGCACTTTGGGGAATGGGAGTTGTTGAGTCATCAATTTTTCAATTTCGGCCCTCGTACTGTTGCCGGGGGTCGAGAGGAGGGTTATGGCGCTGATCGATTCGGGGTCGGAGGGTAATTTTGTGTTTGCTGCTTTCATGAAGCAGGTGGGCATTCCCACACGCAAACTGCCCTGTGATCAGAGAATCACAACCATATCTGGCCGTGAGGTCGCGGTGGTTGCTCTTAGCATGGTGCCCATATCTTTCCTTCTTTCCGGGAACCACCAGGAGGAACGATCGTTCCTGGTTCTCCCCGTTTCATCATCCCCGGTGGTTCTAGGTTATCCGTGGCTCCAGAGGCATAACCCAACGATCAATTGGGCCAAAAATACCATCTCTGCCTGGAGCCCGTTTTGTATGGCCCACTGTATGCATTCAGCTGAATGCTCCCCTTTTCTGTCGGTTCCTCCCTCTTGGGCCGGGCTGCCGGACCTCAGCCTCGTCCCTCAGGCATATCACGATCTGGGCGAGGTCTTTAGCAAGTCAAGAGCATTGTCGCTGCCACCTCACCATTCGTACGACTGTGCTATCAACCTCATCCCGGGAGCGAGGCTGCCGTCCAGCCGGCTGTATAGCATTTCCAGCCTAGAGAGAGAAGCAATGGAGCAGTACATTAAGGAGTCGCTGAACGCCGGCCTTATTCAGCCATCTTCGGCTCCTCTCGGGGCCGGGTTCTTCTTCGTCGGGAAGAAGGATAGCTCGGTGCGCCCGTGCATCGACTACCAGGAGCTCAACGCTATTACCATCAAAGACAAGTACCCTCTGCCATTGATCAATTCAGCGTTCAAGCTCCTTCAGCACTCACGGGTTTTCACCAACTTAGACAGAAACGCATATCATTTGGTCCACATTCGCGAGGGTGATGAGTGGAAGACGGCCTTTAAAACATACCAGGGCCAATTCAAATTCTTAGTGATGCCATTCGGGCTCACTAACTCCCCCAACGTCTCCAGCGGTTAATAAATGACATCCTTCGCGATATGCTTTACCAATTCGTGTTTGTCTATCTTGATGATATTCTTGTTTTCTCCCACTCACCAGAGGAACACGACGTCTATGTAAGGGCCGTTTTACAATGGCTCTTGGAGAACCAGCTTTACGTTAAAGCCAATAAGTGTGAGTTCTCCTCAACATCCACCACCTTCTTGGGCTTCATCGTGGCTGAGGGGGAGCTGATTGCCGACCCGGCCAAGATAAAGGCAGTGTTAGATTGGCCGACACCCCACTCCAGTAGGGAGCTCCAACGCTTCCTCGGGTTCGCAAACTTTTACCGCAGGTTCATCAGGAACTATAGTGGGGTCGCACTGCCTCTCACTCAGCTGACCTCTGTTAAAGTCCCCTTTCGGTGGACTGAGGCAGCTGAACTGGCATTTACCAAATTAAAACACAAGTTCACGGAAACACCAATCTTGGCTCAGGTTGACACGCAGCTTCCATTTGTCCTCGAGATGGATGTGTCTGATTTGGGGGTTGGCGCTGTGCTGTTGCAGTGCACCCCCCCCTCCCCCCGATCAGAAGCTTCACCAGTGCGCATATTTAACTATGACGTAGGGGACAGAGAGCTGCTGGCCATTAAGTTGGCCATAGAGGTGTGGAGGCATTGGTTAGAGGGGGCCATTCACCTCATCGTCGTGTGGACCGATCACAAGAACCTCAAGTACTTGTGGTCGGCCTGCCAACTGAAAGTCAGGCAGGCTCACTGGTCGTTGTTCTTCCAGCGATTTAACTTCACCATCACTTACTCGCCTGGCACCCAGAATACCAAATCGGACGCGCTCTCGCGCCAGTTTGATTCCAGGGACATAGCCCCCCCTTTCCCCCCCAAACCATCGTACCACCTTCATGCATCCTTGGAGCCCTTACTTGGGATATCGAGCAGAGGATCCGCCAGGCCCAGTCCCAGGAGCCTGTGTCGGTGGGGTGCCCCCGGAACCGTCTGTATGTCCCGGCCGCCCTCCGCAGTGATGTCATCCAATGGGGTCATACCAGTCACTTTGCCTGCCACCCTGGAATCTCTTGGACCATCGACTTTGTCCTATAGGTGTTCTGGTGGCCCACACTGCGGCGAAACGTCTGGGAGTATGTCAAAGACTGCCAGACATGCGTCCAGGGTAAGACTGACTCCTCCCCTCCATCGTGACTCCCCCATCCCTTTCCCATCCCTGGTCGGCTGTGGTCCCACATCGCCGTGGACTTTGTTACCAGGTTGCCCTCCTCCCATGGCAAAACGGTTATTCTGACCATCGTGGATCGCTTCTCCAAGGTGGTCCATCTGGTGGCCCTCCCTAAACTTCCGTCGGCCTGATAGACAGCAGTCCTCCTCACAGATCACGTCATATATATACATTTATAGTAATATGGACATATGTTTACTAGATGTTGTTTTTTCTTGCCTTCTGATTGTTGCTCTGAGTGTTGCTATCCCTGTGCTGTTGCAATCCTGGAATTTCCCCATTGTGGGACTAATAAAGGCTTATCTTATCTGGCTCCACGGCATCCCTATCAACATTGTGTCTGACCGGGATCCATAATTTACATCTCAGGTCTGGAGGGCCTTTTGCCGGACCCTGGGAAATACTGTGATGCTCTCGTCCAGAAATCATCGCCAGAGTAATGGGCAGGCAGAGCGTGCCAATCAGTCCCTGGAGGCTGCCTTGCGGTGTGTAGCAGCCAACAATCCCTCGTCCTGGAGCACACACCTGACCTGGGTGGAGTATTCCATGAATTCTGCGGTGTCCTCTGCCACCGGACTGACCCCCTTTGAGGCGTCGTTGGGGTACACACCGCCTCTTCTCCCTATGGCCGAGAGGGAGGTTTCGGTTCCATCCATAGAGGCGCACGGCCGGCGCTGCGGGTGTGTCCGGAGATCTACTCAGGCTGCCCTGGCCCGTGCCATGGAGCGCACCTGGGACACTGCTGACCGGAAGCGCGTTCCGGCCCCCAAGTACATTGTGGAACAGCAAGTCTGGTTGGCACCTAGCCAGATTCCTCTTAACCCCTGAACGCCTGAATTTATTTCCAATTATGAAAAAAAAATTCACTTGTGTTTTTGCTTTCAAGTAGATGCTAAATTAAGTTGAGAATGTTAATTTGACTATAGCACATAAAATAGATATAATTTTAGGTATGATGCAACTTAGAGAAAACAGGCGTCTATGGTAAAAAAAAAAAAAAATGGTAAAAAAGCACCTTTTCCCATCTCGAGTATGAAGAATCTTTTATTTATGCAACAAAGTTATTATCAGTATTTTCAACTCTCATGACTGCCAAACTATAACCCTAACACTAACCCTAACCCTAACCCTAGCAATCAGGAAATGGATGGTGCTCCATCTCTGACTGTTCCTCCGAGAAACTAATGCTTGCAAAAGGTTCCTAGGTATGTGTTGGAAGTGCTCCAACCGGAAGTGGAGGAATACAGACGGTATTTTGGTTGCATTTGGAGCGGAAGCGGTTTGATGCGAATTCGCGACAACAGGCGTCAAGGGGTTAAGGAAAAGTCAAAGAAACTGTCCCCCCACTTCCTTGGGCCCTATCCCATCTCCCGGGTGATTAACAACGCGTCAGTCCAGCTTAAGCTGCCCCATCCCTACGGGTGAACCCAACCTTCCACATCAGTCACATCAAGCCCCTCTCAGCCAGTCCCCTTTGTACCCCCCGAAGCCGTCTCCTCCTCCCCGCATCATCGACGGCCACCTCGCCCACACGATTCGGTGGATTCTGGATGTTCGCTGCCGGGGCTTACAGTACCTTGTCGACTAGGAGAGTTACGGCCCAGAGGAACAATCCTGGACTCCCTCATCACTGATACTGGACAAAGGGATGCTCCAGGCTTTTCTCCGTGCTCACCCGGAAAAGCCGTCCGGACCGCCAGGAAGCGTTCCTAGAAGGGGGGGGCCCTGTCATGGGCGGCGGGAGCGCGCCCCTCCCCTCCGGTCTCACCTCCTCAAACTCATCACTGCACCTGAGGCAGAAGACACACCTGCGCCCACTCATCAGCCAGCGTACATAAGGAGGCTTCCTCCACGCAGTCAACGCTGGCTCATCTGGGTATACTGCCCATGTTCAGGCAAGCAATTAACCCTTTGAGTGTGTGAATTTGCATGCCCCTAGTGGCAGAGCGCGGCACTGCACCTGTCGTCTCACTCTGATATGATCGCTGCATTGGGGATTTGTACTGATTTATACTGATTTGCCAGTTTCAAAAGGTGGCAGACATCCGTTGGAGGATTTAATGGATAACACGTAATACACCAAAGAAGAAGAATGCCTCATTCTCTTTTCCTGTTTTTAGCATTTTAGCCCAGAAAACTAACATGGTCGCGATCGGTCGTCACTTTTATTGGCTTTGTATGCAGAAAATAGCCATGGGATACAAGCGAAATTTATGTGGGATAATCATAAGACTTTGTAGATGTGGTAGAGACTTTAAATAAAAACCATGATGGGTGAAAACGCAGCGACCACGCCAGCCAGCCAGCCAGCCTGCACCCCCCTCCCCCCTTTGTCAAAAGTAAGTGAGGATTTTCTGGGGTTTTTTGTGGGTTTTTTTTTTTTTTATATTGCACTGATTTCTTGTTCATATACTTTGAAGATAAGATGATGAGGTACACTACCGTTCAAAAGTTTGGGGTCACCCAGACAATTTTGTGTTTTCCATGAAAAGTTACACTTTTATTTACCACCATGAGTTGTAAAATGAATAGAAAATATAGGCAAGACATTGACAAGGTTAGAAATAATGATTTGTATTTGAAATAATAATTTTTTCCTTCAAACTTTGCTTTTGTCAAAGAATCCTCCATTTGCAGCAATTACAGCATTGCAGACCTTTGGCATTCTAGCTGTTAATTTGTTTAGGTAATCTGGAGAATTCTGACGCAATGAGCAAACACATTGTACCATTGGAACACTGGAGTGATAGTTGCTGGAAATGGGCCTCTATACACCTATGTAGATATTGCACCAAAAACCAGACATTTGCAGCTAGAATAGTCATTTACCACATTAGCAATGTATAGAGTGTATTTCTGATTAGTTTAAAGTTATCTTCATTGAAAAAAACAGTGCTTTTCTTTCAAAAATAAGGAAATTTCTAAGTGACCCCAAACTTTTGAACGGTAGTGTACCTCTGTACAAAAACAGAGGTACCTCATTTACACATTTACACAAAGACTGAATCATTCTTTGTGTAAATACGTCCAAAGTCCAGTTTTGACTGAGTGTTTGAATTTAAAGAGGTGCCGTGACATTATGCAAATTAGATGCGTAAATTTATTCCTATCTGAAACTTTGGATCATATTTTACATCTTTCTAATTGACAGTAAGCCATTATCTCTTACCACTTTCAAGTTATAGCCTTTGAAATCTGAACTATTTTATTGACAAAAAATATTTACCACTCTTGGCCACTAGGGGATATGTCACAATTCGGCGACAAACACACTCAAAGAGTTAACAAGTTTAAGCGTTAAAAGGAACTCCGATTATATTGGCATGTTAGCTCTATATGCTTTATTTTGATGTTAGTAACATAACTATAATTTTTTTGAAAATAATTCCCAGTTTTATATATTTTTAAAAAACTTTATTACGATGTAAATCGCCATTTTTGTTTACGTCGCAATGCATTCTGGGTAGTGACGTAGATTGGTTGTGCCCGGTAGCAGCAGCGGTCTGTAAACAGCCTTTTCAGTTCAAACCAGTGCGAAGCTAAAGCAATAAAGACAATGACGAAGACACACAAAGTGAAAATGGACTTGAGAATGAAGACAGCAGCCGCGAGGAAGCTAGAGCTGGTCATGTTGGATGGTATTTTTGTGGCAAATGTTCGCCAATGCCGACGGAGAAGTAGAGCATCTGTTGGAAAGAGCTCCACTTCATTTCTGCCGCTGTCCATGGTACCTGATGCTATAAATTTATCTTGTTCAGTCTATTTAAATAGACTGTTCAGTCTATTTAAATAGACTGAACAAGATACAACAGCGGCAGCGGCAGAAATGAAGTGGAGCTCTTTCCAACAGATGCTCTACTTCTCCGTCGGCATTGGCGAACATTTGCCACAAAAACACCATCCAGCATGACCAGCTCGAGCTTCCTCGCGGCTGCTGTTTTCATTCTCAAGTCCATTTTCACTTTGTGTGTCTTCGTCATTGTCTTTATTGCTTTGGCTTCGCACTGGTTCAAACTGGAAAGGCTGTTTACATACCGCTGCTGCTACCGGGCACAACCAATCTACGTCACTACCCAGAATGCATTGCGACGTAAACAAAAATGGCGATTTACATCGTAATAAAGTTTTTTAAAAATATATAAAACTGGGAATTACTTTCAAAAAAATTATATTATAGTTATGTTACTAACATCAAAATAAAGCATATAGAGCTAACATGCCAATATAATCGGAGTTCCTTTTAACACGCCGTTAACCTTTATTCTCTTCTCTTCCTCAGGTTGCTGCCACCGGGTAGGTGTGTCACCGGGACTGCGCGCACTCTCCTGCCCCACCACACTGGGTCCTGCCGGTCCTCTCTGGATTTCCCAAGTAAGTGGCAATTTGGCTCGCCCATTTCCCCTCACTCTACTCCTCAGCTCATGGCTCTCGTCTTCTCTCCACAGGTCCTTTCCTCTGGCGAGTGACTGTTTCTGTAGCTGTGCGCTTTGGATCTTGCTATTAATAAAATTGTCAAATGTGCCCTTCTGTGTGGTTCCTTCCTGTGTTTGGCATCGTGCATGTGAGCTGTCAAAACTTAATACGTCATGACACTAAATATTGAAAATGAATGGGACATCCAATATTAGCAACTGTTTCAGATCCCTTGTTTATTTGTTTGTCACATCACTTATTTATGTGACCTTTTATCACTTATATTCAAGATAATAGTGTATCTTGCACTTTGGGGAATGGGGGTTGTTCAGCCATCATTATAATTAGTATACAGTATAAAATAGTTGGAAGTGTAGACAGAGTTTAGCTTGGCTGTAATGAGCACCAGAGACTTGTCATGTTGCCTTAAATCTACAACAAAGCCAGCAAAGTACTGGCAGCCATAGACTTTTGCATACTTCCACAGTTTCTGCTGTATTAAGTGATTTTGAGTTAATTAGGTAGTTGTCAATATCACAACAGAGCAGTTCCAAGATGTCACTAGCATCTTGACACAATGTAAACAAATGATCTACCATGAGATAAGGATCATGTTTCAGACCATTCACGGATAATTTCTCAACATACTGACGCTTGTGCAGTTGTCATATGCTCCAACAAAGTCACACAACCCAAATTTAAGAAGCTCTGCTGACTGGATTGTACTAAAATCTTGTTTTGGTAAGGTATTGGTGTGTATGGCATAGCCATAGCAACATGAAAGTTTTCACTCCTAAGGACTCGGATCACTGCTGGAGGTCACATGACTGCAAAACCTGAATAGTTCAGTGGTTGCTGCTCTTGTCCTCCATTTTAGCGAACTGGGTTGCAAAATGCACCCGACATAATTAGTCTACCATATTGCTTCATATTTGCACTCAGTAGCTTTATATTTAAAAGAAGAGTATGGTATATGTTAAGTTTTTTCAGAGGGAGCTGTCACGGACAAACAGAGGAGCAGCAATGCCTGTTAAGAGTGGAGCTGAACAAGGACTGCAGCAAACCGTTGTCTCCAGCAGCAGAAATGGTCTGAGTGCTGCCAACTCCGTGTGGAAGTGAGTCAAAAAGTGCTGTTTTTCTTCTCACTCAGAGACGCTCCAATATTTGTGTAGTTTTGGCACACACGTCTGTCTGCTGCAGCTTCAAAATTAATCTAATTTGTCAGATTCATTTCCACACACAGCGGGTTGACTGCTGTCATGCCAAGCACGTCTTGCTCAGCTGTTTCTTCTCTGTTTCAGCTGCTTTCTGCCAATGCAAAATGTCAAAATCCTGTGCAACGGCTTAATGTATGAGGTTATTTTCAGCCACAAAGCAAAGTGCATTTGTGCAGATTTGAGAGCCCAGGCAACAAAAATTTGTTTCCATCTCATGCCATATGCACAAATAAAGGGGGGGGGACAGGGGGACATGCCCCCAAACCTGAAAGAAGGAGAGAACTGTTCCTCTCAATTCACACTGAGGGAGGTTTTTCTTGTTGTCTGGGTTGTAAGGAGTGTTCTACAAAATCGTAAATATATAGAAACATAACAGAAATAAGGGCATCTTTGGTCGTTTTAGTTAATTTTATTTCATTAAACTATTTTATTAATACTTTTATATTTTTTTGAAATCAGAGTTGAAATTATTCTACAAGGGGGGCTGAAAAGTTCATAGGCTGACTAAGAAGGAGTTACAGTCATGAAAAAATTTTGACACTGTGGTGAACACTAATGGGACCTGTTGGACCGGTTCTGTGACTCGCATTTTAGGTCAGAACAAAGGCAGGAATCTTAGCCTTGATATGCAAGGCTGGAGACTGTGGGAGGTCGATTAAAGGATGCATGGGAGACAGTGGAAGTGTTATCATGAAGGAAATGCATTGTGAATGTCTTTGTTATGCAAGGTGGTGAAATGCATTGTGACTGTCTTTATTATGCAAGGTGGTCTGTGTGACGTGATTTATGAGGTGTGAAGTCCCTGTTATTTAAGGACAAGAGTTTACTGATTCAGTCTCTTTTTCTGCTTTGAATGATGGAGATGTGAATAAAGCTGACTCTGAGAAAGAACCCTGCCTCGTCATTTTCACATCTTCCACACTGGTGACCCTAAGACGTATCATGGAAGAAGGAAATTCCCCCGGGCCAGACTCATCAGGAGCCCCCAGCCAAGCGAACGCTGCTACAGTCCAGCTACCGGACTTCTGGCAGAACAATCCACGCTCCTGGTTCAACGCGGTTGAGGCGCAGTTCAACCTCCGGGGGATATCGTAGATGCCACGAAATTCTACCACGTAGTCGCAAAGCCGGACAACAACACGGCCCAGCATGTGGAGAGCCTGATCGACCAGCCGCCGGAGAGCGACAAATACGGCGCGTTGAAGGCTGCACTCATCCAGCAATTCACCCCCTCGGCGGAGGAGCGAGCAGAGAGGCTCCTGGCGCTGACGGAGGGGGAAAACGACATGCCCGCGAGCCTGATGGAGAAGTTATTGAGGTTGAAAGACTCTGACGATGATCACTTCATTTTCACCCACCTCTTCCTCAGGACTCTACCGTCAGCAGCGAGAGCGGCTCTGGCCAGTTCGCCACTGTTGGCCCTAAGGGACTACCGCGCGCTGGGCTGAGAGGCACAGCGGATTGTCAACGCCATCAAGCGGCGCGCAGCCATGGCCGCTGCTGCGGAACTCGGCGCGACGACCAGAGACGACAGGAGGCCAGAGGCAGCGGTGCCAGACTCACCAACAACGGCGGCGGCAAGGGCCAGGGAGCGTGGACCAGACGTCCTTTGTTTCTACCATCGCCGCTTCGCAGAGAGGGCACGCAAGTGTGTACCGCCGTGCCAGTTCGGGCGTTCGGGAAACGCCAAGACCGGGGGTCGGTAGCAGCCGCGGCCCTCGGGGAAGAGAACAAGCTGCTCTACTTGTCGGACGCACGCTCCGGGAGGCAGTTCCTTGTCGACACAGGCTCCCAGTTGAGTTTCATCACTCCTTCCTACGCAGACAGACTGGCTGGTTCTGGAGGCCCCCGGGTGACAGCAGCGAACGGCTCGGAGATTAAGACTTTTGGTGAGAAGACTCTGCTTCTGTCTCTACACGGCCGTGCATATGAGTGGACTTTTGTTGTAGCAACAGTAAATTTCAATATGCCGGGGGCTGATTTTTTGTGCTCACATGGGTTGTCGGTTGATCTTGCTAACAGGCACCTGGTTAATGCACTTTCTTTTGATTCTATCCCCTGTACAGCGCGAGTGGCCCCACCTACAGCACAAGCCAACGTCACAACAGCAGGCGGTAAGTTCCACACACTGTTCACTCAGTTCCCAGCACTCACGGTCCCCACATTCTCAGCAACAGTCGCTAAGCACGGGGTGAAGCATTTTATTACCACTACCGGACCGCCCGTTTTTGCAAAAGCTCGGCGCTTGGACACAGTTAAACTAGCCATAGCGCGCGAGGAGTTCGCCAACCTGGAAAGGTTGGGCATTATCCAACGTTCAAACAGTCCGTGGGCTTCCCCCCTACACATGGTCCCGAAAGCTGACGGATCATGGCGCCCTTGCTGGGATTTTCGCAGGTTAAACAACGCTACAGCACACGACCGCTACCCAATCCCACATATCCAAGATTTTTCGGTTCATTTGGCAGGGGCACGCATTTTTTCTAAAATAGACTTGGTCCGTGGTTACCACCAAGTCCCAGTGCGCGCTGAGGACGTACCCAAAACAGCGGTAATAACTCTGTTTGGTTTATTCGAGTTTTTACGCATGCCGTTCGGACTTAAAGGGGCTGCTCAGACGTTCCAACGCATGATGGACGCGGTGCTTCGCGATCTCCCTTTCGTGTTCGTCTACCTGGACGATATTTTAGTAGCCAGCGCGTCTGAAGACGAACACGAAAAACACCTGGCCACAGTTTTTCGAAGGTTGGGAGATCACGGGTTAATAATCAACCCAGCGAAGTGTCAGTTCGGGGTGGCGCAGATCGATTTTTTAGGACACCGCGTCTCCCCTGAAGGAACAGTTCCGCTGCCTGACAAAGTGCGCGCTGTGGCAGATTTTCCCCGGCCGCAGACAGTCAGGGCATTGCAGGAGTTTTTGGGAATGGTGAATTTTTATAACCGTTTTCTCCCCCGCGCGGTGCAGCTCATGCAGCCGCTGTATGCCGCGCTCAAAAAAAGAAACCCGCGGATAAGATCGAGTGGTCCCCGGAGCAGGACCAAGCGTTCTCAGAGGTGAAAGCAGCCTTGGCAAAGGCTGCGTTGTTGGCACACCCAGACCCAATGGCCCACATAGCGCTCACCACGGACGCGTCAGATGTGGCCATAGGGGCGGTCATGGAGCAACATGTAGCCGGGGTTTGGCAGCCCCTCGCATTTTTCAGCAGGACCTTGCGCGATAGCTAACGTAAATACAGCGCGTTCGACAGGGAGCTGCTCGTTCTCCATTTGGCCATCCGCCACTTTCAGTTCTGGCTGGAAGGACGCGCTTTCACGCGTTCGTTGATCACAAACCGCTAACATTCGCGATGGCCAAGGTCTCGGAACCGTGGTCAGGCCGGCAGCAGAGACAGCTGGCCGCGATATCGGAGTTCACCACTGATATTCAGCATGTGGCGGGCAAACTCAATGTAGTGGCAGATTGCCTCTCGCACACTGTAGCGGCCCCAGTCAGCGTAGGGTTAGATTATGCAGCCATAGCCGCGGAGCAGGATAATGACGCGGACGTGTGCGCGCTCCAGTCTGGACCAACAGGGTTAAGGCTGGAGAGCAGGGTGCTGCAAGACGGTATGCCCCCTCTAATCTGCGATGTCTCCACTGGACGGCTGTGTCCAGTAGTACCGGCCGCGTGGCGCCGCCGCGTTTTTGACTCGGTTCATTCCTTGGCGCACCCTGGAGTGCGCGCATCGGTCAAAATGGTGGGAGAGAAATTTGTGTGGCCAAGCCTCTGCAAACAGGTCAAAGAGTGGGCAGCGGCCTGCACGGCGTGTCAATGAGCCAAAGTACACAGGCACACGAGGGCTCCTTTGGAACCGTTTCACATTCCGGCCAAGAGGTTCGACCACGTTCATGTGGACCTCGTTGGACCCCTCCCGCTGTCACAGGGGTGCACACATCTTCTGACAATGGTGGACCGCACCACGCGCTGGCCTGAAGTGGTCCTGCTGGCATCAATCACGGCCGAGGAAGTGGCGCACGCATTTTTAACAGCTTGGGTGGCGCGCTTCGGCGTTCCGTCGGACATTACGTCCGACAGAGGCCCTCAATTTGTTTCCGAGCTTTGGTCGACAATGGCCCGCAGCCTGGGTGTCACAATTCACCGCACAACCGCGTACAATCCGCAGGCTAACGGGTTATGCAAACGTTTTCATAGGTCATTGAAAGCGGCTCTCAGAGCGTCACTGACGGATACAAATTGGGTTGACAAGTTACCATGGGTGTTATTGGGGTTGCGTTCTGCAGCTAAAGAGGATTTAGAAGCCTCACCAGCGGAGCTCGTGTTTGCGCAGCCACTCCGGCTGCCTGGGGAGTTTCTCCCAGATAACCCTGCGCCAAACGCCCCCCCGTCCCAACTGTTGCAGAGTAACATAGAATCAAGCACGCTGCCCGGCCCCGCGCACCACAGTTTTCCGCGCGTTTTTGTGCCTAAAACTTTGAAGAACGCAGAGTTTGTTTTTGTTAGACACAATGGGCATCGAACTCCACTGCGACCGCCTTATGACGGACCATTCAGAGTGCTAGAAACAGGGGACAAGCAGTTTTTGCTAGATTTGGGGGGTAGGAAAGAGAAAATTGGCATAGACAGACTTAAACCCACTTTTGTGGTGGCAGAGGAGGAAGTGCTGTTGGCGAAGGCCCTGCAGCGAGGTAGACCACCATGGAGGGTTTCACACAGTAATGTTTCACCAAGTAATATTTCCCCAGAACACCCGCAGAGACTGACAAAGGGTTTCCACCCCCAGACGGCAAATTTCCAGCGTGTAAGCGCCGCAGAGACGGTGAACCCTAGCTACAGCAGATTCGGGAGGAGGCTGAAACCTATCCAGCATGTGGACTGATGTGTATTGATGCTATCACGGCATGCATGTGGTTATTTTCTTGTTGTTCTGTTTTTCTAAAATGCTGGGGGGGCTTGTGTGGTGAACACTAATGGGACCTGTTGGACCGGTTCTGTGACTCGCATTTTAGGTCAGAACAAAGGCAGGACTCTTAGCCTTGATATGCAAGGCTGGAGACTGTGGGGGGTCGATTAAAGGATGCATGGGAGACAGTGGAAGTGTTATCATGAAGGAAATGTATTGTGAATGTCTTTGTTATGCAAGGTGGTGAAATGCATTGTGACTGTCTTTATTATGCAAGGTGGTCTGTGTAACATGTGATTTATGAGGTGTGAAGTCCCTGTTATTTAAGGACGAGAGTTTACTGATTCAGTCTCTTTTTCTGCTTTGAATGATGGAGATGTGAATAAAGCTGACTCTGAGAAAGAACCCTGCCTCGTCATTTTCACATCTTCCACAACACCCCTTTAAATATTCACTCTTTCATTAAGAAATGTTCACGGATCTACGTCTAACCTTGTTTTTGTTTTTATTTGCATTTTTTTACATTTATTTTAGCCATTGTAAGTGGGAATGAATGTGGGGGTGTCCTAAAAATGATGGGGTGTCCTAATTTATTACTCACTATTTGTTTAGAATTACATTTTACAGAAAATTTGAAAAAGTCTTTAATTAATTTTTGTTTAATTGTATTACATGAATCTCCCAGTACTTTTAACACTGATATTAAATATCCATTGTCCAAATATGCTAAAAAAAAACCACATTGGCTTATACAGGGTGTCCTAATTTTTTCACATGACTGTATGCTCGTAGGTGCTGAGCCAGTAGTATTTGTGCTTCAGTGGCCGAGGAACAAGAATGGTTGTCTGTCTCTCTGTGATGGACTGGCGATCTGTCCAGGGTGTACCCTGCCTCTTGCCCAAAGATGCTGGGATAGGCTCCAGCCCCCCGCGACCCAAAGAGGATTAAGCAGAAGAAGATGGATGGATGGAAGTCTCAAATGTACAAGAAGTCATAATTTTACAAGAAGAAATTACAAATTTATGAGGAAATGTTTGCAAATTTAGGTAAAAACAAATTTACAGAGGAAAAAAGTAGAAAACTACAAGAAAATGGTTATAGTAAATTTAGGAGACAAACCTCAAACTTTCAAGACTAAGTCATTACTCGAGTATTTTTTTAAGTGGGTGCTTTTATACTCTTACTGAACTAGTATTTTTGGGGTGTCTACTTTTAATTATTAATTTCATAAGACAACATCGCTTTTCAAATTCAAATTCAAATTCAAATTCAAACGTTTATTTCAAACTCAGGGTTCATATTAAGAGCAAAATTGAAATGAGTAGAAAATAGATAAATAAATAAATAAAAGTATATACAGATCAGCAGACACTCTGCGCTCTTGTAACAACAATAACATACAATAATGGGCTCAGTATAAAATGGAACGCCACCACTTCCAAATGCTGGAATGAAGTGTGAGTGACGAGTTGACAATTGCTGATATAAGATGATTGTTACATGCCAGCAACCTTTTCATAAAACTGTAAACATTCTTACGTATCAATTCGCCAAAAGACGGAATGTTCACAGACACAAACATCTTGCTTGCACTCGACCTTCGTGGTACATCTAACAACCTTCTTAGGGAGTTATTATATGTAATGCGGATTTTGTTCCTAACAGCAACATTGCTATTAAACCATAAAGGCGAGCAGTACATTGAGGTACAGAAGGTCTTGAACAACATACATTTGACATCAGGAGAACATCTATGGAAATTTTGCAACAGTAAATTTGTTTGAGCATATAGTTTCCTGAGATGCCTGTTACAATCAACATTGGTCTTATCAGATTCAATCCACACACCTAGGTATTTGACTTTTTCAACAAAGTTCAAGCTATTACCACAAAGTGGCATAACAGGATTCGACGTATTGACACCCTTTGGTTTGAAAGCCATACACATAGATTTAGTACAGTTGAACAAGATGTCATTTTTTTCACCAAATTTTTCACATACCGAAAGGAGATGTTGCATCGCTGCAGTAGACAAACTTAACAAACAGAGGTCATCAGCGTAGAAAATGTGATTTAACAGTGCAGATTTTACATGAGTACAATTTCTGGCTACTATACCCACCTCTGATCATATAATTTAAGTATGCGTGAGTAAATTACTACAGCATTACTACAACACCTTGGAGAAGATGGCGGAGTGAGTGGTCTCAGTCTTGCAGGCTCAGCTTAAATAAATTTTTTTAGTTATGGTTCAGCCGGTCTGGATTCGGGGGTCAGACTCGATCTCTGTTTTTAAGAGTTGTTTTGCGCTCGCTGTGAGAATTGGACTTTTGGGACTGCTCTCATTCGTGAGTGAACTGATTGGCGTTTCTTTTCGGGGTTCGCTATGCTTTACCTGAAGCGTTTGCTAGGCTAACGCTATCACTATAGCTAACGCCATAGCTAGTCGTAGCACCTAGCACCGACATGGAGAAGCGACTCTGTCCCCGGTGATTGGGGCTCGCCGGAGGAACTAGCCGAGGCAGCAGTTGGGCGGGAGCCGGATCGGAGTTCAAGTGCAGCGGTGGTGGGAGACAGGGACCAGTGGAGGACCACCGGGGGCCCAGCCGGATAAGAGCCGGAGTCGGAGCCCAGTTGCAGTGGCGGGGCTCGGCGGAGGAGCTACCGGGACCCCAGCTGGACAGGAGCAGGATCGGAGCTCGGCTACAGCGGCGGTGGGACTCGGTGGAGGAGCTGCCGGTACCCTGGCTGGACAGGAGCTCGGTTACGGTGGCGGTAAGCAGCGGGACTAGCAGTGGAGGGGGCTAGCTGAGGCCCAGCTGGATTCGAGGTCGGTCGGATCGGATACCGGCGACACCAGCAGAGATTGTTTTACTATCCACAGGTCAGTAAAAATGTCACCAAAGAAGGAGGAAATGGAAGAGATCAAAAAAATCTCTGAACCTCTTGTCAGAAGAACTGACCAAAGTGGCTAGTCAGCAGGCTAAAATGTTAGGGCTAATGGAAGAAGTCAGAGAATTAAAATTAACAATTAAGGAAAAAGACAAAAAAATTGCAGACTTGGAGCGACGCGTCGAGGATCTTGAACAATATTCTCGTATGGATGATCTAATTATAAGTGGAGTAGACATTAAATATCAATCATATGCTCATGCTACAGCAGGATTGAGAGGTGAGGATGCTCCCCTGGGCGAATCAGTCTCCCTGGAAAACCAGGTGCTTCAGTTCCTTGATAGTAGAAATATAAAGGTCGAAGCAAATGCAATTTCAGCCTGTCATGCTTTACCCAGAAAGGATAATAAAACAAAGAAATCAATTGTGATGTGCTTTGTGAACAGAAGGGTAAAGAATGACATACTGAGGCAGGCCAGAAAGCTACGGGGAACAGAAGTTTACCTAAATGAACATCTAACAAAAACTAATGCTGAAATAGCACGGCAAGCACGGATGCTGAAAAGACAAAATAAGATACAGGCAACATGGACAAGAAATTGTAGAGTTTGGGTCAAACTAAATGGAACACCTGAGGAAGCAAAGAGTATAATAATCAGAGAGATTACTGACTTAAATAAATATAGATGAACACTGATTAAGAAAATTAAGAGACTATGATAATCCATATCTACACACACAGCAAGAATAGTTCTTTTGACATACCATGTCAATGTACTTTAAAAAAAAAATAAACAAAACAAACAAAAAAACTTATGACTGACTTGAGTAGACATCAATTATAACCCAGTTGGAGGAAGTCATTTGACACAGAGTGAGGAAATTTAAACTCTGAAAATATGCCATTATGCTGAACATAAACTACAAGAGATGGAGAATGATATTGATCCTGATAACCACTTTTTCAATAATATTCATAATCATTGTGAATATTACACTGAAAAGAAATTCAAAAGTCAAGTGCAACTAGATGGTAAACTATCAATAATACACTTCAACAGCAGAAGTCTTAACAAAAACTTTTCACAGATTCATGACTATTTAAAACAGCTAGACAGAAAATATACAGCCATCACAGTCTCTGAAACTTGGCTTAATGAAGAGCAGGCTCCCTTGATGGCAATAGAGGGATATCAGATGTTTCATATTAACAGATCTCAAAAAAAGGGTGGTGGTGTTGCACTGTATATTGATGACCTGTATAGGTGTAAACTTGTAAATGGAATGTCCTTTGCACTACCAGGGATTTTAGAATGTGTTACTGTTGAGATTGACCAAGATAAAACAAAAAATCTAATTATAAGTTGTATATATAGAACGCCGGGAACTTGCACTGAGACATTCAGAGATAAATTAGTCGAGCTGTACAATAATATTACTAGTAAGAAAATGGTAGTAATTTGTGGAGATTTCAAAATTGATTTACTAAATCCATATCAACAAAATGTAATTACAGAGTTCATGAATTCTATGTGCAGTATGAGTCTATATCCCACAATAACACATCCCAGTAGAATCACAGTTCACACTGCTACACTTATTGACAACCTGTTTGTTAATATTATTGATAAGAAAATAGAAAGTGGATTATTGATAAATGATATAAGTGACCATTTGCCAACCTTTGCACTTATCCATGGCCACACGGAGGCCAATACAGAAAAAATTTCAAAATCATTCAGATACAAATCACAAAATGCAATCAGTTCTTTTAAAGAAGACTTGCTGAAGCAGGACTGGACAAAAGTCTATGTATCAGATGTAAATGAAGCCTATGACACATTTATGAACATTGTAACCATTCTTTATGAAAAAAATTGTCCATTAGTAAAGAAAAAGCTTAAACATAAATTTGTCGGTAAGCCATGGTTAACCAAAGGATTAACTCCGCCATTGCCTGGTCCCAAGCCTAGGATGCGAAAGGAGGAGGGTTGTGCGTTGGGTTAGCAGCCCACCACGTAAAAAACGCTTGCTACAGAAACGCCAACAAGATCAACAAAAAGTCATCAAACCTTGGGCGACGAGCTGAGGACTGAGGCAGCAATGTCTTATATGAAGAGCAGGGATGAAAGCCGAAAGGAAGTTTCTGTTCCGATGGAGTCCTTGGCGAAACCCAAACAACGAGTGAGAGTGGGAGCATGGAATGTTCGAACAATGTACGAAACTGGAAAAACAGCACAGGTTGTGAAAGAGATGAAGAGATACAGCATCAGCATTCTTGGAATCAGGAAAATGAGATGGACAGACTCGGGAACCATGACCCTGAACACAGGAGAGACAGTGTACTACTCGGGAAGAACAGACGGCCAACACCAGGAAGGAGTGGGCATCATTTTAGACAAGAATGCCAAGAGAGCTTCCTGGGCTGGAAGCCGGTCAATGCTCGGATCATTAGAGCGAGGTTTTTCTCAAAGTACGTGAAGACCACCATCATCCAGTGCTATGCACCAACAGAACCATCATCAGATGAAGAGAAGGACCTTTTCTATACAAACCTCCAAGAGCAAATAGACAAGACACCACGGCATGACATCCTCATTGTGATGGGGGACTTTAATGCCCAGGTTGGTGCAGGAAATGTGGGATACGAATCATGCATGGGAACCCAAGGAACAGGTGTGAGAAACGACAACGGTCAGAGATTTGTGGACATGTGCCTGGAGAATGGACTAGTGATAGGAGGCACCATATTCTCACACAAGACAATTCACAAACTGACATGGGTGTCACCGGATGGGAGAACCAGGAACCAAATAGACCACATAGCCATCAACCAGAAGTGGAGAGGGTCTGCGACTGATGTCAGAGCACTAAGAGGGGCCGACGCCGGCAGTGACCACCACCTTGTTCTGTGCAAGCTACAGCTGAAGCTGAAGAGGACCAACAAGAAGACTAGTGAACAGCTCTTTGACTCAAGCAGACTGAAGGATCCTATAGTGAAGACTCAGTTTGTACTCGAGCTGTCCAACAGATTCCATGTCCTGGAAGACACACCAGCAGACGACATCAACACCTTGAGCAACACTGTCCAGAAGTTGCTCCTCAACACAAGCAAAGAGGTGCTGGGCCACAGGAAAAGAGAGAGGAAAGAATGGATCTCTGAAAACACCTGGCAACTCATCGAGGAGAGAAGGGCAACCAAACAGCACATGCTAGGGGGAAACACAGAAGAGAGAGAAGCAGCTGCTGAAGCATACAGACAGAAGAACAACGATGTCAAGAAGAGTGTCCGCAAAGACAAGAGAGAGTACGCGGACAGCCTAGCTCAGGAGGCACAGTCAGCAGCAGAAAGGGGAGACACAAGAACGGTCTACAAAATCACCAAAACCCTCACAGGAGGTTTCACCAGCAAGTCAACGGTGGTTAAGGACAAAGACGGGAAAGTTCTCATGAAGGAAGAGGACCAACTCAGTAGATGGGCAGAGCACTTCAGAGAGACTCTGAATAGACCAGGCCCTGAGGAAGAAGCAGTGATAGAAGACACAGGCTTTCACATAGAAATGAAGCGGGGGCGCATCACCCAACAGGAGATAGAAGAGGCCATTAAGCAGACAAAAGGAAACAGGACACCTGGCGAAGACAGGATTACTGCAGACATGCTAAAAGCAGATCCAAAGGCAAGTGCAAAAGCTCTAACAGAACTTTTCAACAAAGTGTGGGAAGAAGAAAAGGTCCCTGTTACTTGGAAGAAAGGCATCATAGTCAAGCCGCCAAAGAAAGGCGACCTGTTAGCATGCGGGAACTGGAGAGGCATCAACCTTCTGTCTGTGCCTGGGAAAATCTTCTGCAGAGTTCTGTTGATGCGGGTGAGGCAAGCCATAGAGAGGGTCCTGAGGGAGGAACAGGCAGGATTCAGAAGCGGTAGGGGCTGCATAGACCAAATCTTTGTCCTGTGTACCATAGTCGAACAATCACTGGAATGGAACTCCTTGCGGCGGCATGAAATAAGGCGGCGTTGGTGAAGAGTTTAAGCAGGTTTTATTAAATCATACCGCCGTCACGAGCTCCGCTCCCGGCGCGCATGCTCTCCAGAGGGACACAAAGTGCGTGTGTCCAGCAGCAGTTGAAGAGTGAGTGAATGAGAGAGAACATGGATTTCAGTGCAGTACTTATACCCAACTCAGACAATACATCAAAGGGTATTCACAGCAGTTGAGACATTTGCATTTAAGAGACATACATGACAATAGGCAGATTGCTGGCCTCTGCTCCAGCTTGCAGGACAAAGAGATTACAAGGCACATCTACATATTGATCTCAGTCTCTAGGTCACAGTAAGGACAGGACACATGAACACTATACATGAATGGCGCATTAACATCACAAAGCATGAATGGCACATTACATCTCAGTAGTGCAGCGGAAAAAACCAAGAGAAGCGAGCTGACTGTCCTTAATCTGTTGTGGGGGTTAACCGAACCGCCACACGCTCCCCCCCAGAGGGCACAGCAGGGGGCCGAGACCTCGATAATCCATCTATGGGAGTGAGCTGTGGGAGAAGCTCGCTGCAGGCGGAGGGGGAGGGAGGAGGGGGGTAGTAAGTGCCGGCAGGGGGACGGTGAAATCGTCCGAGCCGCGCAAAAATTGCTTGCTGCTCCGCGCGTTGAGGGGCTGTCCCGTTGCACGTGCGGAGATCACAAGAAGAAAAATTAGTCTCTGACTCCTCTCGTGGCCATGAAGAAAACAGGAGCGGCGAGGCTGCGTAGCGGCTGTATGAAAAAAAAAAGGAAGCAAGAGCAGAGGGACTTGGCGTGTGGGAAAAGCTGACGGCTGAATCCCTTGTGCGCCGTGGCTGAGACCATTAGTGAATCCTGTGGGCGAGCTGCGAGCATGCTTCAGGTGTGCGGGCAGCCCTGAAGGTTCCGAGGGTGGCGATCGGCCGTTTTTCTCGGGCATGTGCAGCGGCAGAGGACGATGGCAGTCTCTGGAGCCATTATTGTCCCGTGCGTGGTGCGCCGTCCTCGTAACTCCCCGGTGCGTGCGCCAGGGTTCCGTGATGGGTGGGCCAGCTGGAGAGGAGACAGGGTTGGGAATCTTGGTGGAGATCAGCGCAGACGGCGCCGATAATATCCACGTTGAGCTGTGGCTGCAGATTGGCCATGGTGCATTGGAGCGGTGAGAGGGAATAGACGATCTTCGTCCCTCAGGCTCGTGCAGATGCGTTGGAGCGGTGAGAGGGAATAGACGATCTTTGTCACCGCTCGGCCGTGGTGCGTTCAGGTCCACGCGTTGCGTTCTCCGCCGGCCCTGGGGGTCGCCGTCGTGGAGAGGGGACGAGGTGCCTGTGCTCTCGTGTGGAGGAGCTGCGAGCGCGGCCGGTCCAGCGTGGATGAGCAAATCTCAGACGTGCAGATCTCATCATGAAGAACGGGTCACCAGTGCAGCTGTCCAGATCAGAAGGTTGCTTTGCACAAAACATGTGCATGTTCGGGGTCACCAGTGAAGCGGCATGAAATAAAGCGGCGTTGAGAGTTTTAAATAGGTTTTATTAAATCATACCGCCGTCACGAGCTCCGCTCCCGGCGCCGGGCATGCGCGCCGGGAGCGAGCCCAGCGGCTCTCCAGAGGGACACAAAGTGCGTGTGTCCAGCAGCAGTTGAAGAGTGAGTGAATGAGAGAGAACATGGATTTCAATGCAGTACTTATACCCAACTCAGACAATACATCAAAGGGTATTCACAGCAGTTGAGACATTTGCATTTAAGAGACATACATGACAATAGGCAGATTGCTGGCCTCTGCTCCAGCTTGCAGGACAAAGAGGTTACAAGGCACATCTACATATTGATCTCAGTCTCTAGGTCACAGTAAGGACAGGACGCATGAACACTATACATGAATGGCGCATTAACATCACAAAGCATGAATGGCACATTACATCTCAGTAGTGCAGCGGAAAAAACCAAGAGAAGCGAGCTGACTGTCCTTAATCTGTTGTGGGGGTTAACCGAACCGCCACACTCCTCACTGTACATAAACTACATTGACTTTGAAAAGGCCTTTGACAGTATCCACCACCCATCCCTCTGGAAGATTCTGACAGCTTATGGATTTCCAACAAAAGTAGTCAACATCCTGAAGGACATGTATGCTGACAATCAGTGCTGCGTACGCCACAACAGCCAGGGGAGCGAGTGGTTCCATGTGAAGACTGGGGTCAAACAAGGCTGTGTGATCTCACCGATCCTCTTCCTGGTCGTCATTGACTGGGTGATGAGGAGAGCCACAGGAGACCGACCTAGGGGACTTGTCTGGGGGCTAACGGCCAGACTGGAAGACTGTGACTTTGCAGACGACATCGCTCTGCTATCACATACACAGAGAGACATCCAGGAAAAGACAGACAGAGTTGACCAGACAGCAAGAACTATTGGGCTCAAGATTCACCCCAACAAGACGAAAGTGATGAAACTGAAAAACAAGAGCACACAGAAAACAAAGGTACAGGGCGAAGATCTTGAGGTAGTACAGGACTTCAAATACCTGGGAAGCTACATCTCAGCTGACAGCAACATCGAGAGAGAGATCTCCACAAGAATCGGTCTTGCGGCACAGGCTTTCAACAGACTGCGAAATGTATGGAAATCGTCAGTCCTGCAGAACAGTACCAAACTGAAGATCTACAAATCAAACATTCGCTCATTCCTCCTATATGCCTCAGCGACTTGGAGAACAAAAAAGAAAATTGAAAGCCGCCTCAGAGGTTTCGAAGGACGGTGTCTACGTCGAATCCTCAGAATCCATTGGGAGAAGCGCATCACCAACAAGGAAGTCAGCAGACGCACAGGCATCAACAACATCGTGGACAAGGTGAAGCAAAGACGCTGGAGGTGGCTGGGCCACGTTCTGCGCATGAACAAAGCCAGGCGTCCACACGCAGCACTCAGATGGGCACCGCCGGGGAAGAAGAGGAGAGGCAGACCCCAGGGCACCTGGAGGAGGACAGTGGAAGAGGAAATGAAAGCGGAGGGCAAGACCTGGAACAAAGTCAGCTGGCTCGCCCAGGACCGAGATGGCTGGAGGAGACTCGTTGGCGCCTTATGCCCCAGCTGGGGCGAAGAGGATTAAGTAAGTAAGTAAGTAACCAAAGGATTACAAAAGGTGTGTAAAAAGAAAAATTTATTATATAAAGCTTTTCTAAAGAAAAGGACAAAAGAAGCAGAGCAGCGGTATAAAACATACAAATATAAGTTAACATATATAATGAGATGTAGTAAAAGAGACTATTACAGTAAAGAACTGGAGAAAAACAGAGACAATATTAAAAATACATGGACAATACTTAACAATATTCTTGGAAATAAAAACAGAAATACAAGCTACCCAACCAGTTTTTCAAAAAATAATACAACGACTCAGAGTGCGAATGCAGTTTCACCTGCAGATGAATTTAATAACTTTTTTGTTAACATTGGTCCTAATTTGGCTCGAGAAATACCCATTACGGCACCTACGGGTGATACAATAAGCAAAAACACTGCTATAAAAGACTCCATTTTCATAAAGAACACAGACGAGAGAGAGGTCATTGAAATTGTTAAATCGTTTAAAAGTAAGACATCTACGGACTGTGATGGTATTGACATGCTCTTAGTCAAAACTATTATCGAATGCTTAGTGAAACCACTGACGTATATTTGTAACCTGTCTCTCCAAACAGGTATATTTCCCAATACAATGAAAATAGCTAAAGTAATTACAATATACAAGACGCGTGACAGAGGGGAACTTTCAAACTATAGACCAATTTCACTATTGCCGCAGTTTTCCAAGATACTTGAAAAAATATTCTGTGAGAGAATTGACAACTTCATAATGAAGAATAATTTATTGTGTGAGCAGCAATATGGGTTCAGACACAAGAGGACAACTGCATTTGCTCTAATGGAATTTGTAGAAAAAATATCAACTGCCGCTGAAAATAAAGAGTATTCAGTTGGGGTATTCCTGGATCTTAAAAAAGCATTTGATACAGTGGATCACAATTTATTATTAAAGAAACTACAAAATTGTGGTATTAGGGGGGTAGCACTGTCCTGGTTAAGTAGTTACTTAAAGAATTTTTATCAGTATGTATGTGTTGGTAACAAAAACTCACAGTTACTGAAGGTTACTTGTGGAGTCCCACAGGGTTCACTTTTGGGGCCATTGTTATTCAATATGTATATAAATGATATATGTAAAGTCTCGGAAAAAATGGATTTAATATTGTTTGCCGATGACACTAATCTATTATGCAGTGGAAGCAATTTGGAACAACTTTTGGATACACTCGGAAAGGAATTAGGAAAGCTTAAACTGTGGTTTGATTCAAACAAATTAACGCTCAATTTAAGTAAGACAAAATTTATTGTTTTTAACAACCATCACAACAACTTAGTATCTAAACTCAGTGTAAATGGTGTAGAGATTGAAAGGGTATCTGAAACTAAATTTCTTGGAGTAATAATTGATAATAAACTGTGTTGGAAGTCACATATTAATTATATTAAAGGTAAAATATCTAAATCAATCGCAATACTACACAGAGCGAAATATTTGCTGAATCAACCCACATTATATACTTTGTATCATTCATTAATACTCCCATACACGACATATTGTACTGAAGTATGGGGAAATACATATAAAACAAACATATATCCAGTCTTTATGCTTCAGAAGAGAGCTATTAGAATAATAAACAAAGCTGCTTACAGGGAACCAACAAACCCACTTTTTCTTAAATTAAAAGCTCTCAAGTTGAAAGATCTGGTTGACTTTAAAACTGCAGTAATAATGTTTAAAGTGAAGAATCTATCACTGCCCGCAAATATCCAAAAGCTGTTCCAAATAAGGGAGAAACAATATCATTTCAGAGGAACATGTATATTTCAAAAACCCTTAGTGAGAACTACCACCAAGCAACACTGTGTCTCAGTGCAAGGAGTAAGATTATGGAATGATTTTGGACCTGAATTAAAATCATGTACAACGCTTGGACAATTTAAACAAAAACTAAAGGAAGAAATACTCCAAACATATATATAAGATGGCATGTAAAATCACATAAGGATTGTCATATCCAGTCTGTGTTGTGTTGTTGCTTAGTTTTTTTTGTCACATTTTGTCTTAGCTTTGTTCCGAATTGTAATCGCTCTTGTTTTTCTTTTGAATTCTTTGATGGAATATGGGTGGGCAATATAAGCTGTGGCTTCAGCCATCACCCATTTCGGATAACTTATGTTGAACTGTATAATCAGAGGAGTTATTGTTTAATTTGACCTTGTTGGATTTTTTCCCCTTTGTTATATTATTCTGTTTCTTTTAATCTTTACTTTTAACCTATCCGAAATAAAGATTCATTCATTCATTCATTATGAAAGTTTTTTTTCCCTTTGAGTGTCATGTGTTTTCTTATATTTACACATGCTTTACACCCCCCCCCCCCAAAAAAAAGCCTGTTGCCACCACACCAAAGTCTTTAAGCCAAAATTCCCTTAGTTACCCAATAAGTATTTTTTTCCACTAAAAGTGTTGTCCATTCATGATAATCCAGAAAAACAGAATTTCTCTAAAGGGGTAGGGGTAATCAACCAAGCTCACAGTACTGTAACTTTACATTTCCCAGGGTAATTGTTTACTGAATGCTGAAATTCAAAATGTTCATTAAATGTTAGGAAAGCTGAATTCATATAAGGCAAGAAAAAGCAGAGATCTTTATGGCATTTTTAAGATCACTGAAATACAGATTTAATGATGATTGTCATTTAAAAAGATTATGAAGGCCTTGGTTTCTTTTTTTTTGGGGGGGGGGGGACTTTTTAGGCACCTGGTAAAATAAAATAATCCCATTTAATGTGACAGATAACAGATTTTACTGAAGAATGCCTCTGTGTTAGATAAAATGCCTCCTGTGAAATACAGCAGGCCTTGCGCTGAAGATCCTGGATCAAACAATAAAGTATTAATTTTGCATTATTTGTGTCCACATTTGATGATTTTTACTGTATATCTGTTTCCTATAGGCCCTTAGAATAGAGGGTTAGTATTAATGAAAGCACTTTGAGTGGTCTTTGTGACTAGAAAGGCGCTATATAAGTGCAGGTTAGTTAGTTATTCTTATTAGCATCTGCTGATCCCCACCCCACCCCCCATTGCCTAATTACTTTAATATTTGCACTTTTCCTAGTGGGTCATTTTTATACAATACCACTTGTCACTATGAATTATCACTTTGTTTTCCTTTTCCAATATGCTGAGTCCACAACAGCCATTCTGACATAACTTTTATATGAAGTATGTGTATTACTGTATGACCTTAGGACTCTTTGAGAACAGAACAACCATTGCTTTAATTATTAACATCTTTTGTAATGCACCAAAATGGAAAGTGGCTGTCTTAAATTTTTAGCTATTATCAGAAGTTAGCATCAACATTTACCTAGCTCTTTTAACTTTATTCAAATAGACTATCAAAGTTTATTTTTTTATATTGAATCAATCTGGTAGTTAATGTACTTTGTTTGAAGATATCTTATTACTAAAATTACATTAAATAAGGGGGCAGCCTGATAAAGCTAATAATAGTTTGATTCAGTAGCTAGTAGCCTAGCTAGGGCTACTTAAGATACTTAAATATGCCTTCAAGTCCTAGGTTTTCTGCATTTTACTGCAAAATCCAAGAATTCGCATGAGGTTTCTTATATAACTAGCAAAATTTTTATTTATCCACTTATAATGCAAATGAAATTCACAACGGTCAAAAAGTCTGATTTACTGGTGTAAAAGGGTGAAATATATCTTTACACAATGACTCTTTATGAAAACTTCAGACTATTCAGTCCCCACCTGGGCCGTTGGTTAACTAGCTGGCAGCATGGCTATCTACACTGTAAAATACTGTACACCAAATGTGATAGCTTAAATTACACTGAACAAATTTAATATAAATTTCCAATATCTGTTTCACTGTTGTAAAAGTTTTATAAGTTGTTTCTTACCTTTCCTCTCCTCTGCCCTACACAGAACCAACCAAATGAAAAGAGCAGGGGCACGGTGTGAACTGCTGCTGTTTCTTCAGGAAGCTGAGTTAGACGCCCTCGTGATTTATTGAGAAACACATTTGCGGGGTCAAATGCAAACAAACAAATTTGCATGGCTTAAAAAAGAAACGATGCAAACTGAGTTAAGCCCAGTAAAGCCACTGAGAATTATCGCCTTTGTTAAACTAACTGCATCTAACAACTACTCATTTTTTTTTCTTTTTATTTAATATTTTAACTGCATTTACTGATTGTAATCTGTTTACTGTTTGCATATAATAACTCCCTAAGAAGGTTGTTAGATATACCTCGTAGGTCGAGTGCAAGCAAGATGTTTGTGTCCTTGAACATTCAGTCTTTTGGCGAGTTGATACGAAAGAATGTTTACAGTTTTATGGGAAAGTTGCTGGCATGTAACAATCATCTTATATCAGCAACTGTCAACTCGTCACTCACACTTCACTCCAGCGTTTGGAAGTGGTGGCGCTCCATTTTATACAGAGTTCAATATTGTATGTTTTTGTTGTTACAAGAGCGCCGAGTGACTGCTGAACTGTATATACCTTTATTTTCTACACGTTTTAGTTCTGCATTTTAATATGAACCCTGAGTTTGAAATAAACGTTTGAATTTGAATTTGAATTACTCTGGCTTTGATGATAAGCGTTAATCATGATTTTCTTAAATGGCCAAAATCTGAGGTAGCTTTGCGGAATAGTTCTTCTTCTTCTTTTAGATTCGATTGGCGGTTGGCAACCAGCTAACAGGTGCATTACTGCCACGTACTTCACTATCATCACCCTAGGCTCGTGTGTGCTGTCCACGCATATTTTGGCCGTGGCAACTGCCACCAGCATCACTTTATACACTGGCGCCCCTGTGAGGCTGTGATTAAAAATGCACATCCAATTCTCCAAAGCCCCCCAACCTGTTCAAAGTAACCACAATTCCACCACCAAAAGCGCTTTTTTCTTCTATTCAGGTTTTGTAGTTGTCAAGGATTATTATTATTATTATTATTATTATTATTATTATACGCACAGAGTAAGAAAAAGTTAAAAAAGTCATAGTCTTTGTTCATTTGTTCTTTGCATATTTTATTTATTGCATGATGAAGTACACAACTGATCATATATACATAAAGATATCTCTCTGCATTTGCATTGGAAAAAAAAATTAAAAATCATTTATATGGATCTGAATTTGAAATAAGACGGTTTTAAAGGTCCCATTCACTGCACTTTTCCCACATTTTGACAGCTCCAACAAGACTTAATTAAATGTTTTGACATATTTTGGTCAAATTATAAACAAGATGGCTGCGCGTCCACACGCTGCGGCAGGACGCTCCGGACTACTGCGCCTGTTTTTTTGTTTCTCCTGCCTTTTTTTTTGTCCTCCTTATGCTAATTACCTACAGTCGCCAGGAACTTCTAGGTATTGGCCACCATCTTACAGTGGATATATTAAGTCTACACACCTCTGGTCAAATGCCAGGTTTTTGTGATGTAAAAAATGAGACCAAGATAAATCATTTCAAAACTTTTTCCACCATTAATGTGAACTATATCCTGTACAACCCAACTGAAAAAACAAACTGAAATCTTTTAAGGGGAAAAATAAAAAAAAACTAGAAAAGCACTCAGAGAGCGCAGACCTCCGCCAAGCGCCACAGTTCCCCCCATACAGTGTTTGTGTGTATGTTTTCAGATTCCTTGACCATGAAAATATATGACTAGCAATTGGATTGACAATGATAGGATTAGTGGTTCAGTAGTTATAACTGCTCCCAAAGGTTTTTTGTTTGAAACAGATAAAGCCACGCTCCAACTGATGTTTAGCCAGGATTTATTTTGTCACAGCAAGCACATTTTCTTAGCTGGACCTCCGACCAACCACCGTGAAAAACTACGGTGAAAGAACAAAACAAAAAATACATTTTGAAATTTATCACAACCAAAAATAATACCTCCACATTCTCACAAACACACATTACATACCGTGTGGCGCATGCGCACGCAGCGACCAGCAGCTTGGTGATATAGTGCGTGTGTGCGTGTGTGTGTTTTTTGTACTTTTTTACGTTTTTAGAAAATCCTCTGTGTCGTTTCTGCCCTGGAGCGTTGGTGGAATATATGGCGAACAGCTCCCTAGTATCTGCAACATGGATTTCCTCTCATATCTCGCACTACTGCTTTCTGTGCTGTGGCTCTTTGTCTCTGAGGTAAACGCGTTCGGCTCCATGGCGAGCAGAATAGCGGGCAGAATACAATATTCCAGGGACATGTTGCTGCGCTTTAACACAGCTGGTGCAGAGTCTCTGATTGCGCCCAGATTTCAGCTGCCGGACTTTATTTTGAGAGATGGACACAGCGGTGAAAAGAGAAGCGGCAGGAGGAAGCGTGGAAGACGTGGAGGTGTGAAATTGCGCCTTAGGAGACGTCAGTTTGGTAACATTCCTCTTCCTTCGATCATTTTTGGGAATGCACAGTCTGTGAGAAACAAGGTGGAGGAAATTCAAGGCAACGTACGTTACCAGAAGGATTTTAAGAACTGCTGCGTCATGGCTTTCACTGAATCTTGGCTTACTGCGCATGATCGAGACGCAGACCTGTGGATTGACGGCTTTGGAGCTCCGCTGCGCTCGGATCGGCAGGAAGAGGTAACGGGGAAACGTCAGGGGGGCGGAGTATGTTTATACATTAATAAGCAGTACTGCACATCTGTCACGGTCAGAGAGCGCATCTGTACACCCCATGTGGAGCTGCTGTCTGTGTCGCTTCGCCCCTTTTATTTGCCTCGAGAGTTTCCCCAACTTTTCATCACAGTTGTGTACATTCATCCGAGGGCAGACGCTGACTCCGCCTCCAGCACCATCTCTGATGTGGTGCAGCGGCTGCAGTCAATTTCTCCAGAGGCGCCAAACTTCATTCTTGGGGATTTTAACCATGTTTCTTTAAAGAAGACACTTAAAAACTTTCATCAGTATGTCTCCTGCCCAACCAGGCGAAAAAAGACATTGGACCTGTGCTATGGATCCATAGAGAGGGCCTATAAATCACTCCCCCTTCCTCCTTTAGGATCATCAGATCACAACTGTGTTCATTTGCTGCCCACATATAAAACTGCTCTCAGAAGAGGCAAGGTGGAGACGAGAGACATTGATGTGTGGACAGAAGATTCAGAGCACAGCCTCCAGGAATGCTTTGACTGTACAGACTGGAAGATGTTCATAATGGCCTGCGGGGATGATTTGGACTCTCTGGCTGAGCTCACATGCTCATACATGGCTCACTGTCAAAATAAGTTTGTTCCACGTAAACGTGTCAAAATATATCCCAACAACAAACCATGGGTTACTAAATCAGTTAAATCCTGCTTACAGAGGAAAGCACTTGCCTTTAAACAGGGGTCTGTTTCTGCGCTACAGGTTGCCACTAAGGAGCTAAAGGCCGAAATTTTAAGAGCAAAACAGAATTATAAATCAGAATTGGAAAGCAAGATGGCAGCAAATAAACTTGGTTCGGCCTGGGCCAGTATGAAAAAAATTGCAGGCCTTCAGAGCACAGAGCGCAGTAATCGTGTGTTTTTAGATGGTTTTAGTTCAGACACAGAGCTGGCTAATGCTCTTAATTGTTTTTATGGTCGTTTTGACTCCTTTGATTTTAGCACAGAAATCCAAGATTTGAAACAGAAACTCAAAGACAATCAGCACTTTAATATTGAGATGCAGGATGTTGAAAGGGAGTTCCGCGCTGTAAAAGTGAACAAAAGTCAGGGCCCTGATAATATATGTGGACGCCTGGTAAAGTCCTGTGCACATGAACTGAGTCCTATATTTCACTACATTTTCAATAAGTCCTTACAGACACAACATGTGCCTAAGATCTGGAAAGATGCCGTGGTTGTTCCCGTTCCAAAATCCAGCTGTCCTAAAACGGTAAATGACTTTAGACCAGTTGCTTTGACTTCAATTTTAATGAAAATTTTTGAAAAACTGGTCAGATGTGAGGTCCTAAAGCAGACTGAACATGCATTGGATCCTCTGCAGTTTGCCTATAGGCCTCACAGAGGAGTGGAGGATGCCACTGTCACTCTGTTTAACATGCTTTTTAAACATCTGGATTTTAATGGGACACACGCCAGGCTTTTATTTGTGGACTTTTCTTCTGCCTTTAATACAATCCAACCTCATATTTTAGTTGAAAGGCTCCTGCAACAATTTGATTTAAGCAATAATCTGGTGGGTTGGATTCTGGATTTCTTAACCAACAGGACGCAGAGAGTAAGGGTCAATGGTACATTGTCTGACCTAAAGTGCTCTTCTACTGGCTCTCCTCAGGGGTGTGTGTTGTCACCACTACTCTTCATCCTGTACACAAACATGTGTCGGAGCAGACATGACAACAGACACATTATAAAGTATGCTGATGACTCAGTCATTGTCAGTCTCCTCCAGGATGGTGAGAGTGGCCATGGCCCAGTAGTTGATGACTTTGTTCACTGGTGTGAGGATTCCTACCTGCAGCTGAATACAACAAAAACGAAAGATATGATTATTGACTTTAGGAGGAAAACTCCCAGGCACAAAGTCACCATACTAAAAGGCCAGACCACCGAATGTGTACAATCGTACAAATATCTTGGGACGATTATTGATAGTGGATTGAACTTTGAGGTGAACTGTGAAAGGGTATGCAAAAAGGGTCAGCAAAATTTGCATTGTTTGAGGAAACTTGCACGCTTCCAAATTGACCGAACCATAATGACTATGTTCTATCGGGCTTTTATTGAATCTGTTTTATCCTTTTCTTTAATGTCATGGTTTGGTCAGATAAAACTGAAACAGAGGAAATCCTTGGATCAGGTAGTCAGATGGTCCAGTCGTTTGCTTGGTGAGTCACAGCTGAGCCTGACATCCCTGTACACCAGACAAGTACAGAGGATGGCCGTCTCGATTTTAAATGATGACTCCCACCCTTTGCACTGCAACTTTCAGCTTCTTCCCTCCAGACGGAGGTTTGCTGTCCCAAAAAGTAGAACCCAGCGCTACAAAAACAGCTTTGTCCCTGCTGCTGTCAAAGAGTTGAACAAGCTATAAAAATTATATTGTACATATTTTATATTTACCTATTTTGTAAGATGTGTGCCTGTGTTTGTGTCTATGTTGAATGTAATTGTGGCTTGTAAATATGGATGTCACCAACTGCAAAACAAATCTACCTACGGGTACAAATAAAGTAACCTGAACCTGAACCTGAACCTGTGTGCGCCTTCTGTCCAAACATTTAGGAGTGGTTAGAGTCCATTTTCTTTAGTTTTACTCAGGGCTTTTGGAGCTTCTTTTCTCTGTGCCCGAGTCTGCAGCTTCTGAGCTTCTCTCTCTGCTAACTGAGCACGTGTGCACTGTATGCTAGTTTTACACGCTCTCTTCTACCACTGGGTTGCATGTCATTTGCCGTCCACTAGATGGCAGCAGTAACGTAACACAGGTGTAAATCAACTCTTAGGTGGGTATTACAATATACATAAACAAACAAACAGTAAAAGAAAAACATTCTTTACTGCGACAGCTACACTCCCACCAAAATTACAAAGGTTAATTTTACACACAAAATAAAACTTGTAATTTTCCAAAAACATTAACCTTGGAACCATATCCTTGTTTCACATCTCAGAAACCTTTTACTTAAGTGGACTCATTTTGCACTAGTACCACTAGCTTCTGAACCGGACGCTCAAGAAAAGATAACTGGTTCACACGTTCACCTTTCTTCCCTAAATCTCTTTGTTCAAAAGCTTGTCTCTGTGTTGTCCGAATAAGCGCTGAAGAAGCTGCTTGTCTCTCCTCAACACTAATGGGCTTTGATTTGTCTCTTTTAGTAAGTCTCTTTATCTTTGCAACAACATTAACTGCTGTGTTCCAGTCTGAGAACCTAGAGAATCTCTCAAGAAAAACCTCACTCTCTAAGGCAGTAGTTGCTAAAACTTTAACTTCAGGGTCTCCTACTAAAAGCTCTGGGGAATGTGGTTGTGTGACAAGCTCTCGTTCCCACAGAAATCTCGGTCCTTTGAGCCAGTTTGAATCTATGAGTTCTGCCACCTTGAGACCTCTAGAAGCATGATCTGCTGGATTCTGATCAGTTTCTATGTAGAACCATTGTTTTGGATCTGTAAAGTCTCTGATTTTCTGAACTCTGTTGGCGACGAAGACACGAAAGCGCCGAGCATCGTTTTTAATGTACCCGAGCACTACTTGGGAATCAGTCCAGAAAAACTCTTCATCTATCTTCAGCTCAAGCTCTGCTCTTAGAAAGTTACTTACTCCGGCAGAAACTGCTGCTGCAGTAAGCTCAAGGCGCGGTATTGTGACAACTCTAGTGGGGGCCACTCTAGCCTTTCCCATAACCAGAGCACAGTGTACTTTGTCTTCTGCAACAATCCTTATGTATGAACATTGTCCATAGCCACTGCTGCTTGCATCTGAGAAATGATGCAGCTCGATCTTTTGCAACGTGCCTGTGTTCTTAGGAATGAAGCATCTTTGTATTTGAATATTTGGTAGATTTTCAAAATCATTTAGCCATGCTTTCCATTTGGCCTCCAATGCAGGGGGAATAGGTTCATCCCATCCTATGCCACGTTTGCACATTTCCTGTAGCACTTGTTTTCCAGTTAAAATGTACGGAGAGAGAAATCCCAATGGATCATAAACGCTTGCAACCGTTGCCAGGATTCCTCGTCGTGTAGCTGACCTTTCTTTGAGAATGACATTGAAAGAGAGCATGTCTGCCTCAACATCCCATTTCATCCCCAAAACATTTTGCATTGGAATGTCAGAGTAGTTTAGGCTCACATCTTTGCCATTACTAGCACGCTCCGACTCTGGTACAACTTCCAAGACCTCCCTTTTGTTGCACACAAATTTGTGAAGCCGCAGCTTGCCTTTTGCGCAGAGCTCTTGTGCCTGAACGACCAACTGTTTTGCCCTTTGGACTGAGTCGACACTGATTAACCCGTCATCCACGTAAAAGTTTTTGTAAATGAAGCTGGCTGCCAATGGATAGTCCCTTTCATGTTCATGAGCAAGATATTTCATGCCATAGTTCGCACATCCTGGCGAAGATGCTGCTCCAAAAATGTGAACACGCATGCGATACTCTTTGGGCTCTGTACTAGTGTCCCCGTCCTGCCACCACAAGAACCTTAGGAAATCCCTATCTTCAGGAGTGACGTGGAAGCGGTGGAACATTTTCTCTACATCACATGTAATGGCGATCTGGTGTTCTCTAAATCTGCAGAGTACGCTTGTGAGAGCATTGGTCAAGTCTGGGCCAGTGAGGAGGTGGTCATTTAAAGAGGTGTTCTCAAATTTTGCAGAGCAGTCAAACACGACTCTTATTTTCTCTGACTTTCTCGGATGATATACCCCATGGTGAGGTATATACCATGTGTAACCATTTGCAGGTGTGCCAACTGCTTCTTCCGCATCACCATCCTCAAAGACACTGTTCATGAATCTCACATAGTCTTCTTTGTACTTTGGAATTCTTTCCATCTTTGCTATCAGATGTCTCAGCCGTGTTATTGCAAGCTGTTTATTATTTGGAAGCTGTGGACGTTCTCTGAAAGGTAAAGGCATTTCCAAATGGCCTTCTTCATTAAAATGTATGGTTTTGTGCAACATCTGCAAAAACTGAATGTCCTCTTGTGATATGTTTCCTTCTGTAGGATTTGTGTCCTTAAAATCTGTTTCCAGTACTTTAATCACCGAGGAAGGTGTGATAGATGGCAACTCTTTGAGAGAAACATGATGGCACGCTCCCGCCACCTCTGCTGAACTTGTCCAAGGCTTAATAGATCCCACAATACTCCAACCTAAGTCTGTTTTAACTGCATAGGGATCATAGTCATTGCCTGGTATTACCTTTCTTGGTTTCAGAGCTCTCGCACAATCGTAACCAATCAGAAGTGCTGCAGGACAATCTAGCAACTCTGGCATCTCTCCTGTGATACTTTGGAGATGTGTCCAAGCTTTGGCAGTTTCATGAGTGGGAATACTGTCTCGTTCAAGAGGAATGTACTCACGAGTGTAAGCAGGGGGTAACTCAATGTAGTCTTGTGAATAATACCCTCTTACTTTCAGTCCATCCACTCTGTGACTCTGTACGAGTGTTCCTCTGTTTGTCATTGTTGTCAGTTTCAACTTGACTGGTTCTGTGAACACTTGAATCTTTTCACAAACATCATGGACAATAAACGTGTTGCTGCTTTGAGTGTCTAGCAGTGCGTAAACCAGGATTTCAAGTCCATTACCTTCTGTGCAAGATAGCCACACTGGTACAATCATCGAAGTCCGATCGCTACTGTCCACTGTCACATTGTTTGACACCGCAGAAGCGTTTTCCTCTGTTAGTGGCGTTTCCAGTTTGTCTACTCGTGGACGATCCTCATGAAGTGGTGTAGGATGACCTTTCCTGCAAACATTACAAGTAGCCTTTTGACGACAATTTTTTGAGAAGTGGCCAACTCTAAGGCAACTAAAACACATGTTATTTTCAGTAATGAACCTTTTCTTCTCCTCTAGAGGCATCTCAGAAAATTTATCACATTTGTAAATAAAGTGACTTTGCTTACAACAAATGCACTCGTTTTGCCTTTTACTCTGAGCTGCAGGATTAGGTTTGAATCTCTTGTGACTCGGAGTTGTGTTTGCAGTCTTTGTATTTTTGGTCACTTCTGTTGTAGTAGTTAGGATACTAGCCTTTAGACGTCTTTGTTCTTTGTCTGGTTTGTCAAATGTACGTAATGCAAACAGGGATGAGACTGGGTTGCATGCTATGCGTGCTTCTTCAGCCACAAACTCAGCAAATTCAGCAAAACCTGGATATTCGTTTCCTTCATCCAGTAGTTTGGTCACATGTCTATTCCATCGAGTTGTTGCCCAGTCTGGAAGTTTGAGGAGTATTTTTTGATTTTCCTCACAATCATCTAAGACCCTGAGTCCTTGTACATGGGGCATAGCGTTTTTACATGAAATGAGGAAATCGCTAAACTCTCTCAATTTCAACGAATCCTTTGACCCAATCTTCGGCCAACTGCTTAGTTTTCCCCTGAAAGCTCTCTGAACTACAAAGGGATGGCCATAACGTTTGCTCAAAGCTTCCCAAGCCTGTGTATAGGCTTCCTCATCACTTCTGTAAAACGTCCCTTCTAATACACTAAGTGCATCTCCACTTATATACCTTTTTAAATAGAAGAGTCTATGTGCTGGATCTACACAACTTGTCTCTATGAGAGCCTTGAAGCAAGTGCTCCACTCCAGGAACTTGAGCGGGTCCCCACTAAACACAAATGGTTCAGGTGCTGGAAGTCTAGTCATAGTTAACGACTCTTTCAACGCTTGAACTAGAGAAACTTCACTATCATTTGGCAGTATCTTGTTGTCTATGCTCTGCGGGACTGACATGTTTTGAGAAGTCCTTTTACTAATCACAGGGAAAGTAACTGGAGCAGAATTTTGGAAAACTTGTGGGCGTGGGAAGCTGTATTGCTGTATAGGAAGCTGACTTGAAGTGACCTTCATTTCACTTTCTCTTATTTCAGCATTCACCTTTGATTCCTCTTCAGCATATACATTGTATTCTGCCTCTATTGCCTCCAGATCTCTTTGACTTTCCAACATTTTTAGCTTTTCCTGCTGAGCTACAATCTCTTGTCTCTGGGCTGAGATTTCCCTTTCTCTATTTATTTCAGCTCGTTTTGACGCTAAGCGCGCCGCTGCTTCTGCTCGTTTTGCAGATACAAGAGTCCCTTGTTCACTGATATTGTTATATTGGCTCTTTTCAGCTCTTGATACTGTTGATCCATATATTGACTTTGCGTCCTCTCGTTGCAATAATAGACGGAGTGATTCTTTTACAGCTTGTGCATCAAACTCCTTATCCACATCTGCATAACGCCTTTTCAAAAGTACAATGATCTCAGTGGAGACAGAACTGCAGTTGTCCATTTTTCTCCTTAGATCCTGAGATGGTGTGGTCAGTGCACGCAATGCTAAATAGTCTTGTTTTAACTCTGACTCACAATTTTCAACCTTTTGAATCATGTTGCCCAACTCAGCTTTAGCGCAGTGTACTTTCAGTTTGGACCTTACGAGTTGAACCTCTGCTTTAAAGTGCAAATATGTTGACATAAACTTTCTTTCTTTACTCATTATGTCATCCCTTTTAAGCTCTAACATTTTCTCAGTTAGGTGTCTATCTCTTTCTGAACGCCTCAATTCTGTTTCAACTTCTGATACGGGTTGGGGTTGACCTATTTTGTGTATTTCAAGATCTGCACAGATCTCCCCTAAACGTGTTTCAAGTTGTTCTCTTTGTGCATCTTCAAGATCAGTCTGTAGTGTAGCTTCTAACTGAGCCTTTTCCCTTTCTAAAGCTTCAATAACTTCCTCCAAAACACGAGTGTCTGGAATACTTGGATCCATATCGAAGTATTATTTTACAGTAAATCTGAAATATTTCACAATGAAAATAAACAATCAGTGTCACAGCACAGAATGAACTTAAAACATATTCACAACCTTTTACTTTAACTCTTCTCTTCAATGTTCGTTTTCTTTTTTTTCCACAATATCTTTATTGAACCTTTTTTTTTTTTTTTTTTTTAACAAACATGATACAAACAATCAAACACTAACACTAAAGTACTACAAAAAAAAAAAAATGCACTAAAAACACCAACAACCACCAACAAAATCAAGTCTTCAACAATGCTCCTCTGTTTAGTCTAGACAATCCAATACATAAGTATACATATTATGTTCACCAGTTTGGAATTTACAAGGTCCACACACATCATTCACCTTCTTCTTCAAGAGTTATGTTTAAATTTTTTACATAATCAATAAAAGGTCTCCATATATTCTCAAACACAATTTCCTTTGATTTTAGTATATATGTTATTCTTTCTAATGGAAGGTTTGTTAACATCTGTCTTAACCACTGAGTCACATCTGGTCTATGAGTCTTTTTCCATAATAGTGCAATACATTTTTTGGCATTAAGCAAACTGAGGTCTATGAATGTTCTTTCACTTTTATTAAAATTATGCTTTTCTGGGTACAGACCCAACAAAAACAGTTTAGGATTCAATATGATTTGTTTTGAGATTATTTTTTCAATTGTTACCCTCACCTCTTCCCAAAACATTCTTATTAATCTACATTCCCATAAACAATGAAATAGGGTTCCTTTACTTTCCATGCATTTTGTGCATGTATCTGGTATATTTTTGTTATATCTATTTAACTCCTCCGGTGTAACATACATCCGCATTAACCATTTGAAATGTATCAATTTAAGGCGTGCATTTATTGATTTGGTTTGAGCTTCTGTACAAGCCAATTCCCATTGTTCCTCTGAAATTTCAATTTGCAGATCTTCTTTCCAGTAGTTTAATCTTTTCAGTGAATTTTCACTTGAAGATAGTGTCAATGAGTTATAAAACTCTGAAATAATACCCTTTCTTTTACTATCTTTCATCATCATTTTTTCCAAGGATGAATAAATAGGTCGAGTGAGAGCTTTATTTTGATTTGATCGAATAAAGTTTCTAAGTTGAAGATATTTAAAAAAATGTGTTCTATTGAGATTAAATTTGATCCTCAGCTCTTCAAAAGACATTATGTTGTCTGCACCTGGCAAATATAAATCCTGAATCTTTTGTATCCCTTTTAAATTCCATACTTTAAATACAGCGTCCGCTCTCCCTGGTTTAAAATATTGATTACCCCATATTGGACTAAATTGTGACAATAACTGTGGTTCTTTTAAATAGTTTTTAGCTTCACACCATATTTTGATCATATGCTTTACAAATGGATTTTTAACTTGTTTTTGTAATTTTTTTGCCGAATCTGAGTATATGAATAAGGGAAGAGGTAAAGGTAAATTGTATGATTCCATTTCAGTCCAGTGAGGGAGATCATTTGATGAAAAATAATATGTCATAGACCTCAGTTGTGCCGACCAATAATACAACATAAAATTTGGACATTTCAGACCTCCACGATCAAATGGTAAATATAATAAAGACAAACGTAATCTAGCCCTCCTGTTGTTCCATATAAATTCCACTAACTTTTTTTTTATTCTTGAGAATAGATCTAAAGGTGGTGATAAGGGAATGTATTGAAATAAATAAAGTATTTTAGGTAAAATATTACTTTTAAGTATATTGATTCTCCCGATCATCGACATTGGTAGTGACATCCATCTCTGAGTTAACTCACTGATATCTGACATTAAGGCTTCATAGTTGACACTGGCGACTGATTCTAGCTTAGGCATAATTTGGATTCCTAAATATTTAAACTGATTTACAACATTGAATTGATTTACCTCAGGGGCTGAGTAATTTCTCTGGGTCTCATTTAGCATTAATATTGAAGATTTAGTTTTATTTATTTTATATCCTGATATTTCCCCAAAATTCTTTATTAAATTCAACAAGGTTGGAATTGATTTTTTTAGATTCGACATAAACAAAATTATATCATCGGCGTACAGGGAGATTTTATGTTCTGTTGGTCCAACTTTAATTCCATATATTTGTGAATGTAAACGTATCGCTATCGCTAAAGGTTCAATTGCCATAGTAAACAGTAAAGGTGAAAGTGGACAGCCTTGTCGACATCCTCTATTGATTTTTATTGGTTTTGAAATATTGTTATTTGTTAGGATTTCTGCTGTAGCATTATTGTATATTATTTGAACCCATTTTATGAAATTATTTCCAAGTCCAAACCTTTGTAGGACTTCAAAAAGAAAGGGCCATTCAACTCTATCAAAGGCCTTTTCGGCGTCCAATGATAGGAGAGCTGTATCCGGTGCTTCTTTATTAAAATAAATAATATTAAATAGTCTTCTTACATTATGGAAGCCTTGTCTACCCTTTATAAAGCCATTCTGATCTCGATTAATAATATTTGGTAAAATTTCTTGTATTCGTCTTGCTAAAATTTTACAGATTATCTTAAGGTCGGCGTTTAATAGGCTTATTGGTCTCATATTTTCACATTTATTAGAGGGCTTACCTGGTTTTGGCAGCAGTATAATTAAGGCATTATTTATGTATGATGGTAAATTATTATTTTGAAATGCTTCTAAAACCATTTCCAAAAAAGGTTTTATTAATTTATTCTTAAATTTTTTATAAAGGTCAACTGGAAGACCATCTGGTCCTGCACTTTTTCCTGATTTCATATTATCAATGGCTAGCCCAACTTCTTCTTGACTAATTTTAGACTCCAATATCTCCCTGTTTTCATTTGGAATACACGGTATATATAGTTCGTTCAAAAACCCATTTAGTTTTGTTAAATCAGGTTCATTTTTGGTATCATATAATTTTTCATAGTAATCTCTAAAGGCTCTATTAATTTCTAAAGGATCTATAACTACCTGTCCATTACTTATAATACTGGTAATTGGTGTTTTAATTTCCAATTGTTTAATCTGCCATGCTAATAATTTTCCTGATTTTTCACCTTGTTCATAAAAAGATTGTTTCAATCTTAGAAGACTCGAGGCAGCTCTATTCGCTGATTTTTTGTCGTATTCAGCTCTCAAAATCAGTAATTCATTCTCCAACCTTGGGTCACTTCCTGCATACACTTTTTCCTGAAGATTTTTTATTTTATGTTCCAATTTAGCTCTCTCCTCTCGAGTCTTCTTAGATTTTGATCCTGTATAACTAATAATATGTCCCCTAATAAAAGCTTTGAAAGCCTCCCACTTTACACATGCTGATGTTTGTGTAGTATTGATGTCAAAGAACTCGTCTATCTGTTTTTCTATATACTTGACAAATTCCTCATCCTGAAGCCATTTATGCTGAAATTGCCATCTACCTGATTCCTTTGTCAATTTTTTATCTACATATATTAGACAACAGGGTGCATGATCAGAGATCACGATGTTATCATAAAAGCAGTTTTGAATCTTGGACCTTAATTCTGTGGAAATCAAAAAATAATCAATACGTGAGAATGTCTTGTAGGTACTGGAATAACAAGAATAGGCTTTAACTTGTGGTTTCATTTCTCTCCATATATCTAACAATCTCAATTCTTTCATAAAATGATTAATAGTCATCCTACATCCAATGTGCGTACAATCCAGTCCTGTTGATCTATCCACACCTGGATTCAATGTACAATTAAAATCCCCTGCTATTATATGTTGCCCTGTAAGTGATGATAAGATGAGAAATAAATTAGCAAAGAACTTCTGATCATCTATATTGGGACCATATAAGTTCACAAGATTTATATTTTCTAATAGCAAAGAACCTTGAATGATTACATATCTTCCAAATTTGTCTCCAATTACATTTTTCACTTGAAAAGGAACTGATTTATGTATGAGAGTCATAACTCCCCTGGCTCGGGATGAAAATGAAGAGGTGAATACACTTCCCTGCCATCTACTCCTAATTCTTTTAACATCCTCCTCTATCAGATGAGTTTCTTGTAAAAACACAATTCTTGAACCCATGTCCTTTATTTTATTCATAACTTGTTTAAGTTTTTTTAAATTTTGTAGACCTCTGCAATTCCATGAAGTTAAATTAAGATTAACACTTTGGTCCATGATCAATAGAGAGTTTGGGATTACCTTGCAGTGTAAACATGCTCATACAGAGAAGCAAAAACATGAGTGGTTGAACATTCATCCTACAAACTACACACAAACAAATTTCCCCTTCCCACACTTGTGGCAAACCCCCCAAAATCAAAAGAAAAATTCTGTCTCCCGATATAGCCATCGACCGTTCCACACCCACGGGGAACAGCCTAAGCCACTCCTTCTTCATCCTCCCAATCACCCTAACTCTACTGCTTTTAATGACGTAACATTAACTCTCCTCTGTAGTTTTCCAACTTAACTCCAAAATTTTTAACAACTTTGTACATCATAGTTTTTTTTTTTTTTTTGTTTTTGTTTTTGTTTTGTTTTTTTAATATATAATACAATCTATATTTTGTAAACTTACTATTTACTTCAAGTCAGTCAGATGCCTGTGCAAATGCTTAATTATTCTACCTTATATTTTGTTCATGCTTAGCTCCCACCAGTCTCTTCTTCTTCTTTGATCTTCTTGATGAACTCCTGCGCCTCCTCTGGGGTCTTGAAGATGTGGGTTCTGCCCTCATACGTGGTCAGCAGTCTCGCAGGATAGATTACACCATGACGAATCCCAAGGTTGCGCAGCTCCTTACGTACGGGATCAAACTGCTTCCTCAATTGTTGGATTCCTGTGGCCAAATCTGGGTAGAACCGCACCTGCTGGTCCTGGTGTTTAATCTCTCCTTTAGCACGTGCAGCGTTGAAGATCTTCATCCTGTCTCTGTTGCTAAGAAACTTCATAATTAAGGTCCTCGGCGGTCCCTTTTCTCTCCGTGGGCCAATACGATGTGCTTTTTCCAGAACCACTGCTGATTGCAACTCCTCGCTGCCCAGCACCTCCGGAATCCACTTTTCCAGAAAGGAACATACGTCCCGACCTTCTGATTCCTCTGGAAGACCCACCAGCCTCAAATTATTCTGTCTCGACCGAGATTCCAAATCCAAAATATTATCTTCCAGAGATTTATTTTTTTTTTCCAAAGTGCGCACCTTTAATTGAAGACGGGTGACGTCATCTTCAGCACTAGCGAGACGGAGCTCCATCTGCGCCGTTCGTTCTACACAGTCACCCAATTCCTTTCTTATTCCTTCCAACGCTGTCATAATCCCATCAAATCTAGAGGAAAAGTCCGCTCTCATTGAACTCATGGCAGCCATCAGCGCATCTGCGCCATTCCCTGCAGAAAACACACCGCCGCCAGCCGCCTCCGCCATATATGGAGCCTTGTTTGCTGCGTCACAGACCTGAAAGTCCGTTAATTTGGACTGTTTCGGCGGCTCGCTTTTTCCTTTTCCTGGTTTTCCAGCCTTAGGCTTCGCCGACATATCCTCGCTCAAATGCTGGGATACGTTCTGTCCCAAATGAGAGAGTTATTTGCCGATTTTTTCTCCAGGAGCAGAGCAGAGCGAGACACGTCCGTTCTACGTGGCAGCCATAACCGGAAGTCAATGTTCGTTTTCTTGGTATTATGGTTGATATATTAAACTCTGTAGATACAGTCTGACCTGGTATCCCAGAGACACTGTAGTTTACTGAAAACTTGCGTGGTGTTGAGCTTCTGCAGGATCCCAGAGGCTGACTTCCATGTGGGTCTTGTTCCCTCAGAGCATGGTCTCACCGAAGCCACCCCGCTCTCTCGTTGTTATGTCGCCGCTCTGTCGCCGACTGGCCTCCGCGTTGTTCCCTTGTTGTCAGCAGCATTAGACACGTGCTCCTTCACCGGCAGCATGCAGACCACATGGCACCAACGGGACACGTTTTTCACTATAACTGCTCCCAAAGGTTTTTTGTTTGAAAAAGATAAAGCCACGCTCCAACTGATGTTTAGCCAGGATTTATTTTGTCACAGCAAGCACATTTTCTTAGCTGGACCTCCGACCAACCACCGTGAAAAACTACGGTGAAAGAACAAAACAAAAAATACATTTTGAAATTTATCACAACCAAAAATAATACCTCCACATTCTCACAAACACACATTACATACCGTGTGCGCCTTCTGTCCAAACATTTAGGAGTGGTTAGAGTCCATTTTCTTTAGTTTTACTCAGGGCTTTTGGAGCTTCTTTTCTCTGTGCCCGAGTCTGCAGCTTCTGAGCTTCTCTCTCTGCTAACTGAGCACGTGTGCACTGTATGCTAGTTTTACACGCTCTCTTCTACCACTGGGTTGCATGTCATTTGCCGTCCACTAGATGGCAGCAGTAACGTAACACAAGTGTAAATCAACTCTTAGGTGGGTATTACAATATACATAAACAAACAAACAGTAAAAGAAAAACATTCTTTACTGCGACAGCTACAGTAGTTATTCACGAAAATGACATTTTCCGTAATGGCGGCCACAGTTCTGGCCATACAGTGTTTGTGTGTACGTTTTCAGATTCCTTGACCACGAAAACATATGACTAGCAATTGGATTGACAATGATAGGATTAGTGGTTCAGTGGTTATTCACAAAAATGGCATTTTACGTAATGGTGGCCACAGTTCCCCCCATACAGTGTTTGTGTGTACATTTTCAGATTCGTTGACCATGAAAACATATGACTAGCAATTGGATTGACAATGATAGGATTAGTGGTTCAGTAGTTATTCACGAAAATGGCATTTTCTGTAATGGCGGTTTTCTTGTGGACGGTGATCCGGATCATCCCCAAAATTTAATCAGTTCTTCCTTGTACCATTTCCAACAACGCCTGAAAGTTTCATCGAAATCCGTCCAAAACTTTTTGAGTTATCTTGCTAACCAACAGACAAACAAACAGACAGACAGACAGACTCCGGCAAAAACATAACCTCCTGGTGGAGGTAATTAAACTTACAATAACCTGGTTGCATAAATATGCACACCCTTAACTAATACACTGTTGAAACCAGTCACAGGGCGTGCACAAGCCAGTGTACTCCTAGTGCCAGTCCCAAGCCCAGGTAAATGGGGAGGGTTGTGCCAGGAAGGGCATCTGACGTAAAACCTTTGCCCAATCAAACATGCAGATCATGACAAATGTGACTTTCAAACCAGATCGGCTGAGACCTGGGTTAACAATAACCACCGCCGGTGCTGTTAATCGACAGGGTGCCGGTGGAAATGGGCTACTGTTGGTCAAAGATTGAGGAGGAGGAGGAGGAGGAGGAGAGGGAGAAGGCGTGTTAGGAGGGAGAGAGAAAAAAGGAAAAGTAGACATGTGGAGGTGAGAGCAGAGGCATTAAATGTAGGGACTATGACTGGTAAAGGCAGACAGTTGGCTGATATGAAGGAGAGAAGAAAGATAGATAGTATACTGTGTGTTCAAGAAACCATATGGAAGGGAAGCAAGGCTAGGAGCATTGGAGGTGAGTTTAAACTGTTCTACCATGGTGTAGATAGGAAGAGAAATGGAGTAGGAGTAGTCTTGAAGGAAGAGTGTTCAGGAGGTAAAGAGGGAGTCAGACAGAATAATGAGTTTGAAGCTAGAAGTCAAAGGTGTGATGTTGAAAAGTCAGTGCGTATGCCCCACAAGTCGGATGTCAGGTAAAAGAGAGAGAGGGGAATTCTGGAATAAGTTGGATGAAGTGGTAGAGAGGGCGGCACGGTGGCGGAGTGGTTAGCACTGCGGCAGTACAGTAATTCACCCTTGGCCGGGGGATCCTGGGTTCGATCCCAGCCCCCGACCAACAGTGATCTGTGCAGAGTTTGCATGTTCTCCCCGTGTCTGCGTGGGTTTACTCCGGGATTTCTCCGGTTTCCTCCCACATGCCAAAAACATGCAAGTAGGTTAATTGGCATCAAACTGGAGATTCTAAATTGTCTTTAGGTATGACTGTGAGAGTGAATGGTTGTCTGTCTCTGTGTTGGCCCTGCGATGGACTGGCGATCTGTCCAAGGTGTACCCTGCCTCTCGCCCAAAGATGCTGGGATAGGCTCCAGCTCCCCCATGACCCAAAAAGGATTAAGCAGAAGAAGATGAATGAATGAATGAAGTGGTAGAGAGTGTTCCCAGGGGGTAGAGAGTGGTGATTGGAGATTGGTGATTTAATTGACATGTAGGTGAAGGGAACAGAGGTGATGAGGAGGTCCTGGGTAGGTAGGGTCTTAAGGAGAGAAATGTGGAAGGACAGATGGTTGTGGATTTTACTAAAAGGATGGAAATGGCTGTGGTGAACATATACAGTACTTCAAGAAGAGAGTAACATAGGGTGACTTCCAAGAGTGGAGGAAGGTGCACACAGGTGCATCTTATGCAGAATGAGAAATCTGAAAGCGATAGAAGACTGCAAGGTGGTGGCAGGGGAGAATGCAGCTACACAGCATTGGATGGTAGTCTGTAGGATGACTTTGCAAAGCAAGAAGAAGAAACAGTGAAGGCAGAGCCAAAGATTAAGTGGGGGAAGTTACAGAAGGAAGAAGGTCACACAGAGTTCAGAAAGGAGTTGATACAGGCTCTGGGTGGTAAGGGAGAATTACCAGATGACTGGCTGCGATGGACTGGCGATCTGTCCAGGGTGTACCCTGCCTCTCGTCCAAGGATGCTGGGATAGGCTCCAGCCCCCCCGCGACCCTATACAGGATTAAGCGGAAGAAGATGGATGGAAGGATGGACTGGGAAAGTACAGCAAAAGTATTGAGGGAAATGGATAGAAAGGTATGTGGTGTATCCAGTGGACAGAGGAAGGAAGACAAGGAGCCTTGGTGGTGGAATGCAGAAATACAGGAAAGTATTTGTATCTGCAGTTACAAACTTTATATGATCTTATCGCTGAGTTGGTAGTTTGCTACTGTGTAGTGTCAAAGGACTTTACTTTGGTGAATTGCACCTATTTTCACACATTTAAGCTTTATCCTGGGGAATGACATCTATTTTGTGTTGATTTTTGCTTTTTTGGCTGTATTTAGTTCTAATGCATATGCCTTGTGCATCACTTCCTCTTTCTGTTTGCCATGTGAGACGCAGGCATAAGGAGAAGAAAGATGGCCAAAGCTGCTCCAGATAAGACTTTAAGGCAAAGCTGTGAAGAAGAACCCCCTCCTTTAGTTTATAAATGGGCAAAAGCGGTATGATTTGTTTCTGTATATTTTTGTGTAGTTGTCATTTTGTGTTTTCAGTTTTGTTGACGTTTTTCCAAAATGTCTTTTCTGTTCAGTTCTACGCTGTTTACCTGTGTTTCAAGTCATGTGCTTGGAGTACTGAATAAATAGCTGTGATAAAGAGCCTTGGACCTTCGCTTTATGACTAAGGGAGGCATAGTATTTGAAGGAAGAGGCTAGCAAAGAAAAAGTGAGATAGTCATGGAGATGAAGAAAGTAGACAGGAGTATTTGGAATCTAGGCACTTGGCAAAGAGAGAGGTGGCAAAGGAAAAGGCATATAGTGAGTTGTATGAGAGGCTGGACACTAAGGAAGGAGAAAAGGGCTTGTATCAATTGGCTAGACAGAGAGATCAAGCTGGAAAGGATGTACAGCAGGTTAGGTTGATTAAGGATAGAAATGGTAAGGTACTAACAAATGACAAGAGCATGTTGAGAAGGTGGAAGGAGTACTTTGAAGAGCTGATGAATAAAGAAAATGAGAGAGAGAGAGGAGGATGTGTAATGAAGGGGTTAACACGAGGGAGCGGCGTGATGACGCAGCCAGCTGGTGACGTAATCACACCAGACTATATAAGGAGAGAGCCGGCCATCTTGGCTGTCTCTCCACCGATAACCACATAGGAGCTTAGTGCTCAGGTAACCTGTACTGTGTCTGATATTACCGTGTGTAATAAAGTTTGCATTAAAAGCAGTACCACTCTCTGTAAGTCTCTCCGGGTTTCCAGACATAACATTTGGCGACGAGAGTTAAACCATGGAGACGTGCGTGAGGGTTACCACGACCGTTTCTGGAATACCCCAGTGAGCCACCTGTTCCTTGGCTGCACTGGTTGGAGGCTTTCACCACCTACATATCGGCGTTTGGCCAGGACAAGATGAACAAGGTATGGAAAGCAGCTTTACTGGCTCACTGTCTGGGCAAGGAAGGCTCTCGTTTTTATGATGCAGTAAGACCAACAGTTTTGTGTGCCGAGGTGGTCAAGCTGCTAGCTAGCCGCTGTGCTTCACCCTACGATGACTACGATGAGTGTGTTGGTTTGCAAGCCAAACACTTTGATGTCCCATAGAATGTGATGCTCCGGAGGGCCATGTTCTACCAGTGCCAACAACGAGAGGATGTGTCTCTTATACAGTACATGGATGCCCTTTGCTGTTTGGCTAGCACATGCAAGTTCGGACACGTGGAGGACAGATTAATAATATTGCAGTTGAAGTGGTTCAAGGTGAGTTCAGAGATGCGGGCCATACTGGAGGACCAGACAGTGACAGACACAATGAAAAAGCTGCAGGAGGACCTGCTGCTGGTGGCGTACTTCTTATCGATGTTGGAGGCAGTGGAATTGGTGTTTCAGCTAGACAGTTAGGTGATGGCTCAGGTGGCACTGCGACTGGTGTGACAGCAGGGCACCATGGAGCTAATCCATGACAAGCTAACCAAAGAGCACAACATAGAGAGTGGCCACAGCACAGAGGGTGAACACGACAAAGAGAACGAACACGACACAGAGGGAAAACAGCGACCAGACTTGCCTCAGTTCCTCGCCCAGTGTGGGCCTCCATGATCCACTGCAGAGCTGCAGGAGAGGGAGTCCACGTCTGTCGAGAATGGTAATGACGACAGTACAGCCATCCCATGTGCACAGGAGGAGCACTGCCCAGAGAGCAGACAGCGACTGGACTCGCTTCAGATCCTCGCCAAGCATGAGCTTCAGACAGCCGCCATGGAGCTGCAGAAGAGGGAGTTCGTGGAGAAAGGTGACCCCGGTGACCGAAGCCGGCCCGGCGCGCGTCTCGTTTCCGACAACAGCGACACATCACCCTGACCTAAGACAGCACCAGACAAAAGTGAGAAAAAGCCGGACTGCTTCATAATCCTCGTTCAGCACCAGTCTACAGAAGCCACAGTGGAGCCGAAGGGTGAAGAGTCCGTAACTGTAAGCGACACAGGAGAGAAGCCGGACGTCTTCAGGACCCACAATCAGCACAGGCCTCCAGGGACTGCCACTGCAGCGTTGGGTGAAGAGTCCATGACCCACCAGGATGTGACAGAACCACCACAGCCTGGGGGACGTCCTGCAACAAACGTGAGTATCATACTGTTACAACCACAACGCCATATGCAGCCCTACAGAGCGCTGCCAGGGCACGTCCACCATGAGCCCGCTACAAAGCCCCTCCAGCAGAACTGCCTTCCCCATGGGAGACTGTGGAAAAAAAAGTGACTGTTTAGTCAGGAGTGTGGCTGCCAAGATGAGTGGCAGAATAATCCACTCAGCCGCGTCGGGTTGAGCGGCGGTCCACCCACTGACCCTAGTTCAGAGTGTTATATGCTCCACACTGTGTGTGTTTATATATTTACATATTTATTCCATCTAGCTACAATGCTCCGCACTGTGTGTGTTTATATATTCATATACACTACCGTTCAAAAGTTTGGGGTCACTTAGAAATTTCCTTATTTTTGAAAGAAAAGCACTGTTTTTTTCAATGTAGATAACTTTAAACTAATCAGAAATACACTCTAATATCTAATATACATTGCTAATGTGGTAAATGACTATTCTAGCTGCAAATGTCTGGTTCTTGGTGCAATATCTACATAGGTGTATAGAGGCCCATTTCCAGCAACTATCACTCCAGTGTTCTAATGGTACAGTGTGTTTGCTCATTGCGTCAGAAGGCTAATGGATGATTAGAAAACCCTTGAGCAATCATGTTGGCACAGCTGAAAACAGTTTAGCTGGTTAGAGAAGCTATAAAGCTGACCTTCCTTTGAGCAGGTTGAGTTATTATTAGGTTGAGCAGGTTGAGTTATTGTTAGGTTGAGAAATTATTATTTCAAATACAAATCATTATTTCTAACCTTGTCAATGTCTTGACTATATTTTCTATTCATTTTACAACTCATGGTGGTAAATAAGCGTGACTTTTCATGGAAAACACAAAATAATTGTCTGGGTGACCCCAAACTTTTGAACAGTAGTGTATTTATTCCATCTAGCTACAATGCTCCGCACTGTGTGTGTTTATATAGTTACATATTTATTCCATCTAGCTACAATGCTCCGCACTGTGTGTTTATATATTTACATATTTATTCCATCTAGCTACAATGCTCCGCACTGTGTGTGTTTATATATTCATATACTTATTCCATCTAGCTACAATGCTCCACACTGTGTCTATATATTTATATTTATATGTACATATGTATACTCACTGCTCTTGTTTTTTCTTGCCTTCTGATTGTTGCTCTGAGTGTTGCTATCCCTGTGCTGTTGCAATCCTGGAATTTCCCCATTGTGGGACTAATAAAGGCTTATCTTATCTTATCTTATCTTATCTTATATATTGTTGTTTATGCCAAATTGGGGAGGGTTATAATTATTAGTGTTCTGTTTTTTTCCAAGGAGGGAGTGAATGTGGTATTAGGATACCACAAGGGGTTATTTGGCATCTGTGTGATGACGCAACCGTACGGTGACGTCATCTCGTCGAACAGCATATAAGGAGAGAGCCACTATCTCAGGGCCTCTTTCCTGGTTGGCTCAATACCAGACAGCAGACCTGTACTGTATGTTATTTAGTTGTTGAAATAAAGTTCGTGTTCCAAGTCAACACCACTCTCTGTGAGTCTCTCCAGTTTACAGACATAACAACATGTACTAAACAGCCAGTACTTGCCAGAAATCCCTGCAGCTCCTTCAATGTTGCTGTTGGCCTCTTGGCAGCCTCCCTGACCAGTTTTCTTCTCGTCTTTTCATCAATTTTGGAGGGATGTCCTGTTCTTGGAAATGTCACTGTTATGCCATATTTTCTCCACTTGATGATGACAATCTTCACTCTGGTCCATGGTATATTTAATGCCTTGGACTTCTTTTGCATCCTTCTGCTGACTGATACCTTTGAACAACGAGATCCCTCTGATGCTTTGGAAACTCTCAGCCGACCGTGGCTTGTGCTGTAAGATGTGACTACAAAAATGTCAGGAAAAGCCTACTAGAACAGCTGAACTTTATTTGGGGTTAATCAGAGGCACTTTAAATGGTGGCAGATGTGTGCTGTCTCCCTTTTAACATGAGTTTGAATGTGAATGGTTAATTCTGAACACAGCCACATCCCCAACTAGAAAAGCACTCGGAGAGCGCAGACCTCCGCCAAGCACCACAGTTCCCCCCATACAGTGTTTGTGTGTACGTTTTCAGATTCCTTGACCACGAAAACATATGACTAGCAATTGGATTGACAATGATAGGATTAGTGGTTCAGTAGTTATTCACGAAAATGACATTTTCCGTAATGGCAGGCACAGTTGCGCCCATACAGTGTTTGTGTGTACGTTTTCAGATTCCTTGACCATGAAAACATATGAGTAGCAGTTGGATTGACAATGATAGGATTAGTGGTTCAGTAGTTATTCACGAAAATGGCATTTTCCGTAATGGTGGCCACAGTTCCCCCCATACAGTGTTTATGTGTACATTTTGAGATTCCTTGACCATGAAAACATATGACTAGCAATTGGATTGACAATGATAGGATTAGTGGTTCAGTGGTTATTCACGAAAATGGCATTTTCCGTAATGGTGGCCACAGTTCCACCATACAGTGTTTGTGTGTACATTTTCAAATTCCTTGACCATGAAAACATATGACTAGCAATTGGATTGACAATGATAGGATTAGTGGTTCAGTAGTTATTCACGAAAATGGCATTTTCCGTAATGGCGGTTTTCTTGTGGACGGTGATCCGGATCATCCCCAAAATTTAATCAGTTCTTCCTTGTACCATTTCCAACAACGCCTGAAAGTTTCATCGAAATCCATCCAAAACTTTTTGAGTTATCTTGCTAACCAACAGACAAACAGGCAGACAAACAGACAAACCCCGGCAAAAACATTACCTCCTGGTGGAGGTAATTATAACAGAGTGTGCATTTTTATGCACCCTGTAGATTATTGGACATTTTTTATTTTTTATTTTTCCCCTTAAAAAATTTCAGTTTGGACTTCCGGTCTGGACGCCATGGTGATAGCAACTTAACACTGAACCTCCCAGACCCAATCCAAGGAAAACATCTTCAAAATCAGACTTAACGGATTTTTGGAAGAATAAAAATCAAAAGACAAAAACACCATGCCTAACCAAAAACAGAAGAAACTGACATTCCCCAGGTCAGGACACGCAGCGGCCGCAGAATCTGATCCCAAGGACCTCCGTTCAGGAGACGAGGAGCTGGACCTAGCTAACAAAAAGATTAGCTTGAAATCGCTATTTGATGAATTACGACGATTTCGGGCCGAATTTCATGAATTCAGAGAGGAACTAAAAAGGACGAACAGCAGAATGGACCAGGCCGAAAACCGAATCTTGGAAGCTGAAGAAAGAGTAAAAGTGCTTGAAGATTCTATGCTGGATTTACACAGAAAACAGTCAAGGCTGGAGGCTAAGCTAACCGACCAAGAAGGAAGACAGAGACGAGATAACATCAGAATTCACGGTCTGAAAGAAGGAGCTGAAGATAGTTTCAACAGTGGCGGAATGCGTGGAATCCTTATTGAGAGAGAAGTTGGATATTCCACAAACCACCGATTTGAAGATAGAAAAGGCCCATCGTACATTAGCCGCAAAGCCAGCGGCAGAAGCGCCCTCGCGTTCGGTGGTGGTAAGATTCTCCGATTTCAAAATAAAATAAGAGGTTGTAAGACTGGCTTGGCAGAAAAAAGGATTTATGCATCAAGAAAGAAAAGTCTTCGTGGAGCACGATTACGCCCCTGAGGTTCTTAAAAAGCGACGGGAATATAACGACGCCAAAAAGGTTCTACGGGAACGGAATCTACGCTTTCAGACGCCATTTCCGGCGAAGTTAAGGGTCTTTTACGGTGAAGAGTCATGTCTCTATAATTCAGCGGAAGAAGCAACAATTGACATGGCGAGAAGAGGGCTCCCGGTAACGGTGTTTAAACCCACAGCGAATCTGAGCGAGAAGATCAGAGCTCAAACGTGGTCCACTCAGAGACCTTCAAAATCCACGGGCCAGCAGCGAGAAACCCAGCCCCAGAGCTACAAAGATAAGCTTTCCAGTTCCAGGAAGGAATAGCGACCTTTTTGGGGTTTTTTGGTTTTGTTTTTTTTTTTTTTTCTTTTCAGCCATTCTGCACTTCCATCCCCCCTCCTACAAGGTAACAAACATTAAAGGAGGTGCAGAATCAGCATGTGGTAAAACCTTTCATGGAGCAGTTATAGCATTAGAAACAAATGTCTTCTTAATTTAAAGGGAAAAAAAAAAAATCTTGTTAAAATAGAAATGTAACAATGACCCACATGTTCTTCTCCACACTAACAAATACTGTATTAGAGTGAATGTTTGCTGTGATGGGGGTGGGAGGGTGCACACAATCTCATAGGGTATAGGCATAAAAAAAAAAAAAAAAAAAAAAAAAATCATTACAAATTCGGATTGGGATCTGAAATTCACGTTAAAAACATGGGACAACTTACAGGGGTAAGAGAGGGCCCTCAACACGTAACAGAGTTTGAGGAATTTCCCTCAGAGCCTACACTCCATCAGGGCTCTTACAGGGTCTTTAAAGAGACCCCAGCTCAGGAAGTTTTTTTGACAGTTTTTTGTTTTAAAGTTTCGTACACTATGTTCTTAATGTTTTTTATGTTCTTAATGTTCTTTCAGTTTCTGAGTAGCAAAAAAGAGGGCCACCACACTGTTATACAAAATAAGAAAATACAATGGAGAAACAGGGTGTTACCAAAATAGCCTCATATAATGTAAAATGGATCCTGAATCCAGTTAAAAGATCCAAGATTCTACGCAAAATGAAAAAAGACAAAGCAGAAATAATATTTTTACAAGAAACCCACCTAACAGACGTGGAACACACTAAACTCAATAGACAAGGGTTTAAAATGCTGTCTTTATCTTCATATAAATAAGGGAGGAGGAGGGGAGTAGCGACATTGATATCAACCAAAATTACATTTGAAAAAAAATCAGAACACAAAGATAAAGAAGGGAGGTACAGTTTGGTAACTGGGCGGCTAGAGGGAGAAGATATCACCCTGCTGAATGTATATGCACCACCAGGGGCTAAATGGAAATTTTATAAAAAATGTATTCGACCTAATGATAACTAAAGCCCAAGGTTTAGTGATATGTGGTGGAGACTTCAGTCTAAGACTGAATCCATACTGGGATGCAACAGGTAATTCTTCACATCAAAATAACACTCAAAATAGGAAAACTCGGATGCTACTAAAAGAAATGGGAATCTGTGACGTATGGAGGGAATTCAACCCCAATGTAAAAGATTATACTTTTTATTCAACACCACATTCATCTTACTCAAGGATTGATTACTTTTTTATGTTTAATAGAGACATTGGAAGAGTAAAAACATGTAAAATAGGACTGATGGATCTCTCTGACCACAGTCCGATCTATTTGGACTTAAACATCCAAAAATACACAAATAATACATTTTTCTGGAGGTTGAATTCAAATGTCCTGAAAGGACCACTGAAAGATGAATTGGAATCAGATATTTTCAGATATTTGGAAGAAAACGATAATGGAGAAGTATCCCCTTTAATACTGTGGGATGCGTGCAAAGCTGTAATAAGGGGAAAAATTATTGCAAAACTGGCAACGCAAAAGAAACTGAGACAAGAAAAACTAATCACACTAGAGTCAGAACTCAAGAACCTAGAAAAAGAACACAAAGACAACACTCATTCTAATGGCTCGCTCAAGATTAAAGAAATTAAAAATCAAATAAATGAGATCTACACAATAGAAATCCAGAAGAAACTTACATTTCTGAAACAAAAACACTATGAAGCAGGCAGTAAATCGGCAAAATTACTAGCCTATAAATTGAGGAAACAACAAACAGAAAGAGCAATCTACAAAATCAGAGACCCAGTATCAAAGGAAATAAAATTCAGAATTCAGGATATTCTTAAAAGCTTCGAGAATTACTACAAGAACTTATACTCCCACAAAAAACATAAAAACGCATCCGAGAGATTCCTAAACACATTAAACCTTCCCCAACTTACAGAATCACAAAATAAAACACTACTGTCAGAAATACAACCTAAAGAATTGGAAAAAGCAATTATGAAACTTAAAGCTAACAAATCCCCAGGAGCAGATGGCTATACAGCAGAATGGTACAAAACCTTTAAACAGCAACTATCTCCTCTCCTCCTGAAAACATTTAACTATGTCCTCCACACAGGGGAAATCCCCCCCTCCTGGAGAGAAGGGGTCATTGCAGTTATACCTAAACCTGAAAAGGATAAACTAGAATGCTCCAACTACAGACCAATCAGTGTATTAAATCAGGACTATAAGCTTTTTACCATTATCCTTGCCAAAAGTTTAGAAAACATACTGACAGACTTAATTCACTTAGACCAAACAAGTTTTATAAGACAAAGACAGACACAAGACAACATTCGACGCACTTTACACATAATTCATCATATAAAAAAATATAACTTAAATGCAGTCATATTGGGATTAGATGCTGAAAAAGCATTCGATTCGGTTGACTGGTCTTTCCTATATAGAATCTTATCCAGTTTCAATTTTCATAACAACTTCATTAGAACTATACAGGCATTATATAAAAAACCAACAGCTAAAATAAGGATTAACGGTAATTTATCATCATCTTTTGAGCTGGAAAGAGGATGTCGTCAAGGCTGCCCCCTGTCTCCACTGCTCTTTGCAATCTTCATAGAACCCCTGAGCCAATCGATAAGACAAAATCAAAAAATTCAGGGTATTACACTTGGTCAGAAGGAACATAAAATAGCACTCTTTGCTGATGACATTTTAATATACCTAGGGCAGCCAGACACTTCTTTACCAGAACTAATCTCAGTTTTTTCAGACTATGGAGATTTATCGGGGTACAAATTAAACATGCATAAAACCCAAGTTTTAACATTCAACTATGACCCAAATCATTATTCACTAAGTGAACTCAAAACTAACTGGGAGTTGGAATCTATGAAATATCTGGGGGTCAATATCCCGAAACAACTCGACAAAATTATAACACTAAACTATGATCCACTGGTGACAAAAATAAAATCTGACCTAGCAAGATGGAATATGATACCATTCTTAGGTACTGCACAAAGAATTGAAGCAGTCAAAATGAATATACTTCCACGTCTTCTATACCTTTTCCAAACAATACCGGTAGAACCTCCCAAAAAAACATGGCAGGAGCTGGACAGAAGGATCTCAAGATTCATATGGCAGGGCAAGAGACCTAGAATCAGATATAGAACCCTACAGCTAAACAAAGACAAAGGTGGGCTCGCGCTGCCAAATATCAGGGACTATTTTATAGCTGCACAAATTAAAACTTTAGTAGAGATATGTAACCCAGTCTACACTGCACAATGGAAGGAGATGGAAGGCCAAATAACAAGTGACATCCCCCTACAGGCGATAATAGGGAACAATGCCTTACCTAAACTCTTGAATAACACTAACCCTTGGATAGAGACCCCGCTAAAAATTTGGTTTAAGATAGTCAGAGAGAATCAAGCTAAAGAGCCCTATCGACTTCTGCAATGGATTGCCTATGATCAAGACTTTACCCCCAATAAAACAGACACTAGATTTAAAGAGTGGAAAGAGAAAGGGCTGATAAAATATTACGATTTTTTTAAGGGGCAAACTTTAAGAAGTTTTGAAGATTTGAAAAAACAAGGACTAATAAATCAAGATCTTTACAGATTCTTTCAGCTTAGACACCACATAAACAATATACTTAAAAAGGAGGATTTGGAAAGGGCCCAGTCAGGTGTTCTGAAGGTCTTCTTAATGGCATATAAAGGGATCCCAGGGATCAGATACATTTCTAAAATATACCAAGGTCTTCAAGACTTAAAAGGAGACAACACATCATATCATATTTTTTCCGGTTCCGGTTCCGCCGGACCGGCGGCGCCACACGAGTTGGCTGCCTGTTGTAACAGCCTTTTTTTTTATCTTCCTTCTTCTTTCTACACCTTTCACTCTGTATATATATCACGGACGCACGGATCGCCCCGGGGGTCTCCCGGGTCGGCGGACGGAGCCACGGTTTGCAGCGGGAGACGTTACAGCGGGGAGGAGCTAGTGCTAGCTAGCACTTGGCTGCCGCCCGGTGCTAATGGGAAACTCGACATACCGGGAGCTGTAGCGAAAAGGACGCGGGTGCCGGGCTGGAGTTTAGGCGGCGTGAAAGAAATATAAGACAGAATAATAAAGAGCGATGGCAAGAACCAAGCAGACCGCCCGTAAAATCTACTGGAGGAAGAAGCCCCCCAGGAGACAGCTAGCCACCAGGGCTGCTCGGAGAGGCGCTCTGGCCACCGGCAGAGTGAAGAGGCCTCGCCGTCACAGGCCCGTGGCTCTGAGAGAGATCCGTCGCTACCAGAAATCCACGGAGCTTCTCATCCGTAAGCTGCCCGTCCAGCGCCTGGTGAGGGAGATCGCTCAGGACTTCAAGACCGTCCTGCGTTTCCTGAGCTTCGTCGTCATGGCTCTGCAGGAGACCAGCGAGGCCCACCTGGTGGGTCTCTTCTTCGCTAAGGGGGTCACCATCATGCCCAAAGACTTCCAGCTGGCCCGCTGCATCCGCGGAGAGAGAGCTTAGACTTTCTGCTGCACATTCACCAGCCATAATGCTCTGCACTGTGTGTCTATATATATACATTTATAGTAATATGGACATATGTTTACTAGATGTTGTTTTTTCTTGCCTTCTGATTGTTGCTCTGAGTGTTGCTATCCCTATGCTGTTGCAATCCTGGAATTTCCCCATTGTGGGACTAATAAAGGCTTATCTTATCTTATCTTATCTTATATATAAAAGAGAGATGGGAAAAAGAGGGGAATTTCACTTTACAATTGGAAATATGGGAAAAGCTAAATAAACAGCAATGGAAAAGTACCTCATCCCTGCAGTGGAGAGAATTTGGATGGAAAAACTTGGTAAGATTTTTCAGAACACCTGCACAAAACAAATTTACCCATAAGGGGTTGAACTGTTGGCGCTTGTGTGGTGAAAAGACTGCAAATCATTTTCATGTGTTTTGGTCATGCCCAGTTATCCACCAATATTGGACCAATGTACAGACAATATTGGGGAAAATATTCAAAATAACAGTTCCCTTTTCTTTTGTAACTTTGTATTTGGGTTTACTACCGGACTCACTGGAAAGACGAGGAGATAAATACTTATTCAATGTTTTAATATTGGCAAGTAAAAAAGCCCTAACTAAAAAATGGATGCTGAAGGACTGTCCTACACCTGAAGATTGGATTAACGTGATTCAAGACATTTACTCGATGGAAAAGTTGACATTCGCACTGAGACAGGACATGGATGGGTTCATGAACTTTTGGCAACCCTGGATCGCATATGTGTCTTCCATTAGATCTAATCTTTGACAAATACCATTTCAATAATGGTCCCGCTCTTTGTTCCAACGCTACTCAGATGCTCTTTTACTTTTAATTACTTAATTTTCTGTTTGTTTTTTGCTGTTCTGTTTGTTTGTTTATTCGTTTTTTTTTAATTTAATTCTCTTTAATTTCTCTTTTTCTTTCACTTTAAAAAAAAAGGGGTGTTGTAATAACTATCCTACCAATGTTGTCAAATAGCAAAAAATAAGGGAACGTGTGATGAAAATGTAAACAATGCAATGCTGTAATGACCTGTATACCCTTTACAAAAACTTAAATAAAAAAAAAAAATTTCAGTTTGTTTTTCAATTGGGTTGTACAGGTTATAGGTCACATTAATGGGGGAAAAAGTTTTGAAATTATCTGGGTCTCATTTTTGTACATAACAAAAACCTGGCATTTGAACAGGGGTGTGTAGACTTTTTATATCCACTGTACCTCCAGCATCTCCAGGGCTTATTCCAGCAATCAATATCACCTCCCTGAGGAGATTGCCAGGCCTCCGGGTGCTCCTTGGATTGTTATCAGCCCCGCAAGAGTTGCAGACGGCACCAAGAGAGGATGAAGAAACGAGGCTGCAGGGCTGGCCTCCGTGTCCAGCTGCGCAAACAATGCACCAAACCATTGTTACCTTCAATTTTCCTCACCAACGCCAGATCCCTCGCCAACAAAATGGATGAGCTGCCATCAGAGATCGCCTACAATCGCTCCGTCCGGGACTGTTGTATTCTGATTGTGACCGAGTCTTGGCTCCACCTGCTCAGAGAACTGTGGAATTACCTGGCCAAACTACACTCCGTTTCAACTGCAACGCCGATTCTGGTAAGGGCAGAGGGGGTGGGCTCAGTGTTTATGTGCTTCAGACTTGGTGTAATAAGATAAGATAAGGTAAGCCTTTATTAGTCCCACAATGGGGGAATTCCAGGATTGCAGCAGCACACAGAGCAATAATTAAAAAGATAATAAGAACAAATGAATGTACATATGTACACCGATATATATACACAGTGCGGGAGCATTGCAGCTAGATGGTATAGACAGCATAACGGTTTATTGAGTTACCCCGCAGAATATGAATATATACCCATACAGTATATTTCGTATTTGAATCAGCTGTGTTGTCACCCTCAGTTATGACTGATATTGCCTATTGTATAATGGAGAGGAACATTTATTGTGCAATGTTGTTACGTTTTGTACATTCAGTGCGACCTCTATGAGAAGCCCTGGTATATTAACAGCAGAATAATTCAAAGTCACTGTTCACCGGACTTAGAGGCCATGTCCTTTCTGTGTAGGCCCTTCTATTTTCCCCATGAGCGAGCAGCAGTAATTGTAGAAGCTGTTTACGTCCCTTCAGACACTAGCGTTAGCTTAGCACTCAGCCACCTCCAGCACATCGTTATCAGGCAACAGAAAGATCATCCCGATGCAGTCCACATTATTGCAGTGGATTTTAACAAAGCATGCTTAAAGACTGTACTCCCCAAATTCCACCAACAAGTTAAGTGTCCCACAAGAGGGGATAGAACACTGGATCATGTTTACAGCAATATTAAACACACCTACAGAGCCACCCCCTCCCTCACCTTGGACAATCAGACCTTCTCTCCCTGCTTCTAATACCTGCTTACACCCCCCTGAGGAAGAGTTCCCCCACAACCAAACAATGCCTGAAACTGCTCTTCTCCAGCAATAGGACTGCTTTAATTGCACAGATTGGAACATCTTTGAACAGCAGGATTTGGACTCCTACACCGAGTTTGTCCTTTTGTACATTAAATGCTGTGTAGAAAATGTGACAGTCACCAAACACAGCTGGGTCTTTCCAAACCAGAAACCCTGGATGACCAGTGAGGTCCAGGCTCTGTTCAGAGCTTGCAACTCAGCCTTCAGGCAAAGGGACAGCTCTCTGTACACCACTGTCAGAACCAACCTGGGAAGAGGCATAAAACACACTAAGAATGCCTGTAGAAGGAAGGTGGAGGGCTTTCTCACAGACAACAACCCCCGACAGATGTGGAGAGGCATCCAGGTCCTGCAGATCGCTCTCCCAAAGCAAAATAATTTGATCTGGGGCGCGCAAGGATCAGGAGGGCATTTGGCGCCCCCATACGGCTTTCTCTTGCAAGGATCCTCCTCTATACCAAGGTGTCCAGGAAGCTGCCCACCTGCTTTCTGACTGCGAGGATGGCGATGAGGTTGTGCCATGACTGAACCCGGACAAGGACTTTGAAGATGCACCGGAAATAGTTTAGGGTCTGCAATGGGGTCTACAATGCACACTTACATGATGTTTGCATTTGCTTCGCTGTGCCTCTGCCCCACAGGTTTCTTTTGTGAGATATGATTTATGGGATGTAGATGTGTATAGGGGGATAGATTATTTTGATATATTTTACACATATAGAATTGTTAGCCATATTGACCCACAATGTTTGCACCACACCTGATGTCCATCGGAGAGGTGGCAACCTGAAGGGGGCAGGTCCACGTGACTGCTGGAAGGGAACATCAGTTACATATAGAAACTTAGAAACACTGCACTCAGGGGTTAGAGTAGGGTTATGAGATAGGTTTATGCCCATCTCAACAGGGGGAGATGCAAAAACGCGAATATAAGTTGCTATTAAGTTAGTGAGGTGCCCATTAGGACACCTCAACAGGGGAATTGTTGGTAAATTTCTATGATGCCCTTGTCTGTCTGAGAATGTTGGTTAGTCTACAACTATGTTTCTCCAACCTTCATCCCGCTTGCTTTGAGAATGTCAGTTATTCTGTAACTATGGTTTCATCCTTCATCCTGCTTGCTTCGCACGCCACACTGCCGCCTTTAGATTACACCCAAGGATTCACTCGCTGAAACCAAATAGAATCAGCTCAGCCCTCAGCTGAGTTGGCACATACTAGAAGGACACTGATGCACGTAAGGGGAGCCCTCCCTCCTGCATGAGGGAGTGGCAGAGTTCTATAAAAAGCATAGGACCCACTGCTGAAGTAGCGCTCTCTCTTGATACGTCTTGAGAGTAGTGCTCCGGCGCTGTACCTTGTACTATATCTCAGCTTCAGTAAAATAAGTGAAACTATACTTCACTTCTCTGTCTGGCTATTTGGCCTTCGTACCAAAAGAACCAGAGGTTAAGGCATTTTAGACTCAACACCAACTACAGAGGCCAGTGCCCCCAAACATCAGACAGCAGCCTCACTCCGGAAGAGGAGCTTAACAGCTTCTTTGCCCGGTTTGAGCTCACTTCCCCCTAACTCGACCCCCTCCTCCCCTCCCTTTCCCCTTCCCCTCTCTCTCTACAGGTGCATGAGGTGAAGAGGCAACTGAGAGCAGTGAACTCCCACAAAGCTGCTGGTCCTGACGGCATCCCAGGAGCGGTGGTCAAAGCATGTGCAGATCAGATGGCAGAGATCCTCACCAAGCTGTTCAACCTCTCCCTGACATACATCACCATCCCCTCCTGCCTCAAGGACTCCACCATCATCCCCATCCCAAAAAAGTCCACAATTGATAGCCTGAATGACTACAGACCCATAGCACTCGCATCTGTAGTCATGAAGTGTTTTGAGCAACTGGTGTCTCAGCACAACAGGGACTGTTTTCCCCCCTCCTTTAATCCCCACCAGTTCACCTACAGGGAGAACTGGTCTACGGAAGACGCCATTGCCACCACACTCCACAGAGCGCTAAGCCACCTGGAGAACCCAAACAGCTATGTGCGGATGCTCTTTGTGTATGACAACTCAGCTTTCATCACCATCATCCCAGACATCCTGATCAATAAAATGCACCTCCTCTAGACCCCCCACCCCACCCCACCTGCTCCTGGATAAAAAAAAACTTTCTTACCAACTGCCCACACACAGTCAGACACAGTCCCCACCACTCCTCCACACTGTCTCTTAGCACTGGCTTTCCCCAGGGCTGCATGCTAAGCCCTCTACTGTACTCCCTGTACACCTATGACTGTATTCCAACCCACTCAACCACCGTCGTCGTGAAATATGTGGATGATACCACCTTGGTTGGGCTCATTACTGATGACGATGAGAAAGCATACAGAGCGGAGGTAGACAATCTGCTGCTGTGGTGCCAAGCAAACAACCTGAAACTGAATGTCCAAAAAACCAAAGAACTCATACTGGACTTCAGACAAAACAAACATGACCCCCCCCACCCCCCTCATAAATGGCGACTGTGTGGAAACCGTCCGCACCTTCAGGTTCCTGGGCACCCACATCTCCTCTGACCTCTCCTGGACTGTCAACACCAAGGCCCTGGTGAAGAAGACCCAGCAGCGGCTGCATTTTCTCCATGTCCTGAGGAAGCACAGCCTGGACCAGAAGCTGCTGCTGGCCTTCTACCACTGCTTAGTGGAGAGCGTGCTCACCTACTGTCCGGATGTGTGGTACGCCGGCTCCACGGCCGAGAACAGGAAGGCTGTACAGAGGGTCATCAACACCACCCAAAAAAAAAAGTCACGGGTGGCCCTCTGCCCTCCCTGGAGGACATCTCCAGATCCTCCTGTCTCAGAAAGATCAAGGCCATCACAGGAGACCCCTCACATCCCACCCACCACTTGTTTGACCTGCTTCCCTCTGGATGACGGTTCAGATCAATCAGGTCCCACAACTCCAGACTAACAGCTTTTTCCTCTGGGCCATCCAAACTGCAAACAATCAGAGGCCCCACCCCCTCCCTCTGAATGTTCACATGCACAGAACTGAGGACCTTCATAATTATGACAATGACACACCTGTCTTTGCACTCCACACTTTCATGTATATTGGCCCATTCCTGAAACCACTACTATGTATATTTTCCGTAGTCCTTGGGCCGTTTTACTCAATTGTGCGTTCAGTTGTGTGTTCTGCACTAGGCACTCTTGTGTACATAGTTCCATCAGTGAAGCCACTACTATATCTGTGTATATTTCCAGAATGGTGGGCTATTTTTATTTCAGTCATGTGTTTAATCGTGTGTTCTGTAACCATGTTTTATCTAATCCTTCTTTCTTTATTGCATAGTAGCCTGGTGGAGCACCCACAGTTTTGTTGTACTATACAACTGTACAGTGGCAATAAAGCCTAGTCTATTCCCTGGCCTTTGACCCAGTTTGAGACACTGATTTTATTTGTTTCTTATTGTTTCTATTGTATTACTACTGTTTTGTTTGTGCTGGTTTGTACTTTTTTTAGCTGTATTTTATTGTTTTTATTGTTTATATTTTTAGATTTTATTTATCGTTGATATACAGTACTTTGTGTCAGTTGTTTTAAAAGTGCTTTATAAATAAAGTTGGATTGGACTGGATATTCTATTCTAAATTGCAATTCATTAAGTAATTATTTCAGTGTCATTGTGAATCATCTTTTGCAGCCTTTCTCAGAACGGCTCATTTCAATGCAAGTCTCTTTAAATGCCTGAGAGCTGCATTTAACTCCACCTTCCCTCTTAAATCACTGTTACTAATTTTAGCTGTCAAGCTCATAGCTTGGGTAATTTGTCTGAGCCAACTAATGTAAATTTGTCTCAAAGAATTGATAAAATAATATATCATTGGTGGACAGGGATGTGTCGTTTCAGTGCTCGATAGGATATGACCGGGCCCTGGAGTACAATAAGCACAGAAACTTTTGTGAATGAGTGGCTTATGTGCTAGCTCCAACTAGCTGCTATGGGTCTCTGTTAGACAGGGCTTGACATTAACTTTTTTGCTCACCAGCCACTGTGGCTAGTGATTGTCCAAAGTTACTAGCCACTCTGCCTTTTCACTAGCCACAATTTTGTGGTTGGAAAATTACATTTAATATGATCAAATCTGACTATGGCATATTAAATTTTACTAAATTTACAACCTTTTAAATGTAAATTACTCTTATCCATACATCAAAAAATAGCAAGAGAAACACGTTTATTTATGAACAGTAGTAAACACTGTAGAACAGTATAGAAAAATATTTGCAATGTGAGAGGGAAGTACAGGCAGATTTAGGGTCTGTTCCGCTTCTCATTTGTACCCACAATAACACATCCCAGTAGAATCACATTTCACACTGCTACACTTATTGACAACCTGTTTGTTAATATTATTGATAAGAAAATAGAAAGTGGATTATTGATAAATGATATAAGTGACCATTTGCCAACCTTTGCACTTATCCATGGCCACACGGAGGCCAATACAAAAAAAGTTTTAAAATCATTCAAATACAAATCAAAAAATGCAATCAGTTCTTTTAAAGAAGACTTGCTGAAGCAGGACTGGACAAAAGTCTATGTATCAGATGTAAATGAAGCCTACGACACATTTATGAACATTGTAACCACTCTTTATGAAAAAAATTGTCCATTAGTAAAGAAAAAGCTTAAACATAAATTTGTCGATAAGCCATGGTTAACCAAAGGATTACAAAAGGTGTGTAAAAAGAAAAAATTATTATATAAAGCTTTTCTAAAGAAAAGGACAAAAGAAGCAGAGCAGCGGTATAAAACATACAAAAATAAGTTAACATATATAATGAGATGTAGTAAAAGAGACTATTACAGTAAAAAACTGGAGAAAAACAGAGACAATATTAAAAATACATGGACAATACTTAACAATATTCTTGGAAATAAAAACAGAAATACAAGCTACCCAACCAATTTTTCAAAAAATAATAAAACAACTCAGAGTGTGAATGCAGTTTCACCTGCAGATGAATTTAATAACTTTTTTGTTAACATTGGTCCTAATTTGGCTCGAGAAATACCCATTACGGCACCTATGGGTGGTACAATAAGCAAAAACACTGCTATAAAAGACTCCATTTTCATAAAGAACACAGATGAGAGAGAGGTCATTGAAACTGTTAAATCGTTTAAAAGTAAAACATCTACGGACTGTGATGGTATTGACATGCTATTAGTCAAAACTATTATTGAATGCTTAGTGAAACCACTGACGTATATCCGTAACCTGTCTCTCCAAACAGGTATATTTCCCAATGCAATGAAAATAGCTAAAGTAATTCCAATATACAAGATGGGTGACAGAGGGGAACTTTCAAACTACAGACCAATTTCACTATTGCCGCAATTTTCCAAGATACTTGAAAAAAATATTCTGTGAGAGAATTGACAACTTCATAATGAAGAATAATTTATTGTGTGAGCAGCAATATGGGTTCAGACACAAGAGGACAACTGCATTTGCTCTAATGGAATTTATAGAAAAAATATCAACTGCTGTTGAAAATAAAGAGTATTCAGTTGGGGTATTCCTGGATCTTAAAAAAGCATTTGATACAGTGGATCATAATTTATTATTAAAGAAACTACAAAATTGTGGTATTAGGGGGGTAGCACTGTCCTGGCTAAGTAGTTACTTAAAGAATAGATATCAGTATGTATGTGTTGGTAACAAAAACTCACAGTTACTGAAGGTTACTTGTGGAGTCCCACAGGGTTCAGTTTTGGGGCCATTGTTATTCAATATGTATATAAATGATATATGTAAAGTCTCGGAAAAAATGGATTTAATATTGTTTGCCGATGACACTAATCTATTATGCAGTGGAAGCAATTTGGAACAACTTTTGGATACACTCGGAAAGGAATTAGGAAAGCTTAAACTGTGGTTTGATTCAAACAAATTAACGCTCAATTTAAGTAAGACAAAATTTATAGTTTTTAACAACCATCACAACAACTTAGTACCTAAACTCAGTGTAAATGGTGTAGAGATTGAAAGGGTATCTGAAACTAAATTTCTTGGAGTAATAATTGATAATAAACTGTGTTGGAAGTCACATATTAATTATATTAAAGGTAAAATATCTAAATCAATCGCAATACTACACAGAGCGAAATATTTGCTGAATCAACCCACATTATATACTTTGTATCATTCATTAATACTCCCATACATGACATATTGTACTGAAGTATGGGGAAATACATATAAAACAAACATATATCCAGTCTTTATGCTTCAGAAGAGAGCTATTAGAATAATAAACAAAGCTGCTTACAGGGAACCAACAAACCCACTTTTTCTTAAATTAAAAGCTCTCAAGTTGAAAGATCTGGTTCACTTTAAAACTGTAGTAATAATGTTTAAAGTGAAGAATCTATCACTGCCCGCAAATATCCAAAAGTTGTTCCAAATAAGGGAGAAACAATATCATTTCAGAGGAACGTGTATATTTCAAAAACCTTCAGTGAGAACTACCACCAAGCAACACTGTGTTTCAGTGCAAGGAGTCAGATTATGGAACGATTTTGGACCTGAATTAAAATCATGTACAACGCTTGGACAATTTAAACAAAAACTAAAGGAAGAAATACTCCAAACATATATACAAGATGACATGTAAAATCACATAAGAGTTGTCATATCCAGTCTGTGTTGCGTTGTTGCTTAGTTTTTTTGTCACATTTTGTCTTAGCTTTGTTCCGAATTGTAATCGCTCTCGTTTTGTTTTTCTTTTGAATTCTTGGATGGAATATGGGTGGGCAATATAAGCTGCGGCTTCAGCCATCATCCATTTCGGATAACTTATGTTGAACTGTATAATCAGAGGAGTTATTGTTAAATTGACCTTGTTGGATTTTTTTCCCCTTTGTTATATTATTCTGTTTTTTTTTTTAATTTTTACTTTTAATCTATCCGAAATAAATAAATAAAGATTCATTCATACTACCCCTTCGGGCTGCACTACATCATTAGTATTTACTGATGGATTTAACCCTGCGATGGACTGGCGATCTGTCCAGGGTGTACCCTGCCTCTCGCCCAAAGATGCTGGGATAGACTCCAGCCCCCCCACCCACCCCCACCCACCCCGCCGCATGACCTGAAAAAGGATTAAGTGGAAGAAGATGGATAAAATAGAAATCATAGATTAAGCGGAAGAAGATGGATGGATGGATGGATGGATGGATGAAAGTTCACCTCAGAAGCTTCATTTGTTCTTTACAGCAACATGTCAAAGTGCAGTCACTTTTTCTCTCTGTCCTAAGAAAATGTAAATTTGTGCAACTGTGGACAATAAATGCAGCTTCTTGCTCTAAAAATAATCATGTTTAACCACAGAGGTAGGAGCTGATGTAGGGGGAGCACAGGATTAGCTTCTCACCCCTGAGACAATGGGGAATCAGGGGCTGTTACCCCGGTGATCTGATTGCTGAGAACGGGGACAGGTGTATTCTGACGGCTGCTGTCTGTTCGTTGCCATTTCTAGAGACCAGCCACAAAATGAACTCACTGTAGACAGAGTCTGGCTCCACTCTAGGCTCAAGAAGCCGCCATCCACCACGACATTTCTTCCCACCAGGCTGCAGTGTGAACTGTGGCAGAACGGGAGACTGACCCATAAAGGAGATTGTCTGCGGTTTCTCCTTTACCGGGCTGCAGAGGAGGCCGACTCCGTCCGTGGCGACAGCGGACCAATGAGCACATATTGTGTGCGGAGTGCTTATGAGAGTTGTAGCTTTGTAGTCTCACATTGTGATAGGTTTAAAATTTTAGATGCCGTTTGAAAAAGCTACAACCTGCCAAAGTGGCTAGTGGGAGTGGCTATCTTACAGGCCACTGCTGAAATCTACCAGCCATTGATGGGTTGGTGGGTGTTAATGTCAAGCCCTGCTGTTAGAGAAGAGCACTAAGCTAAAATGTCTAAGAATGACGTACATGGTCGTGTTGTTAGACGAAAAAGAATTCCAGTGATGGATGAATAGAATTTCTATCTGTCAGCCTCTCCCCACTGAGGTGAGCTGCAGTGTCTTTTGACAGACCAAAACCAAACACCTACAGTATAGCCAAGCTAACGCTAACAGATCAATGTAGCATCACAGTGAAAATATAACAAAATAAGCCAGAATGGCAATCGACTGGATTAGAACTAAATGGAAACAGGGATGTCTATAAGGGTGACTGAAATCTAAAGAAAATAACATCATAAATTGTGCTTGGTAAAATAACTCCCTAGTAGCACTGTTAGCTCTGAAGCTAATGCTGTCATCTACATTAGTGTTTTTCAACCGCTGTTGTAGCACCCTAGGGTGCCATGAGAGATCATTCAAGGTGCCATGGGAAATTGTTTAATTTTATTTAATTGGTCCAAACATTGCAAAAAAATTTGCCTTTGTTGTGCGTCAGTGCCTGTAGCAGCTCTTCCATGTCCGTGGGAGACAGTATGAATGCAATCTTTCTCCTTCATCTTTTTCCTCTTCTTAATGAAAAATGCATCTTACATGGAGGCAGAGTTACCTTCATAACTTCTGCAGTCACTTTGTATGTTCCGTGGAAATAATTACATAAAAAAGACACTCATGTATGAGTTCACAACATTATCCCAGATGCACATCAGCTGGGAAAATGTCACTACCTCTTCAAGAAACTGTATCTTAATGTTGGCTGCTTTCAGCACTAAACAAGTGGAGGATAAAACTGTCACAGAATTCCACCGGTCCATCCGTCCCTCGATCTCTGGTAAGTCTCATTTTCAAACTAATTTATTCTCCTTTATTCTCCTGGTAACAACAGAATATCATAGCTTATTTCTATGTAATCGTGCCACATTTCAAACTGAGTATAAACAAATTACAATGTTGCTGAGTTTCCTGACAGCTGCACAAAAATTTTGAAAAACACTGATGACAGACAGCTATGCTGGCCAATCATGAAACCACTTCTTTTCTCTCTCATAAATTTATTAATAAATTTACAACTGTTCTCACTGATTTATTTATGCATTTTTTTCTTATGAATGTTATATATTTCTTGAGAATTGTAATTTTTTTTAAGATGCATTTTTCCCCTCAGAAATTATTTATTTATTTATTGTTCCTGTACCCATGCAACATTTTTAAAATAAAGTCTGGGACTTTACTTTGAAGTCACCAGGTAACCCTGACCTTCATCATTGTGATACAGGTCACATAGTTATGCCATCTGCTGTGTATGCACTCTCATAAAATAGTATATATTAACAGAAAAAAATCTCGACAGCAGTACACATTCTGATACTGGATTGTCAATTAAAAACCATTTGGTTATGTTTCCAGATTGTTTGCTAAAACTAACTTTTCACATTAACAAATGGAGAGCAGAAAGTCTTTGTAGTGGTCTAGACAGGGTCAGACCCTGTCCTCGCTTTACGTTCCTTGTAGTTTATCATTATCATTATTATCAGTATCCTCACTTCAGTATATTCACCCCTAGTTATGTTTATCCTTTATCATTATGATTCTGTCTTGCTTTTGTGTTTACATTGTGACTGCACTCTCAGTTCATTTGTTGCTCCTCCGTTTATTGATCCGTTGTGTAGTAATCATTCACGGCTGTGCCACATTTAATTATTTCCTCCCTTTATATATAGCATCACACCATTCACTCTGTACGGTGTGCTTGTCACGTATAGCACTCTCCATGCCACTGCTCATAAGTTATGTTATTCCTGGCAATAAATTATGTTAAAAGGTCGCTCTGCACGTGAGTCCTTCATTCTGCCCCGGAGGGCCGCGTATGACAGTCTTAAAATCATCTCCCGCAGTAAATCACACACTAAAGCCAAAGGACACCAGATACTTTTTTCACCATTGCCACTGATTTCACAGAAGTGACTCTGCGTGGGTTTACTCCGGGATTTCTCCGGTTTCCTCCCACACGCCAAAAAACATGCAAGTTAGGTTAATTGGCATCAAACTGGGGATTCTAAATTGTCCTTAGGTATGACTGTGAGAGTGAATGGTTGTCCGTCTCTCTGTGTTGGCCCTGCGATGGACTGGCGATCTGTCCAGGGTGTACCCTGCCTCTCACCCAAAGATGCTGGGATAGGCTCCAGCCCCCCTGCGACCCAAAAAGGATTAAGCGGAAGAAGATGAATGAATGAATGAATGAATGACAGCAGGTGGAAGCAGAGTGCCCGCAAAATCTGAGCTGCTCTACTGTAGATGACTCTGAGTTACAGTTTGCATTCAATTCAAATCAGTAACAGCTAAAGTAACTCTAACAGTGAAAGCCCATTTTTACTTGAGTAAAAGTGCAGTTTTTCCTAATAAATGCATTCAAGAAAGAGTAATCCATGTGTACAATAACGTTTCTAAAGATTAAAAAGAAAAAAATTATGATTAAATGCAAAGTTATTCAGAGATGCAGTTTTTTTTGGGGGGGGGGGCAAAAACTGACTCACATGTCAGTTGCACATCTTTCTGTTAACATGATTCTAAATTGTGAAGAAGGGTGACTGTGACAGTTAACTATGGAGATTAAAAAAGGCATCAGCAACCAGCATCAGAGACATTTCAACACTTTTGTCAATAAATAAATCATGGAGCCGCAAAACATTTGTGGGCAGAAACAGCTGAGTAAATCAGTATTAGCAGAATTGTTGTCTGTTTATTATCTTTGAGGTGGGATTTTTCTTTGATAAATATAACCTAGTACTTTATTTTTGAATGACTTTTTAGGGAAACTGCAAGTTTCTCAAAAGTAGTATAGCTTGCCTTGAAATACTGCAAACTATATTTACATTTTTTTGGATTTTTTGCAACTCTCCCTCATAAATGCAGCCTACAATTTTTTCTTCTTCCTTTTTTTTAACAAATCTGCGACTTTTTTAAAAATAGATGTCACATTTTGCAAATGTATTTTGTCACTGATTTATTCATCTGTCGAGGGGAGCCGCGGGTTGTGTTCAAAAGCGCCACATGTTGCAAACCCTTGACTAGTTGTGTCGCGCGCCACGGGATGCACACGTGACAAGGGACAGAAAGCGAGACAGACGCAGAGACGGCGGATGTTCAGTGTGCGGTGAGACAGCAGTCAGACACGATCATGCTGAGGACAGGCTTTGGTCCCCATCGGCCCCACCGCTGCCTCGCCCCCAGGAACCGGCCCAAGCCCAGCTGAGGAAGGATGTCCCCCAACAACACCACGGAACCAGAGGTGGACTACACCTGCGTGCGCTTCTACGTGTCCACCACCTCCTTCTCGGTGCTGCTCTTCTTCAACCTCATCATCAACTGGACCATCATCAGGGACAACGCGCTCCGCCGTCACGCGCGCTTCGTGCTGGTCTTCCACCTGCTCGTGTCCGCCCTGGTGCACATGGGCACGAGCAGCGTCTTCTACTGCCAGATCTACCTGGAGGCGCGGCCCCACCGCGCCGCGTGCACGACCCTAATCGTGATCCTGATCAGCAGCGCCTCCAACATCCTCCTGACCCTGACCGTCATGGCTCTGGACCGCTTGTGCGCCGTGTGCCACCCCATGCGCTACAGCTCGGTGTGCGCCCAGGCGCTGCGGCCGTGGCTGCTGGGCGTCCTGAGCTGGCTGGTGGCCCTGCTGATCCCCCTCAGTCTGATCCTGCGGCCCCAGGACGACAGCTCCGGCTACAACGGCGAGTGCGGCCGGGAGCAGCTGCGCAGGGGGGAGCTGCAGAAGGTGGTGTTCATAGGCGTGTGCTCGCTGCTCATCCTCTACAGCTACGTGCGGATCCTGGTGGAGGGGCGGCGGCTCGGGGTTCTCAATCGGCGGAACCGGGCCGGCTGCAGGACTATCGCCCTGCATGGCACGCAGCTAGCCGTCTACATCCTCCCCAACTTTGTGAACTTTGGACTGTCGGTTCTGTACAAACGGAAGCTGATCCGGCGGGAGACCAAAGAGCTGTCAGCGGTGCTTATTTTTGCCTTTTTCAGCCTGGCGCAGTGTATTGCGCCAGTTGTTTACGGTTTACGCAAAGAGGAACTGATGGAGCAGTTGAGTCACAGGTTCCCCGGCTGTTCCCGGTACTTGAAGGATGTCCTCGGGCGGACTGTGCGCGCCAACTGGCCAAATACGCACCAGAGAGCAAGGTGAGACACAGCTGAGGCACCAGGGTCTCCAACCTGGGGCCTAGGAGCCACGTGCTGTTCTTTACCAGTGGCTCCTTGTGGTTTTGACACAAAAAACTAACAGGTTTACAAGAAATGTCACACATTTACTGTATGTGATAAAAGCTGCAAAATTTTGAAGGACAAATGTAGAGAAAAAAAATCACTTTTATTAAAAAAGCAACATCTTACACGTACACAAATCTAAAATAATCCCAAATTACAAGATTTTCCGATTCATTTTGAAAAAAAATCCACATGAAAAATTTCAACATTTCATTAAAATCTGCAAACTTGGCTAGATTATGTCTGTCCTTACTATATTTACCATTTGATCGTGGAGGTCTGAAATGTCCAAACTTTATGTTGTATTACTGGTCAGCACAACTGAGGTCTATGACATATTATTTTTCATCAAATGATCTCCCTCATTGGACTGAAATGGAATCATACAATTTACCTTTACCTCTTCCCATATTCATATACTCAGACTCGGCAAAAAAAATTACAGAAACAAGTTAAAAATCCATTTGTAAAGCATATGATCAAAATATGGTGTGAAACAAAAAAATATTTAAAAGAACCACACTTATTGTCACAATTTAGCTCAGTATGGGGTAATCAATATTTTAAACCAGGGAGAGCGGATGCTGTATTTAAAGTATGGAATTTAAAAGGGATTCAAAAGATTTAAGACTTATATTTGTCAGGTTCAGATAACAATGTCTTTTGAAGAACTGAGGATCAAATTTAATCTTAATAGAACACATTTTTTTTAAATATCTTCAGCTTAGGAACTTTATTCGATCAAATCAAAATAATGCTCTCACCCGACCTATTTATTCATCCTTGGAAAAAATTTTGACGAAAGATAGTAAGAGAAAGGGTATTATTTCAGAGTTTTATAACTCATTGACATTATCCTCAAGTGAAAACTCAGAAAAGACTGAATTATTGGAAAGAAGACCTGCAAACTGAAATTTCAGAGGAACAATGGGAATTGGCTTGTACAGAAGCTCAAACCAAATCAATAAATGTACGTCTTAAATTGATACATTTTAAATGGTTAATGCAGATGTATGTTACACCGGTGGAGTTAAATAGATATAACAAAAACATACCAGATACGTGCACAAAATGTATGGAAAGTAAAGGAACCCTATTTCATTGTTTATGGGAATGTAGAAAAATCAGAATGTTTTGGGAAGAGGTGAGGGTAACAATTGAAAAAATAATTTCAAAACAAATCATATTGAATCCTAAATTGTTTTTGTTGGGTCTGTATCCAGAAAAGCATAACTTTAATAAGATTGAAAGAGCATTCATAGACCTCAGTTTGCTTACCAGATGTGACTCAGTGGTTAAGACAGATGTTAACAAACCTTCCACTAGAAAGAATAACATACATGCTGAAATCAAAGGAAATTGTGTTTGAGAATATATGGAGACCTTTCATTGATTATGTAAAGAATTTAAACATAACTTTTGAAGAAGAAGGTGAATGATGTGTGTGGACCTTGTAAATTCCAAACTGGTGAATGTATAATATGTATACTTATGTAATGGATTGCCTAGGTTAAACAGAGGAGCATTGTTGAAGACCTGCCTTTGTTAGTGGTTGTTGGTGTTTTCAGTACATTTTTTTTTAAATTACTTTAATGTTAGTGTTTGATTGTTTGTGTTATGTTAGCAAAAAAAAAAAGGTTCAATAAAAAATATTGTGGAAAAAAAAAATCTGCAAACTTCAGAGGAAAAGAAATCATAAAAAAATTACATGAAAAAGTTGTAGTTTTAAACAAAATAGTAATAAATTGAAATAAGTCACAATGTGATAAAAACTTGCAAAATTCCACATAAAAATAGGAAAGTTTAAAAAAGAAAGACAAGTCACAAATTTATGAGAAAAAAAGACTAAAACTTATTTGAAAATATCAAGCGTACACATCAAAAAAAAATTCAACATCTCAGAAAATGTCACGACCCTCCTCGTGCACTTTTACGCAGCGCATCGAGGTGTGAGGAGGAAGGACAGATTTAGGTGCAGGTTACACCACAGACACATTTATTAACAAAGAGGGCAAACAGTTCCAAAAACAAAGACATACAAAAAGGCTACAGGGTGCGCTAAAGGGCTTACACGATGGACGCGCAGCGGGCAGACCACAGTGCACAGTGGCCACAAGACAAACAGTACAAAATAACGTAATTGCTCGGGTTAACGTAGAGTCCTCCAGGACGCTTAACTGACTTGGGAGAATGAAACTGGGCAGCAGTGCCAAAGCGTAGCAGTTTAACTGCAAGGGGAAACGCTAACAGTTCGTACTCACAGAACAGGAGCAGTCCGAGTAGTCCAAGTCTTTCCGGCAAGCACACGCAACCAATAACTACACTGAGGGGAGTAGCGACAGTGTATCTCCCAACACCATCATAGGACAATACAACAGTCCAGCAATGCTTGACTGGCAAAGGCCGCTTAAGTACAAGCATTGCTGGCACAACAGATTGGGTGCACCTGGGTGAGGCGTGGGAAAACAATCACTGGAGTGGAACCAGCTGGCTGTCATGAGAGAGCGGGCATGGTCGGACTGGCAGGTGTCAGACAATGCCCACATGAATGTCGGTCAAAGGAGGCTGCCTAACAGCTGCCGGCCAGAACAGTGGCTACAGGTACGGAAAAAAGAACAAATCACAAAGAAACTACAAGAACTCAAAAGATAACACAATACACAAATAAACCTGAGCCACAGCGGGTCAGAACTGAGCCCAAAAAACAACCTGGCTCTGTTCATGACAGAAAAAGTTGCAACCTTACTAGTAAAAGTAGCAGATTAACATGGGAAAAAGTCACACTTATGAAAAATTGCAAATTTGTGAGAAAAAAAGCATAAAATTTACAAGAAAATATAAAATTACGAGAGAAAAAAAATGCAATTTAACCCCTTGCACTCTGGTCAATTTCCCTAAAAACGCCAAAAAACAACGTACCCAAAGTAAATCAAAAGCTGTTCTTCAACCCTTTGCAGCATCTTCATGGAGTTGGTCTCATTTAAAAGAAAACACTTTGAATTTTTTGGCAAAACAGTCATAATCTCTCTAAGTGATCCTGCCACTGAGTAACAGTCTTCTAAACATACTGAACTTGAAGAAAATAAATTTCGCCTGGGTGTTTTTTGGATACAAATGCTTGCAAATAACACACAGCTGTCAGATCCGGGCTGGAAAATGCAACAGAAATGTAGAACCAAGTGTTATCCAGCTGAGGTCAAAATTTTGTAACAATACCACAAAAAATGAATATATTACACAGCTTTTTCCTCAGGTTGTTCCCAGGCGTTTTTTGAACTGTGCCAAATTGTGCCAAATGGCACAGTTTGGAAAAACGTCTCTAACTTTTGAATGATTCAATATAGAAGCTTGATCTTGGGCTCTAATGAAAGGTGACACTCAGGGCTGTGTGTGTGTGTGTGTGGGGGGGGGGTTGTTTATTCATTCATGAATGAACAAACAAGCCCCCACACACAAAGAAGCATGCCACGTAAAAAATGTGTGGCTTTTTTTTTTTACAAGAAAAAATAACCTACAGTGCACTAAAAATTATACTAAAATATCTGTAATGTAGAAGATAACAACTCCCACCCACCCACCCACCCCACCCCCGCTACAGAGGACGGACATCGCCCATCGCTACATGACGGGCCGTGGGGACGGTGCGCCGCGGTCTACTATGCACAGTTGTACTAAAATATCTGCAATATATCTTCAATCCGCTACAGAAGAGTAGTGGGAGGGAGGGGGCCGTTCATGGTCCAGACGCGGCACACGGGTCGGCGCGGTCCGTCATATGGCGATGACGCACAGTTGTAATTTACCGATCGGTCAAAAGTCATTTGGATTACAATTTTCAGGGATAAAGAATAATTTAGCTTATAACACTTACCTGTCCACAACAGCAGTGTCGCTGGCGAACTTCTCTTCCTCATTGTCAGACGAACATGACGCTGGTCCGCTTGTTACAGACTCGTGGTTCTGGTCACGCGACCCGGTCAAACCATGATTCCATTATTGCGGTTTTGCGCTTCCATGATTGCGGTTTTGGCGAACGATTTTTCAAAACAAATAAGAACAGTAGTAAGAAAAAAAGACTGGCGAACGCGTGTGTGTCACCCAGCAGCTTACACAAAACAGATTTTACACACGGGACGTACGCTTTCACTTGTCGAAGTTCTCTGCTTCAATTGGCTCGCTGTATTCGCAGCCGTTTTTTAGGCGGGTCCTTCTTGCTAGGTTTTCAGTCATTGGTTCTTCAAGGTTTCAGAAACCCAATTCAAGGCTCTTATTAGTCAAATGAGAGGTCAATCAAATCTAAACCAATCAAAGCACTTCTTTGGCTTTCTGTTCGCGGCTGTGTCTGTAGTGGAAGAACGGAAATGCAGCTTTTTTTTTCAGTGCACCCTAGGACGCAGAGACGTGACCGCCCGCGGTATCCCGGAGTGCAAGAGGTTAAGTGAAAAACCTAATTTCTAATGTTGACATCTCATTTAAAAAAAGATGAATATTAACTATAGGTTTTTGTAGCACTTTGCAAGATACTGAGAAACTAATTACCAATCAACAATACTAAGGATGCGCTCTCACTGGTTACAGGTGACTTGTTCAGTCCACAGTGAAATGGCCCTCTGCTCCTCCATTAACAGTGGACCTCCACCAACCCACACACATTGTTTTTGTTTAGCACGGTTCCCAGACTTCCTTAAGGAATCCCTAATGATAGAAGAGAAGCTTCTTCACCTTACTCCAACAACAGTTGCATTCATTCCGTTCCTGAGACTACTGCTGCCAACCGTTCCAAAGGGAAATGTTCCATTCTGCAGAACAGTAGGGAATGATCACGCATATCAAGTGCTCCAGACTCAAGGGGCTGAACCTCGGTCAGTACGGAACACGTGCTGCAGTGTGAGTGCACCCTAAACAAATTTTTAGCTCATTCCGGTGATGATACATCCAAGATGGCGCCCACAGCGGTCGACATGGTGCTTCGCTGCGCTCTTTGTTTGTTTTTGTTTGTCAATTGTGTGTCTGCTTGCACTTATACCCGTGAAGAACTTTTAAATATCAGGACTTTGACCCCCACGGACCTCCTCCCAGTTTTTCTAGCCCCTGCCGCCGATCTGGTTTATTGTTTGGCTCGGAAAGTGAGACGGCGGAAGAGAGGAAGACGAGCGGGCGCTCTCGTACGACTTCGCAGGAGAGGCTCGCGAACGGCGCTGCCTGGCATATTTCTGTCCAATACCAACTCTCTCTCTAACAAGGTGGATGAACTGAGACTGCTGATGCGTTTTAAGGACCTCGCCTCCTCAGCTGTCCTCTGCTTTACTGAGACCTGGCTCCGGGAAAATATACCGGACAGCGCGCTGCGCCTCGACGGCTTTCAGCTCTTCCGTGCTGATCGTGACACAGAGCTTTCCGGCAAGACCACAGGAGGCGGTGTCTGCTTCTACATCAACTGTAGCTGGTGCTCTGATGTAACGGTAATTTCCAAACACTGTTCTCCTGCCTTGGAATTTCTTGTTATCAACTGCAAGCCTTTTTATTCCCCACGGGAGTTTGCTTCTTTTATACTGATCGCTGTGTACGCCCCTCCCGACGCGGACACGCGCGAAGCTCAGCGCGTGCTCGCGGATCACATTCAACACACAGAGCGGAGTTTTCCAGACTCGCTGATTATTGTGGCTGGCGACTTTAATCAGTGCAATCTGAGCCACGATCTCCCCCGCTACAAACAGTTTATTAAATGCCCCACCAGAGGATTAAACACACTGGATCACTGTTACACCACAGTGAAAGACGCATATCGCGCTGTCCCTCGAGCTGCGCTGGGATTATCTGATCACGTGATGGTTCACCTCATTCCCACATACAGACAGAGATTGAAGCTCACTAAACCTGTTGTGAGCACTACGAAGATACGGACCAGTGATGCTGAGGAGAAGCTGGAAACGTGCATGGAAATATCTGACTGGGGCATGTTTAAAGGAGCCACGCATGATCTGGATGAGTACACGGACACTGTGAACTCATATATCCACTTTTGTGAAGAGAACATTCTTCCATCACGCACCAGGGTGAGTTACTCTAATGACAAACCCTGGTTCACAGCTAAGCTCAGACAGATCAGGAAGGAGAAGGAAGCAGCGCTGAAAAGTGGAGACAGGGACTGCTACAGGGAGGTTAAATACCGGTTTAACAGAGAGCTGAAGAGGGCTAAATCTGTGTACTCAGAGAGACTCCAGCAGCAGTTCACTGCTAATGATTCGGCTTCCGTGTGGAGAGGACTGAGGCAGATCACCAACTATCGGCCTCAGGCTCCTAAAGGTCAGGATGACAAAGCCCTTTGTCAGAGACTGTCCCAACACTATGCCCGTTTTGACACCTCGTCATCTGTGTCCAACTCCCCCCCTCCCTCCAGCTCCACAGCCTCCACATTCCCTACTTCATTTAAGGCACCCCCCCCCACCTCCCCCCCTCCCCTTATCATCAGTGAGCAGGATGTGCTCAAACAGTTCTCCAGACTGAACCCGCGCAAGGCCCCCGGCCCAGACGGCGTGTCTCCCTCCACCCTGAGACTCTGTGCGAAACAGCTGGCTCCTGTATTCACAGACATTTTTAACACCTCCCTTAAGTTATGCCAAGTGCCGTCCTGCCTCAAATCCTCCACCATCATCCCTGTCCCCAAGAAGCCACGGATCACTGGACTTAATGACTACAGACCTGTAGCGCTCACCTCTGTAGTCATGAAGTCCTTTGAGCGCCTGGTCCTGTCCCACCTCAAGTCCATCACCACCCCTCTCCTGGACCCGCTGCAGTTTGCCTACCGAGCCAACAGGTCTGTAGACGATGCAGTCAACCTGGCCCTCCACTCCATCCTGCAGCACCTGGACTCCCCGGGAACCTACGCCAGGATCCTGTTTGTGGACTTCAGCTCCGCATTCAACACCATCCGCCCCGCTCTGCTCCGGGACAAGCTGTCCCTGCTCAACGTGCCTGACTCCCTCTGCAGGTGGATCATCGACTTCCTGACGGACCGGAGGCAGCATGTGCGGCTGGGAAAGACTGTCTCAGACTATACTAGCATCAGCACCGGATCACCCCAGGGCTGTGTACTTTCCCCCCTACTCTTCTCCCTTTACACCAACTCCTGCACCTCCAGCCACCAGTCTGTCAAGTTGATCAAGTTTGCGGACGACACCACCCTCATCGGGCTCATCTCCAACGGCGACGAGTCCGCCTACAGGAGAGAGGTGGCCCAGCTGGCGTCCTGGTGCAGCAATAACAACCTGCAGCTGAACGCTCTGAAGACAGTGGAGATGATTGTAGACTTCAGGAAAGTCACTACTCCTCTGCCCCCCCTCACCCTCTCAGGCTCTCCCATCACCACTGCTGATTCCTTCCGCTTCCTAGGCACTACCATCACCAGGGACCTCAAATGGGAGCTGACCATCAGCTCACTCATCAAAAAAGCCCAGCAGAGGATGTTCTTCCTGCGGCAGCTGAGGAAGCTCAAGCTACCCACCAAGATGTTAGTGCAGTTCTACACAGCCATCATCGAGTCCATCCTCACCACCTCCATAACCGTGTGGTACGCAGGAGCCACTGCCAGGGACAGACTAAGGCTGCAGCGCGTCGTGCGCACTGCTGAGAAGGTGATCGGCTGCAAGCTCCCATCTCTCCAGGATCTGTACATCTCCAGGACCCGGAGGCGTGCTGGCCGGATCATAGCCGATCCCTCACACCCTGGTCATGTACTGTTTGCCCCCCTCCCCTCTGGTAGAAGACTTCGGTCCATCCAGACTAAAACCTCCCGTCACATGAACAGCTTCTTCCCCTCTGCCATTAGACTGCTGAACACTAAGTGACTCTCGTGCACCATGTACAGCAGCTCAACCAGACTCATGTCAATCATCACTGTTTTCTTCCTGCATTACCGACTGCACTATATAGTTCTCCACAGTATCTGCTGCTGGCTAATATATATTTTAACTGTTGACCAGTATCACTTAATCTTATCCTACACTTTATTACATGTATAGTTTATTTCTCTTATCTTATCATGTTTAATGTTGCAGCATTGTACCGAGACAAATTCCTAGTTTGTGTACTACATGAACAATGGCAATAAACCTGATTCTGATTCTGATTCTGATTCTGATGCTTTGTCCGTCTTCCATCTTTCCACATTTCACGAAAATCACTACTCCTCCTAGGCATTTGCCCCAGTGGTCACCAAACTCACTCACAATGATGCTCAGGTGGTTCAGCATCCAAATTGTGCTCAAGGTCAAGGTCAAAGGTCAGTATATCCGAGCACTCGCAGGGTGATTTCATCATGCTAGAATGAGCTACGCCATCATAGATGGTCTGGTTGAATGAAAGAGTTGTGGCCTATATGTGAGTTTTGATATATGGAGAAAGATGCCAAGTGGAAAACCAACATAAGTTGTGTCACAGCTCCCACGTCATGGGAATCCTGTAGTCTACATGGCATCACTACCTCCGCCAAGGAAGGAGGTAGTTTTCAGTGGTGTTGGATAAGCTAAGCTAAGATAAGATAAGCCTTTATTAGTCCCACAATGGGGAAATTCCAGGGTTCCAGCAGCACAGGGATAGCAGCACACAGAGCAATAGTAAATAAGATAATAAGATAAGAATAGGTTAGCTAAAGCAGTAAATAAATATACATATGTACACAGTTATGTATGGTTGGTTTGTCTGTTACCAACATAACTCAAAAAGTTGCAGTTGATGATGCAGTTTTCACCACAAGTGGCTCTAGGTCTACACACAAACCCAATACATTTTGAAGGCGATCCATGAGAGACAGAAGCAGCCTTGGTGGAGGTATGCGCTCTCTGAGTGCTTTTCTAGTTATTTATTTTTTTTTTAAAAGTTGATGAATAAACCACAGCACTTATGAGACAACAATATTAACAGGAGCTACTGATTTTTACACAGCCATCGTATCTGTGGCTATTTATTTTCAAAGTCTAATAAACCTGTACCCAAACATCCGATTACCTGGATATTAATTCATTACACCGGTGTTTGTTTTAAATGTGGTATTTGGATATTTGCCTTTTACTTGATTACAATAAGGAAATTACAAATTCTTCAAAAATTCCTAGTAAATATAGGAGAAAAGTAGCAACACCACAATAAAGTCATAAAATTCATCAAAAAGTCACACATTTACATTCATAAAATTCAAAATTGTGACAAAAATGTAAATTAGCTTTTTTTCTGAATTTGCAGCTTTTCTCTCCTAATTTTAGAAAACAAAAATAAATTCACAAAGAAAAAATCCAGTTTTATAGGAAAGTGTGGCAAATTTGTGAGTAAAAAATGCCTTAAATTTGCAAGCTACAAATTTATGAAAAAAGGTGCAAATTTAGATTAAAAATTCATAAGATAATACACATTTGTGTTAAGAAATGAATGCTGATGCAGTTTATTGAAATAGAAGGACTATACGGAATATCTGGAAATTCAGTCTGGATTGGTCTCGAATGATCAAAGCTGGTATTTGGGACAGCCTTGCTATCTAATGTTGTGTACAATCTGTGCAAAGTATTGCAATAACATGACAAAAAATCTGCTGGCTCTCTATGACTACTCCTACAACTGTGACTAAATGAGGCAATTAACATGTAGCCAACATTAAAACACTTTCTGTTCATATGTTTTGGAAAGTTCAGTGACCACAGAATGAGCTCATCACATCTTTTTTTATTCCCCAGGGAGCGAACGCTGACAGCTCAGACGATCCTTTCCCTTGAGGTCCCACATATGCCACAAGAGCAAGCTGAGCCGTTGTCAGTCAGGAGCTCCTCACATGACCTGAACTCGTGCCAGGGCGATACGGAAGCTGCCTGATGGGAAGAACGAGGTCAGAGTCAGGAACTTCCCTGTAACGGGAACATTGGGATGTGTAGCTCAGCTCACGCCTGAGGATGTTTTATTTACCTAGACCTTGGGAATGAGTGTCTTTAATTTCCTGTACACACTCACAGATGAGCAGTGGAACTTCTCAGGCCGGTCCGGGAATGTAAACCTTCTGACAGTCCTGCATCATTTCTGATTTTTGTCTGGGATGGAAAATGTTCTTCTATATGTATTCTGGTGAATGTTGTTTAGATGTGAGTTATATATGTGAACTGAGTGGTCTCCATTTATGGATTCACTTTATATGCACTACACTGAAATATATTATTTGACTTTTTTTAATAAACAACCAATGGAGGAAAATGCACTTGTGGCATATTTTGGATCACAGTTATTTAGAATGGCAAAGGGAATATTTATTATTATTAATAAGTAGCTTAGAAATAACACATTTATCTTAATTTCATTCCTGTAAGTAATTGACCTACAAAGGGAAACGTAATGAAGAATTTTGTCGTCACATCAATGATATGCAGGAAAGAATGGAGACACTGAAAGGTTTGGTTATTATAACTTTGTAAGGGCTCTGTAGAAAACTGTTTTTCTTATAATTCAGAGGAAAAAAAATCTTCTAAGTCTAAATATGTATTGATTTTTTGGTCCAGGGTAAATAAACAGAACACATGTGAACTCAGTTGTTTGGAGTAAATATAATGGTCATTGTATTTTTGCAAGGCCTGTAGCTACTATGTAGAAAGTTCATAATTGAAAAGGTAAATTAGGGGTATTGTAATGCTATAATCCTGGAATTTCCCCATTGTGGGACTAATAAAGGCTTATCTTGTCTTTTGCCCAAAAGATAAGATAAGATTGTGGGTTGTTGTGGGTATTATCTGGGTTCTGATCATATTCAGCATATGCCATTTACATGGAACATGAGAAACTTGGCCATTCATGTCCCTGTGGTCATTAGAGTGTACAAGTTTCCAGCTAGGTGTCTACAATGGACCTCTTCCGCAATAGCGTGACGTTTTTCCCATTTTCCACACTGCAGTCAGTTCATTTCTGGTCAAAAGTACAGAGCATATTTGCTTACAACACAGTGCTTTCTCATTATTAAATCAATTTACCCACTTTGACTTATCACTGAGCTGTTAACAGTTACTAATGGCTTTTGTTGTTAGCCCGATTAGCTTCCAGTTGCTAGCTAGCCATTATTTATTCTTCCTACATCCTATACCTAATAATATTACATGGGCTCCAATGAATAAAAAACACATTAGTAGCAATTATTATAGGAAGAACTCCGATTTTAGTTTTGTACAGAATTACTGTAAGCTAACAGTAAAACTAACAATAACCGAGGGGTGCTGCGCACATAAGTTAATAATAAGCTAGATGACAACTGATAGTAAGATATATGTTTTGTGCGTTTCAATTCATTTTTACTTATGTATCGCCATTTCACAACAACAGTCATCTCACAGCACCTTCAAACTGTAGGGGAAAACCCCACAATTGCAGAAAGACCCCAGCAATTCCACAGTTTCATGAGAGCCCATGTCATGTTATTTAGAATGGGTAAGAGATATAAATAACATGATGGCTACGCTAAGCTAACTGGGCTAACAGAGTGACTAATGGTTAAAACATGAAACATGAACTCCATATAAAAAATGAACTGTCAATTCTATTTACAATATATAATCAATTCTATTTACAATATATAATGATAATTAAGTGAAAGTGGATAAATTGACCTAATGATGAGCAAGCACTGTATTGTGAGTGACTAATGCTCTGACCAGAAGTGAACTGCTGCATTGTACAAGCGTTTGATATGGCCCGTTCCTAAATATAGCCTAGGGTTGCAGACAATTGAAATAACACAAAATTATATCTACCTGTCTCATGGGTCGGGCCGTCGGCGACTCAGCCGGCAACACTGCCCTTCCGAGGGTGTGGAGGGTGAAACTGGGCATCCTGGCAGAACTAAAAACAATATCTGTCACAGGTCTGTGGTGGACCACTCCCAGTTACATGGGGTGAGACTGAACATCCTGGCAGATAAGCACATCTGTCACAAGGCCTGTGGTGGACTTTGGCCAGTCGGTGCATCGTGACATGGACTACACAAAGAGCAGAGATAAACAAACCTATCATCTGGTCAGTCACTGCAACAGATACTGGAGTCAGTTTGTCTTGGCCTGTCCTTGCCACTGATAATACCTCTATCTGCCAAGAACGTGCCGCTAGACCAACAGAAGCTAGCGGTACTCAAATACTTTGCAAGCAGTTTCATGAAATGGTCAGTCAGAAAGCAACTCACAGAGCTGCGTGGAGGAATCTGATCAGACCTAAATGAAACAGTCATTGTCGCCCGCGACAGACTGCTATGATGATGATGATGATATCTTCATCATAGCATATGGGGACGGCAGTGGCTCAGGAGGTAGAGCGGGTCGTCCAATAACTGTATGGTTGGTGGTTCGAATCCCGCTCTCCCCAGATACCCTGCCGTTGAGTCCCTGGGCAAGACACTTCACCCCCAATTGCTCCTGGTGGGTCTGGAAGCGCCATGTTAGGCAGCATGCCCCCATCAGTGTGTGAATGGGTGGATAGCAGGATCTATAAAGCGCTTTGGTCATCAAGAGATGAGAATAAAAGCGCTATATAAGTGAATGCCATTTATCATCTTGTGACTTCTGACAATGAGCACAGTTTGGTGATTATCTGGACAACTGTCTAGGAGGAATAGCAAATTTCATGAAATAAGTGTCCAGGTCTCCTGACAATCACGTTGACCACACTTTGGATGCCAATCCACTTGAAGACCATTGTATGTGAAGTTAGTGAGCATGGGGGCAATTGCCCAGGAGGAATAGTGCTTCTTGTGAAATTTGGACAGATGGCTCATGGATACTGCACTATGGCATTAGTTCATTTCACATTTGCGATAATGAGCTAAAAACAAAACAATGATGTAAGAAAAAGTCACAAATAGGGGAAAAAGATTTACAAGAACAAATTTACACTTAAGAGTCACTAAATTAACAGATGAAAAAAACATTTGTAAGAAAAAGGTAAGTTACAGAAAAAGATGCAAATTTAAATACATTTATGAGAAAAAATTTGGAAAAATGTTGAGAGACTATACTTCTGTTTTGCAGATATACACAATTTTTTGGGGGGCAAAAAAAAAAAAATCACAAAATGGCTCTTCTTAGTAGGGGTTATCAACCCGTGGTTGTAGGTTAAACAGTTATCAGTGCTATGATATGTCCATTATGAACATATAATGTCATAAAGGGGGCAGGGTTGGCCATATACTGTATGACCAATACAGTATATGCTGGGACAGGACCACTGAGGAACAAACATCAAACCTTCAAAGCGTGAAGCAGTGAGCTGTAGAACTTTATTTTGCGGAATCAAAATCAGCCACTATAACACAATGGTAAATTTTTATTCCACAAGATAAAGCTTTAGTAGGACCAAAATATGCCCCCAATACCACAGTTTTAGTCCAGACCTAGTTATTTAATAAGACTGAATAATCCTCTTTTGAATCTTTCTTAATGTTCACAACTTTTATAAATTAAGGAACTGATAAAGTGAGGTGCTGTGTGCACAAGAACAGTCAGTTTGATATGTGCTGAGCTTGACAATTTCCAATGTGAGAGAACCACACAACATGGGGGAGGATTTCTCTTCCGCTGAACTAAAGCCACTGTGCGGTGCTAGAAAACCCCCATCAGGTCTGAGTCTCACACCTGCAACAGTGATGCTTTTGTCAGTTTGTGTATCTAGAGCAGGAAAGAGTTTGTTTTTTCAACTGCAAAATGTACACATGACTCTTGGCAAAGTACCTAAGGGCTTTCCAGTCAAGATGTCTGCCTGGGAAGAGCTGCAGAAGTGAAACCAAAGTGCTAGTTTGGTATAAACACAGCTGAAACAGGAAGATAGTTTTTACAGTAACAAGTGTAAAGTCTTTCTGAGATGACGTTTTAAGCAATCAAAAGTGTCACATTTAGGATTTAGCTTTAGCATCAGTCCATCAACCACATGCTGGTGGAATACAGCAGTGGTCTGTAGCTCAGTCTACCAGCCAATATTCTGATACAGGATATACACAAAAGTCAACTTAAAACACTCATTTACAGTACATGAAAAAAAAGTAGTAAATTGTGATAAAGACACAAATTAAATAGAAAAAAATCAAATTTACCCCAAACTAAGCAAGATGCAAAGACTAGAGATAAAATGCACCAAACTTTCAGGAATAAAGCTGATAAATTAAGTAAAATTTATGAGAAGTAAAACTGATTTTCTAAGAAGACATGCATGTCAGTGATGGCCCGGATCCTGCCCCGCTTCATCCTGGCCCCAACACCATGGAGTTTGTCAGCTCCTTCATTTACCTGGGCTCCACAGTCACCAACAACGGAGACCTGACCCTGGAGAGTGACTGCAGACGTATCCTGGCTGCTGGAATCATGCACTTTCTATGGAAGCCCCTTTGGTGCCACTACTCTTATCTCCTGGAAGATGAAGCTCCACATCCATAATGCCTTGGTGCTATCCTCTATAGAGTGGAAACATGGCCTCTTACGAAAACCCTGGCAAAGAGGATCAACAGCTTTGACAGCAGAGCTCTGAGGACCATCAAAAACATCAGATGGTACCATCACATCTCCAATGAAGCACTACCCACTTGCACTCATCAGCCCGCAGGCTCCTGTCCCATCCGTTGGTATGGTCTCGACCGCTGCCTCTCGCCTGGACATCCTACAAGGGCCTTATTTGCATTTGACGCAGTAGTGGCAGGCTGGAGGAGGCCCCACACCAGATGGATAGACGTGATTCCAAAAGATCTCCAGAAGCTTGACATCACCTTGGAGGACGCAGAAGGGCTGGCATAGAACCACCAGTGTTGGAGAGCACTGGTGGGCGTGGTCAGTTCTACACACGATGATGTCTCCGAGGCCAAGAACCAGCATGATCCCGGACTCATCGAGCAAAAGCAATAACTAACTAAGAAAACACCCCTTGTGTTTGTGGCAAGTCTCAAATTTCATATGAAAAGGTTGCAAATTTAATATGCAAGTTTTGCAAAGAGAAACCAGTCAATGAGTAGCTCATTTCAACGTGATGAGATCATCCTGAGTGCTCAGCTCTCCTGCTGACCTTGAGCAGTCTAGATGCAGGCCCACTTGTGGGCCATTGTGCATGAGTTTGCCAAACATTGGGGCAAATACCTAGGAGGAGCAACAATTTTCGTGAAATAAATTCTGAGATCTCCTGACCTTTGATAATAACCTTGATCACAACCTGGATGCAAACCCATGTGAGGATCATTGTGCACGAGTTTGGCGACCATCAGGGCAACTACCTAGGAGGAGTAGCGATTCCCGTGAAATGTGGATGGATAGATGGACAACTGATGCCATGTTATCACGTGCTCAGATCTCCTGATTCTTGACCTTGAGCACTTCCTAGATACAGACCCATCTAGGATGCGCTTTAAAAAAAAAAAAAAAAATCAAGGTCAGTGGCCTAGGAGGAGTAACATTTTCCATAAAGTAATAAATAACCAGATCTTCTGATCTTGGACCTCAACCTGGATGCAGACCTACCTGAGGGTCATTGTGAGTGGGTTTCGTGAGAATCAAGGTAATTGTCTAGAAGTAGTGATTTTCTAAACTTATGCAAGTGCCCAGACCTCCTGACCTTTGGCCTTAAGCACAACCCTCCTGAGGATCCTTCAGAGTTTAGTGACCACTGAGGTAATTACCTAGGAGTAGCAGCAATTTTCATGAAATTACCTAAGAACCTATGGTCTCACCTTTGACCTTGAGCCATATCTGGATTTAGACATACCCGAGGATCATTGTGAGCTTAGCGAGTATCCAAGCAATTTATTAAGAGGAATAACAATTTTTCTGAAATCACATTAAGTGCCCAGATCTTTTGACCTTGACATTGTGCACATCTTTGATGCAGACCCACCTGAGGATCACAGATTATTTCAGACTGATGCCATGTCATCACTTTAACGCCCGTCGGCTATGCAGGAATGAGCTAAAACGTAGACAAGAGTTACAACTTTAGGAGATACCATTTTGCAAAAGTTTACATGTAAACAAATGTACACCATTCTTTTAAACAAAATGTTTGCATGGTTAGTAACTTTGGAACTCTACTAGCCACATATGGTTAATGTCAAGTTCTGGCCACATTAAAGAACAAGTCAACAACTGTTTCAAAGTCGGTTTTAATGACAGAAAATCTGCAATTCCCTTAAATTCATCTTAGACTTCCAATAGTTAACAAGTACTTGCTTAGAAACTGACTTACTACAGATTAATGCACATTATATCAATCAAAATATTGTGGTCAAAGTCAGTAACCACTAAATAAGCTTAAACAGTTGTGTAGCACTTTCATCAGGCCAATGTTTAGAGATGCAACCACATCTGTATTTTGTCACCACGCACAGAAGACCAAAAATCCAGAACTAAAGAGTTCTTAGAAATGGCTAAAACAAGATATGTAGATACTCCTTAGGTATGACTGTGAGAGTGAATGGTTGTCTGTCTCTCTCCGTTGGCCCTGCGATGGACTGGCAATCTGTCCAGGGTGTGCCCTGTGTTTATGTTGAATGTAATTGTGGTCTGTAAATATGGATGTCACCAGACTGCAAAACAAATCTACCTACGGGTACAAATAAAGTAACCTGAACCTGAACCTGCCTCTCGCCCAAAGATGCTGGGATAGGCTCCAGCCCCCCCGCGACCCAAAAAGGATTAAGCGGAAGAAGATGAATGAATGAATGAATGAATGGTACAGTCAGATGCATTTTTTCCCCTTTAAGTAAGCAAAGTTGCACTTTAGCACAGCTGTTCAGAATGATGTACACAATTTCCTTTTACCCCACAGCAGGGACTTCAAACAAGTTTCTGAAGGCAAAAAGGTTTCCGTGATGAGGACTGACTGAGTTAAACATACAGAAAGGCATTAAGGTACAAATGACAGAGTGCTCTACACAACTGAACAGAGTAAAATATGTTCTAAAATAACACCATTAAATACACAGGACCTTAAACTGGCTTCTGTTTTAGAGTTTCATTGATTATGTTGAAAGATGCACAACTTTGTTAACCAAAAGAATCAATGAGAGCTACAATCAATGAAGGCTGAGTTACAAAGCAGTTCATTTAACCTGTACATGTCTGAAACATTTAACAGGGCTGAATGTGCACTGTGATTTTGTGTATCGGCTCACAAGTTAAGTTCCATTACTACATTTCAGACACCTTGAGTCAGAGTTCAATAAATAAGGACAGAAACTGGAGCCAACAGTCCTGATAAAGACGAAACGATGGAGCTCAATTATTTCTGTGTTCAACCCTGTTTCGAGTCTCACATTGGCATGACAAGAAACCTTAATTATACAAAGCAAGATGCACTGATGTGTTATGGAGCAATGGCACCTATAATGGCCAACAGAACTTGGCATATGCTGGCCATTCAGCAGGGTGTGTTTAGAAACCTAATGGGTGGGAAGCAACAGTTCCTTCGTTCTCAACCACGGCTGCAGAGATGGCGCGCAGGTTGTTGAAGAGCTTTCTGGACTCGCCGGAACGGAGGAGTTTGATGTCATTCATGACCCTCGGATAGGCCTGAGGGTGGATCAGATTAAGAATTAGATTAAGACATTCCTGCAGCAAGTCTACTCACCAAACAGCAATTTTGCCAAACACAATTGGACAAGGAACAGACACCAATTTACCAGGAAGGACACAGCTTCCATTTTTATTTAATTGATTGATTGATTGATTTTTATTTGAACATTGTTAAAGAAAGAAAAAAAGAGAGTTCAAAACACAACAAAAAAACAAACCAAAATAAAATGTTCAAAAGGAGTGGGAAGAAGCCAAGGCTTATACAGTCCCACCCCTTCTCCACACCAAACAAATTACAGTATTACTCATAATCATCATTATCCCACAACCACATTCACTGTAATACACCCATAGTCAATTTATACAACAAAAATGACACAACAATGACAGTCCATATCCAACAATATTACAACAACAATAAACATACAATTCTGGCATGTTCAATGCAAACACAAACAACACCATCACCTTCACAATCACCATAACACACAACAACCTTCCCTCACTGAAGACACAATGTAACATCACTGCCCTTCATTCTCATACTGCTCAAAAATCATTTCTTTATAGGTTGATTTAAATATATGGATGTTGGGACATTGCCTGTGTTTCTCCCCCAACCCATTCCACAATTTTACCCCACACACAGACACACAAAAACTCTTCCGTGTAGATCTTACTAAGTGAATTTTAAATTTTGTATTCCCCCGTAAATTATATTTCCCTTCTCTCTCCCTGAATAGATTCTGTATATTGTGTGGCAAGAGGTTTTTACTAACTTTAAACATTAATTGTGCTGTGTAATAATGAACCAGATCCCATAATTTCAATAACTTCGAATGTAAAAACAATAAATTAGTATGTTCGAGGTACCCAACTTTGTGTATAACACGGACTGCCCTTTTTTGTAATATTAACAATGAATTAAGTTTACTTTTATAACTGTTACCCCAAACTTCTATACAATAAGTCAAGTATGGAAGTACTAATGAACAATACAAAATATGAAGTGATTTATAATCTAGGACCTGCTTAATTTTATTTATAATTGCAATATTTTTTGCAACTTTATTTTGTATGTATCTGACATGTGGTTTCCAACTAATTTTATCATCCAGTACTACACCCAAAAACTTGATCTCCTTAACTTTTTCAATAACTACATTATCTATATGAATGTGTATATCTTCTTTATTTTTACAATTACCAAATATCATTACCTTAGTTTTATCTATATTTAGTGATAGTTTATTACAATCCATCCATTTTTTTAGCTTATTTAATTCATTATTTAGAGTATGGATTAGTTGATTATAATTATTTCCAGAATAAAATAAATTAGTATCATCAGCAAATAATATTATTTTTAATAATTTAGAAACTTGGAATATATCATTTATATATATGTTAAATAATTTGGGGCCCAATACTGACCCTTGGGGGACCCCACAGGCAACTCCCATACACCCAGACAGATATTCTCCCATTTTCACAAATTGTTGTCTCTCAGATAGATAACTTGTAACCCATTTCAGAGCAATTCCCCTAATACCATACATTTGCAATTTATTAAGAAGTATTGAATGATTTATTGTATCAAATGCTTTTCTAAAATCTATAAACACACCAATTGCATATTTTCCTTGATCTAATGCATTTATTATTTCCTCTGTTGCATCCATTATCGCCAATGATGTTGTACTCTTGGCTCTAAACCCATACTGGTTCTGATTCAGCACATCCTGTGTATTTAAAAAGTTTTCTAATCTGTTGTTGAAAAGTTTTTCCAGAATTTTTGAAAACTGTGGGAGAAGTGATACTGGTCTGTAGTTTGTGTATTGGTGTTTATTTCCCTGCTTAAATAATGGAATTACTTTTGCTATTTTCATTTTCTGCGGGAATGAACCAGTTTGAAATGATAAATTACAAATATATGTGAATGGTTTTAATATACCATCAACAGTTCTTTTTATTAGTGCCATATCAATACCATCACAGTCAGTAGATAATTTATTTTTACACTTTTCAACAACAGATTTTACCTCTAGTTCATCCACCGCTGTAAGAAAAATTGACCGAGGGTTACTTCCAATTAAAGTCTCACAGTGTCTTTTCCTTGATTTGGAATCTTTGCTGCCAACTCTGGCCCAACACTTAAGAAAAATTTATTCATTTTATTTACTACCATATTCTTATCATAAATATCACCACAATTATCAGTAAAATACTCTGGATATATCATTTTCTTAGTTCCATTTTTCCTTAATTTGTTTAATATATCCCAGACTCCTTTTATATTATTTTTATTTTCATTTAACATTTTCCTATAATATAATTTTTTACTAGTTCGTATTATATCAGTTAATTTATTTTTATATGTTTTATATCTTTTTTCAGATTCTTTAGTTCTTAATTTAATAAAATTTTTATAGAGATAATTTTTCTTTTTACAAGCATTTTGTAACCCTTTGGTTAACCATGGGCAATTTTTGTATATGTGTTTTTTATTAATTTCTTTAATTGGACAGTTTTTATCATATAATAATTTAAATATATCAATAAATTTATCATATGCCAAGTCCACATTTTTCTCTCTATAGACAACATCCCAGTTCTGTAACATTAAGTCTTCTTTTAAATCCCTGATTCTATCTTCTGTTCGTATTCTTTTATAGATAATCTTTTTACATAGTTTATTATTATTCTTACTCTCATTAGCCCCATAATTAACATCTAAAGAAACAAATACAGGCAAGTGGTCACTAATATCATTTATTATTATACCACTCACCATATTATATTCAATAACATTGGTAAAAATGTTGTCTATCAGGGTAGCACAGTGTGTCGTTATTCTTGTAGGTTTTGTAATCTTTGGAAATAAGGTTAAGCTATACATTGTATCTAAGAAATCTTCAGTTGGTTTGTGTTGTTTTGTTTTCATCAAATCTATATTAAAGTCACCACAAATAAAGATATCCTTTTGTCTTATTTTTGCATACATCTTTTCCATCCCATTTTTAAATTTTTCCATATCAGATCCCGGTGCTCTATATATACAACTTACTATTATATTTTTTCTTTTTTCCATCGTAATCTCAATTGTTAAACATTCCATACTTTCATTCACTGCTGATGTCATACTGTCTACTTTTTTACTTTTTAATTTTCTATCAACATACAGTGCTACCCCACCACCACTTTTACATTTCCTATTTTGTGTGTACATCTCATATCCATCTAGTTCAAAATTTACATCTTTTTCTTCATTAATCCATGTTTCACTTATTGCAATAATCCTAAATGGTGTATTAAATTGATTCAAAAACTCCTTAATACTATCAAAGTTTGCATAGAGACTCCTACTATTAATATGTATTATTGTTAATGTTTGATCCAAATTCATAATTCCATTTAATTGTTGTTCTTCATAATAAACACACTTATTATTAATATGACCAAAATAATTGTTGTCTGGGTCAACACCTCCCAAAATGTCCTGTGGTTGCTGTTCAGCACTAACAAAATTTCCAGCTTCAATTTGCCCCACTACACCTCCATCATCAAATGAGGAAGAATGATTGACTAAAGTACTAAACATAATTTATGACAACCATGTACACCAAGAAGAAAAAAGGAAAAGAACACAAAATTTCCACTCATGATTACTGCACCGTTATTGCTGAATCAGGGCTAAGGTTTAAATCTATCCAATTCCTCCATTTCTCTAATCATCATTACTTTAGCGTCTTCTGGAGTGCCAAGCAGTTTTATCCACACCTTACAGTTTCTTGTCCATGTCGACTGTATTTTTCCTTGTTTTCTGAGGGCCCTGGCTTGTCTAGCTATTTCGGAGTTCTTTTTTGTTAAATGTTCATTTATGTAGACAGCCGTTCCTCTCAGTTTTTTTGCTTGTCGCAGAAGATCAATTTTTGCTTTCCTACTGACGAATCGGATGATAGTCGCTGGTTTTAATTTACTATTTTTATTGGGTAATGTGTGGCAAGCCGAAATAGTCTCATTGTCCACAACAATGTTATTTGAACTGAAAAAGGTCAATACCTGCTGCTCAAGAGTGTGTGACTCAGCCAGTGTCTCATCCTGCCCATCCTGATCACCAACTCCAGCTGTCACACGTGCATAGGAGCGGTGTCTGCTGTTCAGACCGCTCACAATGACGTCATCCATTCTTGTATATTGTTCAAGTTCATCCACACATTTTTCTAAGGATTTAATTTTCTTGTCCTTGTCCACAATTTCAGCCTTGAGCTCGCGCACTTGTTCTATAAGGTTAACAAGTAGCGTTTGTTGTTTAGCTATTTTTGATATTTCCTCAGACATAAAGTTTAGGGAGAGTTTAATCTCCTCCAGCTCCTCTCCATGTGTCTGACTCTTTTTTGGAGGCATAATGACTAGTTGATTTTGATTTGATTTAATTAGAATCAAGGGAGAGGCTCACCTGTTGACTAGCAATTGAATAACTGGATCCACCGGTGAAGCCGAGGAGGCCAATGCTCCCTCGGTTGCTAGTGGAGGCCTCCAGCTAGCGCTGTTCCACCAGGCGGCGAATCCGAAGCTCTCCCGGTGGCCAACAGAGACCGCTAGCCTGGGTCGCAGCCCGGCAGCAGGTATCTGCCAGCAAAGCCAAAGCTCTCCCGGTGTATCCCGCAGCCGATGACAGCAGGACAATCTCCGGTGCTACCAGTATCTGGTCCAGCCGACCTCGGATTCAGCCGAAGCCTCAGCCAGCTCCTCCACTGAGCTCCGCCGCCGCAGCCGCCGTCCGATCCGGCCGGAATCCCGGTCAGCCTCTCTACCGTCAGCTCCGCCACCCACCACCGCACGATGAAGGTGTCCCGCAGCCCAGACGATCCGCCGGCCGATGTAGAAGAAGGGGGCCACGCGATTGCGCCACCACACACCACCAACGGAGGTGCCGCTAGTTCGTCTGCACTTTAGTCTGTTCACTTCAGTCTCCAGATACGTTGGCAACAACCAGCGTGTCGATCCCACAAACTCCTCTCCAGCACTTCACTACTAAGATGTTTTCACGATGCAAACTTGCTGGTGATGGCCGAAGGTAACATAACACAATGTATCCCATAATGCAATGGGCAGTCAATGGAGCCCAGTGACTGCCCAGTGACTGGTGATTGTGACTGGTGATTGGAACCCAATCACCAGTTAAATGTGATAAAATCAATTTTAGAGAAGAAAAATGACAAGTGCACATGCTTACATTCAAACAACTGAACCAGTCAGTCTATTACAGATCAAATAGTTTGCCTTGTCCACAACATTGAAACTGCTCTCAGAGAAACGTTTGGAATTGTGTACATTAAACAGCTGCATATGACATTGTGTGGCATCATGGCCTGCATTTGAAGCTGCTCTAACTCATCCGTGATGTAAAGCTTGTGAAGTTTATCAAGCACATGCTCCAGAAACACTCCTTTGTGCAACATCTTGTGGCAAGCGCAGCACAAAATGGTCCCATCTCAAGAACACAGCCGAGAAGGTCTAAATGAGTCATCATCAGAAAGTTCGTTGGAATAGAGTGGGGTGTTAAGTTTACCATCTTTCCTACTTCAGTCCTTGGCTTGGTCTACTCTGCAGCAGAATATGCAGCTGCAATTTGGTCACACAGTACTCACACCAAGGCAGTTGCTGTCCTCAATGATGCAATGAGACTGATCTCCAGCACTCTGAAGTCTACCACAAATATGCTACCTGTGGTTTCTGGTCTTCCTCCTGCTTCCATCTGACCCGACTGTCAGGTACTTAAACCAGTTGAAGTCTGAACACAAGAACGACCTGGTTCTCTCAGTCAATGACACTGCAGCCTCCAATGCACCCTCAGGCAGCACTCCACTACCAAAGCTGCAATAATGCAATGGCTCTCACCACAATCAATCTCTTGGGTTGAGGGTACTAGATAGCACAAACAGTAGAGAATTTCAAAGACCAACCTCCACACATATCAAAATCTCCTCTGATCCCCAGTGGTTACCAGTTAGGCTGAAAAGCCTGGGTATGGTGCGGAGACAGTCCTACCTGAAGTCCATCTGAGTATGTGAGGAAGACACCTGTTTCTGTGGTTTACCACAGACCTTGGAGCACATCTTACAGGACTGCCCGATCTTCCAATCTCCAATCAAGCTGGAGGGTTCCTCTGAACTGGACTCTTCAATCAAGTGGCTCCAGGAAAATGACATCCCCATTTGATAGGAGTTACATGAACTAATCACTTTCTCTCTAAACCAGGGATTGACAACCTTTAAATCATTTTGAGCAAAAAGGAAAAAAAAGCCAAAGTATACAGTGGGGCAAAAAAGTATTTAGTCAGCCACCAATTGTGCAAGTTCTCCCACTTAAAAGATGAGAGAGGTCTCCAATTTTCATCATAGGTATACCTCAACTATGAGAGACAAAATGAGGAAAAAAAAATCCAGAAAATCACATTGAAGGATTTTTAATGATTTAATTGGTAAATTCCACAGTAAAATAAGTATTTGGTCACCTACAAACAAGCAAGATTTCTGGCTCTCACAGACCTGTAACAACTTCTTTAAGAGGCTCCTCTGTCCTCCACTCGTTACCTGTATTAATGGCACCTGTTTGAACTCGTTATCAGTATAAAAGACACCTGTCCACAATCTCAAACAGTCAAACTCCAAACTCCACTATGGCCAAGACCAAAGAGCTGTCAAAGGACACCAGAAACAAAGTTGTAGGCCTGCACCAGGCTGGGAAGACTGAATCTGCAATAGGTAAACAGCTTGGTGTGAAGAAATCAACTGTGGGAGCAATTATTAGAAAATGGAAGACATACAAGACCACTGATAATCTCCCTCGATCTGGGGCTCCACGCAAGATCTCACCCTGTGGGGTCAAAATGATCACGAGAACAGTGAGCAAAAATCCCAGAACCACATGGGGGGACCTAGTGAATGACCTGCAGAGAGCTGGGACCAAAGTAACAAAGGCTACATCATAAACACACTACGCCGCCAGGGACTCAAATCCTGCAGTGCCAGACGTGTCCCCCTGCTTAAGCCAGTACATGTCCAGGCCCGTCTGAAGTTTGCTAGAGAGCATTTGGATGATCCAGAAGAGGATTGGGAGAATGTCATATGGTCAGATGAAACCAAAATAGAACTTTTTGGTAAAAACTCAACTTGTCGTGTTTGGAGGAGAAAGAACACCATACCTACTGTGAAGCATGGGGGTGGAAACATCATACTTTGGGGCTGTTTTTCTGCAAAGGGACCAGGACGACTGATCCGTGTAAAGGAAAGAATGAATGGGACCATGTATCGTGAGATTTTGAGTGAAAACCTCCTTCCACCAGCAAGGGCATTTAAGATGAAACATGGCTGGGTCTTTCAGCATGACAATGATCCCAAACACACTGCCCGGGCAATGAAGGAGTGGCTTCGTAAGAAGCATTTCAAGGTCCTGGAGTGGCCTAGCCAGTCTCCAGATCTCAAACCCAAAGAAAATCTTTGGAGGGAGTTGAAAGTCCGTGTTGCCCAGCGACAGCCCCAAAACATCACTGCTCTAGAGGAGATCTGCATGGAGGAATGGGCCAAAATACCAGCAACAGTGTGTGAAAACCTTGTGAAAACTTACAGAAAATGTTTGACCTCTGTCATTGCCAACAAAGGGTATATAACAAAGTATTGAGATGAACTTTTGTTCCTGACCAAATACTTATTTTACCGAGGAATTTACCAATTAATTCATTAAAAATCCTTCAATGTGATTTTCTGGATTTTTTTTTTCTTATTTTGTCTCTCATAGTTGAGGTATACCTATGATGAAAATTGGAGACCTCTCTCATCTTTTAAGTGGGAGAACTTGCACAATTGGTGGCTGACTAAATACTTTTTTACCCCACTGTATGTATCTAAAAATGAAGATAAAAAGCCAACATTTAAAGGCTATTTTACCTGCTGTTGTGTAGCTTTACACCTTAATTTGAGACTTTTCTTGCAGATTAATATATCTTCTGTAAGTGTTCCATTTTCGAATGATTGCGACTTTGTAAGTTTACTACTTAAAATTTGAGGCTTCTCTTTGTAACTGCTTCCCTTAAAAGCAGCAGCAGCTCTTCTTTTGTAAAGTTACTGCCTTTCTAAATTTATGACTTCAGTGTAAATTTGCCAATTTCTCAGCAAATTTTTTCTCTTAAATTTGAAACCCCATGGGACTTCCGTTGGAATATGCTTTTGTTTTCTCATAAATGTGAATGTGCAGCGTCTTACCTCCATGCACCAGGTGTCACAAAGCATCTTCTCATGCTGAGCAGATGCATGGCCTTGACTCAGAGAGCGTGAGGCCCTGCAGAAATGAGACGGGGAAAAAAAATGTTGCTTTAGGCTGTGTGGGAGTTTGCACAAAGAATAAATAGGCGACCATAGAGAAAATAGGTGGGAGTTAGTGGAAAGAGTGTAATGAGACAGACTGACAGCTCTGGCTTTTGTTTGCATACCTAGACAGGACGACCACCATGGCATAGATGTCAATTGCACAGTCTGCAACTTTCTTCAGAACAAACTGCTCATCTGAAAAATGAAACCAAAGTGTCAGTCAGATTAGTTACACTTCCACGGACCACATTTACACCAAATATAATTCACACAGACACTCACTGATTATGTTCTTTCCATGTTTGACCAACAGCTCCTCAATGACCACTCCAAATTGTTCGATAGCTTTAACTGTCTGAAAACGGGAAAACAAATATTTGGCAAAATACAAAGAGAAAAAAACAAAAATGGAGGAAGCATCACATACCAGGTCACCGCTTTGGGCCAGCTCAGGATGCACGGTCCCCTGCAGGGTCAGACCTGTGCTCAAACCAGCCATCCTACAAACAAGAATCAAGTAGTACACCACAGTTTTACATACAAAAGCAGCATAGACCCTACAGCGTAGTACATATCAACAGTATTTCTGAAATTCTGATGCTCTAAATGTAGACTAAGCAACTCAGAAAAGAGCATTTTTTTCCCATCAAATGTATGTACAGTAGCTTAAATAAGCTCAGTTATCCAACTATTTCAGACGGGTTCCTCTATTCATTTCCAGTGTGATAATTTTCCCCATATGGTCATTGATGAGGCACAGTATACATGCACCGAACTTAATTTAGAGAAGCCAGGGGAGGGGTGGACAATCACAGCGTGATCTTATACAACTGACAGTAATTAAAGGTCCATCCAGCAGGCCTTGCAATATGCAGTGACCACCTCTAAATGAAAATAAGCAGCTCTGATCTCAATGTTCATATTTCAAAGTGAAGTGAGATGTCCAATTTAAGAGGTAGGTGTAACAGAACTGAACAAAAATGGGGCAAAGGGTACACCCAAGCTTTCTGTAAGGGAGACCTGAAGGTGTCACTGATGTTTAGTATGCCAAATAATTGTCTGAATAAGAAAACTATGCAAAACTAAGTGCAAATTAATTATTTCTCTGCCCTATGAAGGTACCCCAAGAACCTGTCTATTATAGTTGCACTGTTTAAAACAATTGATTTAATCGCACTAAAATAAATGATAAACTGGTGATACATTTTACCATGAAAAGCACTAGATTGAATCATTCTTATGCTTTTTTCAAGCACTCCATTATCTGCAACTATGAGCATCTTAATCTTGCGCAACCTACTACAGCAGTCAACCATTTCCTCCTCCCTCGACATGAGGACACAAACAAGATGTGGTGCAGAAGGTGCAACCTTTTGGCCCTTTTTGTCATCTCTCCAGCGAGGAGCCCAGCATTTCCAATGGGGTTCTTCAGAGCCTTCTGTAAACTCTTCAGCTGGTTACCAGCATTCTGGAGGGGAGCAGAGAGGAAATGTGAGCTAATGACTGAAGATATTTGAAACTTTTTTTTTTGCATCAATTAAACATACAAGTTAAAGTTAGCTGCTCTTGTCCCATGACTTCACATTTCCTTTCTACTAATTGGCAGAAGACAAGCAGCATTGTATGACTAGATTCTTTGTGCAATTTTTTTTTTAGATTATGAATTTAAGAAGCACAAAGATGTTGCAGCAGACTGAAAAGAAAATAAGTACAGATTGTAGTTTCAGGCGGTAAGCACAAATCACTTTGCCTTTACAATTTCCACCTTTAGAACTTTTTTATGTTACCTGGAAGCCATTAAGAGCCACAAACAGCCTCAGGATGTCATTCGTTCCCTCAAAAATTCTGAAAATTCTCAGGTCCCTCATTATCCTTTCTAGTCCAGAATCCTACAAGAAAGCAGAGAATCACATTCTACATTAAAGACTAAAATTAATCACAAACCCCAATTAACTATCAAAAAATGCATACATAACAGCTTCTGTTAAAGATGCATGTCTAAGCTTATTTTAATGAGCTGTATAAAAGACAGGAGCTGCTCCCTAGTGAGATTTTCCAAAGATTTTGGATTGCAGACCCCCTCATGTCAGATTTCTGACTATACAAGTACTGCAACAGGCACAATATTCAAGTTGTGTCATGACTGATAAGATTATTCAGCCCACGTACTAGGTGCAGCAACAAAGACACAATCAAGCAGTATACACGTTTAAATGTTTTATTAAATAGCAAAACTTGCACCGCTACAGAATAGTCACTCGCCAGAGGAATGGGCCTGTGGAGAGAAAATGAGAGCTGTGAGCAGAGGAATGGAGATAGGGAAAATGGGTGAGCCAAACTACCACTTACGTGGGCTCCGAGGGAGCATCAGCAGAACTCCAGAAGGAAACAGACGAACCAGCAGGGTAAGGGACTGCTGGTGGAGTCTGACCAGGCAGAGGTTGCCGTCGTGGGAGAATTTGTGGGAGGAGAGCACGCGCAGCCCTCAGAGACACACCTGCACGATGGCAGCAACCTGCACCATGGAGAAAAAGCACACGGATTAATAACTTCTTAACCGATGTGTGTATGGTGACTTACTGTTTGTTTATGGCAGTATACCCAGACGAGCCAGCATTGAGTCATGGAAGGATGCCTCCTTAAATACGTTGGCTGATAAGAGGGTGCAGGTGTGTCCTCTCCCTCAGATGCGCTGATGAGCAGCGGAGAGATGAACAGGAAGGAGGGGGCGCACTCTCACCGCCCATGACCGGACCCCCCCTTCCAGGAGTGCCTCCTGCAGTCCATAAGGTTTATCGGGATGGGCTTGATGGTAGGACCGGAGCATCTCTTTATCCAAGATTCGGGCTGAAGGAACCCAGGATCACTCCTCTGGGCCGTAGCCCTCCCAACCCACCAAATACTGGAGACCCCAGCCCCAACGGCAAACATCCAAGATCCAGCGGACCGTGTGGGCAGGGTGGCCGTCGATGATCCGGGAGTGGGGGCGGCAGAGAGGACTGACTGAGAGATGCTTGATGTGTGAGACGTGAAAGGTCGGATTCACTCGGAGGGTAGGTGGGAGTCTCAGCCGAACCGAGGCGTCGTTGATAATTCTGGAGATCGGGAAGGGCCCAATAAAGCGTGGAGACAGCTTCTTAGACGTAGTCTTCAATGGCACCTGACTGGCCGCCAACCAGACCTGCTGTCCCATTGCGTACTTGGGCACGGGCGTTCGATGTTTATCCGCTGCAGCCCGGTTGCGCTCCACAGAGTGAGTAAGAGCGGCGTGCGTGGACCTCCAGATGCGCCTGCAGCAGCAAGCATGAGCCCCCACAGAAGGAACCGCGACCTCCCTCTCGGTCATGGGCAGTAGTGGAGGCATGTACCTCAATGATGCTTCGAAAGGGGTAAGCCCCACAGACGTGGAAACAGCTGTGTTCATAGAATACTCCACCCAGGTCAGATGTGAACGCCACAATGAGGGGTGCACGGCTGCCACGCACCGCAAGGTGGCCTCCAAGGACTGACTGGCGCGCTCTGCCTGCCCGTTGCTCTGGTGGTGGTTCCCAGGGGAGAGGCTCACTGTAGTTCCTAAGGTGCGGCAGAAGGCCTTCCAGACCTGTGATGTAAACTGCGGCCCCCCGGTCAGACATGACGTCCATTGGGATGCCATGGAGTCGAATAACATGATCCGTCAGCAGGACGGCCGTCTCCAAGGCCAAAGGGAGTTTGGGGAGTGCCACCAAGTGGACAGCCTTGGAGAAATGGTCCACGATGGTCAGAATCAGAGTTTTGCTGTGGGAGGGGGGAAGTCCAGTGACAAAGACTACGGTGACGTGGGACCATGGCCGACCAGGGACGGGGAGGGGATGGAGGAGTCCAGATGGGGGGGGGGGGGGGGTCGGACTTGCCCTGGACACAGGTCTGACAGGCCCATACGTACTCCCGCACATCCTGCCGCAGCGTGGCCCACCAGAACTCCTGCCAAACCAGATCAATAGTGCGGGTGATTCAGGATGACAGGCAAAATGGCTGGTGTGACCCCACTGGATGACGTCACTGCAGAGGGCAGCGGGGATGTACAGGCGATCCGGGGAGCACCCTGCTGGCACAGGCTCCCGAGACTGGGCCTGACAAACCCTCCACTTGATATCCCACGTAAGGGCACCAAGGACACACGAGGAGGGAAGAATGGATTGGGGGAGGGAAGGGGCGCTACCTCCTTGGAATCAAACTGGTGCGATAGCGCGTCTGGTTTAGTATTCCGAGAACCAGGCCGGTAGGTGATGGTAAAATTAAACCGCTGGAAAAATAAAGCCCAGTGAGCCTGCCTGGCGTAAAGTCAGAGGGCCGACCGCAAGTACTCAAGGTTCTTGTGATCAGTCCACACAACAATGGGATGCATAGCCCCCTCGAACCAGTGTCTCCATTCCTCTAATGCCAACTTAATGGCGAGCAGCTCTCTGTCCCCTACGTTGTAATTTCTTTTGGCCGGCGTAAGCCGACAAGAGAAATACGCGCACGGATGGAGCTTCTGATCGGAGGATGTGCGCTGCGAGAGGACAGCACCAACCCCCGAATCAGAAGCATCCACCTCAAGAACGAACTGGAGCTGCGTCTCAACCTAGGCCAAGATTGGTGTGTCAGTGAACAGGCCCTTTAATTTAGAAAAAGCCTGCTCTGCTGCCTCAGTCCACCGAAAGGGGACCTTAACGGAGGTCAGCTGTGTTAAGGGCAGTGCTACCCCACTATAGTTCCTGATGAACCTGCGATAAAAGTTTGCAAACCTGAGGAAGTGTTGAAGCTCCCTACGGGAGTGGGGTGTCGGCCGATCAAGCACTGCTGTCACTTTGGCTGGGTCGGCAATCAGTCTCCCCTCAGCTACTATGAAGCCTAAGAAGGAAGTTGATGTTGTGGAAAACTCGCACTTCTCGGCCTTAACGTAGAGCTGGTTCTCCAAGAGCCGTTGTAAAAACGGCCCTTACATGGACCTCATGTTCCTCTGGCGAGCGGATCAAAATGTCATCCAAATAAACGAACACAAATTGGTAGAGCATATCGCGGAGGACATCGTTAATTAACCGTTGGAAGACAGCGGGGGTGTTGGTGAGCCCAAACAGCATCACCAAATACTCAAACTGCCCCAAGTGCGTTTTAAACGCCGTCTTCCACTCGTCCTCCTGACGAATATGAATGAGATGGTACTTGTTGCGTAGGTCTAATTTGGTAAACACCCGTGAGTGCTGAAAGAGCTCAAATGCGGAATTCATCAAGGGCAGGGGATATTTATCCTTAACTGTTATAGCGTTGAGCTCACGGTAATCGATACACGGGTGCAGCGAGCCATCCTTCTTGCCGACAAAGAAGAATCCAGCCCCGAGAGGAGCCGAAGATGGCCGAATAAGGCCGGCATTCAGCGACTCTTTAACATACTTCTCCATAGCCTCCCTCTCCGGCCCAGAAATACTGTAGAACCAGATGGATGGCAGCTTCGCCCCCGGGATGAGGTCCACAGCACAGTCATAAGAGCGATGAGGTGGCAGCGACAGCGCTCTCAACTTGCTGAAGACCTACCCTAAATCATGATAAGCCTGGGGAACGAGGCTGAGATCCGGCGGTTCAGCCGGAGGAGGAGAGACCGGGAGAGATGAAGCACATTCAGCTGAACTTTGACAATTGGCCAAACAAAACGGGCTCCAGGAGGAGATGGAACTCCGCCCCCAATTTATTATGGGGCTGTGCCTCCGGAGCCACGGATAACCAAGAATCACCGGGGATAATGAATTTGGGAGAACTAGGAACGTTAGTTCCTCCCGATGATTCCCAGACAAGAGGATGTCAATCGGCCGCGTGTGTTCAGCGATCACCGCAACCTCGCTGCCAAATATGGTGGTAACACGTTGTTGATGGGACAATTTAAGACTGGAAATACCCAGGTCCTGGACAAGCCAGGCCAATATGAAATTTCCCTCTGCCCCTGAATCAACTAACGCCAAGACCCTCCTCTCGACCCCCGGCAATTGCACGAGGGCCAAAACAGAGAAATTGCCGGGGAGAGATAACTTGGTCCCGCCCGCCAGACCCCCCACAGTTACTGACGGGCCGTGTCTTTTGGCCGCCGGGGGCACTCGTCCCGACCGTGCTCTGGGGAAGCATAGTACAAGCACATGCCAGCTCTCCTCCTTCGCCGGCACTCAGCCTCGGTTAAATGAACCCGGCTGAGGTCCATCGGCTAGGGAGGAGGACTGGCCCCGCCAGAGTCAGTCCCCATGGCGGGCATACGCTCGGCGGACGAGCGAGAGGAGGCCTGTCACTCCCTCGCACACTCACGGTAGCAGTTGTCCAACCCCCACAGCCTGATCAATAAGACCACTGAGCGTCTCAGGAACAGCATGAACCACCAGATCGTCGCGGAGATGGTCATTTAGCCTGTGGAGGAACGCGCTGCGTAACGCAACCTCGTTCCACCCCGAGTCTGCCGCTTCGACCCCAAACTCCACAGAGAACTTGGCCACAGACCGAGCCCCCTGGCGGAGAGTCATAAGGCGGCTCATTATGTTCCTCTGACTCTCTGTGTGCTTGAACGCGCGACAAAAAGCGGCCACAAATTGGTCAAACATGGAACTACGGCCCTCAGGGCTGTCTGCTGTGGCCTGAGCCCAACTAAGAGTTCGGTCCCGTAGCAGTAGGGTGAAAAACTGAATTTTAGCCATCTCCGTCGGGTACTCCCCTCCAACCTGCTCCAAATACATCTGTACCTAACGTAAAAACTCCTTGCATTTCCCCAGCTCCCCCGCGTACAGGGCAGGTGAGGGAACGGAGGTGGTATGGCGAACTGGTGGACAAATAACGGGAGCAGGCTGAGGAGGCAGAGTCGAAAGGAGCCATCCCAGCCAAATGATGTATGACGGTGTCCAATTGCTCCATCATTGTTTGCAGCTGCTGGTTCATCATGTTGCTCGGTCGCCTCTAAGTAATCCATAGCAGATTGTCTCCATGTTGCACCTGCTGAGTCGAGGTTAAGGCTGGTTCGTTCTGTCATGACTAATAGGATCATTCAGCCTATGTGCTAGGTGCAGCAACAAAGAGACAATCAAGCAGTATACATGTTTGAATGTTTTATTAAATAGCAAAACTCGCACTGCTACAGAACAGTCACTCGCCAGAGGAATGGGCCTGTGGAGAGAAAATGAGAGCTGTGAGCAGAGGAATGGAGATAGTTTGGCTCGTCCATTTTCCCTACCACTTGCGTGGGCTCCGAGGGAGCATCAGCAGAACTCAAGAGGGAAACAGACGAACCAGCAGGGCAAGGGACTGCTGGTGGAGTCTGACCAGGCGGAGGTTGCCGTCGTGGGTGAAGTTGTGGCAGGACAGCGCGCGCAGCCCTCAGAGACACACCTGCACGATGGCAGCAGCCTGCACCATGGAGAAAAAGCACACGGATTAATAACTTCTAAACCGATGTGTGTATGGTGACTTACTATCTGTTTATGGCAGTATACCCAGACGAGCCAGTGTTGAGTCACGGAAGGATGCCTCCTTAAACACGCTGGCTGATAAGAGGGCGCAGGTGTGTCCTCTCCCTCAGGTGCGCTGATGAGCAGCGGAGAGATGAACGGGAAGGAGGGGACGCGCTCTCGCCGCCCATGACAAGTTGAGGAGTTAAGGATTCAAAATGACTGCGCCCAGCATCAACAGTAACTGGAAGCTCAGTTAGAATGTGCCATTTATTAGCACTTCCAACAGTGAGCGCAACAGCAGCTTTTGTAGGTTTTCTGATTGGAAATGTTGTGCTGGAGCACATTTCTCAAAAAAAAAAAAATCAGACTTCAAGTGAGGGGCCATTTTGCAACTTCTGGTGACCAACTGGGGAAATCCCACATAGGGACGGCTTCTGGGATGCACCACATCACCGACACTCCATTACTAAGACGAGATACATCAGTGGTCTAGTAAAAATACACTGAAATAAGAGCCAGTTGTACATTCTGTATGTGAGAAATGATTTAAATTTGAAGCATCAGCAGTGAGAATGTGTAGGCGCTTACTTTTGACTAACTTTGAACTGAAACCAAGTCATGGCATGTTCATGGTGATAAAGAGCTAACCTAAACCTGTTGCATAAGCATTTCCCTTTTTGTTGTGAAATTAACTGCAGCATGAGGCGTCCTAAATTAGAGCATCGAAACTTGAAGTGGAATCAGCAGCAGCAGCACAATCAATGCTCATCATATTCTCTATACCAGACACTTTAACTAAAAAAAAAAAGAAAGGCAACACAATTTTAAGGACCTGCAAAGAACTAGTTGCATACTCACCACTACATGAGCACAAAAAAATGTTTTTAATTAGACTTACCACTTTTTGCTTTACTAAAACAATGCAAAACCTTTTGTGTTGCATCCATTCATCTTAATCAACCACAGTATTTACACAATTTCATGTCACCCCATATACTGTATTCATCCACCTCATACTAGTCTATATATTCTTGTGAGCCATTTTAAGCAGAGGAAATGCTGTGTGGTTTGCGCATGTGAATGCATGTTGGAGGTGCGTGACTTAACGCCGCAATAGCAAGCTGAACACCAGCCACAAAGTATTCTGCACGTGATGTACATTTGCGCAAATAAATCCTGTAAAAGAAAGATTATAACTCTTTCATAGCTGATATGTTTGGCAACCTGACCCTTTAAAAAGAAAGGAATTAGGTAAACATGCTATGCTTAAGCCAGTTAAGACGGCAAATAAAAGAACATGTAAAGATCACATTCAGCGTATACAGACAAAGTAAACAAGGATTCACATAAGTGTTAAATTAACAGACATCCTTATTTGGCTCTTCCAACACACCTGTTTGATGTGTGCTCACGCGTTAACAACCAAGTGCCCTTGTTTAAGTGTTTAAAAGCAAACAAAAGAAGAAATGAAGCCATGAGAGTCAACACTGGGAAGCCGCCCAGGTTCTGTTGTGCGTTTTGACATTTTCTGTTTTAAAGTCTCAGAACAACATGAATTCATGCAGAGCCAACTATACTTAAACTAAGATTTGACGAGTAAACCCTGCAGAGGGGTCATCATACTATGGATGGCTAGAAATCAAACTTGATTTGGCGTACCCTGCTTCGATGACTGTCATTTGTACCAACTTCAGCACCTCCCAAAACCCATTTTAGTAGAATGTATGCACTCCCATTGGTGATCGAGCCTGCGGGAGGCATCAGGGGAGAGAGCTCTAGAGGGAAACTACTGGTCCCGATCATGATTACTGCTGTAAAAGCAGGTGAGCTGGTTAACAAGAATCAATACTTGTGGGAGAAGATCATTGACCTGTTCACTCAACGTGCTCAGATCTCGTGACTGCACAGCTTACACTGCAGACCAACTTGAGGATCATTGTGCATGAATTTACTGAGAATTAGGGCCATTGCCTACAGGTATTGATTTTTCTGAAGTTACATAAGTGCCAAGACCTCCTGACCTTGGCCACAACTTGGAAGTAAACCTGAAGATTCTTGTGAGCCATTTTGAGCATCAAGGTAATTGTCTAGGAGTAGTGATTTTGCTGAAATCACATTAGAGCCCAAATCTCCAGACATTTGACCTCGACTACAACCAGGATGAAGACCCACCTGAGGATCATTGAGAGAGCATTTAGTGCGCATGTGTGCAAACGCCTAGAACAGGGGTCTGTGACCTTTGCCCACCGAAAAGCCATTTTGCCCCTCTCTGGCTAAAATAGAAGTAGCCGAGAGCTGCAACAGCTATTTCACATCTATAATAAAGATTATGCTGCTTATATAGTTTTTTTTTTTTTTTTTTTTTTTTTTTTTATACGCAGCACTGAATATACAAGAAATGAAGTTTGTGGCATTTATGAATTCATACAACAGTAAAAAAAAAACAACAAAAAACTGTCAACATAGACATATGTAAAAAAAAAAAAAAAAACTGTCAACACAGACATATGTAAAAAAAAAAAAAAATCATTCAAAAAATAAAAGTACATGATCACATTACAAATTGTTCTGTGCTGAAAAATAAAGGTTAATTTAAATATCTGACAAGCCTTTATATAGTTTACCAGCACATTCATAATTTAAATCTGAAAAATATACATCTCGAGTGATCGCACAGCTTCATGATATTTTAATAATTTAGAGAACACGATTGTATTTAGAAGAAGCTACTTTTCATACTTTGTTTCCTCAAAATGCTCCTTATTCATATCCATTATGATACAAATCTGAATCCTTCACCTGTTCTCTGGACTCTCAGTTTAATAACTTGTGGATTGGTTGTCTGATAACTTACATATTCTTTATTTTGGAATAAAAACTCTCATTAATATAACTAATCATTTTGTGAAAATGAAGCTAATTAAAAATAATTACAGCAGTGGAAAAAAATGTTTAAAATTGTATGCCTCCACTGATAGATTAAAATCAAGGGGAAAAAATGCATGACATTGATAGTCTGCACATACACTACTCACAAAAAGTTAGGGATATTTGGCTTTCAGGTGAAATTTATGGAAAATGTAAAAAGTTCACGCTACAGGGATATTGTATCATGAAAGTAGGGCATGCAATGGTGATTTCCTCATCTCAATCAATTTATTGAAACAAAAGCCATCAACAGTGGTGGGTATACCACAACAAAAAATGTCAGTGTCTCAACAACTTATGTGCCCTTGAGCATCAATTACAGCTTGACAACGACGTCTCATGTTGCTCACAAGTCAACTTATTGTCTGCTGAGGCATGGCATTCCACTCTTCTTGAAGGGCGGCCCTCAGGTCATTTAGGTTGTGGGATGCAGGGTTACGAGCCTCTACATGGCTACTCAGCTGATCCCATAGGTTTTCTATGGGATTCAGGTCTGAAGAAAGTGCAGGCCATTCCATTTGAGGTACCCCAGACTCCAGCAGCCATTCCCTAATGATGTGACCTCAATGAGCTGGAGCATCGTCATCCATGAAGATGAAATTAGGTCTGTGTTGTTCATGCAGGGGCAAAATGACTGGATTAATGATGTTATCCAGGTAGTATCAGCTTGTCACTGTACCATTCACAAGGTGTAGGGCAGTTCTGTATTGATTAGACACACCTGCCCAGATTTAACACCACCACCACCAAAGGTTCATCTGGTGACAACAGTGACTGATGCATAGCGCTCTCCTTGACATCTCCAACATCGTTGGCGGCCAGCATTTCTGCTCAGCGTGAATCGACTTTCATCTGAGAACAGCACTGAGGCTCACTGGTCCCTTGTCCAGTGTAAATGCTCCCTGGCCCATGCAAGACGATGACACCTGACCCTGATGGTCAGGTACCCTTGCAGGTCATCTTGCATGCAGACCACGCTGATGTAAATGGTTTCAAATGGTCCGACATGACACTTGGGTTCCTCTCACCTCCCTTAAATGTGCCTGGAGTTGAGTGGCATTCATCATCTGGTTCCACAGGGCACTGTTCACAGTGAAGCGGTCATCAGCGTGGGATGTGACCAAAGGACTTCCACTTCTGTTCCTTTCTGTGACTCTTCCAGTTTCTGCAACTCTGTTGCAATCTGCTGATAACTAACCTCAGTAGCCACTTCCCTCTGAGAACATCCCGTTTGAAACCTCACAATGGCGAGGTACTGTTGATCAGTTGTTAAGTGTCATCTTGGTCTCCTGATGTCAAAAATGTGAACAGCAAGACGAAGAGGACTATTTAAACACCATTGCTAATTGAACCAGAAAATTTATTGGTTGATTCATAGATCAAACACCTGTTGTGAATTTTGCCGTTGAGCACCTTGTTACAGAACAGCAAGTCATGGAAAAAATACTGAAACACTCAACAGTTGAACATGTGCATTCAAAAGGTTAGAGAAGGTCAAATTAAGTTCACCTGTAAAGGTTATAGTGCATTTTAGATACATCCTGAAAATTCACACAAAAACCAAATAACCCTAACCTTTTGCGAGCAGTGTATAATTCACTGTTTGCCCAAAACCCCATTAACAACATCAGGTAACAAGCTAGCAGTTATGCAGCAGAGAAAAAGTTGAAACTAAGCACTACATTTTCAATAAGTCCTTACAGGCACAACATGTGCCTAAGATCTGGAAAGATGCTGTGGTTGTCCCCGTTCCAAAATCCAGCTGTCCTAAAATGGTAAATGATTTTAGACCAGTTGCCCTGACCTCAATTTTAATGAAAATTTTTGAAAAACTGGTCAGATTTGAGGTCCTAAAGCAGACTGAGCATGCATTGGGATCCTATGCAGTTTGCCTATAGGCCTCACAGAGGAGTAGAGGATGCCACCGTCACTCTGTTTAACATGCTTTTTAAACATCTGGATTTTAATGGGACACACACCAGGCTTTTATTTGTGGACTTTTTTTCCACCTTTAATACAATCCAGCGTCATATTTTAGTTGAAAGGCTCCTGCAACAATTTGATTTGAGCAATAATCTGGTGGGTTAGATTATGGATTTCTTAACCAACAGGACACAGAGAGTAAGGGTCAATGGTACATTGTCTGACCAAAAGTGTTCTTCTACTGGCTCTCCTCAGGGGTGTGTGTTGTCACCACTACTCTTCATCCTGTACACAAACATGTGTCGGAGCAGACATGACAACAGACACATTATAAAGTATGCCGACGATTCAGTTGTTGTCAGTCTCCTCCAGGATGGTGAGAGTGGCCACGGCCCAGTAGTTGATGATTTTGTCCACTGGTTTGAGGATTCCTACCTGCAGCTGAATACGACAAAAACTAAAGACATGATTATTGACTTGAGGAGGAAAACTCCCAGGCACAAAGTCACTGTACTAAAAGGCCAGACCACTGAATGTGTACATTCCTACAAATATCTTGGGACGATTATTGATAGTAATTTGAACTTTGAAGAGAACTGTGAAAGGGTGTGCAAAAAGGGTCAGCAACATTTGCATTGTTTAAGGAAACTTGCATGCTTCCAAACTGACCGAACCATAATGACAATGTTTTATCGGGCTTGTATTGAATCTGTTTTATCCTTTTCTTTAGTGTCATGGTTTGGTCAGACAAAACTGAAACAGAGGAAATCCTTGGATCAGGTTGTTAGATGGTCCAGTCGCTTGCTTGGTGAGTCACAGCTGAGCCTGACATCCCTGTACACCAGACAGGTACAAAGGATTGCTACCTCCATTTTAAATGATGACTCCCACCCTTTGCACTGCCACTTTCAGCTTCTTCCCTCTAGATGGAGGTTTGCTGTCCCAAAAAGTAAAACCCAGCGCTACAAAAACAGCTTTGTTCCTGCTGCTGTTAACCACTTGCACTCCGTTGTTCCGCGGGCGGGCAAGTCTCTGCGTCCTAGGGCGCACGAGAGCGCACTCGTGCGCCCTCGTGCGCATGACGCATGATAAGGATATTGATGGTGGTGGTGTAGGTGGTGTGGCCACCAAGCGCCACTGAAAAAAAAATCTGCAAACACAGCCGCGAACAGATTAGTTCATCTGATTGACCTCTCATTCGACTAATAAGAGCCTTGAATTGGGTTTCTGAAACCTTGAAGAACCAATGAATGAAAACCTAGGAAGGAGGACCCGCCTCCCAACGCTTTGAATGCAGTGAGCCAATTGAAGCAGAGAAGTTCGTGAGCTGTTTTTTTTTTAAGGCTGGGTGAAGACTGGCTGCTGCAGCGGATCAAAAAAGGACACAGGAAGAGCACCACAGACCCAGCAGCATGGAGACCATCCACAAATGCAACCTGTGTGACAGGGAGTGCCATTCGTGGATCGGCATGTTCGGCCACAGGCGGTGCTTATTTTGTATTGGTTCCAGCAGAGTAGACGTTATGATTTTCTTCCATGGTCATCATAGACCGACGTAGGCTGAGTGACACACACGCCTTCGCCAGTCTTTTTTTAATTACTACTGTTATTTGTTTTGAAAAATCGTTCGCCAAAAACCGCAATCATGGAAGCACAAAACCGCAATAATGGAATTATGTTTTGATTGAGTCGCGAGACCAGAACCAGAGCGGACCAGCGTCGCGTTCGTCTGACAATGAGGAAGACAAGTTCGCCAAGACTCCGCTGTGAAGAGGTAAGGTGTTATAAGCTAAATTATTCTCTATCCCTGAAAATTGTAATCCAAAATGACTTTTGACCGATCAGTAAATTACAGCTGTGCGGTTCACGAAGTCTGAAGTTCGTGCGCCGCGGTACAAGGGGTTGCTCGCAGTGTACAGGCTGTGAACGCCCCCCCACCCCCGCTATTCTTCTGCAGCAAGGGGGGGGGGGAGCCGCGGTGACTGCACTGCTGTCCTACATCACCACATAAGGCTAATCCATTGTGTAGCGATGGCTGAAGTCCATCCTCTGTAGCAAGCGGGGGGGGGGGGGACAACCCTCCCACACACACACAGTAGCAAGGGAGGGGGAAGCCACTGTGACAGCGTTGCTGTGGAAACATGCAACGAGTGTAATCTGTCATGTAGCGAGGGCCGAACTCTGTCCTTGGTAGCGGGGGGGGGCGACTCCCCCCCCCCACACACACACACACAGACACAGCCCTGAGTGTGACCTTTCCTTTGAGCCTAAAATGAAGCTTCTACATTGAATTATTCAAAAGTTATAGACGTTTTTCCAAACTGTGCCATTTGGCACAATTTGGCACAGTTCCAAAACGCCTGGGAACAGCCTGAGAACAAAGCTGTGTAAAATATTCATTTTTTGTGGTACTGTTACCAAATTTGGATCTCAGCTGGATAACACTTGGTTCTACATTTCTGTTGCATTTTCCAGCCGGATCGGACAGCTGTGTGTTATTTACAAGCATTTGTATCCAAAAAAAACACTGTGTCCAAATTTTTTTTCTTCAAGTTCAGTATGTTTAGATGACTGTAACTCGGAGCGGAGTGGCCGGAGCACGTAGAGAGATTATGTTTTTTTTGCCAAAAAATTCAAAATGTTTTTTTTTAAATGAGACCAACCCCATGAAGATGCTGCAAAGGGTTGAAGAACAGCTTTCGATTTACTTTGGGCACGTTATTTTTTGGCATTTTTAGTAAAATTGCCCGGAGTGCAAGTGGTTAAAGAGTTGAACAAGATGTAACAATATATTGCACATAATTTAGTTACCCATTTATTAATTTGATTTTATATTTACTTATTTTTGTAGGGTTTTTTTAATTGGGGTCCTAAATCTTTTATTGGGCTTTTAGACTTCTGTGTTTTTAACCTCTTTGACTAGTCTTTAACTTTCTAATACGACCCTTCTCTCTTATCTCTTTGTTTTTTCTCTTATCTCTTTGTCCTATGTCCTGATTAATGGGAGCCTTGAGTACTTTTATCATGTTTATAGTCAGCTTCATGTGTGCCTGTGTTTGTGTTCATGTTGAATGTAATTGTGGTTTGTAAATATGGATGTCACCAGACTGCAAAACAAATCTACCTACGGGTACAAATAAAGTAACCTGAACCTGAACCTAACCTGAACCTAAACTGTAAGGCTCACCTCTACATCACTACCAGAGAATCTTCTCTTTTCACTCATTTGAACTCCTTTTACCATTTTTTTCTTTTATTAACAAATTGTGAGAAAAAAAACTACTGGCTGTCTGTTGCAGATTTCAGACAAGTATATCTGGTTGACGATGTTTTATAATAAAAGCACATTAACCTGTTGCACTCCGGTGTACCGCGGGCGGACACATCTCTGCGTCCTAGAGCGCACGAGGGCGCTGCGTCCTAGAGCGCACTGAAAAAAAAGCTGCATTTCCGTTCTTCCACTACAGACACAGCCGCGAACAGAAAGCCAAAGGAGTGCTTTGATTGGTTTAGATGTGATTGACCTCTCATTCGACTAATAAGAGCCTTGAATTGGGTTTCTGAAACCTTGAAGAACCAATGACTGAAAACCTAGCAAGAAGGACCCGCCTACCAACGGCTGCGAATACAGCCAGCCAACTGAAGCACAGAAGTTCGAAAGCTGTTTTGTGTAAGGCTGGGTGACCCACAGGCGTTCGCCAGTCTTTTTTTCTAACTATTGTTCTTATTTGTTTTGAAAAATCAGTCGCCAAAACCGCAATAATGGAATTATGGTTTGACCGGGTCACGTGACCAGAACCACAAGTCCGTAACAAGCGGACCAGCGTCATGTTCGTCTGACAATGAGGAAGAGAAGTTCGCCAGCGACACTGCTGTTGTGGACAGGTAAGTGTTATAAGCTAAATTATTCTTTATCCCTGAAAATTGTAATCCAAATGACTTTTGACCGATCGGTAAATTACAACTGTGCGTTATCTGGGTCCGTCATGTTGCGAACGGCCCCCCCGTCATGTTGTGAATGCCGCCCCCCCCACTACTCTTCTGTAGCGGATTGCAGATGTTTTAGTGCAACTGTGCGTAGTAGACCGCGGTGCACCGTCACCGCTTTCCGTCATGTAGCGATGGGCGATGTCCGTCCTCTGTAGCAGGGGGTGGGGGTTATCTTCTACATTACAGACATTCTAGTATAATTTTTAGTGCACTGTAGGTTATTTTTTCTTGTAAAAAAAAGCCACACATTTTTTTATGTGGCATGCTTCTTTGTGCGGGGTGGCTTGTTTGTTCATTCATTCATTCATTCATGAATAAACAACCCCCCCCCCCCACACACACACAGCCCTTCACCTTTCATTAGAGCCCAAGATGAAACTTCTATATTGAATCATTCAAAAGTTAGACGTTTTTCCAAACTGTGCCATTTGGCACAATTTGGCACAGTTCAAAAACGCCTGGGTGCAACCTAAGAAAAAAGCTGTGTAATATATTCATTTTTTGTGGTATTGTTACAAAATTTTGACCTCAGCTGGATAACACTTGGTTCTACATTTCTGTTGCATTTTCCAGCCAGTATCTGAAGCTGTGTGTTATTTGCAAGCATTTGTATCCAAAAAAAACACCCAGGCGAAATTTAATTTCTTCAAGTTCAGTATGTTTAGATGACTGTTACTCAGTGGCAGGAGGACTTAGAGAGATTATGACTGTTTTGCCAAAAAAATTCAAAGTGTTTTCTTTTAAATGAGACCAACCCCATGAAGGTGCTGCAAAGGGTTGAAGAACAGCTTTTGATTTACTTTGGGTACATTATTTTTTGGCATTTTTAGGGAAATTGACCAGAGTGCAAGGTGTTAACAGAAACAACCATTCTGAAAACTGAACTGCTAAACTATTTATTGTTAAATAGTTCAGGAAGTATTAAGCTGTGATGATAAAAATAAATTTACACCGATTTAGACTCCGGTCATGTCTAGTGAAACATTTCTGGTATGCTAATTTTAAGGTTATTGAGCAGGAATTCAAGAATTGTTTCTCATTTTTATGGATAATTAAGGTGTTGATTTTAAAGAATCACATTTAAGACTTTATGGACCTGCAGACACTAATGAGGTGGCTGTTTCTCGTTTGTGTGCTTGTGGAGAAATATAATTCATTCTTTTTACACCACAGAAATAAATCAGCAATGGTTCCCTCTTCTTTGTTCAAAAATATATGTTAAAGGGTAATGTACTTTGTGGCAAAGGCTGTATGCTTGTTCTGGAAATGTTCTCGAATGCTTGAATTTTTTTTTTTGCCATTTTCTCACCACAAGAGCATACATGAATGCAAATGAATCTCTCCACACAGAATTAAACTCCATTTTCTTCAGTGATTTTTTCTGGATTTGTTCATATCTTACCCAGGATGGGGGAGGATATGTAGGAAGCTGCTGGGCTCAGTGCCTCTCTGTGCATATGAGCAATAGTCAGATGTGATGCATATACATAGTTGACCATTTAAAAATGATACAAGGTTCATAAAAGCATGTGTTTCAGTTGAAAATGTATCCAATAAACTAGGGCTGGGTGATATACTGAATACATTTGTTGTATCAGTATATTTAGCCACCCGCGATATACATTTCATTATATCGCCCATACTCAAATATTTATCACATTAATATGAGCTGCTGCTGCAAGACAGGTTTGTCTGCAGCTTGGCCGCTGAAGTCTGAAAGCGGAAGCTCTCTAGCTCAGCGCGATTACCCCGCCTCTCTGCATGCTCACAGAGAAATCTAAACTGCAGTGAGCAGAGATTAAAAGGAAGATAACAGAATAAATGCAAGTTCATCTGAAGCACACCGGAGTGTGGTATAGTTGGTACAGTATCCACCCCACAACCGGGAGGCCGGGGTTCAAATCCTGGCCGGGTCATACCAAAGACCATCTAAAAATGGTACTTTCCGCCTTCTAGCTTGATGCGCAGCATAATGGAATGGGGAAAGGAAAGTAAACGCACAGAGCTACCACAGTACTGACCCCCCACTGTAGCTTTCACTACTTACAGTAGCTGTGTGTCCTAGGGTCAGTGAAACGGAGACAGGCACCATCCTTATACACCACCTGGTGTCCCACATGCTGTGGAAGGGAATTAACTTAACCCAGAATAAATGGACGGGTCACACGCCCCCAGTGGCACAGCGCAGCAATTGCACGTGTCAACTTATTGACGTCCCCTGGCTATACCGAGAATTTGTACTAATCTCTATTGATTTGACAGTTTAGAAGGTGGCAGACACGCACCGAATGAATCATGGCTGACATGGAATATAGCAAAGAAGAAGAAATCCTCATTATTATTCTTCCTTTTTCCACTTTGAGCTCACACCAATGTGGATGCCTCCATGTTTGGTCATTGGGTCAGCGTTGCATCAGCGTTGATGACAGAAACTGCATGAAATGGGAAAACCACTGCGCCACCGTGCTGCCCAGTAAGCCATTATCTCTTGTAATTTTCAAGTTATAGCCTTGGAAATAACTATTTTATTGACAAATTTTTTACCACTCTTGACCACTAGGGGGTTGTCGCCATAGGGCGAATTTAGCAGCTAAAGAGTTAACATCTCAAGCACAGAAAATGGAGGGAGCCAGGAGAAAATAAACATTGAGTCTGAACTCTGCATTCATTTGCCAAGTGAACAAACTTTCAAAATAAGAGCTCCTATCCGGTCTTGCAACTCTTCAAAATAAGAGCGAGTGGCTTGCCAAATAAACAACTGATGAAGACAGAAAAAAAAAAAAAGGAGATAAATTATACTTCTGTCACTTATTAGACCGCCAAATATTAACTATGTGTGGTAAATGTAAACATTTTTGCCCATGTGGATAAACTTGATAATGTGAGTTCTGGTAAGCAAATGGGGGGAAAAAAACACTTTAGTTACATATTGTTATGAAGAATTTTCTCTGACATAAGATTTCATTTTATTTTATCATTCAGCTTTTTCATAAATGAAATTAATATACAGTACATCCGGAAAGTACTCACAGTGCTTCACTTTTTCCACATTTTGTTATGTTCCAGCCTTATTCCACAATGGAATAAATTAATTTTTTTCCTCAAAATTCTACACACAATACTCCATAATGACAACGTGAAAAAAGTTTGAGATTTCTGCAAATTTATTAAAAATAAAAAACTATGAAATCACATGTACATAAGTATTCACAGCCTTTGCTCAATACTTTGTTGATGCCCCTTTGGCAGCAATTACAGCCTCAAGTCTTTTTGAATATGATGGCACAAGTTTGGCACACCTATCTTTGGGCAGTTTCTCCTACTGCTCTTTGCAGCACCTCTCAAGCTCCATCAGGCTGGATGGGAAGCGTCGGTGCACAGCCATCTTCAGATCTCTCCAGAGATGTTCAATTGGATTCAAGTCTGGGCTCTGGCTGGGCCACTTAAGGACATTCACAGAGGTGTCCTGAAGCCACTTCTTCGCTATCTTGGCTGTGTGCTTAGGGTCATTTTCCTGCTGAAAGATGAACCATTGCCCCAGTCTGAGGTCAAGAGTGTTCCGGAGCAGGTTTTCGTCCAGGATGTCTCTATACATTGCTGCATTCATCTTTCCGTCTATCCTGACTAGTCTCCCAATTCATGCCGCTGAAAAACATCCCCACAGCATGATGCTGCCACCACCATTGGCATGGTTATGAGCGGTGCTTGGTTTCCTCCAAACATGACGCCTGGCATTCACGCCAAAGAGTTCAATCTTTGTCTCAGACCAGACAATTTTGTTTCTCATGGTCTGAGAGTCCTTCAGGTGCCTTTTGACAAACTCCAGGCAGGCTGCCATGTGCCTTTTACAGTGGAGTGGCTTCCGTCTGGCCACTCAACCATACAGTCCTGATTGGTGGATTGCTGCAGAGATGGTTGTCCTTCTGGAAGGTTCTCCTCTCTCCACAGAAGAACACTGGAGCTGTGACAGAGTGACCATCGGGTTCTTGGTCACCTCCCTGACCAAGAACCAAGATCCCGACCAAGATCGGGGGAGCCCTTCTCCCCTGATCACTCAGTTTAGATGGCCAGCCAGCTTTCATGATTGGTTTGTGCTCTGACATGCACTGTCAACTATGGGACCTTATATAGACAGGTGTGTGCCTTTCCAAATCATGTCCAATCAACTGAATTTACCACAGGTGGATTCCGACTAAGCTGCAGAAACATCTCAAGGATGATCAGTGTAAACAGGATGCACCTGAGCTCAATTTTGCGCTTCATGGCAAAGGCTGTGAATACTTACGTACATGTGATTTCTTAGTTTTTTATTTTTTTAAAAAAATTGCAAAAATCCCAAAACTTTTTTTTTTCCCCCACATTGTCATTATGGGGTATTGTGTGTAGAATTTTGAGGGAAAAAATGAATTTAATCCATTTTGGAATAAAGCTGTAACATAACAAAATGTGGAAAAACTGAAGCGTTGTGAATACTTTCCGGATGCACTGCAAGTATTCACAGCCTTTGCTCAATACTTTGTTGATGCACCTTGGGCAGCAATTACAGCCTCAAGTCTTTTTGAATATGAATCCACAAGCTTGGCACACCTATCTTTGGACAGTTTTGCCCATTCCTCTTTGCAGCACCTCTCGAGCTCCATCAGATTGGATGGGAAGCGTCGGTGCACAGCCATTTTCAGATCTCTCCAGAGATGTTCAATTGGATTCAAGTCTGGGCTCTGGCTGGGCCACTCAAGGACATTCACAGAGCTGTCCTGAAGCCACTTCTTCGATATCTTGGCTGTGTGCTAAGGGTTGTTGTCTTGCTGAAAGATGAACAGTCACCCCAGTCTGAGGTCAAGAGCGCTCTGGAGCAGGCTTTCATCCAGGATAGCTCTGTACATTGCTGCGTTCATCTTTCCCTCTATCCTGACTAGTCTCCCAGTTCCCGCTGCTGAAAAACATCCCAACAGCATGATGCTGCCATCATTATTGGCATGGTTATGAACGATGCCCGGTTTCCTCCAAACATGATGCCTGGCATTCACGCCAAAGAGTTCAATCTTTGTCTCATCAGACCAGACAATTTTGTTTCTCAATGTCTGAGAGTCCTTCAGGTGCCTTTGGGCCATCTCCAGGCGGGCTGCCATGTGCCTTTTGCTAAGGAGTGGCTTCCGTCTGGCCACTCTACCATTCAGGTCTGATTGGTGGATTGCTGCAGAGATGGTTGTCCTTCTGGAAGGTTCTCCTCTCTCCACAGAGGAACACTGGAGCTCTGATAGAGTGACCATCGGGTTCTTGGTCACCTCCCAAACTAAGTCCCTTCTCCCCCGATCGCTCAGTTTAGATGGCCGGCCAGCTCTAGGAAGAGTCCTGGTGGTTCTGAACTTCTTCCATTTACGGATGATGGAGGCCACTGTGCTCATTGGGACCTTCAAAGCAGCAGAAATTTTTCTGTACCCTTCCCCAGATTTGTGCCTCGAGACAATCGTGTCTCGGAGGTCTACAGACAATTCCTCTGACTTCATGCTTGGTTTGTGCTCTGACATGCACCGTCAACTGTGGGACCTAAAATAGACAGGTGTGTGCCTTTCCAAATCATGTCCAATCAACTGAATTTACCACAGGTGGACTCCAATTAAGCTGTAAAAACATCTCAAGGATGATCAGTGGAAACAGGATGCACCTGAGCTCAATTTTGAACTTCATGGCAAAGGCTGTGAATACTTATGTACATGTGATTTCTTAGTTTTTTGTTTTTAATAAATTTGCAAAAATCTCAAAAAAAAACTTTCACATTGTCATTATGGGGTATTGTGTGTAGAATTTTGAGGAAAAAAAATCAAATTAATCCCTTTTGGAATAAGGCTGTAACATAAAATGTGGAAAAAGTGAAGCACTGTGAATACTTTCTGGACGCACTGCATATACTGTATAAATTTCTAATAAAAATGTAAGTAAAACCAAATTTTAAAGGACATTCAGTACACAAAATGCATATCGTGATATGTATCATGTATCGCGATAGAGAAAAATGTATCAAGATACTTTTTTTTTTTTTTTTAGCTATATTACCCAACCCTAAAATAAACAATAATTTGAAGAAAAAAAAAATCATTAAAACTGGCTTCATCAATTTCCATGTCTTTTGAGATGTAATTGCAGGGAGCCACAGTATGGGGGCTTAAGAGCTGCATGTGGCTCTGGAGCTGCAGGTTGCCAACCCCTGGCTTAGGAGCAGTAGCGATTCACGTGAAATGTGGACAGACAGATGTGTTATTGTATGAACTCCTTTCGGCTTCACTGGAAGTAGCTAAAAATGCTACAGTTATGCTCAGATAAGACTATTGGCCTTTATACCAGGTTGATCTCCTCTTATTACATTAGCAGAACATGATTTGTGTTGTCACTGCAAAGTGCCACAGCTGAAAATATCTGCTGGATGCACAAGTGATTTATAGGGGTGAAGTCACCTCTACAGATCTTAACCCTTGAAGCAATCAGCCTACAGTGGATGTAAAAAGTCTACACACCGCTGTTCAAATGCCAGGTTTTTGTGATGTAAAAATATGAGGCCAAGCTAAATCATTTCAAAACTTTTTCCACCATTAATGTGACCTACAACCTGTACAACCCAATTGAAAAACAAACTGAAATCTTTTAAGGGGAAAAATAAATAAGTGTGGCACATCTTGATGCGGCAATATTTACCCACTCTTCTTTGCAAAAACACTCCAAATCTGTCAGAATCTGATCTGAAGAGGGCTGTGTGCATCTCCTGTGCACAGCCCTCTTCAGATCACCCCACAGATGTTCGATCGGATTCAGGTCTGAACTCTGGCTGGGCCATTCCAAAACCTTAATCTTCTTCCGGTGAAGCCATTCTTTTGCTGATATGGATGTGTGCTCTGGGTGACTGTCGTGCTGAAAGATGACGCTCCTCTTCAGCTTTCTAGCAGAAGCCTGAAGGTTTTGTAACAACACTGACTGGTATTTGGAACTGTTCATAATTCCCTCCACCTTGACTAAGGCCCCAGTTCCAGCTGATGAAAAATATCCCCAAAGCATGATGCTGCCACCACCATGCTTCACTGTAGGTATGGTGTTCTTTTGGTGATGAGCAGTGTTGTGTTTGCACCAAATAGACCTTTTAGAATTATGGCCAAAAAGTTCAACCTTGGTTCCATTGGACCATTTTCCCACATGCATTTGGGAGATTTCAAATGCGTTTTTGCAAAATGTAGCTGGGGTTGGATGTTTTTCTTCGTAAGATAAGGCTTCCGTCTTGCCACCCTAGACGGGAGATTGTTGTCACATGTACTAAACAGCCAGTACTTGCCAGAAATTCCTGCAGCTTTTTCAGTGTTGCTGTCGGCCTCTTGGCAGCCTCCCTGACCAGTTTTCTTCTAATCTTTTCATCAATTCTGGAGGGATGTCCAGTTCTTAATGTCACTGGTGTGCCATATTTTCTCCACTTGATGACGAATGTCTTCACTGTGTTCCATGGTATATTTAATGCCTTGGAAATTCTTTTGTACCCTTCTCCTGACTGATACCTTTGAACAATGAGAGCCCTCTGATGCTTTGGAAACTCTTTGCAGACCATGGTTTGTGCTATAAGATGAGACTACAAAAATGTCAGGAAAAGCCTACTAGAACAGCTGAACTTTATTTAGGGTTAATCAGAGGCACTTTAAATGGTGGCAGGTGTGTGCCGACTCTCATTTAACATGAGTTTGAATGTGATTGGTTAATTCTAAACACTGCCACAGCCCCAGTTATAATAGAGTGTGCACATTTATGCAACCAGGTTATTGTAAGCTTTTTATTTTTTCCCCTTAAAAGGTTTTGGCTTGTTTTTCCCAATTGGGTTGTACAGGTTATAGGTCACATTAATGGTGGAAAAAGTTTTGAAATGATTTAGCTTGGTCTCATTTTTTTACATCACAAAAATCTGGTATTTGAAGGGTGTGTAGACTTTTTATATCCACTGTACTGTATATCGTGTATCGCGATAAAACCCTAAATGTATCATGATATATGTTAAAAGCCATGTCACCCAGCCCTGCATTCCATGTATGCAAGTGCATAGGAAATGACAAGTCTTCATCCGCCACCATCAGTGTGTGAATGTGTGTGTGAATGGGTGGATAGCAGGATCTGTAAAGTGCTTTGGTCATCAAGAGATGAGAATAAAAGCGCTATATAAGTGAATGCCATTTACCATTTCAAGTTCATAAAATAGTTCTTTAAAAAACAACAACAAAAAAACCTTAGCAGTTTAGTTGATTAACCCGAACATGTCTGTCCTGTGTCATAAGATCAGTATGTGACAAGCAGCGTACCCACCTTCATGAAACCCATGCCACCCATAACTTGAATACTCTCATCTGTCACAATCCATGCTGCTTCCTGTTTAAAATCAAAAAAAGAGAGGGTGGGGGGGATGATGAGAATTTATTCAGCATAACAAGTGATCACAGTCAATATTTAAAATCAGCAAAACAGCATGAAATAGCTGCTTCCTCTCACCATCACACGCAACTCCCTTCTACAGAATAAGGACAAGATATTGAGAAAGAGCTGTCTCAAGTACTCATGCATGCAAGAGTTATTAGATACAAAGATGCAAAATAGAAGTAAAAAGAATTTAAGAGCTGGCATCTGAAACAGAAGTTCTTACAGAAGCAAAGATTTTGCTGATGGCCGCTTCAATCTGGAAATCAGTCGCTCCGCTGTCCATGTTCCCACTGATCATGTAAGCCATTGACTGTAAAAACAAGCAGCAGCATCATGAATTAGCAGCTTATTCATCAGTCTTTTAAATTAATAACTAGTGCATTGCCCGTAAAACGCAAGCATTCCTGTCTGAAACAGGTATCCCAATCAGGCTTTACAGGCCCAAATGTAGGCTGTCTTTGAAAGTGGAATACAAAGAGGTGTAGCCTATATGTAGGCAATCACACATGTTGGACTTTGACAAATATAAAAGGGAGTAAATGGCACTAAGCTTTATTTGATTGTGTGAATATTAATTACGGAATACCTAATTACTGAAAATGAATGGGACATCCAATATTAGTGACTGTTTCAGATCCCTTGTTTATTTGTCAGAGCACTTATTTGTCTGATCTTTTCACTTATATTCAAGATAATAGTTTATCTTGCACTTTGGGGAATGGGAGTTGTTCAGTCATAATCATTACCTCCGCCAAGGAGGTTATGTTTTCATCGGCGTTGGTTTGTCTGTCTGTTTGTTTGTTTGTTAGCAAGATAACTCAAAAAGTTATAGATGGATTTTCATGAAATTTTCAGAGATTGCCAGAAATGGGGTATCCTACAGATGATTAGATTTTGGTGATGATCTGACAGTGCATACCTCCACCAAGGGCTTGCTTTGTATTTGTGCAGCAGGATTACACAAAAACTATTGCATGGATTTGGATGAAATTTTTACCAGAGGTGGTTCTTGGGCTAGAGAAGAGCCCACTATATTTTGGTCATGATCTGAGAATGCATACCTCAGCCAAGGCTCTTATCTTCTCACAGTGTGTTAGCAACAATACTCCAAAACGGATGGACAGACTTTGATGCAATTTTCAACACAAGTGGCTATAGGCCTACACACAAACCCATTACATTTTGGAGGTGATCCATGAGAAACGGAAGGAGCCTTGGCAGAGGTATGCGCTCTATGAGTGCTTTTCTAGTTATTTTAGTTTCTATCACTGTTCAGTGATGAGTTCAGTGAAATATTGAATTTCTTCTGTGTATCGTTAAACTCATGCAGTACTATAACAGGACACGTTTACAAGTATTTGAGCCTCATTGTAGTGCATCAGTTTATATTTTAGCAATCGTTATTAAAAGGTTTTTAAAACTGTAATCAACCAAATTAACTACAAAACATCCAACATTATTATACACAGCAGAAGGAGCAGTTTGACTGCAACCGTTGCATCAGTGTTGCCCATTTGTCAGTAAATATTTAACGAAAAATGACTTATTTCGTTATTTCGGCATTTTTGTGTCCTGTTTGATTGTTAAGTCATTCCAGCCATTCTGCTCCACAATCATGGCTATATTATTAAGTTTTTAATTTTTAGATACTTGTGTGGGAGGGGGGACTCGTGGTCCTGCAAAGTACAGTGGTTACCACATGGATGAAGTAGCAGTTGGGACTCCCATCTACCACTGACTGGGCATGCCTCCCCGCGAAGGACCGTGGTCTGCCTGGTCAGGCCCCTGCTTTGTCAGACTCAGGTCTCCGCTGACACGCCACCCAGTCTGCTCACGCGCCTCATGTTCTCCACATATGCCGAATTATCCATAAGACCTATGCAATCACAGAAACTTTATAATTTTTTAAGTATTGAATCTTCAGTATTATCTTTTTCTAGTCAAATTTGTTGCTTTTGGCTTCCCTGTTTTGCTCACAGAGCGCTGTGGTTACTGATGCTGTGAGGCCGCATATTATCCAATCAGTACGGAGTCAATGCAAAACCCTGCTCACATCTCTAGAAGCCAGAGCATGAGAAGAGAGTGATTACTAAACTTTTATTGATAAAAATTACATATTTTGACTGAATGACTCCATACTTGGAGATGCACACCCTCGTAATCTCAGCAAAACACGTATAAAACCTTTGGTCAGTCTGACGAACAGTTCAAGAGATACGCGTGAAATAGACAGACACACACAGAGATTCCATGCATTTATAGATATACTGTATTTGACCCCATGATACATTCTCAGAAAGAATACAAAGGGCTCTGTTAGGGAGGAAATCACATTAGTGCTGATAAATGCTGACGTTTCTATTAAACACTTTTACGGTAAGTCAGGAAATGCTGCAAGATGGAGAGATGATAAAAAATGGTTCAGTTGGGCTTCTCATAAACCACAGTTCAGCAAGATAAATACAACCTAGAAAGGCTGATCTTAAAAAAAAAAAAAAGTTGTGTTGTCTGACCTCTGAAACATACTGCAGCATAGTCACGTGTGCAATCTTCTCCTGGATTACTCCATAATTGTGGATCTTGTTGCCAAACTGGGTTCTGTTGGCTGCAAAATCCACCTAATGCACAGAGACAGATTTGCCTTTCAACAGCATGTTCATTTATTGTAGGTTTAAAAACATTATTTCAGTGTTAAAGGTTTTTTTTGTCCAGTATGAAGCCAAATTTTAAACAGGCCCCCTTGGCTTCCTTAAATGTTGTTGTGATCTAAAGTTTGTGCTGAGAAGAGGAAGTGGCTGCCAGACAATTGTGGGGAGTAGGTGTGGTTACAAGCAGCGATGTGACAAAAAAAATTGCACACAACTCAATTTAACAACCAAATGTTGAAATTTTAGAGAATTAAATGTCAGATTTCTGTTAGATGTAAATGTGGTTTATTTTGTCTTCATACCTGAAGTGTGATGGAATGGACTTAATGGCGAAGTAGAAGTTGCAACATGTATGGATGTAAATCTAACAATAAAGATACTCAATTTGCAAGTTTCTGTGAGGTCGAGGCACCTTTTAGGAATAGATGTGCTCAGCTTAAAGGAACATTATGTAATCCCAACAACTAGCGCTTTAAAAAAAAAAAAAAAAAAAAAAAAAAAAAGGGTACTGCAGACCAAATTTAAATCGGAGAGTGTGGTTCCTTCTTTTTTGCTGACTGGAGTCACACAGGCTTTCAAGTTATGGATAATGCTTAGAACAGTGTTTTTCCAACCAGGCTGCATATATTTTGCCGTTGCTGTGCACGGCTACATGGGTGCCTACAGAACCAATGCATAACAGTGGCAAATTATTTGTAATGTTTTGGACCAATTAAGTGAAATTAGAAAATTTCCCCACAGAAACCTGAACGTTCCAGGGGACCCTGGTTGAAAAACTCTGGCTTAGAACATACACAATCAGGAGTAAAAGCACACACACTGGGAAATGAAGACAACTCCTACACAGTAAGTTGTTCTTTTTAGGTTAGGGAGAAATTAACTCTGATCCTCTTCTTATGAATCTGCCCGTCTCCAATTTAGCATTACAGGAGGCAAAACATAATTGGCTCTGGTATTAAGTAGTAGTCTTGTCCACACAAAGACCTTTCCAACATGGACTATTAATTTTGCAATATCTAGGTTAGGACGCTGAAGTTAGTTTTTCAGCTTAAATGTTTTAGACCTACCTCATGGATATTTTTATGATTTAATACACAATTTCTCCTTACAGATAGCCCCTGTGAATTAGAATTTTGCCCCTATTGTGATTGGCCTTCCTGTCAAGTGTATTTTGAGATGTGAATTCATTGGCCAGATCTTCAGTTATTCTAAGAATCACACTTCTGCTAAATGAAACTAACTTTAGCACACACACACCCACCACATCAGCAAGAAGTTGCACGTCCTCACTGAACTACACTAGGGGAATTTCCCCAACTAGCAAAATGCAAGCTGTATCACAATACAGTTAGGAGATAAAGCAGATGAGGAAACCTGACAGCACACACAGAAACAATGATGCAAGTTTGTTTTGATGTTTCACTTCATCCGATTACCTTCTTGTCCATCACTTGTAAGTACTTACAGCTTTAGTGATGACACCCTTCATCGTACCAGAAAGGGCGGCAGCCATACCAAAGCGACCGTTGTTCAGGATGTTCATGGCCACCTTAAAGCCTCCTCCCACTTTTCCAAGCACGCAATCGGCCGGCACACGCACATTATCAAAGTAGACCTCGGCTGTGTTTGATGCCTTGATGCCCATTTTCTTCTCAGGGGGGCCACTGGGGATGGAGGGGTTTAATGAGATGCGACTGATGCGCTAAAACATCCGACAAGTAGGGCTAAGGAAAACTGCTCACCTCGTCACACCTCCAAAGCTCCTCTCCACAATGAAAGCTGTGATCTTGTCCTTCATTTCTCCAGTCTTGGGGTCTTTCATGGGAGTCTGGGCAAACACAGTGAAGATTTCAGCCAACCCTCCATTGCTGACCAGAGAGAAGATGAAAATACAAATAAAGATGGGGAAAGGCACACTGGAACACATGTGAAATGTTAATGTTACACAATGCTGCCACCTTGCTGTGAAGGGATCAAAGGCATGTTATGCATCCTGACCTGATCCAGAGCTTGCTTCCATTAAGGGTGAAATACTTTCCACAGGGGGACTGGATGGCTGTGGTCTTGATAGAAGCGGCATCAGAACCACTGGAAGGTTCAGTCAGGCAGAAGGCAGCAATGTGCTCACCTGGAACACACAAACAATTAAGATTGATTAGCAATGTGTTTTTCCATTAGACAAAGTTTCAGATCAGGCTGAACACGCATCAAGCAAAACAATTTTATATCACAACAGATTGCTAAAAGCAGTGTGGTTTTGGCCCCATTATAGGTTATAATACTCTAAAGTCAAGCATACATGTACATTTATCTTTTATACCTGAACATTTGTGGTTTAAATTTGATTCATAGTTGTCCAAAGGAACCCTACAGAACCTCAAAGTTTGCATTTCTACTTAAGTGAGTCTGGGTTGTTCTGCCATCACAAGTCAGACTGACCTGATCATGTTGGCCTTTGAGCTAATGATCATTACATAACTGATTATAGAAACACATTTGAGAGAAGACATCAGAAATGAGTCACGTGAGTCAATACTTGAAGGATGCATTGACCGTCAGAAGGGGTGTGTTAGCACCAACACTAACTAGGAGGTCTTGAGTTTGCATTCCACTGGGTTTCTTTGAACTCTTCTGTGAGGAGTTTCCATCAGTTTCCTTTGAGGCTTCCAGTTTCCTCTCACAGCTCAAGGACATTCTAGTTAGAATAACTGGTAATTTACATTGGCTGCAGAATATACGTATGTGAGAGCTGGCAACTTCTCTAGGATGTAGCTAGGAGTGGGACAAAAGATCAATTCAGTGATGGATTGTGATACTTGACACCAACGACGATGCACCAATCCCTAAATGCATGGATCAATCTTTTATTAATTATACATACTCATGTAAACGTTGCATATTCTCTTGGGTATTCAACCAATTGTGTTTTCAGTCAGGTAATGGTGCAAAACAAGCACCCAGTCAAGTGAAGTCATATTTTGTCTTGCGAGATTTGCAGCCAGCTTTGAAAGTTAGGAAGCACTTAGCTCAAAGTTAGCGCAAATGTCAAGCCTTTTTTGGATCTTATAACAAAGATGGAAGGAAAGACCTTAATGTGGCACACAACCCACAGGAAGCGCTGCAAGAAAGGAAAAAAACAAAACACAAAAAACATGCGGGCCAGCATACTGTAAGTCTTGGAGCAGCGTTAGCAACGTCTAAGCTAAAAACACACTGGGATGGCGCTTGCGAGCAGCGCTTGGAGAAAAAGTTATTTATGAAGCGCTTTTCAGAGACCGTCACAAAGCACTGTACAATAAAGTAGAATAAAAGGAATTGGATATATAAAAATAATTTTAAGAAATACAAAAACAAGTTAAAGCACAAGACTAAAATAATTTAAAAATATCAGACCTTCCATTAAAAAACAGTTGAATTTAAACTCAACGGAAAGCCTCCTGAAACAAAAAAGTTTTCAGCTGCTTTTTAAACGAGTCCACAGAGTCGGCTAAACGCATCTGGAGTGGGAATCTTTTCCAAACAAACACCATCCACCGCCCTCCGTGTGTGCAGAGACGCATCTCCACGCAAAATGAAGCCCCGAGAATACTTTATTATATGAAAGATGTCAACAGTTTTACTTTAGGACATGACTTGAGGTTGAATAAGGTGAAAAAAACCTGAAAGCTATGGTATTGTGATACTTGATATAGCGATATCGTCATTATCGTTGAATTGTGATAGGATCGTATCGTGACCCAAGTATGATGATCTGAATCAAATTGCGAGGCCCCTCGCGATTCCCACCCCTAGATTGAGCCCACCTGCAGTACCCCGCAACCCTAGACTACCCTGAGCAGGTGAGGAAACATGTACATGAACTGTCATATGAAGGCACCAAATTGTACTAATTAAAAAACACCACTGCTTTGTCATAAACATTTACTTTTAAAGTGACACTTTTCTGTTGTTAACATGTCTGTAACATGCTTGTTTTGTGACTAAGACATATCAAGAACGAAACCACTGAAATGTCTCATATCTGTTTTTGCTGTGAAGTTTCACTTAAGCCCCACCCCCCAAAAAAATGTGAGTTTGGACAGAGTGTTTCCAGCTACATAAGTATACCTGCTTAGCCTGATGGGTTAATGTTAGTAGCACCAATCAAGCTAAGCACTGGGCATGGCGAGAGACCCGAGTTTATTGCCTCATGGGAAGAAGGAGGAGCCGAGGAGCAGCAGGAGCTTTTACAAGTTGGGAAAGATGGCAGCTTATACGTGCTCAGTTTTTGGCTGTGTGAGCAAGAAATCCTCTTCTTTTATATTACATGTCTTACCCACAGACATGAAAATATGACAGCAATGATTAATTTTATTTGGAAAAACCTCATGTCCCTGCTGAAATGCCGGAGAGAGGACATGGGTTTGCAGCCTGCATGCCGGGGGAGACGGCTGCAGAGGTCTCCTCTAGGTGCAGCGCTGCATTCTACAGAGAACTTCACATGGGCGCAACGGCCGGGGTGGAAGGATCCTTCTTGGTGGAACGGAGAGTTACGGCCCAGCCCCGCATGGAGGTTGGAGCGATCCCCACCGGTCTCTGAGGGTCTCCTCAGCTCGCTCAGTCTCTCCCGCTTGGGAGTGAAGGAGGCGAGCCGGCAGGAGCGAAACTAGCTGCCTCGTCTTCCCTGGCACAAGAGACCGGCGGGGATTGCTCCAGCCTCCACGCAAGGCTGGGCAGCGATGCACCGCTCCACTCAGAATGATCCTTCCGCAGGTTCACCTACAGTACTTCCTCAAATTGGATCACCTTCTTGGAGCCCGCTACTGGTGGACGGGAGTATGGGTGGAACTAATTAGAATATTCATAGATCCACACATACTTAAGTAGGTGGAAGATGTAAAAGCTCTTTCCAAGCATGTCTAAGGCAATGCAAGTTTTTTTCTGTATAAAAAGCCACAATATACTTTTTTGGGAACTATGGGCAATACACGTTTGTTTTTGAGGTGGTTTTAGAGCTTCCGTCAAAAAAATAAAAAGCCACCGTCTTTAAGGGAAGGTGAGCACAGATTGAGAAATCGTCAAATCAAAATTAAAGATACATGTGAATACTATGAAATCTTTTTACCTGATGCTAGGGCTGTCACGGTGGAGCAATTTCCCCTGCGGTGACGGTGGATACCTCAACAGCGCAATATGCAGTATTATTGCAAATGTTTTTAGGCCCCTGTGGTCTTGCAATTTAGACAGGGTTCATAACTTATGTGGCAAATGATGGAAGTTGTGTTGAGAAACTCACTGCAGCTCTGCTCTCAACTTATGTGCGTGTGTGACAGTTGTGCAGAGCTCTGGTCTTCCTACAGTCATGAACTGCTGACTCTTTAAAAAAAAAAAAAAAACAAAAAACAAACACCTCAATCATTTTCACAAAGCAGTGGCGGTAACTCCAGCATTTCAACTACAGGGTGTGTGGGCTGGTTGGAGACAGCTGCAACATTCAGCTTATTTAAACAGGACAGACTCCATGCAGGATCCCACGTGCACATGGCTCTTATCTCCATGTCTCTCCATAGTGATTTTTGGACACTGCCCCCCCCCCCCAAAAAAAAAAATCACATTCACACAGCAAACAAGCAGCTCTGAGCTTAATCGTCAGGATCATAACCACCACTCAGAAGGAGCCCATCCAGCCATTATTTTATTAAATTTAGGATATTTCCCTCACTTCAACCCCATCTCGCACAAGCAATCTGATCTCACCAAGAGTACCACAAATAACACGCTTTATGCCCTGCAAACATGCTGCTGACAATAAAAATACACTTAACATTCAATAGGGGCACTTAAGTGAACAACAAGATTTAGCCACAAACACAAAAAAGTGAACACTGCGGTTGGTCATTATCCTCCGCGGTAGGCTTGTCCATAGCGCGGTACTACATAATTGCGGTTATCACAACAGCCCTACCTGATGCCAACTTGGGCAGGTACTTTTCCTTCTGAGCTTTATTCCCAAAAAGCAGAATTCCCTTGAATCCAATCGACTGGTGGGCACCTAGAGTAATGCCGACACCCAAATCGTGACTGCCGACAATCTCAACCAGACGGGCATACTGCAAGGCAATATTAAACCATATTACACCAACCACATTTGCATAAAGACTCGATGTTGTCTAATGTGGGTATCAAGTCAAAATCAAGCCTCTGTACCTGGGTATTTGTGAGGCCCATGCCACCCAGGTCACTAGGAACCTGCAGCCCAAAGGCACCCAGCTCCTTCAGGCCCTCCATGGTGTGATCCTCCACCTTCTCCAAGGCATCGTTCTTGACAGGATCATTCACCTCCTAAGAGGGGTCAGAAGAAAAGAATGGACTGATTAAAAGGGCCAGAAGCTGTGGGCATAATTTCAGACCAAGTTTACACGTACCTCAAAAAATTTGCTGGTCGGCCCCACAAGCTCTCGAAGCAGCTGTTCCTGTTCCTCATTGAGCACTATTGCATGGAGAGAGAATCATATTCACACCTGAGCTGCTAACGAGGAAGAAAAAAAAACAAAACTTGTGAGTTACCTGAGGGGAAGGGGAAGACTTGCGAAGTTGCGATCTGACCCTTGAAGATGTTGACAGCAAATGATTTGGATTCCTGTAGAAAGATGGGTCCAAATGCAGAGTTTGAGCTGCTGCAAACATTTCTATAAATGCTTTGAAATGCATATCTACTGGAGTGGTACTGAATATATTTAAATTATAAAAATTAGATTTAAAACGACAGATGAACATACAATAACCGCAGTCTTCTTTGCCACTTTTGATGCAGTTTCAGTAGCAACTGGTACAACCTTCTCCAAGACTGGCTAAAGGTGAGCAGAAAAAAAAGAGGAAAAGAGAAATAAAAGCAAGTCAAAATATGTGATATGAAAGTGAAGGCAGGCCAAGTTTTAAGAAACCAACAGGGTAAAGGTTAACCAGGGTCAGTTACAGTGTTATCCACTAGTTTAGTATTGTGAGCCTCCCAGTGCATAGATGAAAGTGTTTCCCAATTCTAGCCATGATGTCAATAGAATGACCACCAACACGAAGGCTCTGGAGCCACAAGTGGGTGAGAGGTGAAACCAAGGGTGCATCGCATATGTGGAGCATGTTTTTATATCTGCCAGGAAACTGTGTTACATAACGGAATTTATAGCGGGGCTGACGTTTAGCAATACACTTGATTGTAGACAAAAGCAATGAGTCCGAGCAACTCATGAGACTGCTTATTAAAACATAATTGAGTTGACACATGGTAAAGGGTGTTCACTTATATTGCACCTTTTCTCATCTCTGGATGACCAAAGCGCTTTACAGATCCCATCTACCCCTTCACACACTGACAGCGACAGAGCTGCCATGCAAGGCGTTGGCCTGACCCACCAGGAGCAACTTGGGGTTCAGTGTCTTGCTCAAGGACACTTTGGCATGCAGACTGCAGAGAGAGCGGGAATCAAACCACTAACTCTCCGATCAGAAGTCGGCCACACTACGCCTGTGCCACAGCCGCCCTACCCATGAGCTTAGCGACCTCAAAAAACTGCACATTAGAGTCAAGCTGCAATGCAGGTTTGTGATCAAGCAAAATAAGGCTGAAAATCATGATCAGACGCTGCACATTCTCATCACGTTTTAGAATGAAAAACTTCAGAATACTTAATTTCAGAGAAGTATTGTCACTTTCTTAGAGCACATGATACAAGGGAGCTCATCCACCTGTAATGAACAGTTCGTTGCGTCAGTCAACTAGATGAAAACCCAGCTTCCTTTTGTCTTATTGTTAAAACATCAAGTCATAACTTCATTCAACAGTCTACAAGTTGTTAAACAAACGAGACTTCTTTCAATAAAGACTTTATATATACTTTGTCAATGTTTGTTTTTTTTCACAAGCCCTTCATGCTTTTTCCAAGTCTTGGACAGTAATTACCATCTTCACCGCATGTAAATATTGCAATTTTTTTTTTTTTTTTTTAAACAACACTACCAAAGTAAACCTTGAGATCCGCTATGGCGGCAATACTGTAGCATAACAAACATACAGTGTCTATAAAAAGCATTCACCCCTTGATTATTTTTCCATTTATTGCTTTGAGACATGGAGCCATGAATAACAATTAAAAAAAACTGTCAAAACAAGTTTTCAAAGTAATGGCAATTAAAGATATAAGCCAAGTGGTTGCACCAATATTCACTCCTTTAAACTGACTGGCCTAATTTAGATGTCCGGCCAATTTGCACTAGCAGTCTCACAAATATTGAAATGAAGGTCACCTGTTACAGTGTAGTGAATTTGTCTCAGCCTACTGCAGTAACGGGACACCTGTGCGGGACGGTCTGATGACGGTTAATCAGCGTCCCTGGCTACAGTTACGCTACAAACACTGCACACATGTTGGAGAAAGGCTCACTGATGACGGCATCACAAACTGTAGAGAGGCGCACCACAAATTCAACAGAAGAAATTTTATGAAAAAGAAATGGTAAATTTACTCAAAAAAAAGGCAACAAATCTATAAGTACAATATACAAAATTTGATAATAAAGTCTCAAATATAGAAGATAAATTTAATAGAAAATGTAAATAGGGAAAAATTGCATAAGTATTTGCATAATTTTAAAAAAAATTCTACAAAAAAAAGTTTTGAACTTAAAGTTTAGAAATCATAAATTTATGAGAAAAAAAAACTGCACTTTTCATAAATGTATAAATTTAAGAGGAAAAACCTTACTACCTCACCACATTAAGTAACCCTTTTAGTAGATACTTCCTTACTCAAGTATTTGTTTATGGCAACTACTCTTACTTTATATTACTCAAATACAATCTCTTTCCACTCATCGTACTCGGCTTTGTAGACAGTCCCTGATGGCATTTTTTTTTAATAAAACTTGTTCCTTTCCCTAACAAATGAGCAAACTGTATCAAAAGCAGAATGCATATCAGAAAAAGGCTCAACTGAATCGAAGGCAGAACATTTAACATACTATGCCCATGAGAGCAGCAACTTAAAACAAAGCATGTGCAACACGGCTATATATTCGTTTATTCATTCATTCATCTGACTGCAGCGTCACCTTTAATGGCTGACACGTGATCAGTGAACTTTCCCCTACTTCCACGGGGAGGGGGCGCCACTGCCATATCAGCCACACACACTTTATCACAAACTCATTTAAATATTATTTAAAAATAAATAAAAAATATAGGACAAATGAAGGTGCAGTGATCATTTGATATCGTTTCCATACCTGAGCTGCATGGCTTGCACAAGAACGCGCGTTTGATCCAACGACCACAGTCCCGGCCTGACGCTGACCTCTGGAGTTCAGACACAATTCCGAGTTTAAAAAACAAAGTCTTCTCATTTAAAAGGCACACGTACAAAAAACAACAACAACAACAACACAGCTTTACATGTGACCCACCCGGGGAGGAGAGGGGGCAGCCGGAGAACGGCGCCACAAAGGGAGGAGGAAGACTGGCTCACTTTGCGAAAAAGCATGATTCAATTCTGATTCTGAAATAATAAGAGAGAGATTATGATTATTATTAACGCACGATGATGACACAAAACAAACGGAGGCGTCAACAAAGCGATAAGCTAGCAGCTGACTAGTGACGGTTGTTGTGTAACTGACTTGGTGCTTGGACGCCGCAGAACAAAACGAAGCCACGATATAACAAACTAATTAATCGTATCGAAACTTCAGCATATTATTACGCACAACAAACCTGTTCAAGTAGGATCTCGTCCCTAGAGTCCAAGCAACCGTGTAGTAAAACGAACCGCTTCTGACTGAGCCTCCTTCTTCTTGGGTAAGGCAGACTAGCAGTGTTGCCAGATTTCACGAGAGAAACAAGCAACCAGCTCGATGGAAAAAAGTCCCCGCCCCCCCCCCCAAAAAAAGCTCAACAGGCAACATACCACATTGCGTAAAAGAGAGGCTTCTTCTTTTAGATTTGATTGGCGGTTGGCAACCAGCTCACAGGTGCATTACTGCCACTGACTTAATTGTCATCGCTCTATATTTTTGTAAGGAGTTCTGAACAACTCCTTATGTGTGAAAAAATTATCCGTCCTCATGCGAGGAATGGCTGCCTCCCTGGCAAAGGAACTGTATAAGGCTGCTTGATATTGATATATGGATTTTATTTTTTTGCAGTGAATTGACTGTAAATACAGTCAGCATTGAATAACGGAATTTTATACACTCTAATTAAAGGAAAACACACATGCATTCTGCATAAGCAACAGCAAATTTATAGTAAACAGTCAACATAAAAACTTTGCATAAATAAAATTTTTAAACTCTGATCAAAAGAAAAGACACGAGCATTCTGCATACGTAACAGTGCTGAGCACGATTACAGTTTAGTGATGTGGGATGATGGGAGCTGTTGTCCGCTAGTCGTTTAAACAAAAACTAAATATTACTCTATTATACGACAGCCAACAACTTTAATTACGTGGAAAATTTTCTTTTAAATTGACAAACATATGTGTAACTCGTGGCAAAATTTGATCAGGATCAAAAGATAATTTTGCCCTTGCCATTCATTTTAATGGAGAATTTTTTTTCGAGTTAAGGTCCCATTCTCATGATCTTCATAAAAAACAAAATGGCTAGTTGACGCCCCATTAGCGAGTACAGAGTCGAGTGGAGTCGACAAAGCAATAATACAAGCCCAAATAAGGAACCACACGTTAAAAAAAAAAAAAAAAAAAAAAAACCCGCAACCCACGACTGACCAGATTTGCAAGCGACTTTAGAGAAAAGCAAGCCCAAAGTCGCTTATAATAAGCGGACTTGGCAACTATGGCTTCTGACTGCCGGGTCAAACTTGTCATCAAATAAACTGCTGCTCAACTGCTGATTGGTTGAATTAGCGCCCTCTGGTGTTTGCTTGGCTGAATACGAATAATTGCATCCATGCACTGTGCCCCGGCAAAAAAAAAAAAAAATGCTGTTAATTTGTAAAAAAAAATAAAGAAATCTAAATAAACGTAGTTTTGTATAAGTGTTTTGATTTTTCCCACACAAATTAAAACCTCTACATGAGCATCCCCAAAGAATGATGATTCTGAAGAGGATGATAAAATAAAGGCAGCGTTGGATTTTTAAATAGCTTTATTATCACCCGCCTTCATCAGAACTCGGCTACAGCCCATGGTGTGAGCAGGCTGCCGCTTCGTTCCTCCAGCTCTCAAAGAGGAGACAGTGTGTGTGTCTCGCAGCAGATGCAGAATCAAAGTGAGAGAATAAGAGGCAGTGTAGCGGTTTGAATTCAACCCCCACAACACAGAGACGGTCAGCTCGCACTCCTGGGTTTTTCCGCTGCATGCTGCGTTTACAGCCGTGAGGTTAAATTGTCATCCATGCATTGTGTTCATGCATCCTGTCTGTACCTCTGATATGCAAATGCCCAGATTAACTGCTGTGAATGTCTTTGATCTATTGTTTGAGTTGAGTATATAAGCTGCACTGTGCTGTAAATCTGCTTCTCATTCTCTCACTTCAACCTCTGCTGCAGGACACAGACTTTGTGTCCCCTCCTCACTGAGAGCCGTGGGCTCGCTCCCGGCGCGCATGCACGGCGCCGGGAGAGGAGCTCGTGACGGCGGTATGCTATAATAAACTTACTTAAAACCTCCAACAACGCTGCCTTATTTTATCATCCGCCGCAGGCAGATTTACAGCACAGTGCAGTTTATATACTCAACTCAAACAATAGATCAAAGACATTCACAGCAGTCAATCTGGGCATTTGCATATCAGAGGTACAGACAGGATGCATGAACACAATGCATGGATGACACTTTAACCTCACAGCTGTAAACGCAGCATGCAGCGGAAAAAAACCCAGGAGTGCGAGCTGACTGTCTCTGTGTTGTGGGGGTTGAATTCAAACCGCTACACTGCTCCCCCCCAGAGGGAACAGTAGGGGACCGTGACCTCGATGTTGCAGTTTGGGCAGCGAGCAGGGAAAAGCTCTGTGCAGGAGGAGGGGGAGGGGGGTAGCAAATGCTGACCGGGCGCGGGAAAATCGTTCGAGTCGCGCCAAAAGTGTTTGCTGCTCCGCGATGTCCCGTCTGAACATGCAGAGATCAGAAGAAGAAAAAAATTTGTCTCTGACTCCTCCCGTGGCCATGAAGAAAAGCAGGGGCGGCTGTAAGAGAAAAAAAAAAGAAAGAAACAAAAGCAGAGGGACTGGCGTGTTGGCTTTAGGTGCAGGAGCAACCCCAAAGCCCCCCGGGAACAGCCGACGGCTGAGTTCCCCTTGTGTGCCGTGGTTAAGACCATAAAATCCAGTGAACAAGCTGCGGGCCTCAGGTGTACCAGCAAACCTGAAGGGCCAGTGTGCAGCAGAAGGAAGGCGGTCGGAAAAGCCGTATTTGTCCCGTGCGTGGTGTGCCGTCCTCGTAACTCCCCGGTGCACGCGTGGGGGTTCCGTGCGTGGGTGGGCAGCTGGAGAGGAAATCAGGGTCGGAAACTTGGTGGAGATCGGCACAGTCTGCGCCGAAAAACATCTCTGACAAGCCGTGGCTGCAGATTAGTCATGGTGCGTTCAGGTCCACGTGTGCTCCGTCGGCTATGGGAGTCGCCCGCATGTGCTCCGATGTGGAGGAGCTGCGTGGCCGGTCCAGCGTGGATGTGCCGATCTCGGCGAGGGCGCGCCATGACGTTCTCTGCCGCTTACCCGGTCTTGGTTGATGTCCTGAGAGCGGCTCGCCCGCCGTGGGCTCTGCGTCGAGGTCTCCCTGAGGCCGCAGGGAGGGAAGACCAGTCAGGCCGCTGTGACGGAGCATTCATGCCCGGGTGCTGCATTCGTTGGCCGCTCGTTTTCTTCAGTCTCGGGTCGCCAGCGTGGCTGTTCAGATCAGAAGGCTGCGTTTGCACAAAACGTGTGCGTCCTTGGGGTCACCAGTGAAGAGGATGATAAAATAAAGGCAGCGTTGGATTTTTAAATAGCTTTATTATCACCCGCCTTCATCAGAACTTGGCTACAGCCTATGGTTTGAGCAGGCTGCCGCTTCGTTCCTCCAGCTCTCTAAAGAGGAGACGGTGTGTGTGTCTCGCAGCAGATGCAGAATCAGAGTGAGAGAATGAGAGGCAGATTTACAGCACAGTGCAGCATATATACTCAACTCAAAACAATAGATCAAAGACATTCACAGCAGTCAATCTGGGCATTTGCATATCAGAGGTACAGACAGGATGCATGAACACAATGCATGGATGACACTTTAACCTCACAGTTGTAAACGCAGCATGCAGCGGAAAAAAACCCAGGAGTGCGAGCTGACTGTCTCTATGTTGTGGGGGTTGAATTCAAACCGCTACAATTCCATAATTTGCCAGGGATAGTAACTAACTACCTATTGTGGGCGGTTCGGTTAACCCCCACAACAGATTAAGGACAGTCAGCTCTCTTCTCTCAGTTTTCCCGCTGCACTACTGAGATGTAATGTGCCATGCATGTATTGTGATGCAATGTGCCATTCATGTATAGTGTTCGTGCGTCCTGTCCTTACTGTGACCTAGAGACAGATCAATATGTAGATGTGCCTTGTAACCTCTTTGTCCTGCACCTAGAGCAGAGGCTAGCAAATCTGCCTATTGTTATGTAAGTCTCTTAAATGCAAATGTCTCATGCCTGTTCTGCAGTCCCTTTGATCGTACCAACTGCTGTGAATCCACTTTGATGTATTGTCTGAGTTGGGTATAAATACTGCACAGGTTCTGTAACTCGCTCTCTCAATTCCACTTCCTCAACTGCTGCTGCTGGACACAGACTTTGTGTCCTCCTTCTCTGAGAGCCGCTGAGCTCGCTCCCGGCGCGCACGCACGGCGCCGGGAGCGGAGCTCGTGACGGCAGTATGATTAATAAAACTCTACTTAAAACCTTCATAACGTTGCTTATTTTTTCATGCCGCTGCACTAGTGACCCCGAAGACGCACACGCTTTGTGCGATGCAACCTTCTGATCTGGACAGCTGCACTGGTGACCCGTTCTTCATGATGAGATCTGCACGTCTGAGATCTGCTCATCCACGCTGGACCGGCCGCGCTCGCAGCTCCTCCACACGAGAGCGCAGGCACCTCGTCCCTTCTCCATGACGGCAACCTCCAGGGCCGGCGGAGAAGGGACGAGGGACCTGAATGCACCACGAATGCACCACGGTCGAGCGGTGACAAAAGATAGTCTAAAGATAGTCTATTCCCTCCCACCGCTCCAACGCATCTGCACGAGCCTGAGGGACAAAAGATCGTCTATTTCCTCTCACCGCTCCAACGCACCATGGCCAATCTGCAGCCACAGCTCAAACCTGGATTTTATCGGCACCGTCTGCGCCAATCTCCACCAAGATTCTGCACCCCGACTCGCCTCTCCAGCTGGCCCACCCACACACGAGCCCCGGCGCACGCACCGGGGAGTTACGAGGACGGCGCATCACGCACGGGGCAAATACGGCTCTTCTGACCGCCTTCCTTCTGCTGCCCACAGGCCCTTCAGGGTTGCTCGTTCACCTGAGGCACGCAAGCAACTTGTTCACAGGATTCACTGATGGTCTCAGTCACGGCGCACAAAGGGATTTCAGCCGTCAGCTGTTCCCGGGGCTTTAGGGTTGCTCCTGCACCTAAAGCCAACAAGCCAAGTCCCCCTGGTTCTTTTTTTTTTTTTTCTTTCAGCTGCTACGCAGCCTCGCCGCTCCTGTTTTCTTCATGGCCACGAGAGGAGTCAGAGACTAATTTTTCTTCTTGTGGACCTCTGCACGTTCAACGGGACAGCCCTTCGACATCGCGGATCCACAAGCAATTTTTGCGCGGCTCGGACGATTTCACCGTCCCCCTGCCGGCACTTACTACCCCCCTCCTCCCTCCCCCTCCACCTGCAGTGAGCTTCTCCCACAGCTCGCTCCCATAGAGGGATTATCGAGGTCTCGGCCCCCTGCCGTGCCCTCTGGGGGGGAGCGTGTGGGCGGTTCGGTTAACCCCCACAACAGATTAAGGACAGTCAGCTCTCTTCTCTCGGTTTTTCCCGCTGCACTGAGATGTAATGTGCCATGCATGTATTGTGATGCAATGTGCCATTCATGTATAGTGTTCATGCGTCCTGTCCTTACTGTGACCTAGAGACAGATCAATATGTAGATGTGCCTTGTAACCTCTTTGTCCTGCACCTGGAGCAGAGGCTAGCAAATCTGCCTATTGTTATGTAGGTCTCTTAAATGCAAATGTCTCATGCCTGTTCTGCAGTCCCTTTGATCGTACCAACTGCTGTGAATCCACTTTGATGTATTATCTGAGTTGGGTATAAATACTGCACAGGTTCTGTAACTCACCCTCTCAATTCCACTTCCTCAACTGCTGCTGCTGGACACAGACTTTGTGTCCTCCTCTGAGAGCCGCTGAGCTCGCTCCCGGCGCGCACACACGGCGCCGGGAGCGGAGCTCGTGACGGCGGTATGATTAATAAAACTCTACTTAAAACCTTCACAACGTTGCTTATTTTTTCATGCCGCCGCACTATTAACTATACTGCATGTAGTCAAGCAACTTTTTCATTAAATTTTATTTTATTGAGTAGTTGCATTTCCGGATAACATTTACTGGAGTTCATTTATGCAAACCTCCTAAACTGAAGAGAGTAAGGACAAATTTTCAAGAAAAAAAGTCAAACTTATTTTTAATTCACAATTTACATAAAGGTGCTTAAAATTTTTGAGAATAAAAATTCAAAATACAAAAAGTCACAGATTTACAGACAAAAAGCCCTACAGAATTATGCAAAAAAATTCACAGTAGTACATTTACAAAAATAGTGACAAAAATCTGTACTTTTAATCTATCCGAAATAAAGATTGATTGATAGTGACAAATTTATGAGAAAACAGCCACAGACTTTAGAGGAAATCCTCTCATATTCTGTAAAATAAAAGTCAAACTTATGTGAAAAAATGATCAGGAAGCATCTCTAAAAAGCAAGTTTAAGAGAAAAAAGTTACAAAATGTAGGATAAATAAAATAAATTAAGGATAAAGTAAAACGAGGAAAGCAAAACTAAAATTTAGGACAAAAAAGTCTCAAAGGAAAAAAAGTGCAATAAAAAAGTCAAATTTACAAGAAAAGAATCAAAATGAGAGAAAAGTCAATAGAAAAAAATCTTAAATACACTTTATACTGTATAACAGGACTGATACAGCTAATTGTAACAATCAACATTTACCAACAGGAAGCATTTAATTGTTTCTTCAGCTCAATCTCACCTAATTATCATTTGAGGTGAAATCTAGAATATGTAGTCTAATTCAGAGCCAGAGCATGTCATTGACAGTGTATTCAAACAAACTAAATTACCCATCAAAATAATTCAGTCTGAACAGGAAGTAAGTATCAAATTTATTCTCAAATACACAAGCAGAGGTGACAATACAAAATCAAACAGTGCGACACTGTCAATGTCATTCTTTACTGAAATGTTCACTCTTCATTTAGCACCTTAACAGTTGGGTTATACATGATTTATATAGTCACTCATACAAAAACCAAATGTGTGAATAATGTGAGTCAGTAACATAAAAATAAGCACAAACAGTTTGGGCCATTAGGATCACAGTTACTTAGGATATACACTGCATGTAATCACAAAGTACCGCTGTCAGTAACTAGTACTACTAGTACCACCGAGCCTCTACAGTCCCACACAGAAAACCATCGGACTCCCCACAACAACAGACATCTGAATATTTGACCTAGTCAGCGACCACTAAACACAAGCTCTGCTCAGATTTTTGGAACTATTTTCTTTTCACATTACAGCTTTCTATTCTGTACTGTTGCATTTTCAGAGTTGTAGATATATACACAAAGGAGAAAATTCATAGTGTACCTGTAGTGTAAAAAAAGTCTCTAGGAATAGAAAGGCACTTGATATGTTCCTGTGCTGCCTATGAATCTGGCATGATAATCTGGACATACATGTAGGAGTGAATCATTTTCAAGTACAGCATGTGTGGTGCCCTCTGGTGTTCAACCATAGTTTATGAGGATCCTGGAGGAGCAGCAGAGCAATATCGGACTGATTAGAAATATCTCTGTTTAAGGAGATGTGAGAGTCACTCTGTCAAAAAATCCAAATATCATAATAAAGGATTGAACTCAAAAAAGCAGTCATTCTGTGTTAACAACTGATTGTGCCCTTTGGTTTTGCTACAAGAGAAACCAGACTTGGTTGGCACATTAACTCTGTTTGAAATTTGCCTTTTTTTCCTTCTTCCTTCTAGACCCTGTTTCACCAAATTTATACCAAGTGCTTTCAACCCAATAGGCCCTTGTGAGCTCAACAAGCTACCACCAGATCCTTGTCACAATAACCAAGCGCTAACTTCACATCAACGGCTACTCGGGACAATAAAACTACATGACATCCACGAAAAATTCGCTGGGGTTGCCCATGGCAAGGTGGAACGACTGGCGTGATGCTGTTAGCTCTGGCGGTACAGAGCCCAGGTCACGGGTGGGTGGGGCACCAGGAGGACCACCTGGGGTGGAGGAGGGTGGCGGGGGTAACACCGGGTGCATGGCGGGCACTGTTGGTAGCTGCTGTGCATGTGGAAGACCGTGGGGAGTGCCCATGGCTGGGTGCGGGTGCTGGGGCACCATCATCACCATCATGGGGTTGTAGGGGAGAATACCTGGCGGGTAGGGAGACATGTGGGGGGGTTGGGGCATGCGGTGATGATGTGAGCGCTGGGAGGAGGCGTGGCTGTGCTCGCTGGGGGCAGCGGATCCATGGCCACGCCTGATGCTGCTGCGAGTGGAGTATTCCGATTCGCTGCCGCTGCCTGAGCGCGAGTCAGCGCCACCACCTTCTCCAGCCCCTCCAGAGGGGGATTTCTCCCCTCCTCCCACGGTGCTACCGGGGCCTTTACTGCTGCGACGGCGCTCCCCCTCGCTTCTTGTCGATCCACTGCTGCGGCTTCCTGCAGATGTGATCAAAGGAAAATGCTTTTTGATTAGAGAAGCTGGAGCTTTAATGTCCATAATTTCAAACCTGCTGAGCATGCTCAGAGGACGCAGTTCTGTTGAAAAACAACTCACCTTCACTGTGCTGGCTGCCAGTGCTGCCCGCAGCGTAGCTGTAGCTGGTGAGTTCGTGATACGGAGGTGGCTGGCTGGAGTAAGGATGTGTCGGGTAGGGCTGATAGGGAAAGGTGTGCAACATGGGCCATGGGGAAGCCCCAGGGAGAGGTAGGGGGGCCAGGGTGTCCTGGTCCGAGGCGCCACTGGAACCATCATTGTCATTAAGAGACAGATTGGCCATGTCTGTGTGGGGCAAAAGAGGCAGCAGATGAAGAGAGGAGCAAAGGATACAATACAGAACATAGTACAAATGCAAAATATATCCCTTTCCCTTACAAACATCTACAACTAAAGCCACTTTCAAACTACAGTTGGAAAGCCACAGTCGCAGGTCCATTAGCATAAATTAACACCTCAGCAACCCTCTATACCTTTTTAAACTTTGAGGAGACGTGGGTTTGATCTCCTGCAGATAACAGTGCATTTCTCCAGTATATCAAGTTTCATGTCCTCACTTCGTTGAGGTCACACAAATGCACAGTGAGCCTGAAAGCTGGTGATGCCAGCTGCTACTGATTAGTTGGGATTCACCCGCATTTTTACAGGTCTTTTAATTTTGGCACCTTGTGTCAAAATGGTGGATATAGGAATATATGACTAATCTGTTCAATGACTGCTGCTGTTTGCCTTCCGTTTTAACGGACATGGTTGCAAAACGCAACCAACACTTTATATAATTAATTTTTTTTTCATATCACACTGAATGGCTTTCATATTTACAAGAAGAGACACTGTGTGTGTGTTTGCACTTTTATTTGGTGGGAACGTGTGTTTGTATCTCGTGTTCAGTGCCACACAAAGCAGGGTACATTTTATTTCAGTGAGGGCTGTCATGGAAAAAAGAGGAACACAGGATAAGTTGGCATGACCCGGCCGGGATTTGAACCCCTGCCTCCCGGGTGCGGGGCGGATGCTAAATCTCCAATAAGAAGGAAAAGGAATGCATTGGTCCAGTATCAATATCAGCTATTGACAACATACCAAAACGAATCTGATATTGATCTAATCTGATCTTCATGACACAAGCCAATCCAGTTTAGTTAAATTAATCCCTTCCACAGGATGTGGGACACCATGTGGTGGCACCTATTTTCATTTCACTGACTCTAGACCACACAGCTACTGTAAGCAGTGGAAGCTACAGTGGGGGGGGGGGGGGGGGTCAGTCCTTTGGTAGCTCTGTGCATCAACTTTTCTTTCCCCATTCTATTATGCTGAGCACCAAGCTAGAAGGCAGAAAGTACCACTTTTATATGGTCTTTGGTATGACCCAGCCGGGATCTGAACCCACGACCTTCCGGTTGTAGGACAGATGCTCTACCAACTAGGCCACCACTCCAGTCAATCCAGCACACTGATTCATTAAAGTTGTGACTTTTGCTATGCCATGCCAAGACAGACGTGTACTGGTGGCGTGGGGGACAGAGCTAGATGGAGGAATCTTATAGGATAATGTGTGTAGGTGGAAGACATTTCACACTCACTACACCAACAGTTTGTGACTTTAATACTACCTGTGCTCAGTTGAACTGGTTGAAGTTAATTCACTTTCCACTGCGTATGGTATACCAAATGGTATATAGGGAATGGTGGCAATCCTGATGACGCTAGGCTACAAAGCTATTCTAAGTAGTGGAAACTACAAACTCTGATACTTCTGTGTCCTTTCCCCATGCTGAGCACCAAGCTAAAAGACATAAATTACCATTTTCATATGGTCGTTGGTATGACCTGGTTAGGGAGTGAACCCACAACCTCCTGGCTGTGGTGCGACAGCTTAACCATGAGGCCAATTAAACTGATGAGACAGAAAATCTCCCCTTTCACACCGGCTTCTCTTATGCCATCACTTGGCTTGAGGTTTGATAAATTTAGGATAACACTACCTGTTGCCTTCAATTTGATTAACAGATATTTTACTACACCTGTCTCTATGTGGAGCCTTTAAAAAATATGACATGTTACTTCATAGGTATGATCACTGAAGGATCCCTCCCTTCACATCATTCTTTTTTGGAGCTGCTGATGTTTTACTGGATGTTATATAAAGGGGGGGAAAAAATCACCAGAGGGTTTTTAAAAGTCATAAATTTTAAGTGATTCTGTAGATAATGCTCTCTTAATAAAAAACCTATATGAATAATAAATCATCTCACTATATTTGGGTACAAGTTGACCCCACAAAGTGTATATAAAAATGGATGGCATGAGCACTCTAAAAATGAAGCATGTGTATGTCGCTCACCCACTGGTGGCTGACTGCAGGAAGACTTGAAGGTTCACCTCTCCCCATTACTGTGTACAGCACTTTGCGAAACAGAGATCTAAAAATACTCCTCAGTTCTTTTGTCTTTGTAGGGTATTTTGTCATACTCGTGTGTCATGTCCGTTGCGTAATCTCGCAGCGAACATATAAACTGGTGCGAGCCCAACGTGCAGTAATGTAGCGTGTTTATTGATGGAAGGGAAAATGTACACAATATCCATATAACAGTCACCAATAACAGAACAGACAACCGGCTTCAAGCTTCGTCGGCAGGAGAGAAATACCAAGCACGCTCCAGACAAAACAGGAGCGGAGGGAAAGGCAAAAATAAAAGGACTTACATATGCGTAGGAGCGGAAAGGTTCTGGAGTAACTATACGGTTTAGTCGGGGAAAACCAACAGTCGCGAGCCTGGTTGTCTAAAGTTGACTTTAAGCTGCTACACTGGCTGAGCACACTGCCTCCCAATAAGTACTCAATATACTAATGAAGGCAAGTGGACCCAGCCGTGTGGCAAGCAGGTGTGTAGTTAATTGGATGAATGTGTGTAAGCGTGTGTGAGTGTGTATGCATGTGTGTGTGTGTGTGTGTGTGTGTGTGTGTGTGTGTGTGTGTGCCTGTGTACATGTGGTGATCCCAAACAGTTGGTGAGTGTCTGGTAAGAGGAGGAAGGCGCGACTGTAGGACTGGCAGAGAGCAAGGCTCAATCTGCCAGCTGGAATTAATAAGAAGTAATCAATACCTACAGCCACTGGTCATGGACGGGGTAAAACAACCCCGAACATGACAACCCCCCCCCTCCAAGGGGTCGAGACCAGACACCCACTGTACCATCAAACGGAAAACAAAACCTGCCCCCCCTCCCCCTACAAAGACCAACACAACAACCCAGGGCGGGAGGTGGTTAGGAGGGATTAATCAGAAAAAGATGAGCACCACAATACAACACAATGAACATGGCACTTTCCAACGCCCAAAATCACAATAACCCCTCCCCAACCCAAGAGTCCCAAGGCTTAGGGGGCCGACCACTGTCCCAGACCCACGAACATCCTTGAACCAGGACAGGTGGCCTGCCAAAGTCCAACGCCTGCTGGACTGCCAGGCAAAGGGAGTCGGGTGGCCTACCTGGATAACCTGGCCACCGACCCCAACAGTACAGTTTCTCAGGTGCCCGGGAGGACCCTTGCTGCACCCGCGGTGGAGCCCGAATGGGCCTTGGCTGCACCCGCGAGGACGATAACCTCCTGTGGCTAGCCCAGAACCTCCGCCTTGTCCGGCAACGTGGGCCTCTTTCTGGCGACCCTAGAAGAGGACTCAGATACAGAGGAGGAGGGGTTAGGGTCGCCGTCAGCAGCAGAGCCCAGCGAGGTGAGCTCAGGTGCAGCGTGGGGCTGCAGCTGGCTTTCCTCACCCAGAGCTAGGCAAAAATGCTCTATAAGGGAAAGGAAAAAGACAAAAGAGAGCACTTGCCTTAGCTCAAGCTCCACTGCCATCCAGGACCTCGACAATCTGGGCGACGTCTCCACGGGCTCGGCCCCCAGGAGGTGCAGCTCGGGTGCTGACTCTGCTGCGGCAGCCTCCGCAGCAGGCATGATGGTAGTCGCAGTCTTCACCTCCTCCAGAGAAGGTGCCAACGCAGGCGACCCTCCCGGTGTCTAGAGGTGGTGTCTCACATTGTGCTGGACCCCAGAGACTGAAGCCAGGGGATGCTCCTTCGTCAGCACAGGCTCCAGGTCGGTCACAGCGCCCTCTCTCTGGCCACGGTGGCTCCGCGGGGCTGGGGTAGTGTTTCTCTGCTCCGCGGGCTCCTCCCTCGTCTGAAGCCCCAGGGTCGGTGGACACTCAGAGGTGACAGGAGGAGATATGGAGAGGGTTGGTGAGATGACAGTGACTGCAGCAGGTGGAGAGGCCTCTGGGGTCTGCATACCAAGAGGCTCTCTACCAGGGATCAGGCAAGAATTTTCAACAATTAGAGAAGCAAAAAGAAGGAAAACGTGCCTGTTCTCTTGGCTGATGGCGTCTCCTGCTGCAGCTGGCGAGGTGTAGCTCCTCGCATGGTTGTGGCGGGGCTAGACTCCTCCATTGACATGTCAGTGATGAACTTGGGCCCCTTGAAAAAACCTGAGGAAACTGCCCCTGTACCCTGGATGGCGGCCAGGGCCGAGGGAGGACTGGCTGCGATCCCAGCGGTCGATGACGGCATTATGGGTGAAGGGTCCTCAGCTGCGAAAGCTCCAGGGAGGGAGGCTGACGGAACAGCCAGAGCAGAGTTCCAGGAGGCTGAAGCTTTTGGAGTTCCTCCTGGGCACGGCGTACACAACTTGACAGGCTGAGAAACGGTAAAGGCCCTTCCATGGTTCATGGCCGTCAGACGGGCTTGGTCCTCCCTCTGGTGATCAGATGGACCCTCAGGCAGAAACAGGGGAGACACAAAGAGAACAGGGGTCTTAATCTCCACAGCTCGAGGAGAAAACGCAGACGACAGCACAGCCTGCGTCTCTCTCCCAGGTGACAGACAAGGTTTAACATTTTCGGAAGAAAAAGGATGAAAAAACGCTTGCCAGGCAACCCGGGTGTGGGAGTCAGCCGCAGGTCTGTGTATCAGAGGAGTTAACCCATGGTTGGAACGAGGGTGACGAGCCTCCGGCTTCCGGGAACGCATCTTTTCCCTACGGGGCGGTTCCCGTGTTGGAGTGGCTTTCTTCTGTCCCTCGCTCTCCCATGAATAGGAGAAAATGGAGGCCAAGATAGAGGTGGCCTCTGCTCAGCTCCACAAATAAGGACGCTTCTCCATTAATCGTGCTGTGCCGTCCCAGCTCACACGAACTGCCTTGCGAGTGCCGGTGGTCTCGATCTGTGACCAGAGACTCTCCAGGACGGACACACCCCGCAGCTCCGCTTCATCCAGCCAGGAAATGATTCTCCAGGTGGGTGAAAAATACACAAAAATTGAAAAGGCACGCTACATACTGCTTGGGCTCTTTGTGGTGGCAGCTTACTGTCATGTCTGCTGTGTAATCTCGCAGTGAACATATAAATTGGTGCGAGCCCAACGTGCAGTAATGCAGTGTGTTTATTGATGGAAGGGAAAATGTACACAATACCCATATAACACTCACCAATAACAGAACAGACAACTGGCTTCAAGCTTCGTTGGCAGGAGAGAAACACCAAGCGTGCTCCAGACAAAACGGGAGCGGAGGGAAAGGCAAAAATAAAAGGACTTACATATGCATAGGAGCGGAAAGGTTCTGGAGTAACTACACGGGTTAGTCCGGGAAAATCCAACAGTCGTGAGCCTGGTTGTCCAAAATTGACTTTAAGCTGCCACACTGGCTGAGCACACTGCGTCCCAATAAGTACTCAATATACAAATGAAGGCAAGTGGACCCAGCTGTGTGGCAAGCAGGTGTGTAGTTAATTGGATGAATGTGTGTAAGCGTGTGTGAGTGTGTGTGCATGTGGTGATCCCAAACAGTTGGTGAGTCTCTGATAAGAGGAGGAAGGCGTGACTGTAGGACTGGCAGAGAGCAAGGCTCAATCTGCCAGCTGGAATTAATAAGTGAAACAACCCCGAACATGACACTCATGTATGCTCGTGTTGGTTTTCCTCATCAGTTTGGATTAGTTAATGTTACAAAAATGGGGGTACGGTCACGCTTGAGCCTGGTTGTAACTTACAGGGCTGCTGTACAGACTTTAAACAGGTAAACTCAATAGATTACAGACAGTCTGTGGTTGTAAATGACACTGCCAGTGCAAGATGGTAGTGCCTTAAATCCAGAAAGTAGAACTTCACTTTTCTGCAATGGATGCAAGTGGCGGAACCTCACGTTATAGCCAGTCTGTAGTTGAACCTGATGTTGACATGAAGGTATAAGAATGATACATACACATTTCTCATACACAGTGAGAAATACAATTTATTTATTCACCAATGATGCTGGATTGTTATCAGTCAGATTCCAATACCAGTGTGAGAAATAAAACACAGGATCAGTGCATCCCCTAGTAATAGTCGCTATAGGTTTGTTTTTTCTGCTTTCTAGTGATTTGAAATCAAGAGGAGGAACATCAAATAAATCCTTTCTGCAGACACTACTGTCTCACTAGCTGTCTGTGTGCAAAATGTAATTAAGGTAACACTCAGCAGATGTCTAGTTTTTCCAGTGACTCACAGTTCTCACAGTCGCTCAAGTCTCCAAAAACGTAGTAGCACTGTTCAGAGAAGGTGATTTTGTTGACTGTGTGGCGAATGAATCCGGCCTTCAGGAGGTTGCTGGCATACTTCCGGGCTTCGCGGCGGTCCTGGAATCCCTCAATGTGGTGAAACAGCCACTCCACTAGATCAGAGCCTGGTAACAGGTGCAGCGGCAAAGGACGAGAAAAACAAAATTTTACTCAATGACAGAAATGTTTTGTGTAAAAAAAGCAAGTCCTTTTCTAAAATATGACTTATTCTGCTATTTTATAATGATACAGAGAAATGATACAGGGGTGCATTTTGCACATACCAAACAAATAAATTCCAAGATCTAGGGATGGAAATTGGGAACCGGTTCTAAATTTTTCGAGTACCCAGAATCGTACGTCACTGGTGTTATCAATTCCTCTTACTGATGCTGTGGGTTTAAACACGTGTTTTTTTTTTGTTGTTTTTTTTTTAAACAGCATGTGTCATGACATCACACACTGCCGTTACCAAACAATGCCATGACACTGTTGCTACCGTGGGATAATGGCAGAAGCGTATGGTAAACATGAGCAGCATGGGGTATGGTAAACACAAGTTGAAACATCTCTTGACACGGCAGCATGGGATACAGTGAAAGACTGCAATGTGTTCAACAGTCTACAACGTTCACCCACATCTGATTCTCAAACAGCAACACCTCCATTTGTGACAGTAATATTAGTTTATTGTTTTTAGTAGTATACAGCCGTGGACAAAATTGTTGGTACCCCTCTGTTAATGAAAGAAAAACCCACAATGGTCACAGAAATATCTTGAATCTGACAAAAGTAGCAATAAATAAAAATTCTATGAAAATTAACCAATGAAAATCAGACTGCTTTTGAATTGTGGTTCAACAGAATTACTTTAAAAAACAAACTCATGAAACAGGCCTGGACAAAAATGATGGTACCCCTAGAAAAGATTGAAAATAATGTGACCATAGGGACATGTTCAACCAAGATGTGTCCTCTAATTAACATCACAGGTGTCTACAAACTTGTAATCAGTCAGTCGGCCTATTTAAAGGGTGACAAGTAGTCAGTGTGCTGTTTGGGAACATAGTGTGTACCACACTAAACATGGACCAGAGGAAGCAAAGGAGAGAGTTGTCTCAGGAGATTAGAAAGAAAATTATAGACAAGCATGTTAAAGGTAAAGGCTATAAGACCATCTCCAAGCAGCGTGATGTTCCTGTGGCTACAGCTGCACATATTATTCAGAAATTTAAGATCCACGGGACTGTAGCCAACCTCCCTGGACGTGGCCGCAGGACGAGACGGATAATACGAATGGTAACAAAAGAGCCCAGAACAACCTCTAAACGCATTCATGGTGAACACCAAGGTCAAGGTACATCAGTGTCAGATCGTACCATCCGTCGTCGTTTGAGCCAAAGTAGACTTCATGGGAGACGACCAAGGAGGACACCACTGTTGAAAACAAATCATAAAAAAGCCAGACTGGAATTTGCCAAACTGCATGTTGACAAGCCACAAAGCTTCTGGGAGAATGTCCTATGGACAGACGAGACAAAACTGGAACTTTCTGGCAAGGCACATCAGCTCTATGTTCACAGACGGAAAAATGAAGCATAGCAAGAAAAGAACACTGTCCCTACTGTCAAACATGGAGGAGGTTCTGTTATGTTCTGGGGCTGCTTTGCTGCATCTGGCACAGGGTGTCTTGAATGTGTGCAGGGTACAATGAAATCTCAAGACTATCAAGGTATTCTACAGAGAAATGTGCTGCCCAGTGTCGGACAGCTTGGTCTCAGTCGCAGGTCATGGGTCTTGCAACAGGATAATGACCCAAAACACACAGCTAAAAACACCCAAGAATGGCTAAGAGCGAAACATTGAACTATTCTAAAGTGGTCTTCTATAAGCCCTGATCTAAATCCTATTGAACATCTGTGGAAGGAGCTGAAACATGCTGTCTGGAGAAGGCACCCTTCAAACCTGAGACAACTGGAGCAGTTTGCTCATGAGGAGTGGGCCAAAATACCTGCTGAGAGGTGCAGAAGTCTCATTGACAGTTACAGAAATCGTTTGATTGCAGTGATTGCCTCAAAAGGTTGTGCAACAAAATATTAAGTTAAGGGTACCATCATTTTTGTCCAGGCCTGTTTCATGAGTTTGTTTTTTAAAATAATTCTGTTGAACCACAATTCAAAAGAACTGTCTGATTTTCATTGGTTAATTTTCATAGAATTTTTATTTATTACCACTTTTGTCAGATTCAAGTTATTTCTGTGACCATTGTGGGTTTTTCTTTTATTAACAGAGGGGTACCAACAATTTTGTCCACATGTGTATTAGCACAAAGCTAGCAATCTTGCAGGCTAAATTTAATCCATTTTTTAACTTACAAAACCCAGATAAAAATGTCCGATATTTAAATATAATCTCATTCTTTTTAGACGATGACAGCAACAGGTAGCTCTGAGATTTTACCAACCAGCTCACCCTCCGCTCCTTGCCAGGAAAACCCACTGATGCTAGCTGCTCACGGAGCTGTGATGAAGTTTGTAGTGCAAGGCTTGCATCCATTCATGACCATAGAGCAGCAGGAGTTTGGGTAGGAGGTACGTGTGATGTAGGTTACAGATTAATACTGAACTAGACTCTTTCCCAGAATGTGTAAGGTCTTGAGGTTTTACCAGTATGCTAATATCCAATTATTTTATGCATGTGGGTGTATATACATGGTGCATACAGGTACATCTCGAAAAATTAGAATACAGTATCATGAAAAAGTTCAATATTTTTTGTCACTCATTTCAGAAAGTGAAACCCATATATTATATAGATAGATTCATTACACAGAGACTGATATATTTCAAGTGTTTATTTTAATTTTGATGATTACGGCTTACAGCCCATGAAAACCCCAAATTCAGTTTCTCAAAAAATTAGAATATTACATAAAATTAATTTAATTAGTTTTTTTTAATACAAATGTGGACTGACTGAAAACTATGTCCATGTACACACTCAATACTTGGTCAGGGCTCCTTTTGGATTAATTACAGTATCAATGTGGCATGGCATGGAGGTGATCAGCCTGTGGCACTGCTGAGGTGTTATGAAGGCCCAGGTTGCTTTGATAGTGACCTTCAGCTCATCTGCATTGTTGGGTCTGGTGTCTCCCATCTTCCTCTTGACAATACTCCATAGATTCTCTACGGGGTTTAGGTCAGGAGAGTTTGCTGACCAATCAAACACAGTGATGCCATGGTCATTAAACCAGGCTTTGATACTTTTGGCAGTGTAGGGGTACCAAGTCCTGCTGGCCTCTGTTCAGATAAAAATAAATTTTTCACTTCATTTGTAAGTCAAAGTCCCAGATTCTGGAGAAAGAGTGGAGAGGCACAGAATCTAAGTTGCTTAAGGTTTAGTGTGAAGTTTCCACAGTCAGTGATGATTTGAGGAACCATGTCATCTGCTGGTGTTGGTCCACTGCGTTTTATCAAGACCAAAGTTAGCGCAGTCGTCTACCAGGAAATTTAAAAGCACTTCATGCTTCCCTGTGCTGACAAGCTTTATGGAGAAGCTGATTTCATTTTCCAGCAGGACTTGGCACCTGCCCATACTGCCAAAAGTATCAAAACCTGGTTTAATGACCATGGCATCATTGTGCTTGATTGGCCAGCAAACTCTCCTGACCTAAACCCCATAGAGAATCTATGGAGTATTGTCAAGAGGAAGATGAGAGACACCAGATCCGACAATGCAGATGAGCTGAAGGTCACTATCAAAGCAACCTGGACCTTCATAACATCTCAGCAGTGCCACAAGCTGATCACCTCCATGCCACGCCACACTGATACAGTAATTAATCCAAAAGGAGCCCTGACCAAATAGTGAGTGTGTACATGGACATACTTTTCAGTCGACCAAGATTTCTATTAAACTATTTTTTAAAATTAATTTTATGCAATATTCAAATTTTTTGAGAAACTGAATTTGGGGTTTTCATGGGCTGTAAGCCATAATCATCAAAATTTAAATAAATAAACACTTGAAATATATCAGTCTCTGTGTAATGAATCTATCTATATAATATATGGGTTTCACTTTCTGAAATGAGTAACAAAAAATATTGAACTTTTTTGTGATCTTCTAATTTTTTGAGATGTACCTGTATATACTATATACATATTTTAAAAAAAGTGCAAAAATTACACCCAAGTACAGCATGTATACTTTTGTGATTGCTAAAATAACAATTGTGCAGCTGTTTCTAATCACTTAGCTGTTTCTAATCAAATATAACAAATGTTACAAGGCATAAATGCCCATTTTTACATGTTTACAGTCTCTTATATTTGATTTTATTATATCTTTTTTGAAGAGAAGAAGCATTTTTAAAGTCAGAGAAATAACAGAACTCCTGCATTGATGCTGAAATTCTGTGAAGGCCTGCTTTTTTCCCCACATGGAATAACTGATCAAGAATTGATAAGGGAATCGATGAAGAATCTGATTCACAAGCAAAATTAACAATGCCATTGGTATTGATAAAATCTTATCAATTCCCACCCTTACCAAGACCCTTTATAGAAACTGTAAAATATAACATATTTTAGAACATTTCTATATAAATGACAACTCAGGATCAGAGATGATGGAAAACATCCACCTCAAAATGATCAAAATTAATTAAGCAACAAAATTAAAGCCTGTCTAGATACACCCCATCATACAAGTAGCTGACCTGTACAATACTTCGAAGACAGGAAAAAATGTAATAAAAACACAAATCTAATATAAATCCAAATTTTTGTTTTAAAAGTCCAAACTGGACAAGGACGTAATGTACCTAATTAGTTCTTGTGATTCAACTGCATGTGAGTCCATTTAAACGCATGTTTTCATTCAAAACAGGCATTCACATTTGTTGTTTGGGCTTTTTTCCCCTCCCAAAAGTCACACGGTTCTAATTTAGTGAACATAATGCCTGCCCTGTAAAATCCTGCAAGGGGCAAAATATTCACGGGACCATCCAGTCTTTGGCAGCTTGTTTACACTTTTTGGCTTACCCAGGAATGCATTGGGGATGGTAATTTTAAGCCACATGCGATCCCTGACTTCCAGCCCTGACTCCGGCGAGGCCATGGCCTTGGCGACCGACGCCATGTCAGAGTGCAGCGAAAGGTTGAAGTCGTCAAAACCTTAGGAAACAGAGTCGAGTCTTTTAGGAAAGAGAGAAGTCAGGGCATCAAAGAACAAAATAAAGAACGAGCTAAAATCAGGCGTGGGTCAAGGAGGAGAACTTCACAGAGATCAAAGGCAGGAAATCAGCAGACATCATTTATCACATAAACACAGGGACAAAGGAAGAAAAGCAGATGTGAGACTTTGGTGCCAATGAAACAGGAAAGGCCTTCACTAAAACTAGACAAAGTTTAAAAGTGGAGGGAGAACATGGTTTAATGAGAAGAACAGACCAGGCAGTTTAAAAAAAATACACAGACTCTTACGTTCAGTCTCGGTGACAGAGGAGGAGGAGGTGATGGTGCTGAGGGAGGAGCTGCCTGGATACGGAGGGTAAGCCCCCGACATCGCGACAGAGTGGCTGACCCACGCTGCCGGGTCAATGGGTCGGATCGGCTCGTCTGCACAGATGGAAACAGATCAGGACGCTGACATTGATAGGAACCACTGCTTCGGTTAATATGAAGTAATGCAATGCTGAACTTACTGCGAGGCAGGGTGAAGTAGCCCTGAGGGGACGAATCCCAGCATTTAGCTACTGTGAGGATGATGGGCCTGAGAGAAGGCAAGAAAACAGCATAACTGCCATTTAGTACAAGGACAAAGATGAGAGTTTTCAAGTTGTAAGCAAGAAAACAACAACTCACCCTGGCTTGTGTACAATCTCTCTCAGCACGCGCACTGCATCGTCATTGCTCATATTCTCAAAGTTGATGTCATTCACCTTTATGAGAAAGAACCTTAATTAGACTGACACGTGTGCAGATGCATGGATTCATTCGACTGTAAAAATATAAACACTGCTTTGATAACAGATTAATCAAAGTAATTTCTAACAAAAAATATCAGTCAAGTAGGAACTGATTTCCCTCCTCACCTGTAGCAGCATGTCACCAGGCTCAATGCGTCCATCAGCAGCCACAGCTCCTCCCTTCATGATGGAGCCGATGTAGATCCCTCCGTCACCCCTCTCATTGCTCTGGCCCACTATGCTGATTCCCAGGAAGTTGTACTTTTCTGTATTGTCAACAGTGGTGTTAAAACATTGTAGCATTTTGTTATTTTTGTGATGCATTTAATCTCAGCTTGTACAGACCCATGTTGAGAGTGACGGTGATGATGTTCAGGGACATTGTGGAGTCTGTCACACTGCTGAAGGAAGAGGCCTGTAATTCACAGTTAGACTGGGTAAAGTTATGCAGGAAAGCAAAGAAAATGGTGACAAAGTTATTTTACAAATAGTCGATAAAGTTCACAAGCATCTAAAGCTTTGTTTATGTTCCATCTCCTCTGTGAAGCACGTACCCTTTGGACAAGGCCGGGGCACACAAGGCTGTATATACACTACTCACAAAAAGTTAGGGATATTCGGCTTTCAGGTGAAATTTCAGGACACACCTAAAATGCATTATAACCTCTACAGGTGAACTTAATTTGACCTTCTGTAATCTTTTTAATGCACATGTCCAACTGTTCAATGGTTCGGTACTTTTTGCATAACTTGCTGTTCTCCAACAAGGTGTTGAACGGCAAAATTCACAACAGGTGTTTGATCCATGAATTGACCGATACATTTTCTGATTCAATTAGAATTGGTATTTAAACAGTCCTCTTCATCATGCTGTTCACATTGTGACATCATGAGATCAAGACAACACCTCACAATTGATCAGGATGTTCTCAGAGTGAGGTGGCAACTGAGCTTAGAGTGTCACAGAGTGTCATCAGCAGGTTGCAACAGAGATACAGAGAGACTGGAAGAGTCACAGAAATGCATAGAAGTGGACGTCCTTTGGCCACATCCCACGCCGACGACCGCTTCATTGTGAACAGTGCCCTGTGGAACCGGATGATGAATGCCACTCAACTCCAGGCACATTTAAGGGAGGTGAGAGGAACTCAAGTGTCACGTCAGACCATTCGAAACCGTTTACATCAGTGTGGTCTGTGTGCTAGACGACCTGTAAGGGTACCTGACCACACCACTGGGCACAGGTGTCATTGTCTTGCATAAGCCAGGGAGCATTTACGCTGGACAAGGGACCAGTGGGCCTCAGTGCTGTTCTCTGATGAAAGTCAAGTCCTGTTGAGCAGAAATGATGGCCGCCAGTGAGGTTGAAGACGTCAAGAAGAGCGCTATGCATCAGCCACTGTTGTCACCAGGGGGCCTTTGGTGGTGGTGGTGTTACAGTCTGGGCAGATGTGTCTAGCCAAAACAGAACTACCCTACACCTTGTGAATGGTACAGTGACAAGCCGATACTACCTGAATAACATCATTAATCCAGTCATTGTGCCCCTGCATGAACAACACAGGCCTAAATTCATCTTCATGGATGATGATGCTTCAGCTCATCAAGGTCACATCATTAGAGAACAGCTGCTGGAGGCTGGGGTACCTCAAATAGAGTGGCCTGCACTTTCTCCAGACCTGAATCCCATAGAAAACCTATGAGATCAGCTGAGTCGACGTGTAGAGGTTCGTAATCCTACACCCCACAACCTCAATGACCTGAGGGCCGCCCTTCAAGAAGAGTGGAATGCCATGCCTCAGCAGACAATAAGTCAACTTGTGAAAAGCATGAGATGTTGTTGTCAAGCTGGAATTGATGCTGAAGGGCACATGACAAGTTATTGAGACATTAACTTTTTTGTTGTGATATACCCACCACTGTTGTTGGCTTTTGTTTCAATAAATTGATTGAGATGAGGAAATCACCATTGCATACTTCTACTTAAATGCCCTACTTTCATGATATAAAAAATCACTGTAATGTGAACTTTCCACATTTTCCACAACTTTCACCCGAAAGCCAAATATCCCTAACTTTTTATGAGTAGTGTATGATTCATTTTTTGCATCTACTAGGCCAAGTGTTTGATGCATGCACATCATCTGCAGTTTCACCCTAATTTTATAGGTAGCACAAATGCACTAGTATGTCAGTTTGTTCACTGGCGATATAAAAGAAGAAGAAATAAGAAAACAAGAGCCATGTGCATTTTAGCAACAATAATAGCAATCGCACAAAGGACAAAAAAAGAAACTCCCGTGTTAACTACTTTTATGGCCAATCGTCATTTCTTTTTCCTTTCTCCAGTCCCGTCTTGTCACATTTCTTTTTAGTTCATCTTCTTTTTCACCTTTGTATCCCGTGTCAGTAGCACCACCTCTACAGTTGCATCTCAATAAATTAGAATGGCAGCGAAAAGTTTATTTATTTCAGTAATTCAATTCAAAAAGTGAAACTCCTATATTATATCAATTCATTACACACAGAGTGATATATGTCAAGTGCTTATTTCTTTTAATTTTGATGGTTATGGCTTATAGCTCTTGAAAACCTCAAATTCAGTTTCTCAAAAAAATAGAATCTTGGATAAAATTTATTTTAAAAAAATAGATTTTTAATAGAAATGTTGGTCGACTGAAAAATGTATTCATGTAACACACTTGATACTTGGTCGGGGCTCTTTTTGCATCAATTACTGCATCAATGCAGCACGGCATGAAGGCGATCAGCCTATCGCACTGCTGAGGTGTTATGAAGGCCCAGGTTGCTCCGATAGCAACCTTCAGCTCATCTGCATTGTTGGGTCTGGTGCCTCTCAACTTCATCTTGACAATGCTCCATAGATCCTATATGGGGTTTAGATCAGAAGAGTTTGCTAGCCAATCAAGCATTAAACCAAGTATTGGTACTTTTGTCAGTGTGGACAGGTGCCAAGTCCTGCTAGAAAATGAAATCAGCATCTCCACAAAGCTTGTCAGCAGGAGGAATCATGAAGTGCTCTAAAATTTCCTGGAAAACAGCTAGACTGACTTTAGACTTGATAAAACACAATGGACCAACACCAGCAGATGACCTCTTTTCAGATGAAAGTAAAGTTTGTATTTCATTTGGAAATCAAGGTCCCAGAGTCTGGAGGAAGAGTACAGAGGCACAGAATCCAAGTGTCTTGCGGTTCAGTGTGAAGTTTCCACAGTCAGTGATGATTTGGGGAGCCATGTTATCTGCTGGTGTTGGTCCACTGTGTTTTATCAAGTCCAAAGTCAGCGCAGTTGTGTACCAGGAAATGGTAGAGCACTTCATAATTCCCTCTGCTGACAAGCTTTATGGAGAAGCTGATTTCATTTTCCAGCAGGGCTTGGCACCTGCTCACACTGCCAAAAGTACCAATACCTGGTTTAATGACCATGGTGTCAATGTACTTTATTGGCCAGTAGGGATGGGAATTGATAAGATTTTTATCAATACCAATGGCATTGTCAGTTTTGTTTACCGATCCAATTCTTTATCGATTCCCTTGTCAATTCTTGATCAGTTTTCCATGTGGAAAAAAGCAGGCCTTCACAGGATTTCAGCATTAATGCAGGAGTTTTTTTTATTTTTCTTATTTTAAACAATGCTTCTTCTCTTAAAAAGATATAATAAAAATCAAATATAAAAGACTGTAAACATGCTTTCCTTAGGGAAAAAAAATGGGCATTTGTGCCTTGTAATAGGGCTGTCACGGTGGAGGAATTTCCCCTGCGGTGACGGTGGATAGCTCAACACCGCGATATGCGGTATTATTGCAAATGTTTTTAGTACCCTGTGGTCTCGTAATTTAAACAGGGTTCATAACTTAAGTGGCAAACGATGGAAGCTGTGAGAAACTTTCTGCAGCTCCACTCTCAACTTGTGCATGTGTGACAATTGTGCAAAGCTCCAGTTGATTCTGTTATTAAAAAAAAAAAAAACTTGATCATTTTCATAAAGCAGTGGTGGCCGCTGTCCCAAGAATCACATTCAAACAAGCAATGCCTTATGCAGCAGTTGTTTTGCTCTTGGAGCTCAATTGTCAGAATCATAAACACTCCGCTCAGAAGGAAATAACACCCTTTGCGCCCTTTCAGTGCTCACTGTCATGGCTGTATTTAGCAATTCATCCAAATGCTTCCGCCACTAACTGTCTGCTGGAGTCTGTCTGGAGAGAGTGTCCCCCACATGGTGCTGACAGCGGCAGCTCCCGGTGCTGTGGAACCTTCCACAGTACTGGATGCAAACATGCTGTTGGCAATAAAAATACACTTAATATTTAACAATTTATTTAATAATCAATAGGGGCACATAAGTGAACAATGAGATTTAGCCACACCCAAAAAAAAGTGAACACTGCGTGTATGGATCCCTGTAATATGTGATGGCAATGGTCTTGATTGCTGGTAAAGTTTGCAGTTTTATTTTCTTATTTTTGCACAGTACATATTAAGTAAAACACAAACTACAACCACTGTAAGAGCTTGTGCCTCATTACGGATCCATACACCGATTAACATTGGCTTCCGTAGCACGACTGTCTCTGCTAAGCACTGTAGCCTTACGAACAATTCCACAGGCAGGCACAGGAAGCACAAACAAAACCACCATTATCAAAATAAAAGCCTACTTTTTTTTTTACTTCAGTGCATAAAATAAACCTTTAAGGAGGTTATACACTGCGGTTGTTGAGGTTGATCATTACCCTCTGCAGTAGGCTTGTCCATAGCGCGGTACTACATAATTGCAGTTATCATGACAGCCCCATCTGCAACAAATGTCTGATGAGTGGAACTGGACCAGAACAGTGGTCCTTGTCCAACATCATTCCAGTGCCCAAGTCAGGTAACCTGACCAAGCCCAATAACTACTATGGAATCAGTCTGACATGTCTAGTATTTTTTTTAAATTTTATTTTGTATATTTCATTGATCCCCAGAGGGGAAACTGAGGGCATCCACCTGGATGGATGAAGCAGCCACGGTACGGCGCTATCCCTTTACCATTCACACACACATTCACACCTAGGGCCACTTTTAGAGTCTCCAATTAACCTAACCTGCATGTTTTTGGCCTGTGGGAGGAAACCGGAGAACCCCCGGAGTAAACCCACGCAGACACGGGGAGAACATGCAAACTCCACACAGATCACTGTTGGTCTGGAGCTGGGATCGAACCAGGGATCCCATGGCCAAGGGTGAGTTGCTGTGCTGCCGCAGTGCTAACAACTGCACCACCGCGAGCCAAGCTCTTCAGTAAAATCATCCTAAATAGAATCAAGATGACCATCAATCCCAAGCTAAGGAATAATCAGAATGGCCTTCGAGAGAAGCGGTCAACGATAACACAGGTTTTAGCCATCAGAAGAACAACTGAGGCCAAGAAGAATACTTTACCTGCTGTCCTCACTTTTGTGGACTTCAAGAAAGCATTTGACTCAATTCACAGAAGGAAAATGATGTGCATACTGAGAGCCTGACATACCACCTAGACTTATCCAAGTGATAGAAGCCATATACACCAACAGCAAGGCAAGAGGCATAACACCAGATGGTGAGTCACAGGAATTCAATATCCTAGCTGGAGTACTACAAGGGGATACACTGGCACCATTTCTCTTCATCATTATCCTTGATTATGCCCTCGGGAAAGTGACGGATGGTCATGGTGACCTCGGATTCACCATCACACCAAGAAAGTCGAGAAGGACAGGAGCTGTAAAACTCACAGACTTGAACTCTGCTGACATCAGCTTGCTCTCAGACCAGATCCTCATGCCCAGGAACTACTCACAAGAGTGGAGACGGAATGCCAAAAGCTCAGCCAACCCCTAAATGCTAAGAAAACTGAATATATGGCATACAACACTGGGGACCGACCATGCACCACTGAAGACCAAGGATGGGTTGAAGATTATGCAGAAGCCAGACTTTAAGTACCCTGGCTCCTGGGTTGATGACTCCAACGAAGGCATAGGAGTGAGGAAAGCCCTAGCTTTGAAGGTCCTGCACAAGATGCAGAAGATCTGGAAGTCAGAACTGCCAAAGGAAGTTGAAGACAAGGTATTTCCAGTCAACAGATGAGACAATTTTACTCTAAGGCAGTGAACCCTGGACACTAACTTCAACCTTGGCAAAATCCATAGATGGATGCTATACCCAAATATTGCGGATGGCCCTCAACATCAATTGGAAAGACTACCCCACAAATGAGACACTTTATGCTGGATTACCAAGAATTTCTGACAGAATATCAGCTAGGCGTATGAGCCTAGCAGGACAATGCTATAGGGACCAAGAACTCCCTGCCAGCCAACTTGTCCTATGGGAACCAACTCATGGAAGGATCAAAGAGGACGACCCTGCACAACTTCTGTGAAAATCCTCATGGTGGATGCCGGTGTTCACACTGCTGGAGAACTGGCAAATTCCATGAGAGACAGAGAGCACTGGAGATGCCGCATCCAGGCCCGACTGGAAAAGTTGTCAGAAGTTAAGTAAGAAGCAATATTTTTCCACAATCCAGGTTTTTTTTTTTCTAAATTTATGCAAAAAGGACAGTTTCGCAAGCCAGCATTATTTATCTTCAACATATTCAAGAAAAATAAAACAAAAACTCTTATTTCTCCAGTTTCTCAAGAGCAGCTCAGATTTAGTTTAAAATATTTTTTGTTCTGTATCAAATATTACAAGAAAATAATATAAAGCGTTACATCTAAAGTACACACAGATGTCAGATTTTATGCTGAATCACTTTACCTGCATTGTAACTCTCGTTGCACGGACCTCTCCTGGGGCTTTTTGGCTCTCGTCACACTGAACAGGTGTTTTTTTCCCCTCTTCAGGTGGTTGAATAAACTCAAGATGAAGCAGCCAAAACGGAATGAAAATACAACTACAGACACTTCGAGCAGCACACTGATAGACGTTAACACTGATCTTGCAATGTTGTTGACGTGCGGAAAAAAAGGCAGGCAGATTATCCACATTGCTGCTCCGTTTTTTTTTTTTTGTTTGTTGTTGTTTGTTTTTTTTGTTTTTTTTTGTTTTTTTTACATGGCAGCAGTCTGAAACAGCCTTAAAACTTAAATATTTCCACTCAGCTGGATGCAGACGCCTTGATTTTGGAGTGGTAGCTTCCCACACCATGTTTCTTTTGCCGTTTCTATGGTAAAGCGTAGCTTCCATTGGCAGCGCAACAGTTTGACGTCATCATGCAGCAGAGCCCAAATATCGCAATATTAATTTTTACACCGGTATCAAAATTGATACCAGTATTATCTTGAACGACATGATATGGTGCACCCCTACTTTATAACACTTCAGCAGTACCACAGGCTGATCACCTTCATGCCATGCCACACTGATGCACTAATTCATGCAAAAGGAGCCCCGACCAAGTACTGAATGTGTACATGGACATATTTTTCAGTTGGCTAACATTTCTATTAAAAATCAAATTTTTTAAAATTAATTTTATGTAATATTCTAATTTTATGAGAAACTGAATTTGGGGTTTTCATGAACTATAAGTCACAATCATCAAAATTAAAATAAACACTTGAAACATATCACACTGTGTGTAATGAATCGATACAAGTTTAATTTTTTTGAAATGAATTACTGAAATAAATCAACTTTTCATTGACATTCTAATTTATTGACATGCACCTGTATGTAGGAGATTGGATCTGCGTCGTCAACATGCACAGGCAAAACGCGATCACAAAATTTGGGTTGCAAGCGCTCAGTAGCGAAGGGACACTGCGGAGCCTAGGTGATTGGAGATGATGACAAAATTTACACACACAATCCTTGCACTCGAGCGGACGTGGAGAGCTGAGGTGCAGCATAAATGCAACTTAAGTGATATGTTCTTACCCTCTCCAAACGTGGGGGGCGTTGTTTCCTCCGTCGACGGTGCCGTTTAAGAAGTCTGGAGGCTGTGCTTTGTTCTGTTGCACTGCTGAACCTGCAAATTCAACATAAAGAAGTGTCAGGGAAAAAATAAAATTACTGTTAAAACCTTGAACATATTTTTTTAGTGTCTGAAATAAACAAGTTTATGCAAAGCCAATTAAGAATATCAAATGTAACAGTTAAAGGAAGTACTATCTTACCTGAAGAACATATACTGTATAGATTTACTTGTTGAAGACTAGTCAGTATAGAAAAACCATACTATTTACTTCCTGTAAGGGATAATAGATTAATTACCTGAAGTAGTCAAAAGTATCTTTAATGTAGATGTGAGGTGATAAGGTCAAATGTCAAGGTCTCAGGGTCATCCAGTGTTTAATTTTCTAAACTCAAACAAGAATAGCTGCAAATAAAACTTGCTGCAGAAACAGCAAATGTAAAGTTAAATGCATGCATTTGTTCGAGATCAAAAGGTCAACAGTCCAGGTCACAGGCTTAGCATGGAAAGGTCAAGTGCCTTCTAGTCATAACTATACTGATCTTTTTTGCTTTGGTTCTGGTTAAAACCTCTTCAGGAGTAAGAACAAACACACTGTCTTTGACATTCTTTAATTCAGAAGTACATTTCTTTTTGATTTGGCCATATACTAAAAAAAGATTCTTTCACTTTTGAGATAGTAATCATGCCCTCCACCCCACCAAAAATACATTCAAGGTTGAAGGTTGTAGAATGACATTTTTTTTTTTTTTACAACTGAGGCTGGAACATCTTATACTGGTGCTGAATGTACCAAAGAGACAAACCTTCAGTTTTAGACAAAAGAGCTTTATCTTTGAGTATTAAATCTCTCATATGCCATATATTAAATTTATTTAAAAATTTTGGAATAAGGGGTTGAAAACTGGATTGCACCCTGACAATCGGGGAAAAGTTGTGCCATCAAAGGGATGTATACAGCTAGGCCCAGAAATATTTGGACAGTGACACAATCTTCATGATTTGGGCTCTGCATGCCACCACATTGGATTTGAAATGAAACAACTACAACGGAATTGAAGTGCAGACTTTAAGGTTTAATTCAAGGGGTTGAACAAAAATATATGATTAAACATGTAGGAACTGTAGCTATTTTTATACAAATGCTCCTCATTTCAGGGGCTCAAAAGTAATTGGATAAATAAACATAACCCTAAGTAAAATGTTACTTTTCAATATTTTGTTGAGAATCCTTTGCAGGCAATGACTGCCTGAAGTCTGGAACCCATGGACATCACCAAACGCTGGGTTTCCTCCTTTCTGATGTTTTGCCAGGCCTTTACTGCAGCTGTCTTCAGTTGTTGCTTGTTTGTGGGTCTTTCTGCCTTAAGTTTTGTCTTGAGCAAGTGAAATGCATGCTCGATAGGGTTGAGATCTGGTGATTGACTCGGCCATTGCCGAATATTCCACTTCTTTACTTTAAAAGACTCCTGGGTTGCTTTTGCAGTATGTTTTGGATCATTGTCCATCTGTACTGTGAAGCGCCGTCCAATCAACTTTGCTGTCCAATCAACTTTGCTGCATTTGGCTGAATCTGAGCAGAAAGTATATCCCTATACACTTCAGAATTCATCCGGCTGCTTCTGTCTTTTGTCACATCATCAATAAACACAAGTGACCCAGTGCCATTGGAAGTCATGCATGCCCATGCCATCACACTGCCTCCACCATGTTTTACAGAAGATGTGCTGTGCTTTGGATCATGAGCTGTTCCAATTCTTCTCCAAACTTTCTTCTTCCCATCATTCTGGTACAGGTTGATCTTCGTCTCATCTGTCCAAAGAATGCTGTTCCAGAACTGGGCTGGCTTCTTCAGGTGTTTTTTGGCAAAGTCAATTCTGGCCTTTCTATTTTTGAGGCTGATTAATGGTTTGCACCTTGTGGTGAATCCTTTGTATTTACTCTCACTGAGGTCTTCTCTTTATGGTAGACTTCTGGAGAGTGTTCTTCACTTGAGTGGATGTTGTGAAGGGGTTGCTCTTCACCATGGAAAGGATTCTGCGATCATCCACCACTGTTGTCTTCTGTGGACGTCCAGGCCTTTTTGAGTTCCCAAGCTCACCAGTGCACTCTTTTTTTCTCAGAATGTACCAAACTGTTGATTTGGCCACTCCTAACATTTCTGCTATCTCTCTGATGGATTTCTTCTTTTTTTCAGCCTCAGGATGGTCTGTTTCACCTCCATTGAGAGCTCCTTTGACCGCATGCTGTGTGTTCAGAGCAACAGCTTCCAAATGCAAACGCCACACCTGGAATCAACTCCAGACCTTTTAACTGCTTAATTGATGACAGGTTAATGAGGGAAGAGCCCATGCAGCCTTGTTATTTTTTTTTTTTTTTTTTGCAGCCTTCTGCGTCAATTGTCCAATTACTTTTGGTCCCTTGAAAAAGAGGCGGCTACGTATTAAAGAGCTGTAATTCCTAAACCCTTGCTCCAATTTGGATGTGAATACTCTCAAATTACAGCTGAGAGTCTGCACTTTAAGCCCATATTGATTATATAATTGTATCCTGAATATGTTTTCGTAAACAGCTAAAATAACAAAACTTGTGTCACTGTCCAAATATTTTTGGGCCTAACTGTATATCCAGTTAGTGCAGCAGGAGGAAAGGAACTGCAGCATCTGACTTTAGCCGCCTCGCTCCCATGAGATTTTATGGTCATGTGAAATGGTGACATTTTGCAGTAATGTCTTAAGATGAACAAAAATTTCTAACCAGCATGCCCTACAGCATTACCACAATGCATTACTTTAGGTCACTTTGCACAAATCTGCATTAAGCCAAACACACCACCTATTACAACTGAGGGAAAAAGTAAAATTCAGGTTTACTCCTCAGCCTCTCACCTGCTCATAGTGTCATCGTCCTCAGAGTCACAGAAGCTGGTAGTTTCTAACTCGCTGCTCATCACTGTGCTAGAGCTCTCGTATCCTGCCAGGTGGCGCTCCAAGCGACTCTGGCCGTTCATCCGAGGCCCTGGGACCCCACAGAGGAATTCCGAAATACAAGAGGAGAGAAAATATTCAACATGAATTTTCATGTTTGCTCAAGTCTGTGTTTTGTATTTTTTGCTCCTATAGATTACAAACAGTCCCGCCTTGTCAGCATTCCCTGATAATATCATCTCGTGTTCTTTGTCTGGAAGACGGAGGCATGTCAAATCTTGGTAGGGCGCCATAATAAAGCAGTGTTTCCATCAGCAAAGTGGTCCACTGTTTCTCACCGTGCTGCTCCATGCTCTCTCTGTGCCGAGGTCTCTCTCTCCTGAAGGAAACTACAGATTCAGTTTCAGTCTGCTCGTCCAAAGTCTCCACGCTGCCCGTAGCATTGGGACTGTAAAGAAACAACACAATTACAGATGGAATTAGAGCATGACAACACTTCAGCAGTGGAGTTGAACTAATCAGTGTTTACATCTTAGCTACATATTTTCTTTAAATGTTATGCATGCATGTTGCTGTTGGAGCCTAAAACACTCAGGAAATTGCATGTTTTGCAGTTCTTTTTGCAACCTAGATAGTGACAACAAGGGTTTAAATTACAGGTGCATACTCCCTACTGATAAATATAGTATTGAAGCAGTGCTGCCAGTAAATAATCTTCATCACCAATTAAACTTTCTTTATTATTTTATTGATAACTGAATCACAAACAAAACAAATATCCAGCACAGAGCCCAACAACTTCTACGCCTTTGAGCGCCTGGTCCTGTCTCACCTCAAGTCCATCACCACTCCCCTCCTGGACCCGCTGCAGTTTGCCTACCGTGCCAACAGGTCTGTGGACGACGCAGTCAACCTGGCCCTCCACTCCATCCTGCAGCACCTGGACTCCCCGGGAACCTACGCCAGGATCCTGTTTGTGGACTTCAGCTCTGCATTCAACACCATCCGCCCCGCTCTGCTCCAGGACAAGCTGTCCCTGCTCAACGTGCCTGACTCCCTCTGCAGGTGGATCACCGACTTCCTGACGGACCGGAGGCAGCATGTGCGGCTGGGGAAGTCTGTCTCGGACTCTGTTAGCATCAGCATCGGATCACCCCAGGGCTGTGTACTTTCCCCCCTACTCTTCTCCCTTTATACCAACTCCTGCACCTCCTCCCACCAGTCTGTTAAGCTGATCAAGTTTGCGGACGACACCACCCTCATCGGGCTCATCTCCAACGGCGACGAGTCCGTCTACAGGAAAGAGGTGGCTCAGCTGGTGTCCTGGTGCAGCCACAACAACCTGCAGCTGAACGCTCTGAAGACAGCGGAGATGATTGTGGACTTCAGGAAAGTCACAACCCCCCTGCCCCCCCTCACCATCACAGGCTCTCCCATCACCATTGCAGATTCCTTCCGCTTCTTGGGCACCACCATCACCCGGGACCTCAAATGGGAGCCAACCATCAGCTCCCTCATCAAAAAGGCCCAGCAGAGGATGTTCTTTCTGCGGCAGCTGAGGAAGCTCAAGCTACCCACCAAGATGTTAGTGCAGTTCTACACGGCCATCATCGAGTCCATCCTCACCTCCTCCATAACCGTGTGGTACGCAGGAGCCACTGCCAGGGACAGACTAAGGCTGCAGCGCGTCGTGCGCACTGCTGAGAAGGTGATCGGCTGCAAGCTCCCATCTCTCCAGGACCTGTACATCTCCAGGACCCGGAGGCGTGCAGGTCGGATCATAGCCGATCCTTCACACCCTGGTCACGTACTGTTTGCCCCCCTCCCCTCAGGTAGAAGACTTCGGTCCATTCAAACTAAAACCTCCCGGCACATGAACAGCTTTTTCCCCTCTGCCATCAGACTGCTGAACATTAAGTGACTTATTGACTCTCGTGCACTATATACAGCAGCTCATGTCGTTCATCACTGTTTTTCTGTTGCATTATCGACTGCACTGTGGTACCCCATATTATCTGCTACTTGCTAATTTATTTAAAACTGCCTTGACTAGTATTACTCATTATTATTATTATTACTTATTATTCTACACTTATTGCCTGTTTTTAGTCTTTTAGTTTATCTCTTTATCTCATCATGTTTTTAATGTTGCAGCATGGCACCGAGACAAATTCCTAGTTTGTGTACTACATGAACAATGGCAATAAATCTGATTCTGATTCTACCATGGAGACAGCTATTTTGTAAATTTGTAGCCTTTGCTTTTTAAAAGACTTCATTATAAATGTGCAACTTTCTGGAATATATCCAACATTTAGTTCATTTGAAAAGGTCATGTCCCCAGTGGATCAGTGGTTTCCAACCATGGAGAGGCAAAGAACGCAGAGAAAAAAAAATTATTCTGTTCCTCTGTACTGACTAAAGCAGGATTTATGCATGTGCATCACGTCAACGCCATTATCGACGTCCGTCACCGACGCAGGGATCGTCAATTTTTTTCTTGTATGTTGGGTGAAATGCTTTGTTCCGTTGCCAAAATGGGTTTCAGTTGATGTGTAGAGTGATTTGTGTTTGCTGTGTGTTTTTGTTTATGAAATAGTATCAGACAAGAGCAGATTGCGATGGAGTTGGAGCTAATAAATGTTAAGAAAAAAGCAACTTTTAATATGATCGTTGCACAGACAAAAAGAGAAGTTGAAGAAAACTGTGTGTGTGACCACCGCTGCTGCCGTTATTTGACAATCTGTGTAATTACTGGGGTTATGACGAGCCACAAAATGTTCTGCATGTGCTTACTTCCACAATATTCTTTTGAATTTGGACCACTGTTTAACCGACTCACTTTGGAAATTGTGCCTCAGTGAACAGGAAGCTGGAGCAGCGGCAAGAACCAGGAAATGTGAAGGAGACAAAGCGGACCAATCACAGCTCTGCCTGCATCGCTGATGTGCACGTCGGGCGACGCAATAGGAACGCACGTTGCTGCCCCATCGTGTCAATGTGGGTGCATAACTTGTGTGTAAGTTTGCCAGGTGTTTTATTTTGAAAAATTGTGTATTCTCTCTTCCATTGCCTGACTTCCTGCTAGTTTCAATAATTAGTGGTAATGCTCAAAAATTTTACCCACATTCAAAGTCAAGCTGGGGCTGTGGGGAGGACCAGTGGACAGAGGGATATTTGACATGTTTCCAACATCAGCAGGGGTTTTGGAAGAAACTGAGTTTGGGCAGCTGGTGCATGATTACCCATCTTTGCTTTCAAAAGAGTTTGAGCGTTACTTCCTGAATGCGGAGTGGATTAGCAACCCTTTTACAAGCATGCATGCCATACGAGTCAATCCTGCTGTCTCCTTGCACAGAAACAAGTTCAGGGCTCCCAGGAAGGTGAGGGTTTGTTTTTTTTTTAAATCACACACATTGTTTAATGGCAATGTATGCCGTCCACAATTTTTTTTTTTTTTAATGTAAAACTGGTCCGTAATGTAAAAAAGCTTGGGGACCACTGGTACAAAAACAATGGATCATGTTTTTATTCTATTAGTATGAGCCACTTATATCTACCAAGGTTGTGGCAGGTCCATATACACTAAAGAATGGCCATATTTGTGCCACCATCTTACTATGGTAGCTCCAAATGGACAAATAGCCCTGTGTGGTAGTGAGACCTGCTATGATGTATGGTTTGGAGATGGTGGTGCTGACAAAAAGACAGGAGGTGGAACTGGAGGTGGCAGAGTTGAAGATGCCAAGATTTTCAATGGGAGGGACTAGGAGGGACAAGATTAAAAATGAGTATATCAGAGGGACAGCTCATGTTGAGCGGTTTGGAGACAAAGTAAGAGAGGCAAGGCAGAGATGGTTTGGACATGTGCAGAGGAGGGATAGTGGATATACTGGACAAAGCATGTTAAAGATGGAGCTGCCAGGCAGGAGGAAAAGAGGAAGACCACAGAGAAGATTGATGGATGTAGTGAAGGAGGACATGGACAGGGTTGGTGTTACAGAGAAAGATGCAAGGGATTGGGTGAGATAGAGGCAGATGATCCGCTGTGGCAACCCCTAAAGGGAGCAGCTGAAAGAAGAAGTAGTGAGAGCCTAGTGATAGTTAGCTTTTATTGATATTCACTATTAATTATATCGCCTTTCACCCGAAACGGGTATATCCACAGTTCCTTCCTTACTTCTCTCCGCTCTGCGTCGAGCCCGTCTTTTCTCGTGAGCTATCACGCTCTTTGTATTATGCGCCCTGCAAACTTTCCTCGTGAGGTTCTTCCATTCCGCTCTATCATGTACTACCAATTGCCATTGATCTAAAACATCGGCACACTTCAATGCATTTTTGCATGTGTCCCTAAAACGGAGTTTGGGTCGACCTACTTTGCGAGAACCATGAGCCAGCTCACAATACAGGAGTTCCTTCACCGGCCTATCATCATTCATTCGACAGACATGACCTAACCAGCGCAGGCGACTCATTACAAGCTTGATCTCGATGTCTTCGACGTGTGCCAGCCGCAGCACCTCCTCAATGCTGATGAAATCGTCCCACTTGATGTTTAGTATCAGGCAAAGGTGACGCTGTTGGATTATGCGAAGCTGCCTGACTTCGTGCTGGTATAGGGTCCAGGTTTCGCTGCCATACATCAGGAGGGACATAAGGCACTGATTGTAAACTGCGACTTTGGTAGAGACTGTGAGGTCATGCGAATCAAACACCCTCTTGCGCAGACTGCCAAAAGCACACGATGCTGCTTGAATGCAAGATGCAATATTCACTATTGCTTTAAAAATATTTGGACTGCAAATTTTTATGATCATTCTCTTGAGTACAGTACCAGCCAAAAGTTTGGACAAACTTCCCAAGTGAAAATCAATGTGTAGGTGTGTCTAAACTTTTGACTGGTAGTCTATATCAACCAAAGTGTAAAGTGTAAGCCTTTCTAACGATCATTTCTCCAACACAACATTCCCAGCCAGTGCCAATCATGAAATCAAAGTAGAGCGCAAAACTCTACCAAGGCAACCTGTTAGCTGTCAGCAGACGATGACCTCTGGTGGTTACTATCAAAACATTCAAACAGGTACTGCGTTCATTTTTCCTTTAGTGAATTTTTTAAATTCTTGGGTCCAGATGGTGATTCAAATCACCCTCAAAATATATCTGATTGATCCCTGTTCCATTTGAAAATGTTCTCGAAAATTTAATCAAACTCTTTAAACAACTTTTTAAGTATGTGTGTGTTTTTTGACTGTGTGTGAACAAACAGGTGAAAAATTCCAACATTGGTAAAAATTAATAAATAATTGCAAGCAGCACATTTTTGTTTTTTCCTTGCTGCTGGTTAGACTATGGAGATTATTAAGCATTTATAAGTATTTGTATGGCTGTCCTTCGTTGCCGACTGTCTTGTATTTGAGTTGAGGTCTTTCTCAAGCAGGCTCTAGTATGGGTAGTCAGACCCGCTCGGGATCTGCAGAAATGCTGACAACTGTTGCGATGGAAAATGCATGGAGTAGTTGCAGAGTGTCGTAGGTCATGTGCACGCTGATATTCTTGCTGACGTTGCTCTTCTACGGCTGACGTGGCTTTCCTCAACAGTCTTCGCCAATTGACTCTCCGGAGTGCATCCTCCCTGGTATCATGGGGGATGCCAGTTATCTTCATATGCCGCTTTAAGACATCTTTAAAACGCAATTTTTGTCCTCTATGGCTCCTTTTTCCTTGGCTCAGTTCTGAGTAGAACACAGCTTTTGGCAGTCTGCTGTTGGCCATCCAACGTATATGCACTGGCCAGCGAAGCTGTGACACGGTTATTAGGGCTTCAACACTGACTGTGTGCATGGCGCAGTACCTCAATGTCTGGGATATGGTCTTGCCACTTGATGTTGAGGATGGAGCATAGGTGGCAAAGCTGGAGTCTTGTCAGAGCCCTGATATGTCTGCGGTAAAGAATGGTACACTCGATGAAATAGAGCAGGCAAGGAAGAACTGCAGCTGAATAAACCTTCACTTTGGTTTTCGTACTGATGTCTTGACAACTCCAAAGTCTCTTGTACAGCGCACCATAGGCCTTTGTGGCGGAATGGATCCTCCTTTCCACTTCCAAATCTGCAGAGTTGGTGTTTGTGACGGTGCTGCCCAGGTAAGTGAAAGACTCTGTTGTCTTCAGTGGTTCATCGTGGACTGTACTCATTTCTGGCAGTTCAGTGGACATTGGAGGAGGCTGGTAAGAGCAGTTCGGTCTTGGATATGTTGATCTTTAGGCCAAACATATCAGCTGCAAAGGAGAAACGATCCACAATCTGCTGCATATCAACTGCATTACTGGCCACAAGGGCAGAGTCATCAGCATAGAGCAGTTCTCTGATGCACATCTCCTGTGTTTTTGTGTGGGCACGAAGCCGGGCAAGGTTGAACAGTTTGTCATCTGTCCTTGTGCGGAGAAACACGCCCTTGTTGAGCCCTTCGTTCATAGTGTCCAGCACAGCTGTGAGGTAGAGGGAGAAAAGAGTTGGTGCCAGTACACACCCTTGCTTCACACCGTGGTTGACCACAAAGGCATCCCTGGGTTCACCACCAACTGAGACTTGTGCCTTCATTCCATAGTGGACTGCTTGATAATGTTAACAAGCTTGTCAGGGCATCCATAGGTTTCGAGGACCTCCCAGAGGTTTGTGCGGTCCATGGTGTCAAATGCCTTTGCAAAGTCAACAAAGACAACATACAATGGCTGGTGCTGCTCTGCTGCCTTCTCTTGGAGCTGCCGTAGAGCGAGTATCATGTCAACAGTGGAATGGCCAACCCGAAATCCACACTGACATTCAGGGAGAACTTCTTCCGAAATGATTTTCAGTCTGTTCAAGACAATCTTGGCAAGGACTTTGCCAGCTATGGCCAGCAGTGATATTCCTCAATGGTTTCCGCACTCTGCAAGGTCGCCCTTTCTCTTGTAGATGGTGACAATTTAAGCATCTTGAAAGTCTTGGGGCACAGTACCAGAGAGTAGACATCTGTTGAAAAGGTCTAGTAGAGCTTCGCACAACTTATCACCACCATTTTTCAGGATATCTGAGGAAATGCCATCCAGTCCTGGTGCTTTGCCATTTGCCGTTGACTTCAGAGCATTCTTGAGTTCCTCCATGGTGACTTCCCCACACAGCTCATTCCTTGTGGGTCTCTTCTTCAGCTGCTGACATGGGTGTGCAGATCCTTTTTGGTTTAGCAGACTGTTGAAGTGCTCCTTCCATCTGGCCTTGATATCTTGAAGGTCTGTGAGCAGCTTACTACCATCCACTGACTTCACTGGGGCAACAGTGTAGTTCTTGGGTCAATAGATGGCTTTCAACCCGGCAAACAGTCAACGACGATTATGGCTGTCCGCCATACACTGCAATTCTTCTGCTCTCCTCTGCCACCAGTCATTCTTAAGAGCTTTCACTTCCCTCTGCACCTTGGCCTTGATTTCAGCAAGTGCACTCTTGCTTCTCTCAGAGTTCTCCTGAAGATTCCGAAAATGCTTCCTCTTCTTCTCTTCTAGGAGCCTCTCAATTTCATTGCCATGCTCCCAGAACCAATCCGGAGTCTTTAAATACTTACCAGTTTTAGTTGAGTATTTGCCCTCATATCATCTGTAAAAAGCTAATAAGTCTAATACATCAGCCTGACACTCCAAGAGTTGTGTCTCCATAATTGCTGCTAACATCAAAGCCCTTCTAACAGTCTTTCAGACACTACAATCAGAGGTTAGTTTACATTTTCCAGTCTGAGCAAAGACTCTGGTCAGGATCCAAGTACAGAATAAAACCTAATCACTAATGAGGTTAACTCTCCACTCAGTTCAAACCACACATTCAGGAAAGTTCAATAGAAATTGTTTAAATAGAAATTAGATCTGAAAACCATTAGGCAACGCTCTAAAACCCAAAGACAAAATCCAAACATACGAAGAGACAAATGAGCATACTACAGTCGTAACAGGAGGCTGTACTGACGGGTGTGAACTCCATGTAACCCCTAAACCAGACTTAAAGAACTCCACACGGCTGAGGAACGAACAGCAAAGTGTGTATAGTCTGCTCTGACACAAGCAATGTCAAAATACAACACTGGTTTTGGCATATTTTTATTGATGTAGATACTACTAAAAAAAAAAAAGCCATTTCTGAAATCTAAATTTATTTTTGGACCTTTTAGGTTGCCTTTTTTTCTTACAATGATCACATGTTGTTACAAAGTGAGATGTTGGTCTGACAATCACTTTGTCAACAAACCAAAGGACTCCGTCTGGAACATCTTTCAGCTAATTCTTTGATTTTTGACCCCAACCTCAGAATTCATAAGGAAAGAGGGCAAGTTAGCAGCTAAACAGCTGCATATGTCACCTACAAATAGGTGGAGTGAGTATGACATACTGTGATGCAAGGGTAAATATGGGGGAGGGGGGGGGAGTTCATAGCGGTCAAATTTGACCAAATGTGGTTTATTTTTCAACATAGTCTCCCCTTCGGTCCACACATTTCTTCTATTGGTGTTGCAGCACTTGGATCCCTGCAGCTGAAAAATAAACCACATTTGGTCAAATTTGACCACTGAACTTTTCAGCCCCCCCTCGTAGGACTGTGCAATATGGCATGAAAATAAAATCCCATTTGTTTTCACGTCACATTCGATTTTAGTCAATACTTTTGAATTCAAGACAAGTGGGGGGGTTTTTACCTCCTAAATACACACAATTCCCTATTGGAAATAAAGTGCAAACCTGGCCAAACCAAACCTTTTTATAATAAAGATTTGATCAAACAAAGCTAAATCCACACAGTTCTGATTAATAAAGAGCCAACTTAATTTTAATAAAATTAACTTGTAATGATGGTGAAGGGGGGTTAGAGCTGGAGGCTATCCCATTTACTCTTGTGAATGAGGATTTTTTTTTTTTAATTTTTTTTTAATTTTTTACAGTTTTCTTCTTTTTTTGACATTGTCCCAATGAAAAAAAACAAAAAAAACAAAACAAAAACCTGAATTTCAATTCAAAATCAAAGTTCTTAAAGCAAATATTCCATCCTTCAAAATTTAATAATTTTTCTACGGGTTCACAGACAGTCACCTTACAACCATGTTTGATTCCTCTGAATAGGCCTCATTACAAACATTTTTTTTCCCATTTTGTAATTGTGGCAAAAACAGAATAAACATGGAGCAAGTTTGGCCTTTCTTGGGAAAGATGCAGTAGAATTAAAAACAAGACAAAATAAACATACAATTGCAAATTATTTTATCCACCACAAGTCATCACCATCAACAACGAGCCGGTTGAGATTGTCAATACAGAGGAGTAGTCTATATGCAGGCAATCACATGCTAGACTCTGACAAATATGAAAGGGACTGAACTGAGATCTATTTGATTGTGTGAATATTAATTACAGAATAACTGAAAATGAATGGGACATCCAATATTAGCGACTGTTTAAGAACCGCTTATTTATTTTTTTGTCAGACCACTTATTTGTGTGTGTTATGTCCGTAAATAGTCTCTCAATAATGAGGCTAGGTGCACAACTGAACTTCTCTTTATTGCTGCTGTGAACGCCACAATACAACTGTCAGGCAGGGGCGTTGGCAAAGAGGCCGGACTTCTTCTTCTTCTCTCGGTTACTGGCGGACACCGTGCCCACTGATATTTATAGGAGCGGTGTAGTGGCGGAAAAGGAAGTGGGCGCCACTACACCGCACTTCACAAATAAGAGCATCTTTGAACATCACTGAACTATACAACCCCCCCCCCCCCCCGTAGAAAAGTCCAAAACACACGCAAGTATGTGGCGGTAATGCACCTGTAAGCTGGTTGCCAACTGCCAATCAAATCTAACAGAAGAAGAAGAAGAACAATTAAGACCCTCCCCAATTTAGGACCCGAATCACGCACTAAGAAAACTAAAACTGAAAACACTAGAGGGCCTATCACATCCACACAGCAAACCTACGTTAGGGGGGACGGGTGGACCACCGTCCTACCCCACACAGCAAGGTGGGTTATTCTTCCACTTCTAGAGCAAATAAAGTCCATACATCACTCTATACTAGTGCATACCTGTGCGTGCCCATGCATACCTGTGCATGCCTATAGAAACCAAGTATAAGCAAGTATTTCTGCATGCCCGTAAAAAGCAGGTGTAAGCAAGGGTGTAAGCAGGCATGTCAGCACTCATTCAGTGATGCCTGCCTTTGATCTTTGATGGTGTCATAGCGAGTCCTATGATCTTTGATGATGTCATAGCGAGTCCTATGATCATGAGTGATGACTGCCTTTGATCTTTGATGTCAGTGAGTCCTATGATAGTGAGTGATGCCTGCCTTTGATCTTTGATGATGTCATAGTGAGTCCTATGAACTTTGATGATGGCAAAGCAAGCCCTATGATGCCTGCATTTGATCTTTGATGATGTCATAGTGAGTCCTATGATCTTTGATGATGTCATAGTGAATCCTATGATCGTGAGTGATGCCTGTGTTTTGATCTTTGATGATGTCATAGCGAGTCCTATGATTGTGAGTGAGCGTGAGTGATGCCTGACTGAGCTTTGATGATGTCATAGTGAGTCCTATGATCGTGAGTGATGCCTGCCTTTGATCTTTGAGGTGTCTATATAACATCATATAGACATCATGTAGACATCATAGGCACATCATAGGAGATCATATGATCTTTTAGCGAGTCCTATGGTGGTGACAGACACACAGAGATTTCTTGAATTATATAGAGTGATGAAGTGATAATTCAAGAAAATCTGTGTGTGTGATGATCTCACTATGACGTCAAAGATCAAAGGCAGGCATCACTAAACGAGTGGTGATGTCAAAGATCAAAGGCAGGTACCAGTCCTATGACATCAAAGATCAAAGCCAGGCATCACTGAACGAGTGGTGACGTCAAAGATCAAAGGCAGGTTTCACCATGGTTACTGCTGCCATGGTAACCATGTCAAAGATCAAAGGCAGGCATGCAGCAGAAATACTTGCTTATACTTGGTTTCTATGGGCATGCATGGGTACCACGTCAAAGATCAAAGGCAGGCATCACCATGGTTACTGTTGCCATGGTAACAGTAACTTTCTACAGGCATGCAGAAATACTTGCTATGGTACCATGTCAAAGATCAAAGGCAGGCATGCAGCAGAAATACTTGCTTCTGTAAGTTGGTTGCCAACCACAAATCAAATCTAAATGAAGAAGAAGAAATGCTTGCTTATACTTGGTTTCTACGGGCATGCAGAAATACTTGCTTATACTTGGTTTCTACGGGCATGCACGGGTATGCACTAGTAAACTAAAATCACTGCCGTGTTCCTAAGCTAAATAAAACACACAAAATAATCCCAGAACAACATACAACCGTATGAACATTAGAACACTTACAGTGGGGCAAAAAAGTATTTAGTCAGCCACCAATTGTGCAAGTTCTCCCACTTAAAAGATGAGAGAGGTCTCCAATTTTCATCATAGGTATACCTCAACTATGAGAGACAAAATGAGGGAAAAAAAATATCCAGAAAATCACATTGAATGATTTTTAATGAATTAATTGGTAAATTCCTCGGTAAAATAAGTATTTGGTCAATAACAAAAGTTTATCTCAATACTTTGTTATATACCCTTCGCTGGCAATGACAGAGGTCAAACGTTTTCTGTAAGTCTTCACACACTGTTGCTGGTATTTTGGCCCATTCCTCCATGCAGATCTCCTCTAGAGCAGTGATGTTTTGGGGCTGTCGCTGGGCAACACGGACTTTCAACTCCCTCCAAAGATTTTCTATGGGGTTGAGATCTGGAGACTGGCTAGGCCACTCCAGGACCTTGAAATGCTTCTTACGAAGCCACTCCTTCATTGCCCAGGTGGTGCGTTTGGGATCATTGTCATGCTGAAAGATCCAGCCACGTTTCATCTTCAATGCCCTTGCTGATGGAAGGAGGTTTTCACTCAAAATCTCACGATACATGGCCCCATTCATTCTTTCCTTTACACGGATCAGTCGTCCTGGTCCCTTTGCAGAAAAACAGCCCCAAAGCATAATGTTTCCACCCCCATGCTTCACAGTAGGTATGGTGTTCTTTCTCCTCCAAACACGACAAGTTGAGTTTTTACCAAAAAGTTCTATTTTGGTTTCATCTGACCATATGACATTCTCCCAATCCTCTTCTGGATCATCCAAATGCTCTCTAGCAAACTTCAGACGGGCCTGGACATGTACTGGCTTAAGCAGGGGGACACGTCTGGCACTGCAGGATTTGAGTCCCTGGCGGCATAGTGAGTTACTGATGTAGCCTTTAGGCCCTTTTCCACTAGCCCCGCTTAGCCCAACACGGGACAGCTCAGCACGCGTTGTAGCTTTTTCCACTAGCCCCAGCACGGTTTAACAGGTGCTATTTTCATGCCTGATCGAGGGCAGGGTACAACCGTGCTGAGTTGTGCCGAGATGTGACGTCAACAGCCTGGTCGCCGCTGATTGGTCAGGTCATAACGTCACGAAAGCGACCGTCTTCTGATGAATCTACACGACCGCCATTTGCAATATTTCACGGACTAACTCGGTCACAGAGTAAATACGATATTAATACAGACAGCGTTGTAGGTTTTGCGGAACTCTACACCGTGGTCCAACGAAGAGGTGCGGAGTTTCCTCTGCTTGGTGGCAGATCCACAGTGAGAGGAGCGACCCGCACCAATACAAATGCAGCCCAGCATAGAACCGGACTACGGACAAGCTGAAGACGAACGTGAGAGAACCATCGATGGTGAGTGATTTGTAATAATGTGCATCTATTCGCTTATTTATCCTGTTGGTGGTAAGCTCACTTTTTTGAGCCATACAGCGCCGTCCTATGCTGGCTAACGAGTTTTAGCTAGTAGCTAGCTAGCCAGCTAGTAGCCAACTCTGCTGATTCGCGCTTGTTTTCTCCTAAATATTTGCTTGTGAGAGCAAAACGATGAAATATGTTAATCCTGGTTAGTGTACGTATTGCACTTTCGTGCTGCACATTAAATTGTGTGCAATTTAATGCTAGAATGTTTTTCCACATGCCAGGGGTTAGCCTCCCTCAGTGTTTGTATTGTGGATACAGGTGAAATGGACCACAGGAGCCGAAATCTCGACATATTAAAAGTGCTATTTCAAACCAGTGATTTATAAAGTCATTCATATAATTTTCTAAAGCGTCAGAATAGACCCACACACCTATTCTGTGGATCCTGCAGTGCTTGTCAGGAAAACGAAGCATTTTGTCACATCCCACCACTGACTTTCACAGGTGTATTTCCCTAATACAGGTACATCTCCAAAAATTAGAATGTCATGAAAAAATTCAATATTTTTTGTCACTCATTTCAGAAAGAGAAATCCGTATATTATATCGATTCATTACACAGACAGTGATATATTTCAAGCGTTTATTTTAATTTTGATGATTATGGCTTACAGCCCCTGAAAACCCCAAATTCAATTTGGCAAAAAATTTGAATATTACATAAAATTAACTTTAAAAAATAGTTTTTAAATATAAATGTTGGCCGCTGAGGTGTTGGTTAATATGGGCTGTAGCCGTAATCATCAATATTAAAATAAACACTTTCAATATATCACTGTCCCTGTAATGAATCTATATATGGGTTTCACTTGCTGAAATGAGTGACAAAAATATTGAATTTTTTCATGGTATTCTAATTTTTGAGATGTGCCTGTATAAGTGTTGAACTTGCTTGAACCTAACCACCATTCATTTCTGTCGTTCGTCTAGGCAAGAGGAAAGCAGCCGCCCCACAACGGACCTTGCCACTGTGGAACGTACTGAAATCCTTTGCTTTTATAGGTAAAGTGTCAAAACCAAAGTAGCACAATTTCCACTTAATATAAAAGGGACTGAACTGAGATTTATTTGATTGTGTGAATATTAATTACAGAATAATTGAAAATGGATGGCACATCAACTGTAAAATAAACTGCTTGTTAATGTATTTATTTTTTTGTCAGATCACTTGTGTGATCCTTTGTGAGTTATGTTCATAACTGTATGTTTTGGCGAATATGAGATGTTCAGTCATCAATATAATTTACTTTATATGTGTAGTTTATAGTCTATCATCAATAAACTCATGCAGTAACAGGACACATTACAAATATTTGAGACCATTGTAGTGCTTCCTTTTATATTTTAGCAATGCAAGTACAAAACACCGCCCACACATGAAGCCAGGGCAAGAAGAGACACTTTTACAGACAAGACAAACTTTTACTGATAAAAACTTCATATTTTGACTGAGCGACTCCATACTCGGTGATGCACACCTTCAGTTAAAGTACTATATTCCATTCAAGTGAATGTATTATTTCATTCTGATTGCTGAGGCCACAGTAAAAACAGATGATTTTAAATGTAACCCAGCCCTTGTAAAATCTACTGAAGCGCAGCTACATGAAAATTGTGGTTAAATACAACAACGAAGTACTTTATTGTCACATTCAAATTGTAATCCCTCCCGTTTTGTTTTTCTTTTGAATTCATGGATGGAATATGGGTGGGCAATATAAGCTGCGGCTTCAGCCATCACCCATTTCAGATAACCTATGTTGAACTGTATAATCAGAGGAGTTATTGTTTAATTTGACCTTGTTAGATTTTTTCCCCTTTGTTATATTATTCTATTTTCTTTTAATCTTTACTTTTAATCAATCCGAAATAAAGATTCATTCATTCATTCACATTCCACCACTGGCTTTTAGCAACAAGTGTATTTCCCAAATATGTTTTAAACTTGCTTTAATTAACCACCACCCATTTGTCTTTTGTCTAGGCAAGAGGGAAACTGTCCACCCCAACTGGACCTTGCCTCACTATTTACAGAGATGCAGGCTGAAGATCTGCTGAACCAGGACCAGTACGAGGGGCCGATCCAGTTGCTTCTCAGTGAGGCAGCGTGGCGTGTGTGACCCATTCCAGTTTTTATTTATTTATTTTTTTTTACAGTTTGAATTTTGCACATTCTGAATAATCTGGAATTTGCTGCTGATTGTAATAAACAATTTAGTGAGTTATGTGTTTGCATTATGATTTTCTATTTTGTCTGTTAAGACACCGGTGGGAAAAGAGTAAACTGTACAAAGCATTTATCGGTGACCTTGAAAATAATGGCTCATTTTTAAGAAAAAAGTAACCAAATCAATTATTTTATTAACTGAAGACTGTATTGTTGGATGTGCCACCGCAGAAGACCCTGCATACTTTAGTGACAGTACCAGTATATGGAGGAATTCTGGGTCATATTAGCATCTGCTCTTCATCATAATGGGTTTGGGCGGGGGCGTCTAATCATGTGCCATGGAGGGCCAAGACCCTGCAGGCTTTACCTCCAACCAGTGTCTTCAACAGCAGATTCCACTGAACTTCTTCCACTGACTGCTGATCAGTGAGAACACCTGCTGAAGAGACTGGGTAGAAGAGAGAACCTGCAGGGTCTTGGCCCCCCATGGCACATGATTGGAAGCCCCCAGATTAGGGTTTAATGGGATTTAACATTTTAACACAAACTGCTTTATGGTTCATAATTCTGTTGACAGACTTACACCAAACCAAAAGTGATTTCTCAAACTGCTGGATTGTTCTTAGACAGCTTTTCCAATCTTTTAGTATTTAATTTGTGCCACATGGTGGTAACCTTCACATATAAAAAAGAGGCATCTGCAAAAACTTCAGAGGTTTATTGTCAGTGCAATTCCCAGTGCAATACTACATGAATGCATGTATAGTACATTGTTGATGCAGAGAATATATATTTCTACAGTACATGTATCTAGTAAATCAAGTATTTTCCATGTAACCTTGTGACTGCATTATTTTAATTGCTTTTAATCCTAGATCAAGTTTGTTTTGGCCTAAAATGCATCATAACTGTCAAATATATCTTATTATACGTAACTCAGTACTGTTTACTTTTGGAATATATATTTTGTGGCTAATATAGTTATTAACATGGCGATCAAGTTGTGTCAGCTGATCATTTTTTGCTATGACACCACCTCAGACTCAGTGCTGCTGCAGCAGGTACATCCATGATGTCTCAACAGTCTCTCCATGATTTTCACGCAGATCAGAGCAATTTTTGGCACAGGAAATAAACGTTTCTACAGACATTCTTAAGCTCTATCACCACTGATCGTTTGTGAAGCTGGGGTGACATCAGTGACAGGCTGTGTTGAACTCCCAGACCGACCGTTTGAAGTGGTAATTTCCCCACAACAGAGCCATCTGAAACACACACACACACACACACACACACACACAGAGCGTACATATTTTAGTACCTAACAGCGATAAGTTGCAGACATTACAGTGTAGTACGACGTACTTATAGCAAACTAGCATTAGCAACATTAGCTTACCGTCATATATGACCTAGTTTGTATCCTCACGTCTTCGGCTTTCTAAGGAGCTGCAGAACTATTCCAGAGTGTTTCATCTCGCTGCCTGTACCCGTGTCTGGCGGTCCTTTTTGGCATTTACGGTGAAAAAAGCCACAAACCGAGGAGTCGCCTTGTACAGCCGCCATGATGCATGTGTTATGTTTTGCTTGGGTCACGTGTTTTACGTCACGGGAGTGTGGTGCCGCCTTGCTGTAAAAAAAAAAAAAAATCCCGCCCACCCCAGCTTAACCCGGCTGTAATGGAGACACAACCGAGCCGAACCGTGTCGAAGTGAATCGACACGTGGCGAGGTGTGCTGGGCTAGTGGAAAAGTGCCTTTTGTTACTTTGGTCCCAGCTCTCTGCAGGTCATTCACTAGGTCCCCCCGTGTGGTTCTGGGATTTTTGCTCACCGTTCTCGTGATCATTTTGACCCCACGGGGTGAGATCTTGCGTGGAGCCCCAGATCGAGGGAGATTATCAATGGTCTTGTATGTCTTCCATTTTCTAATAATTGCTCCCACAGTTGATTTCTTCACACCAAGCTGCTTACCTATTGCAGATTCAGTCTTCCCAGCCTGGTGCAGGTCTACAATTTTGTTTCTGGTGTCCTTTGACAGCTCTTTGGTCTTGGCCATAGTGGAGTTTGGAGTCTGACTGTTTGAGGTTGTGGACAGGTGTCTTTTACACTGATAACAAGTTCAAACAGGTGCCATTAATACAGGTAATGAGTGGAGGACAGAGGAGCCTCAAGAAGTTACAGGTCTGTGAGAGCCAGAAATCTTGCTTGTTTGTAGGTGACCAAATACTTATTTTACCAAGGAATTTACCAATTAATTCATTAAAAATCCTTCAATGAGATTTTCTGGATTTTTTTTTCTCATTTTGTCTCTCATAGTTGAAGTATACCTATGATGAAAATTGGAGACCTCTCATCTTTTAAGTGGGAGAACTTGCACAATTGGTGGCTGACTAAATACTTTTTTGCCTCACTGTATTTTCACACATGCACAAATACATGAACATTAAAACTATTCTTTTTTTTTTTTCATTATCATCATCATCGGGACATCATCACATCAAGACAAAGATTTCATGAATTATATACAGTGGTGTGAAAAAGTGTTTGCCCCCTTCCTGATTTCTCATTTTTTGTATGTTTATCACACTTAAATGTTTCAGATCATCAAACAAATTTAAATAATAGATAAAGATAACACAAGTAAACACAAAATGCAGTTTTTAATTGACAGGGATGGCAACAATAAATTCTGATTTCAGCTGAAATCTAATTTGGTCGATTGACTTGTGGGGGGGGCCGGGGGGGGGGGCGCAGCCCCCCTGAAGCTGAGAGGTTTTCAGTAAAACTGAAGTAATTTAGAAAAAAAATGAAATACTAGACTTAGATAAATCATTAAATTTAATGAAAAGTTAACTTACTTTTTCTTCAATGTTGTCTCACTGTCTTTAGTCCAACATATTTAACAGTTCTATAAGAGTTTCTTCACTTTTGATCCATAGTTAATCAAGTCTTTACAATACACACAAAAAGCTTTTCCGGCCACATGTGGTTTCTTCAGAAATTGTCCGAGTACCTCGTCGAACTTTGAGCCAATTTTCACCTTTACCGTCACTTTTCTCTCAAGCCAATTCCATCGGAACTTATTTTTGACACGTTTGTCTATTTCTAGCACTGATGACTCCTGATCCTTCGATAAAAATCTCATAATTCCGCTGAAAACGATACCGAAAGCTCAGAATTCCAACACAAACACGCCGCCATGAATTTTTGACAAAGCATACAACGAGCCATTTGATTGTCCCCAATCATTTCCAACTATCCAATCGCAGGGCCATTTACAATACAGTAGTAGCTTGAGTACAAAACATCCGGGTTATCGCGAGAGACTTGACCCAGGGAAGCGCCAAGCACTTATGTAATAGTGTTGATTTTCGCTAAAATCGGTAACATCGGTGACAATAAGGTACCTTACCCCCCCTAAAATTTTCTCAATGGATTTAGACGATTCATAGAAATGATCAATTTGAAAATAAATCGGCGGAAATCCGCGGATCGGCGGAAAATTGCCATCCCTGAATTGAAGGTGTTTATTATAAAGGGTAAAAAAACCAAACTCCAAACCTACATGGCCCTGTGTGGAAAAACTGATTGCCCCCCTGTTAAAACATAAATTAGCTGTGGTTTATCACATCTTTGGTAAGTTCAGTTCCATCTTCTAACCATTTCTAAAGCTTTGGGACTCCAGTGAACCACAGTGAGAGCCATTATCCACAAACGGCAAAACCATGGAACAGTGGTGAATCTTACCAGGAGTGGCCGGCCAACCGACCAAAATTACCCCAAGAGTGCAGCGACAACTCTTCCAAGAGGTCACAAAAGATCCCACAACAACATCCAAAGAACTTCAGGCCTCACTTGCCTCAGTTAAGGTCAGTGTTCATGACTCCACCATAAGAAAGAGACTGAGCAAAAATGGCCTGCATGGCAGAGTTCCAAGACGAAAATCACTGCTGAGCAAAAAGAACATAAAGGCTCATCTCAGTTTTGCCAGAAAACATCATGATGATCGCCAAGACTTTTGGAAAAATACTCTGTGGACTGACAAGACAAAAGTTGAACTATTTGGAAGGTGTGTGTCCCATTACATCCGGCGTAAAAGTAACACAGAATTTCAGAAAAGGAACATCATCCATCCACCCATCTTCTTTTGCTTAATCCTTTTCGGGTCGCAGGGGGGCTGGAGCCTATCCCAGCATCATTAGGCGAGAGGCAGGGCACACCCTGGACAGATCGCCAGTCCATCGCAGGGCCAACACAGAAAGACAGACAACTATTCACTCTCACAGTCATACCTAAGGACAATTTAGAATCCCCAGTTTGATGTCAATTAACCTAACTTGCATGTTTTTGGCATGTGGGAGGAACACGGAGAAATCCCGGAGTAAACCTACAATGCCAACAGTAAAATATGGTGGTGGTGGTAGTGTGATGGTCTGGAACTGTTTTGCTGCTTCAGGACCTGGAAGAATTGCTGTGGTAAATGGAACCATGAATTCTGCTGTCTACCAAAAAATCCTGAAGAAGAATGTCTGGCCATCTGTTCGTGACCTCAAGCTGAAGCGCACTTGGGTTCTGCAGCAGGACAATGATCAAAAACAAACCAGCAAGTCCACTTGTGAATGGCTTAAGAAAAACAAAATGAAGAGTTCGGAGTGGCCTAGTCAAAGTCCTGACCTGAATCTGAATGAAATGCTGTGGCATGACCTTAAAAAGGCGGTTCATGCTCGTAAAACTCTCCAATGTGGCTGAATTACAACAATTCTGCAAAGATGAGTAGGCCAAAATTCCTCCACAGCACTGTAAAAAACTCATCGCCAGTTATCGCAAATGCTTGATTGCAGTTGTTGCTGCTAAGGGTGGCCCAACCAGTTATTGGGTTTAGGGGGCAATCACTTTTTCACACAGGGCCATGTAGGCTTGGATTTTTTTTCCCTTAATCATAAACACCTTCATTTAAAAACTGCACTTTGTGCTTACTTCTGTTATCTTTGTCTAATATTTAAATTAGTCTGATGATCGGAAACATTTAACCCCTTGCACTCTGGTCAATTTCCCTAAAAACGCCTACGGGCATGCACAGGTACACACAGGCATGCACTAGTCTATCTATAAATCAAGAAATCTGTCTCTGTGTGTGTGTGTGTGTGTGTGTGTGTGTGTGTGTGTGTGTGTGTGTGTGTGTGTGTGTCAATCATAGGACTCACTATGACATTATCAAAATCACAACCATAGGACTTTGTGTGTGTGTCACGATGATGGGACTCGCTATAACATCATCAGAGATCAAAGGCAGGCATCACTGAACAAGTGGTGACGTCAAAGATCAAAGGCAGGTTTCACCATGGTTACTGTTGCCATGGTAACCATGTCAAAGATCAAAGGCAGGCATCACCATGGTTACTGTTTACATGGTAACCATGTCAAAGATCAGAGGCAGGCATGCAGCAGAAATACTTGCTTATACTTGGTTTCTATAGGCATGCACGGGTACCATGTCAAAGATCAAAGGCATGCATCACCATGGTTACTGTTGCCATGGTAGCATCCAGACCTACGGCATGCAGAAATACGTCCTTATACTTGGTTTCTACAGGCATGCACGAGTATGCACTAGTCATATTATAATTCAAGAAATCTCTGTGTGTCACAATCATAGGACTTGCTATGACATCATCAAAGATGACAGGACTAGCAATGACATCATCAATATCATAAGACTCGCTATGACATCATCAAAAATCAAAGGCAGGTATCACTGAATGAGTGGTGATGTCAAAGATCAAAGGCAGGTTTCACCATGGTTACTGTTGCCGTGGTAAAAGCAACTTTCTACGGGCATGCAAAAATGCATCCTTATACTTGGTTTCTACGGGCATGCACAGGTATGCACTAGTTTCTCTTCAAAACACCTACAAAGAACCACACTATTGGAACTCGTTTTCCTCAGTATCATATATATAAACTCACACTTCACTAGGCGAAGTAGGGGAGGAACTGGCCTGTGAGGGCCGTGGACAGTCTCTCCGTAAGTCCGCCCCGGAAGCAGCATGCCTCCTGGGCCACAGCTGATCGCATAAACGGTAATGCGTCTCCTCTTCCTTGCTGCTGGGCGTTCGTCTTGTCCGGGCCCACCACCCGAAGCCTCCTCCCAGGCACGTCGCAGCTCACTGGCGCACCTCCACGAGCCATCTGACAGTCGAAAATAGGCTGCGCCTCGTTTAGCCACAATGCGCAGCTGCCCCTGGTGATCTTCAGACTGTCGTTTGGTCTGTATTCTTGGTGGTTGTCCCTCCTCACGAGCCCGAAGCAGAACTGCGACTCTCAGAGGGGTCTTGCTCGGCTTGCAGTGTTGCTGCTTGGCACACGGTTTTTCCATGCCTGACGGTCTGGCCCCAACTGCTTTTAAAGCTGCTGCACCTGTCGCTGTTGTAGCCCCAGATTCTCCGGCCCACTGTGACCAAGCTCCGGAGAAAACTGGAGCTAGCTGGTCGGCATCGCTTGTCAACGCAGGCGCCTTGCCGTTACACTCAGTACCCTCATCCAGGGTGGATGAGACGCTGAGACGCTCCTGCATCGATCCTGAGTGAGGCTGGTCCTGCTTGCCCTCCAGGGTGCCCGGTAAATCCTCATCCCACATTGTGTCATCCTCCACTCTCAGAACCGGCCGGTTCCTCTGTCCACAATCAGACCACTCCTCCCCAGTGTCGGTCTTAATGGTGAACCCCAGACCATAAAATAGGTCACAGCCCATGATATTGTCGCCTCAGGCCGTCACAATGAATTTGAAGTCAGCCATCTCCGCCGACTTGTACAGTGCCGTCAACACCAGTGTTCCCACTGTGCACAGCCGTCCACCTCCATAAATATAGAGTGGCGCTGGGTCTCCTGCAATCCTATAGTGGGGAAAGAATTTTCTCATCATAGCCCAATTCAGCAGAGAACCCTCTGGCCCCGTGTCGATCAGCAGTGGCACCTCCACACCATCAAGCTCAACTGTGCAGACCATGTACCCATTGGTACTCGGAGACACTGCATGAACAACTGTTGGAGTGGGGGGGGGGGTCTCGATTTCCTTTGTGGGCTCCCTTGCTCGGACATATGGTACACCCTGGCACAGTGGTTCAAGCGTCCACACTTGCCGCAGTGCTTCCCTCTCACCGAGTAGTTCCTGGCCTTTAAACGGTGCTTCACAGACCCACAACCCATACACATGGGTTTTCCCGGGGTAGACCTAAATTTTGCAGCGTTGGTCTCGGTGGCATCGTCCTCCACGCTGTCATTGCTGTCTGGGTCCACTACTTGTGTCGTGGCGGAAACTCCAGCTGCCATTGTGACAGACGCTCACTTAGCTCTGAAGCTAGCTTGTCCGCTGTCTCCAATTGGAGAGCCAACTCAATAGCTCTAGCTAGCGTCAAGTCACCCAGTATTGTGAGCAGTATCGCAGCATTGTTAGTGTGCTCCGCCAGCTGGTCGCAAACCATCTCCTCCTCCAGCAGACCAAAACAACACTCACTAGCCAGTAGTTTCACGTAGGTGATGAACCGCTTGATAGGTTCACCTGCCCATTGGTGGCGTTGCCGAAACTTGATCCTCCAGACGATGACACTGTCCAGGGCACAAAAGTGGCGCGCCATCAGCTCGACCACGTCCTTGAATCCATCCGAATTACCAAGTATGCTTAGTATCCTCTGGTCCTCAGTTCCCAAATTGTGCGCCAGGAGTGCGTGTGCCCTGAGCTTGTCCATCTCACCCAAATTGAGCGCCACGATGTATGTTTCAAAGGCTGCATACCATCTCAGCTAGGGGACGGGTGGCTCGCCCGGGAGCTCCAGGAAGGGCTGAATTGGAGAAATGCATGCTTCCATGCTTTATCCTTGTCGCCAAAATGTTATGTCTGCAAATAGTCTCTCAATAATGAGGCCAGGTGCACAACTGAACTTATCTTTATTGCTGCTGTGAACGCCACAATAGGCAGGGGCGTTGGCAAAGAGGCCGGACTTCCCTGCCTGCTGATATTTATAGGAGCGGTGTAGTGGCGGAAATGGAAGTGGGCGCCACTACACCACACTTCACAAATAAAAGCATCTTTGAACATCACTGAGCAATACAACACTGTGATCTTTTATGGCTTATATTCATAAGTATAGTATCTTGTACTTTGGGGAATGCGAGTTGTTCAGTTATCATTATAATTGTTTTAGTTATATGTGTAATTTATAGTGTATCGTCAATAAAACTCGTGCAGTACTATAACAGGACACGTTTACAAATATTTGAGACCCATTTTTTTTTTTTTTTTTTTGTTACTTATTTGTACCCGTAGGTAGACTTGGTTTGCAGTCTGGTGACAAGCCACTGGCTGCTGGTCGCTGCGTGCGCGAGCGCCCTAAACCTACATGTTTTTGGTGTGCGGGAGGAAACCGGAGAAATCCCGGAGTAAACCCGCGCAACACGGGGAGAACATGCAAACTCTACACAACTCACTGTTGGTCGGGGGCTGGGATCGAACCCACGATCTCATGATCCCCGCGATCCCCCGGCCGAGGGTAAAACTGTGCTGCCACAGTGCTAAACCACTGCGCCACCGTGCAGCCCATTGTAGTGCATCCTTTCACATTTTAGCAATATTATAAGTACAAAACACTCAACATTATTATACACAGCAGAATGACCTGTTTGGCTGCAACTGTTGCATCAGTGTTGCTCATTTGTCTGTAAATATTTAAATAAAAATTATTTACTTCATTATTTGGGCATTTGTGTCTTGTCGTCATTTAGTCAAAGTGTGCATATGTGTCCGCATATGATATGCAATTGATCTGGCCATTCCTCTCCACAGTCATGGCGGTATTATTAAGTTTTTAATTTTTAGATAATCATGCGGGTGGGGGGACTCACGGTCCTGCAAAGGACAGTGGTACCACATGGGTGAAGCAGCAGTTGGGACTCTCGTCTACCACTGACCGGGCAAGCAGGGCGTGCCTCCCCAGTTAACAGGAGTCACGGCTGCTGTTTCATCCGTGTGCCACCGCTGTCCTTTGTAGCACCGCGGGTCCCTGCCAGCGCCCCCCACACACCTCATGTTCTCCATGCCAAATTAACCATTAGACCTACGTAATCAGGCAACTTTATGGTATATTTTTTTAAGCATTAAATCTTCAGTATTTTCTTTTTCTGGTCAAATTTGTCGCCTTTTGCTTCCTTGTTGTGCTCACGAAGCGCGGTGTCAATCCAAAACCCCGTCCACACTTCTAGAAGGCTGGGTATGAGACATAGCGATGGCTAAACTTTTATTGATAAAAATTACATGTTTTGACTGAGTAACTCCATACTCGAGGATGCATACCCTCGTAACCTCAGCAAAGCACTTATAAAATCTGGTCAGTCTGACGAACAGTTCAAGAGATATGTGAGAAACAGACAGATAGGGATGTGATTTGGGGTTGGGGAAATTATCTTAAAATTTAGCAGGGGGGCAGAGCCCTGGTGGGGGGGCAAGGGGGGCGAAGCCCCCCGAAGCTCCTGGTTTTTTATGATTTTTAAGTACCAGAACTGTGCTTAAATAACAGAAAACAAACAGCTGAATGTCACTTATTACTGTATAACATTGACTTGTGTTCCAAGAAGATAGCATTCCTAAAATATTCCAACAAGCATTATCCATCACATGTGTGGCATTAAAAATATTTTTTAAATAAAGTCCAAAACATCTTCAGCAGGCAAGATGAAGAAAAGTGAAAAGTGAACTCCTGTGGCAGCTAGAAAGGTCTACATTTAACCATGAGAAACTCCAGGTTAGCTGAGCAGTGTCTCCCAACAGTGACAGAGTTTGTGCACCAAGCCTTGTTAATATAAATGCACACTCCCCCACGTCTTACTGGAGTCATCAGCTGCTCCGTCTGCCCGGAGAGTGTGCCGTCCGGCCAGCTCGACAGCACCGTCAAGTACTCCACTATGTAGCCATGTTTCCGTGAAAATCATGATATTACAGTTCATAAGTTTCTTATTGTTGGTGATCCGAAGCTGTAGCTCATCCATTCTGTTCGCCACTGACCGTACATTAGCGAGGAAAATGCTGGGTAGAGAAAGCCGGTGCGGTGTTAGCTTTAGCTTAGCTCTTAGCCCTCCGCGCGTCCCCTGCCTTTGTTTACAGTCTCTACGCCGCCTGCAAGCACTTCCGGTCGGCCGGGTAGCTTACCTAGCGTCGGGTGTTCTCCAGAGCTCAGGGATGAAACGTAGGTTACTGATAAAAAGGTTGTTATTTTGTAATCCAATGTCCAGAAGTTCATTTCGGGTGTAGGATGTAAAAGCGAAGCTGTTCTGAACGAACAGACCCGAAATGAGCAGAAATATCGCTGCTAATCCACAAAATCTGAAGAGACGCTGAGCCTCGCGTTGTGCACGCGCCGCCATCTGGTCTGAAAATTTTTGGAAGATAAAAAAGCGGAATTCCGCGAATTAGCGGAAAAATCACATCCCTAGACAGACACGCGCACACACACAGATTCTTTGCATTTATAGATAGATGTGCAAATGGAATACTAACCTTGCTTTCTTTGTTGTTGAGATATACGTAGTTTATAAGCCATTTTGATGTTGATCTTTGACCTTGTGATCCCAAAACCATAGTCACACTTCAGGGTCACAGGATAAAGCTGTGTACCAAGTTTGGTGACCTAGCTTTACTCAGTGTACAGTAGTAAGGCACAGGGAATATTAATGTTGACATTTGACCTATTGACCCTAAACCCATAGTCAGAGGTCAAGATCCCAAGGTGAACCTGTATACCAGGTTTGATGACCCTAGCTTTACTCATTTTATAGTAATAGTAATGTGGCATTTACCACAGTACAACTGCAATGTTAACTTTGAACTCTGACCCCTTGACCCCAAACCCATAGTTAGGTCAGGGTGTAAATTGTCCAAGATGTGTATTAGATACAACTACTGTATCGATTTGAAAAGCCTACATCATTTCTTTCAGAAGTTACTGTGTTTCGAAGATTTAGGGAAAATCTGACCTCTGACCTCAAGGTCATCCGACGAGAGTGAAATTGCGATATGTGCATCATCAGAGTATATCAAACCATGGTACCAAGTTTCAAAACAATCGGAACAAAACTGTAGGAGGAGTTGATTTCACAAGCTGTCTATTTTATTTTTGTTCAGTTTGGAAAACAAAAAGTAACAATGCATTGTTTGCTGCCCCCCCCCCATCTCCTACGGAGACTGTGTTTACATCTTTTCATTTAAAAAAATATGCAAAGGATGCCCACATTTTTGCACAACACTATATATTCATAATATCAGATATTCCTGCACTGTGATTCAGTGCACTGGTAGCTTTAACTGGAGTTTCCTGTTTTTGCAACAAGGGTGGCTCCCGCAAAGATCAGTTTCCAACAATTAATGACATATTCTTGCAGGTACCCAATACAGGGAGGAAAACACACTCAGGAAAGGATAAAATTTCTGCACAACACCATAAAAAGGCAGTCTGAGGCAGAACCTCTCCTTGTCTTTAAAAACTGAAAACCTCCCCATTTGACGAAGCTTTTCATTTGACTTCCCACATGTTACAGTCATATTACTAGTAATATAACAGTACTACACATACTGTTGTATTACTAAGTCTTGTGCATAGTGTGAAGTCTGCATCACTGGGGCCCACTGCGTGTGTGCCTTTTTGTATGCACAAGCTATGTGACAAGCTGGCTAACTAGTAAGCAATAGCACAAGTTTAGATTGGAGATGCCAGGATAGGCTCCAGCCCCCCCGCAACCCAAAAAGGATTAAGCAGAAGATGGATGGATGGATAATTTAGAATTTTACTATTACCATCTACCATGCCCACTACTACTTCCTGTGCATAGTGTTTGGGTAGTTCATCACTTGGCCCAGCTACACATGCATCAGTGTGTAGTGCTACTTGTGAGACTTGCTAGCTGGCTTAAAAAGTTTAAAAGAAGTTTATAAAAATGCTGTAAACGTAGGTTAATCAAGCTTTGATGCAACACTGCACATGTTGTTCTACCTGTATGTTTTTTTTAATCTGTATGAATAGCATGTCTCATCTTTCTTTTCTCTCTCTCCCCCCTCACCCCCTTAACCAGTCGCAGCAGATGACTGCCCCGCCCTGAGCCTGGTTCTGATGGAGGTTTCTTCCAGTAAAGGAGTTTTTCCTTCCCACTGTTGCCTAGTTCTTGCTCAAAGGGGATCATTTGATCATTGAGGTTTACTCTGAATAATGATTTGTGCCTTATGCATCTAGGGTCTTGGAATGACTTTTGTTGTGATTCGGTGCTATACAAATAAAGCTGAATTGAACTGAAATTGAATAAAAAGAGCACAAATATATTCCAGGTTTTAAGCACAAACTATGAAGACTGAAAAGTTTCTCATGTCCCATTCTGAACTAGAAAAGCACTCTGACAGCGCAGACCTCCGCCAAGCGCCACAGTTCCCCCCATACAGTGTTTGTGTGTACGTTTTCAGATTCCTTGACCATGAAAACATATGACTAGCAATTAGATTGCTTGATGATAGGATTAGTGGTTCAGTAGTTATTCACGAAAATGGCATTTTCCATAATGGCGGTTTTCTTCTGGACGGTGATTCGGATCACCACCAAAATCTACTCATCTGTAGGATACCCCATTTCTGACAATCTGTGAAAATTTCATGAAAATCCGTCCATAACTTTTTGAGTTATCTTGCTAACAAACAAACAGACAGACAAACCAACGCTGATGAAAACATAACCTCCTTGGCGGAGGTAAAAATTTACAGTAAGGAAACCAACTCATTACTTGGTGAAATGCTTACTGGAAAGAAGGAGGCCTGGAGTCTCCGATGCCCCCGGTCCTCTCTGCAGGTGGGGGTGGCAGTGGTGGCGGAGGGGGCAAAGGCTGGGTAGTCATCTCTACAGGGGGCACCACAGCCACTGGAGGCTCTGCTACTGGAGTGTCTGAAGATACCAACTGATAAAAGAGAGAGAGAAAAATATGAGATTTGAAGATAAGGATGAATCTGAACAGAGACTGTGAGGTGAAATGGTAGGAAATAAAATTATGTGAGGTGGTAGAAACTGTGACCCAAAAGTGAGCAGAGAGGGTGTAAAAAGAAAAGAAATAAGAGATGAAGGAACAAGGTGGAGGGAGAAAATAAAGAGGCAAGATGTCAATTACTTTGACACACAAACACTGTACTCTCTTTCAGATGAGCGTCTCAAGGGCAAACCGAAACACTATCCTACACTTTACCTGTCCCTCTTCATTATACAACAAAACTGCCCACACATACACAGGCCGTGTGTGTGATAGAGGGGTAACACATACTCAACAATTACAGTGAATGGTATAAGGCATCCCATTACATAAAGAAGAATAAAAATGTGACAGGGAGGTAATGAGAAAGAAAACTGGGTGTAAATATAGATGGTTATAGTTTGAAATATGAAAGTCTAGAGTGTGTAAAGTCTAATCACAGCAGCGTTCTCAAAAGAAACTGGTGCATTCACTGAGTTTAGGCACATAAAAACAGTCTTTCCTGTCAAAAATCCCCCTATCAAATGGAGACTATCACCCTCTTTACAGAGTCACTCCCTGCTCTTCTCTCAACTAATGTCTGTGAAACTATGAAACACTCGTCTTCTGGGATCTCTTCATCGGTCTTGGCCTGCAGATCACATATCAGTCCCACTGGCCGCTGGGCTTTGTTCCCCTTTTTGGTTTTTATGCACTTAACAGATGCTTCAGTCTCAAAACTGCTTAACTCTCACCATTTTTTTCTCTTCTTAAATGCAACCTGAAGGGTGTACCACAGTAACTTCTGCTAGAGAAGTACAACAACTTTACCTGCCAGCCATACATAACCTAACTGCTAACAAGTGAAGCTATATGCATATTGGCTTGAGAATCAGATAATTTGTGCACTTTTGAAATTTTATTTCAGCCAACTAAAAGTCTGCACACATCCACTGCAAGATATGCATCATTCAGCAATTTCCAGCAGCTCTTCTGCCCATAACAAGGGGCTCTCAGTCTTTAATTAAAAAAAACCTCAAGCACAAGAAAAAAATGAACATTTACTTAAATTTAAAAAAAAATATTTTTTTTTTTGGAAAAAATCCTAAGACTCAATCTTAAATCTAATATACACTTTGACATTTCCACTGGGTAACTTAACTATGTAATCCTGCACTGCACTCAGTACCCACCACTTAACAGCTGTACAAACTACTGTGAAACAATCACAGCCCTCAAAGTCGAAATAGTTCATCCAACTGTCTGAATGTCTCTACACTAATGACCATGCACTTCATTTCCAATTTTATGTGCACACTGTCCAGGTAGCTCCCTAGTTTAAACAAGAAAGTGCACTTCCTATATTATGAGTGCATCTGCAGCAGACTATTCCCTACAATGAGTGCCACGTGAAAAAGGAAAGCTTAAAAATGAAGGAATTTGCACTATTCCATAATAATAAAACCAAAAAAAGCAAAAAGGAGGATAAAAATAATATTCAGTTCATTTCGATTCAATATGCTTTACAAATGATATTGTAAGTAGGGCTGGGTAATATGGGTCAAAATTCAGATCTCAATATAATTATTCCATATTTTGATACTCTATATATATCTCGATGTAAAAATTGTGGGTGTTATGTAAACTACATATGATGTGGAATAAATTATTTTTAGTAAAAAATAATTCAATCTCAAGTGGGCCAGACCAGTAAAAACCCATCCATCCATCCATCCATCTTCTTCCGCTTAATCCTTTTCGGGTTGTGGGGACCAGTAAAAACCCATAATAACCTAAATAATGACAAATTCAAATTAGTTTCTTTCTTTTAGTGCAGAGAAGTACATTATCAAATGTTTACTTTTAATGAACCGTTCTTTTGCAAAACATTATGAACAACCATCCATCCATCCATCTTCTACTGGTTTTCCAGAGGTCCGGGTTGTGGAGGCAGCAGTTCAAGCAGAGAAGCCCAGACTTCCCTCTCCTTGGAGACTTCACTCTCCTTGGCCACCTGCTCCAGCTCTTCAGAGAGAATACCAAGGCGTTCCCAGACCTGTTGGGAGACATAATCTCTCCAGCAAGTCCTGGGTGTGCCCCAGGGTCTCCTCCCAGAGAGACATGCCCGAAACACCTCAAGTGGGAGGCGTCCAGGAGGCATCCAGATCAGATGCCCATACCACCTCAACTGGATCCTTTCAATGTGGAGGAGCAGCGGTTCTACTCCGAGCCTCTCCCAGATGACTGAGCTCCTCACCCTATCTCTAAGGGGTGAGTCCAGCAATCCTACGAAGAGAGCTCATTTCAGCCGCTTGTATCCGCGATCTCGTTCTTTCAGTCATTACCCAAAGCTCATGACCATAGGTGAGGGTAGGAACGTAGATTGACTGGTAAATCGACAGCTTTGCCTTAGAACTCAGCCCCCTCTTTACCACAACAGACCTGTACAACGTCCACATCACTGCAGACACTGCTCCAATCTGTCTGTCAATCTCTCGTTCCATTCTCTCCTCACTCGTGAACAGTGTTGGGCAAGTTACTAAAAAAACAGTAACCAGTTACAGTTACTAGTTACTTCTTTTCAAAAGTAAATGAGTTACTTTTGAGTTACTGCATGATTAAAGTAACTAGTAAATGCATATTTTAATCATCTTGCACACACAGCAAGATCAAGGACCCCTTGTTCTCATCAGAAAAAAGAAAACCGATGAGAAAAAAAAAGTCTCAACGAGAAAAAATGTCTCAGATTTACACAAACAACTAATCAGTAGAAAGACAGAAATTTACTAGAAATAAAGCTGTGAATTCACAGAGAAAATGTTGGACCCCCTGGTGGGCCATTTTTGGCCCACGAGGTATACGTTTGACACCCCTGGACCAGCCCATTAAAAATGCATGTTTAGAGGATTTACTTCTATGAAACAGTTGCATATCACAACAGCATGTAAATTAATAAGATAACATAAAACAGAAAGCACAGATAAATGAAAGTTCACCACTTACTGCAACAAATCACAGTCACTTGTTCTCTGTGTGTAAGAAAACTTTAAATGCATTTAATGCGGACATTAAATGCGAGCTTCTTGCTCAAAAAAATACTCAGGTTTAACCACAGAGGCAGGAGCTGTTAGGGGCTACTTACTGCTCGGACAACAGGTGATCAGGGCTCGATAGAAGTCGCCAACGATATGGAATTTCTTCACCAGGTTGTGATGTGAACTGGGGCAGGACAGGAAACGGACCCATGAAGGAGACTATGTGACAGCTGTGTCAGTTACGGTAGGGTCAGTTTATATTTATTTGCTTGTTTTTGCCTTTGGCATAACAACCTCAAGTGGCTTGAAGCCGTTGATGGAACTGGGGATGGCAGTCCCGCCAATAGCCACCGAAACTGTGTATTCATTCCCAGCTGGCAGCTGATGAGAATGGTGTCTAGCAACTGCAAGTTTTATGATCGTCTGTTTGTGCTGAAATATCTATCCATATTAATAAAACGAGTAACGCGAGTAACGCATCTGATCAAATTTCAGTAACTGTAACACATTACTGAATTTTTAAACAGCAATTTTGTTACACAGCACGTTACTGCAAAAGTAGTGGCATTACTGTAACGCCACGAGCAGTGTTGGGAGTAACGCGTTACTTTGTAACGCGTTACTCCCAACACTGCTCGTGAATAAGACCCCAAGATACTTAAACTCCTCCACTTGGGGCAGGAGTTGTCCCCAACCCAGAGAGGACAATCCACCTTTTTCCGGCTGAGGACCATGGACTCAGACTTGGAGGTACCGATTCTCATCCCAGCCGCTTCACACTCAGCGGCAAACCATCCCAGTAAGACCTATAGGTCATTGCTGGATGAAGCCAGCAGGACAACATCATCTGCAAACAACAGAGATGAGATCCTGTGGTCACCAAGCATGACACCCTCTATTCCCTGGCTGCGCCTAGAAATCCTGTCCATAAAAATTATGAACAAGATCAGTGACAAAGGGCAGCCCTGGCGGAGTCCAACTCTCACTGGGAATGAGGCCAACCGAGTGTTGGCAATACGAATCAAACTCTCACAACGGTCGTACAGAGACCGAATAGCTCGTAACAACAAGCCCGATACCCCATACTCCCAAAGCACCCCCCCACAAAAAACCACGAGGGACGCGGTCGAATGCCTTCTCCAAATCCACAAAACACATGTAAACTGGTTGGGTAAACTCCCACAAACCCTAGAGGATTCTCGAGAGGGTAAAGAGCTGATCCGATGTGCCATGGCCAGGATGAAAACCACATTGCTCCTCCTGAATCCGAGGTTCAACCAACAGCTGGACTCTCCTCTCCAGTACCTTGGCATAGACCTTCCCAGGGAGGCTGAGGAGTGTGATCCCTCTAAAGTTGGAGCACACCCTCTGGTCCCCTGTTTTGAAGAGAGGAACCACCACCCCGGTTTGCCATGCCAAAGGCACTGCCCCCGACCTCCACACAAAGTTGCAGAGGCGTGTCAACCATGACAGCCCTACAACATCCAGGGCCTTGAGGTACTCAGGGCGAATCTCGTCCTCTCCTGGGGCCCAGCCACCAAAGAGATTTTTAACCACCTTGGCAACCTCAGCCCCTGTGATAGGCGAGTTGTCCTCCTTGTCCACAAGCCCTGCTTCCTCTGTGGAAGGCATGTTAGCGGGATTGAGGAGATCCTCGAAGTATTCCTTCCACCGCCCGAAGACATCCCCAGTCGAAGTCAGCAGTGCCCCATCAGCACCATACACAGTGTTGATAGGGAGATGCTTCCCCCTCCTGAGCCACCAGACAGTTTGCCAGAATTTCTTTGAGGCCAAGCGAAAGTCTTGTTCCATGGCCTCACCAAACTCCTTCCATACCCAAGTTTTTGCTTCAGCAACCACCCAAACCGCACGCCGCTTGGCCTGCCGGTACACTTCAGCTGCTTCGGGAGTTCCACAAGCCAACCAAGCTTGATAGGACTCCTCTTTCTGCTTAATGCCCCCCACCACCACCACTGGTGTCCACCACTTGGTTCCAGATTATCCTCCCTTAGTTATGCTGCTAATAGGTTTAGACAGCCGGGGGACCTCCAATAATGCACTGGGCTTCTCTCCTTTCCTCACTCTCAATGAATTTTTTTTTTTTTTGTTTTTTTTGTTTGTTTTTTTTTTTGCTGGTCATAAACATCTGTTTGTTCTCTCCCATAGATTGAGTCCCCATTGTGCTGTTTGCTCTCTACATGTCTGTTCTTTTCATCTTCTCTATCCCCTCACCCCCCAGCCAGTCACAGCAGATGACTGCCCCTCCCTGAGCCTGGTTCTGCTGGAGGTTTCTTCCTGTTAAAAGGGAGTTTTTCCTCTCCACTGTCACCAAGCACTTGCTCACAGGGGATCTCCTGATTGCTGGGGTCTTTCTGCAATTGTGGGGGTTTCCCCTACAGTTGAAAGTGCTATGAGATGACTGTTGTTGTGAAATGGCGCTATATAAATAAAGCTGAATTGATTTGAATTGAATAGATGTTGTACAAAAGAAAAACACGCAGTTTTAACAATATTATGCCTCAGTTAATCATTTACATGAGTGCATTACAACTAAGACATCACAGTGGATCTACAAAGGCACAAAACATTAAGTCACAGGTATATGGAAACTCAAAAAGATAGTATTTCACTTTAGGATAAAAACAACTTGTCAAGCTCTAGAAATGCTTTAAATTAACACATTTCCACATTTGCATCAATCCTAACCACCTGAACTGATTCACCACACCACACAAGCTAAAGTGGGAGCTATTACTTTATTGAAAAAAAGTCAGCCTATGTCTTCTCACATTTTGCACATTCATTCCACTGGCTACTACACTCAATTCACCAATGCCTTGGTGAAGTCTGTGGCTAAAAAAGCAAGAGCACTCTGAGGCAAATGCAACATCCCTGGTGTCCGTTTTCTTTGAATATCCCAATGTCACTGAAAGAGAGCAGATTTCAAGTTTTCCATATAATTATTGGTGCAGAACTCATCATCATCATCATAATAGCAGTCTGTCGTGGGTGACAATGACTGTTTCATTTAGGTCTGATCAGATTCCTCCACACAGCTCTGTCCTTAGCCTTCCGCTGCCAGGAACTCCTGTCTATGTATAAACCCATCATCCATGAATACACAACAAATATAGTTGTATAAATGACAGCTGTAGATCAGGATCCTAAGGTGAACCTGTGTAGCAAGTTTGATGACCCTAGAGAGCTTTACATGTTCTATAGTAAGATGGCATAGAGAGTGCTAACCTTGACCTCTGACCTTTTGACCTCAAACCCATAGTCAGGGGTCACGATCCCAAGGTGAACCTGTGTAGTTTGGTGACCCTAGCTTTCTTTGTAGTTGAGATTTAGTTTATAAGCCATTTTGATGTTGACCTTGTGATCCAAAAACCATAGTCACTTCAGGGTCACAGGGTGAACCTGTGCAACAAGTTTGGTGACCCTAAGTTTACTTGTACAGTAATAAGGCATAAGAAATGTTAACCTTGACCTTTGACCCCAAACCCATAGTCAGAGTTCAGGATCCCAAGGTGAACCTGTATACCAGGTTTGGTGGCCCAAGTTTTACTCGTTTTATAGTAATAGTAAATGTAGCATTTACCATAGCTCAACTGCAGTGTTGACTTTGAACCTTTGACCCCTTGACCCCAAACCCATAAATAGGTGAGAGTGTAAGTCGTCCAAGATGTGTATTAGATACAACTACTGTATCAATTTGAAAAGTCTACATCATTTCTTTCAGTAGTTACTGTGTTTAGAACCTTTAGGGAAAAATCTGACCTGACCTTTGACCTCAAGGCGATCCGATGAGAGTGAAATTGCAATGTGCGCATCATCGGAGTATATCAAACTAGGATACCAAGTTTCAAAACAATCAGAACACAACTAAGAGGAGTTGATTTCACAAGACAGTTACTGTTCATGAAGTGAGGTGAAACAGGAGGTCATAGATCAGGGGCTACAATTCGCTCCAAAGTTCCAAAACAAATGGACTAAAACTGAAGAAGGAGTTGATTTCACAAAAGTGGGACAGACAGACTGGCCCATAACATAATCCCCCTTCGGTCTTCGCTCAGAGGGGTCTATGGCCCCTTTGGGCATCAGCCAGCGGGGGATAAAAATTGAAAGTTAATTTGTAGATAAAATATAAACAACAAAATAAATAAAAGAAACTACATTATTAAACCCTACTGTGATGTGGGAATTTAAAAATATGATTATTAATTTTACTGTGAAATCTATTCTCTTTTTCATATCCCCTTAAGATCTGTTAAGACTGGGTTTCCACTCCAAGATCCATCCTGCACCGAGACGTTCTGAAGGGAAGAGGTTGTCAGTGGAGGAGCCATCCCTGCTTCCTTGTGGATTTCAGGATAGAAGAAGACCTCGAATTTTTCAGGGGTCTTAGTTTTCAAATTCAAGATTCAAGAAGGTGTGGCCATAATTTTCTCCATGCTCTAACGTGCATTCAATGCAATTTAGTTGTTGTAATGGCTAATTATTTTATTTATCTTTAAAATCTGTACTTTCTCACATAACTTTCAGTGCAAAAAACCTCAAAAAAATATTGCAACTTTTATCGCAAATTTTTGGAAAAGCTCCCGCAAATTCAGGCTTTTTGGGCCGCAACAATCACAACAAGAGCACTCTGAGGTGAGTGCAATATCCCCCACCTCCATTTTCTTTGAAGATCCCAATACTTACTGGCAAATACGTAAAAGAAAACTGTGATGTATAGGGCTGTATCACACTGAAACAAACTCCAATCTTTTAAAATTCAGAACAGAAATGGGAAAAGTTTCAAAAAGAAACTAAGAATGTTAATTATAAAGAAAGAATTATGATGTTAATTGTTTAATGGTCAGGTTTATTGGAATCATTAATTTTATGGTTTGGTATAGAACTTAATTAGTCTGTAATATTGTAAATTTGCTTTCAAACTGTAAACAGCGTTATTGTATCAATGTCAGTATCATGTGCAATTTTATTGTTTTTAAATTTTTGTGTGTTTGGACCCCAGGAAGAATAGCTGCTACTACGGTAGCAACTAATGGGGATCTGAATAAAGTTTTCAATACAATTACAGTGGCAGAACCAAATTATGATAAGCCCATCATTCACGCAGGATTTCCTCTGGTAACATTTCCAGGTGGCGGCCCACCACGCTTGAAATTATGCCGCCACTCTATGAGGAAATATAAATTTAAGAAAAAATATGAAGGAATGATGATCAGCAAGTGCACACACGAACGAGTGTGACCGTCATTCGAGCAACGTTCAGAAGCACCTTGCCCACGTGACCGCTCCAGTTGGCAGGGAAGAGTGTCTCACTAGCGTCACTATCCGAGAGAAACATGTGCTTACTAAAGTGCTTTAAATGCAGAAAAAAGCAGAAGAGGTATGAAAGCAGTGAAGGCATTGATCATGGTTTTAAACCGCTAGTAATGGGAGTAATAATGGAAGAGTCGCTTAGCTAACGGGTGTGGTTAGGAGCTTGAGTTGATTCATTTTGTCTTCTTTTTAATTATTAGGTTTTTTTTTCTTATTTTAGACGAGAATAAAAAGGAGATGTTTTTACCTTTACCTTAGTTAATATTAATGTTCACCATTATGTACCTGAAAAGTTAAGATGACCAAAATTCATGAAGTAGATGAGTTTAATCTGTCAGCAGCCTTCAGACAAACTAAACGTGCCAACATTGGGATTTCAAAATAAGGGAGGTTTTTCCTGCTGTCTGGGTGGTGAGGAGATTTCTTTAAAAACTATAAATGTATAGAAATATTATAACAGAAATAACTGCACCTTTGGTCATTTAAGTTAAATTATTTCATTAAATACAATTTTATTAATTTTTTTTTCTTTGAAACCAGAGTTAAGTTATTGTTCTGGATCTGCAAAATTATGGTCAAAAATGTAAATTGTTATAAGGAAAAAGTAAAAAAAAATTACCACAATCTTTTTCAAATTTATTTAAAAAAACAATTTTATTTTAAAAAATAGAGAAAAATTAGCCATAAAATAATCCCCAAATTTATAATAAAGTCTCAAATGTACAAGAAAAGTCAATTTTACAAGAGGAAATTACAAATTTGAGGAAAATGGTTTCAAATTTAGATAAATTTACAGAGAGAAGTAGAAAACTATTAGAAAATTGCTATAAATTTTGGAGAAAAACCTCAAACCTTCAAGACTGTAACTTCAAGTCATTACTCAAGTTTTTAAAGTGGGTGCTCTTTGTACCCTTAACAAGAAAATTTTGGTTGTCTACTTTTAATTATTAATTTCAAAGCACTGCTTTTACATGAGTAGAATTTCTGTCTACTATAACCACCTCTGATCAAATAATTTAAGTACGCATGAGTAAATTACTATTATGAATGTTAAAATATAAAAATACAGTGGTGTGAAAAAGTGTTTGCCCTCATCCTGAATTCTCATTTTTTTTGTATGTTTGTCACACTTGAATGTTTCAGATCAAACAAATTTAAATATTAGGCAATGATAATACCAGTAAACACGAAATGCAGTTTTAAATGAAGGTGTTTATTATTAAGGGTAAAAAAAAAAAAATCCAAACCGACATGGCCCTGTGTGAAAAAGTGATTGCCCCCCCGTTAAAACATAAATTAATTGTGGTTTATCACATCTTTGGAAAGCTGAGTTCAATTTCTCTAGCCACACCTAGGCCTGATTAGTGCCACACCTGTTCTCAATCAAGAACTCACTTAAATAGGATATGCCTGACAAAGTGAAGCAGACCAAAAGATCCTCAAAAGCTAGACATCATGCTGCGTTCCAAAGAAATTCAGGAACAAATGAGAAACAAAGTAATTGAGATCTCTCAGTCTGGAAAAGGTTAGAAAACCATTTCTAAATCTTTGGGACTCCAGAAAACCACAGTGAGAGCCGTTATCCACAAATGGCGAAAACATGGAACAGTGGTGAACCTTACCAGGAGTGGCTAGTTGACCAAAATTACCCCAAGAGTGCAGTGACAACTCATCCAAGAGGTCACAAAAGACTGCACAACAACATCCAAAGAACTGTAGGCCTCACTTAAGGTAAGTGTTCATGACTCCACCATAAGAAAGAGATGGGGTAAAAATGGCCTGCATGGCAGAGTTCCAAGACAAAAACCACTGCTCAGCAAAAAGAACAAAGGCTCATCTCAGTTTTGCCAGAAAATATCTTTATGATCCCCAAGACTTTGGGGAAAATACTCTTTGGACTGACAAGACAAAAGTTGAACTTTTTGGAAGGTGTGTGTCTCATTACATCCGGCGTAAAAGTAACAGCATTTCAGAAAAGGAACATCATACCAACATCATACCAACAGTAAAATATGGTGATGGTAGTGTGATGGTGTGACGGCTTGTACCATTGTATCGCCAAATTTTCTCGACTTTTAATTTGCCATAGCCAGGAGCGGCACTGGGGTTAAGCTCCCAGTGCTCATAAAATGCTCCTTATGGTGTGCGTCTCGAAAAGCCTCTGACAGCTAAGTCCAACTCCTAGCCTGCCCGTGTGGTTTAGTCTCTAAGCCCGGCGGAACTGCTTTTACTAATAGGAGAAGGGGTGAGGGCGGATCTCTGGCGCCTTAAAACCAGATGCTTCGGGTAGATGGTGGCTCGTCAACCTGGGAAGGTAGCCCATCTAGGGGAAGGTAAACCCTGATTTCAAACCTCCGCTGCCTTGCGGCACACCCGGTCATAGGAAAGGCTTCGGGAGTCAATCCTGACGAAAAATCCGGAGTCGGACCCCCTAAGGCAGTTCTCTGTTGTGCTCAACATCGTTCTGGCAGCTCCTGCGACGGCGCTGGTGCCAAACTGTAGCAGCCCTGCTGTTCCTTTGGATTCATCAGTGACGTGGAGAGGGGGGACATGCTGCATGGGCAACATCTTGTCCTCCATATCTTCCTGCCCAGGCCTGAATCCTACCAACGCCCAACGCTGGAAGGTAGAACACCGGATCACTGGAGAGGACACTCCAGCTTCGCCTTTGGCGTAGACAAAACACAGGGAATGACAGTTACCGGTTATAAGCCACCGCTCAATTGGTGTAGAGCGCGGCGCCAGGGATTGTTCCCGATGGTGGGAGGGATCATCGGATCTCACTGGACAGCTACCGCCCGCGTCAAGCTGGGCAGCCCCCAGCCAATAAGGTGTTGTCCCGCCACAGCTTGCTTTCCTCATTGGGTGCATGGGGATGAGGAGAAGTCTGAACAGCAGGCTGAGAACCTTCGCACCAGGCAAGACAAAAAAACAAAAGAGACCAACTCTAAAACTGGGAACTTGGAACGTCCGCACTATGATGACAGGACTCACTGCTAACCTCAAGGACATCAACGACACCAGGAAGACTGCCATCATCAATAATGAGCTGAAGAGACTGGGAGTGGATATCGCCACTCTCCAGGAAAAACGGTTGGCTGACGCAGGCACACTGAGAGAGAAGGACTACACGTTCTACTGGCAGGGAAAGGGCAGTGACGAACACAGGGAACACGGAGTGGGCTTCGCAGTGAAGAACACCTTGCTGAAGATGGTGGAACCGGGCAGCAATGGCTCTGCATGACTCCTCACCCTCCGCCTGAACACCACTCAAGGCCCAGTCACCCTCATCAGTGTGTATGCCCCAACACTGACAGCCACACCAGAGGCAAAAGACGAGTTCTACGAGAATCTCGCAACAACTGTCAGGATCATCCCCAACTCTGAACAACTCATTCTCCTTGGAGACTTCAATGCCAGAGTGGGTGCTGACCACGACTCCTGACCCTCCTGTCTTGGACCATTTGGCGTGGGCAGAATGAATGACAACGGACAGCAGCTGCTCGAGTTCTGCACATATCACGATCTGTGCATCACAAACTCGTTCTTCAAGACCAAGCCCCAACACAAGGTTTCCTGGCGACATCCGCGCTCAAAGCACTGGCACCAGCTGGACTTGATCCTGACCAGGCGCACCTCACTGAAGAACGTGCTAATCACCCGTTCGTTCCAGAGTGCAGATTGCGACACAGACCATTCATTGGTGTGTTGCAAGGTCAAGCTGCAGCTGAAGAAATTCCATCGTGCTAGACAGCCTGGAAAGGCACGGATTGACACCAGCAAGATGGCCCAACCACAACTTGTTGAGCAGTTTGCCTCCACCTTTGAGAAGGAACTTGGTGTACCACAAGAAGGAGAATCTGCAAAGCAGAAGTGGGAAGAGCTGCGAAACACCATCCACCGCACAGCCTTGGCTACCTTTGGGAGGAAGACCTTGAAGTCACAGGACTGGTTTGATGCCAAGTTGACCGAGATGACCCCCGTCTTTGAAGCCAAGCACTCAGCACTTGCTGAGTACAAGAAGTACCCAAACGAGAAGAATCTCCAGATTCTCAGGGCTGCGAGAAGCAAAGTTCAGCAGACTGCTCGGCGCTGTGCCAACGAGTACTGGACTCAGCTCAGCCAAGACATTCAAACCGCTGTCATAACAGGGAACATCCGTGGTATGTACGATGGCATCAAGAAAGCACTTGGTCCGGCTCAGAGCAAGACGGCCCCCCTCAAATCCTCCACTGGGGAGATGATCACAGAAAAGAACAAGCAGATGGAGAGATGGGTGGAACACTAGTCCGACCTCTACTCCAGACAGAACACCGTGACACCGTCAGCCCTTGATGCCATTGACTGCCTGCCATCCATGGACGAACTTGACGCCGAGCCAACCATCGATGAACTCAGCAAGGCCACTGATAGCTTGGCCGCTGGCAAGGCACCCGGCGACGACGGCATACCCCCCGACCTGATCGAGCACTGCAAGACCGCCCTACTGCTGCCACTGCATGACGTCCTCTGCCAGTGCTGGAAGGAAGGTGCCGTACCACAGGACATGAGGGACGCCAAGATCATCACCCTCTACAAAAACAAAGGGGAGAGAAGAGACTGCAACAACTACAGGGGCATCTCCCTCCTCAGCGTTGTTGGCAAAGTCTACGCACGAGTCGTTCTTGTTCGTCTACAGAAGCTTGCCGAACGCGTCTACCCCGAGTCTCAGTGTGGCTTCCGCGCTGAGCGATCGACGGTAGACATGATATTCTCCATCCGTTAACTCCAGGAGAAATGCAGAGAACAGAACATGCCCCTGTACGTCGCCTTCATCGACCTCACCAAAGCGTTCGATCTGGTCAGCAGAGAGGGCCTTTTCAAGATCCTGCCAAAGATAGGATGCCCACCAAAGTTGCAAAGCCTCATCGAATCGTTTCACACCAACATGCAGGGGATAGTGCAGCACGACGGCAACGTCTCAGAGCCATTCAACATACGCAGCGGAGTGAAACAGGGCTGTGTACTTGCGCCATCCCTTTTGGGATTTTCTTTGCTATGCTCCTGAGGCATGCCTTCAGCACAGCAACAGAGGGAATCTACCTGCACACAAGATCTGACGGCAGGCTTTTCAACCTCGCCCGCCTGAAAGCCAGAACCAAAGTACGCGAGGCTCTAATCAGAGACATGCTGTTCGCAGACGACGCTGCAGTCGCAACCCACACACAGCAGGAGCTTCAAACCCTGATGGACCGCTTCTCCCAGGCATGCAAGGACTTCGGGCTTACCATCAGCCTGAAGAAGACTAACGTCTTGGCGCAAGGCACTGAAGCACCACCAACCATCACCATCGACGACTACGAGCTGGAGGCCGTGAATCAGTTCACGTACCTGGGGTCCACGATCAGCAACAACCTCTCCCTTGATACAGAGATCAACAAGAGGATTGGAAAATCAGCCTTCACACTCGCTCGCCTCACCACACGAGTGTGGGAGAATCCCAAACTCTCTGTCAAGACGAAGATGGCAGTGTACAACGCCTGCGTCATCAGCACACTGCTCTATGGGAGTGAGACGTGGACAATATACGCCCGGCAGGAAAAGACTGAACTCCTTCCACTTGCGCTGCATTCGCCACATCCTGGACATATCCTGGCAGGACAAAGTGCCCAACACAGAAGTTCTGTCCCGCGCCGGCCTTCCCTCCATGTTCACTCTACTCAGGCAGCGCAGGCTCCGCTGGCTAGGCCACGTTCACCGTATGGAGGATGGCAGAATCCCCAAAGACGTCCTCTACGGAGAACTGGCGACTGGCAGGAGAGACGTTGGCCGCCCACAGCTGCGCTTTAGAGATGTCTGCAAGAGAGACATGAAGGCCCTGGAGATCAACACAGAGCACTGGGAGGACCTTGCAACGGACCACTCCAAATGGAGAGGCACCCTGACCAGACAGCTCAAGGCGGGTGAAGAGAGACTGACTGCTGCAGCAGATGAAAAAAGGACCCGCAGGAAGAACCGCCACAGACCCAGCAGCACGGAGACCACCCACAAGTGCGACCTGTGTGACAGGGACTGCCATTCGCGCATCGGCCTGTTCAGCCACAGGCGGTGCTGTTCCAGCAGAGCAGACGTTTAGGATTCTCTTCCATGGTCATCATAGACCGACGGAGGCAGACGACGATAAGTGTGATGGTCTGGGGCTGTTTTGCTGCTTCAGGACCTGGAAGACTTGCTGTGGTAAATGGAACCATGAATTCTGCTGTCTAACAAAAAATCCTGAAGGAGAATGTCCGGCCACCTGTCCGTGACCTCAAGCTGAAGCGCACTTGGGTTCTGCAGCAGGACAATGATCCAAAACACACCAGTAAGTCCACCTCTGAATGTCTCAAGAAAAACAAAATGAGGACTTTGGGAGTAGCCTAGTCAAAGTCCTAACCTGAATCTGATTGAGATGCTGTGGTATGATCTTAAAAAGGCGGTTCATGCTCGAAAACCCTCCAATGTGGCTGAGTTACAATTCTGCAAAGATGAGTGGGCCAAAATTCCTCCACAGCAATTAAAAGACTCATTGCCAGTTATCGCGAATGCTTGATTGCAGCTGTTGCTGCTAAAGGTGGCCCAACCAGTTATTAGGTTTAGGGGGCAGTCACTTTTCACATAGGGCCATGTAGGTTTGGAATTTTTTCCCCTTAATAATAAACACCTTCATTTAAAAACTGTATTTTGTGTTTACTTGTGTTATCTTCGTCTAATTTTTAAATCTGTTTGATGATCTGAAACATTTAAGTGTGACAAACATACAAAAAAAAAGAGAAATCAGGAAGGGGGCAAACACAGGTTTGGATTTTTTTTCCTCCTTAATAAGGAACACCTTCATTTAAAAACTGCATTTTGTGTTTACTTGTGTTATCTTTGTCTAATATTTAAATTTCTTTGATGGTCTAAAACATTTAAGTGTGACAAACATAAAAAAATGAGAAATCAGGAAGGGGCAAAAACTTTTTCACCCCACTGTATAGTCTCAAAGCGCTGTACAATAAAATGAAATAAAAGGAAGTTGATAGACAAAAATAATTTAAAAAATACAAAAACAAATTAAAACACAAGATTAAAATAATTTAAAAATATTAGACTTACCATTAAAAAGCAGTTAAACTGAAAATCAACGGAAAGCCTTATTAAACAAAAGAAGTTTTTAGCTGCTTTTTAAAAGACTCCACAGAGTCAGCTAAACATATCTGGAGTGGGAGTCAATTCCAAACACCGTCCACTGCCCTCCCTGTGTGCAGAGATGTGTCTCTGCGGAAAATGATGCCCCAAGAATAGCTTATTATATGAAAGATTTTACTTTAGAATATGATTTGAGGTTGAGTAAGTTTAAAAAATTTGAAATACATGGGATTGTGATATCGTGATTATCACTGAATCATGACAGGATCGTATCATGACCCAAGTATTGCGATCCCAATCGAATCGTAAGGTCCCTCACAATTCCTACCCCTAGCAATTAACTAGTAGGAGTAGTGATTTTTGTGAAATGTGAACAGATGGATAGGTGGACAGATTGAGGATGAACCTCTGTTCGGAATGAGCTAAAAACTATGACTACCTCCAGATTTTCTGGCAACATTTCTTTGTTTTCAGCCTCAGAGATTCTTCTGAGTTACCAGTGAAAACAGCATTACTGAGACGTACTGCACACCAAGGCTGCATGCTGTGTTCCTAATCCAACTTTTTGACTGGTAAATCATTTTACATGTACATTTAGCCAAAATCATAGTCATTGTCTTTAACTTGTGGATGGTGGTTCATCTCTCGCTCCACTCCGTAATCCATGGTAGCTGACTGAATTTATAGTGACAGGGGAGGGACATAAAAATTCCAGGAGAAGCTTTTCTTTGGACACAGGTGAGTACAATGCCTCAGTACAAGATGAGGAAATTTTATTTTATTTTTTCCAGGAAGTGGAAAAACTCTAAAATATAACTGGGAATATCTTCAAACCCACTATTTTCTTAGACACTGATGTATAGGGGACTTGTAAGCATAAAAAAATCTATCTATAAATTCAAGGAATCTCTGTTTGTGTGTTTGCGTGTCTGTCTGACTGTTCCATGCATATAGCTCTTGAACCGTTTGTCAGACTGACCTCAGATTTTAAATGTGGTTTCCTGAGGTTATGAGGGTGTGCATCCCCGAATTTGGAGTCGCTCGATCAAAAAATGTAATTTTTAATCAATAAAAGTTTTAGCCACCACTCTGTGATCGCTCTCAAAGGCACGCTAACTGATGGCGATAAATTCAATAAAGTGGGAAAAAAAAGATAATGCATGGAGTGTGCTTTTGGCCTGAGGCTGATTTATCATGGAAAACAGCTGAGCTCTGTGGTTCCAGTGATCAGCTGATTGGATCCACCTTTTTTTTTTTTTTTTTTTTTTTTTTTTTTTTTTTACCAAAGATTAAAAAAAATTTTTAAAAAAATCATGGGAAAAAAATCAACCATAGGCTGGATAAATTGTCAGCATGGGACACATATGTTTTCCAGTTTATACAATTTTTCACCAGAGCTGAGGTGTGTGTGGGAAAAAAATGCGTTTTGGATAACATTTAGAGCACAGGTGTCAAACTCATTCCATGGAGGGCCAAGACCCTGCAGGTTTTACCTCCACCCAGTGTCTTCAACAGGTGATTTCTCTGAATTTCTTCCTACTGATTGCTGATCAGTGAAAACACCTGCTGAAGAGACTGGGTGGAAGTAAAACCTGCAGGGTCTTGGCCCTCCATGGAATGAGTTTGACACCCCTGATTTAGAGGGTCAAAAATGCGATCATTTAGGCGGAATAAAAATAAATAATCTGACTACCTAAGAAGACGTGTTTCACACTGCTCTGCTCCTAAAAAAAAAGTTTGCTAAAACTCTCTTAATTGGAACAAAAACCCATACCAGCGTTTAGGCGCGGACATGGTAAAGACCAAGACTGGAAAATTAGGCGGAGGAAACAGTAATTCGACAAAACAATCCAAACTAACAGACTTCCACGCTCGTGGCGAAGCAGAAAAAACTCCCGAGACTATGGTGGAGGATGTAGCCAGCGACGGAGCGGGAGCTGCTGAGGAGGGGACAAGCGCGGTGCTCGCTGCCATCAGCTCCATGAGAGCAGACTTTTCGTCTAAATTTGATGGGATTATAGTAACGATAGAAGGAATGAGAAAGGAAATAAGCGACTGTATGGAACGAGTATCGCAGGCGGAGCTCCGAATTTCAAGCTCTGAAGATGACGTCACTAGCCTACAATCAAAGTTGCAAACACTGGAATTAAAATGGAAACGTCTGGGACTTCCGGTTATGGCTGCCACGTAGGACGGACGTGTCTCGCTCTGCTCTGCTCCTGGAAAAAAAAAAAATCGGCAAATAACTCTCTCATTTGGGACAGAACGTATCCCAGCATTTGGGCGAAGATATGTCGGCGAAGCCTAAGGCTGGAAAACCAGGAAAAGGAAAAAGCGAGCCGCCGAAACAGTCCAAATTAACGGACTTTCAGGTCTGTGACGCAGTAAACAAAACTCCATATATGGCGGAGGAGGCTGGCAACGCTGCGATATCTGCGGGGAATGGCGCAGATGCGCTGATGGCTGCCATGAGTTCAATGAGAGCGGACTTTTCCTCTAGATTTGATGGGATTATGACAGCGTTGGAAGGAATAAGAAAGGAATTGGGTGACTGTGTAGAACGAACGGCGCAGATGGAGCTCCGTCTCGCTAGTGCTGAAGATGACGTCACCCGTCTTCAATTAAAGGTGCGCACTTTGGAAAAAAAAAATAAATCTCTGGAAGATAATATTTTGGATTTGGAATCTCGGTCGAGACAGAATAATTTGAGGCTGGTGGGTCTTCCAGAGGAATCAGAAGGTCGGGACGTATGTTCCTTTCTGGAAAAGTGGATTCCGGAGGTGCTGGGCAGCGAGGAGTTGCAATCAGCAGTGGTTCTGGAAAAAGCACATCGTATTGGCCCACGGAGAGATAAGGGACCGCCGAGGACCTTAATTATGAAGTTTCTTAGCAACAGAGACAGGATGAAGATCTTCAACGCTGCACGAGCTAAAAAAGGAGAGATTAAACACCAGGACCAGCAGGTGCGGTTCTACCCAGATTTGGCCACAGGAATCCAGCAATTGAGGAAGCAGTTTGATCCCGTACGTAAGGAGCTGCGCAACCTTGGGATTCGTCATGGTGTAATCTATCCTGCGAGACTGCTGACCACGTATGAGGGCAGAACCCACATCTTCAAGACCCCAGAGGAGGCGCAGGAGTTCATCAAGAAGATCAAAGAAGAAGAAGAGACTGGTGGGAGCTAAGCATGAACAAAATATAAGGTAGAATAATTAAGCATTTGCACAGGCATCTGACTGACTTGAAGTAAATAGTAAGTTTACAAAATATAGATTGTATTATATATTAAAAAAACAAAACAAAAACAAAACAAACAAACAAAAAAAAACTATGATGTACAAAGTTGTTAAAAATTTTGGAGTTAAGTTGGAAAACTACAGAGGAGAGTTAATGTTATGTCATTAAAAGCAGTAGAGTTAGGGTGATTGGGAGGATGAAGAAGGAGTGGCTTAGGCTGTTCCCCGTGGGTGTGGAACGGTCGATGGCTATATCGGGAGACAGAATTTTTCTTTTGATTTTGGGGGGTTTGCCACAAGTGTGGGAAGGGGAAATTTGTTTGTGTGTAGTTTGTAGGATGAATGTTCAACCACTCATGTTTTTGCTTCTCTGTATGAGCATGTTTACACTGCAAGGTGATCCCAAACTCTCTATTGATCATGGACCAAAGTGTTAATCTTAATTTAACTTCATGGAATTGCAGAGGTCTACAAAATTTAAAAAAACTTAAACAAGTTATGAATAAAATAAAGGACATGGGTTCAAGAATTGTGTTTTTACAAGAAACTCATCTGATAGAGGAGGATGTTAAAAGAATTAGGAGTAGATGGCAGGGAAGTGTATTCACCTCTTCATTTTCATCCCGAGCCAGGGGAGTTATGACTCTCATACATAAATCAGTTCCTTTTCAAGTGAAAAATGTAATTGGAGACAAATTTGGAAGATATGTAATCATTCAAGGTTCTTTGCTATTAGAAAAGATAAATCTTGTGAACTTATATGGTCCCAATATAGATGATCAGAAGTTCTTTGCTAATTTATTTCTCATCTTATCATCACTTACAGGGCAACATATAATAGCAGGGGATTTTAATTGTACATTGAATCCAGGTGTGGATAGATCAACAGGACTGGATTGTACGCACATTGGATGTAGGATGACTATTAATCATTTTATGAAAGAATTGAGATTGTTAGATATATGGAGAGAAATGAAACCACAAGTTAAAGCCTATTCTTGTTATTCCAGTACCTACAAGACATTCTCACGTATTGATTATTTTTTGATTTCCACAGAATTAAGGTCCAAGATTCAAAACTGCTTTTATGATAACATCGTGATCTCTGATCATGCACCCTGTTGTCTAATATATGTAGATAAAAAATTGACAAAGGAATCAGGTAGATGGCAATTTCAGCATAAATGGCTTCAGGATGAGGAATTTGTCAAGTATATAGAAAAACAGATAGACGAGTTCTTTGACATCAATACTACACAAACATCAGCATGTGTAAAGTGGGAGGCTTTCAAAGCTTTTATTAGGGGACATATTATTAGTTATACAGGATCAAAATCTAAGAAGACTCGAGAGGAGAGAGCTAAATTGGAACATAAAATAAAGAGTCTTCAGGAAAAAGTGTATGCAGGAAGTGACCCAAGGTTGAAGAATGAATTACTGATTTTGAGAGCTGAATACGACAAAAAATCAGCGAATAGAGCTGCCTCGAGTCTTCTAAGATTGAAACAATCTTTTTATGAACAAGGTGAAAAATCAAGAAAATTATTAGCATGGCAGATTAAACAATTGGAAATTAAAACACCAATTACCAGTATTATAAGTAATGGACAGGTAGTTATAGATCCTTTAGAAATTAATAGAGCCTTTAGAGATTACTATGAAAAATTATATGATACCAAAAATGAACCTGATTTAACAAAACTAAATGGGTTTTTGAACGAACTATCTATACCGTGTATACCAAATGAAAACAGGGAGATATTGGAGTCTAAAATTAGTCAAGAAGAAGTTGGGCTAGCCATTGATAATATGAAATCAGGAAAAAGTGCAGGACCAGATGGTCTTCCAGTTGACCTTTATAAAAAATTTAAGAATAAATTAATAAAACCTTTTTTGGAAATGGTTTTAGAAGCATTTCAAAATAATAATTTACCATCATACATAAATAATGCCTTAATTATACTGCTGCCAAAACCAGGTAAGCCCTCTAATAAATGTGAAAATATGAGACCAATAAGCCTATTAAACGCCGACCTTAAGATAATCTGTAAAATTTTAGCAAGACGAATACAAGAAATTTTACCAAATATTATTAATCGAGATCAGAATGGCTTTATAAAGGGTAGACAAGGCTTCCATAATGTAAGAAGACTATTTAATATTATTTATTTTAATAAAGAAGCACCGGATACAGCTCTCCTATCATTGGACGCCGAAAAGGCCTTTGATAGAGTTGAATGGCCCTTTCTTTTTGAAGTCCTACAAAGGTTTGGACTTGGAAATAATTTCATAAAATGGGTTCAAATAATATACAATAATGCTACAGCAGAAATCCTAACAAATAACAATATTTCAAAACCAATAAAAATCAATAGAGGATGTCGACAAGGCTGTCCACTTTCACCTTTACTGTTTACTATGGCAATTGAACCTTTAGCGATAGCGATACGTTTACATTCACAAATATATGGAATTAAAGTTGGACCAACAGAACATAAAATCTCCCTGTACGCCGATGATATAATTTTGTTTATGTCGAATCTAAAAAAATCAATTCCAACCTTGTTGAATTTAATAAAGAATTTTGGGGAAATATCAGGATATAAAATAAATAAAACTAAATCTTCAATATTAATGCTAAATGAGACCCAGAGAAATTACCCAGCCCCTGAGGCAAATCAATTCAATGTTGTAAATCAGTTTAAATATTTAGGAATCCAAATTATGCCTAAGCTAGAATCAGTCGCCAGCGTCAACTATGAAGCCTTAATGTCAGATATCAATGAGTTAACTCAGAGATGGATGTCACTACCAATGTCGATGATCGGGAGAATCAATATACTTAAAAGTAATATTTTACCTAAAATACTTTATTTATTTCAATACATTCCCTTATCACCACCTTTAGATCTATTCTCAAGAATAAAAAAAAAGTTAGTGGAATTTATATGGAACAACAGGAGGGCTAGATTACGTCTGTCTTTATTATATTTACCATTTGATCGTGGAGGTCTGAAATGTCCAAATTTTATGTTGTATTATTGGTCGGCACAACTGAGGTCTATGACATATTATTTTTCATCAAATGATCTCCCTCACTGGACTGAAATGGAATCATACAATTTACCTTTACCTCTTCCCATATTCATATACTCAGATTCGGCAAAAAAATTACAAAAACAAGTTAAAAATCCATTTGTAAAGCATATGATCAAAATATGGTGTGAAGCTAAAAACTATTTAAAAGAACCACAGTTATTGTCACAATTTAGTCCAATATGGGGTAATCAATATTTTAAACCAGGGAGAGCGGACGCTGTATTTAAAGTATGGAATTTAAAAGGGATACAAAAGATTCAGGATTTATATTTGCCATGTGCAGACAACATAATGTCTTTTGAAGAGCTGAGGATCAAATTTAATCTCAATAGAACACATTTTTTTTAAATATCTTCAACTTAGAAACTTTATTCGATCAAATCAAAATAAAGCTCTCACTCGACCTATTTATTCATCCTTGGAAAAAATGATGATGAAAGATAGTAAAAGAAAGGGTATTATTTCAGAGTTTTATAACTCATTGACACTATCTTCAAGTGAAAATTCACTGAAAAGATTAAACTACTGGAAAGAAGATCTGCAAATTGAAATTTCGGAGGAACAATGGGAATTGGCTTGTACAGAAGCTCAAACCAAATCAATAAATGCACGCCTTAAATTGATACATTTCAAATGGTTAATGCGGATGTATGTTACACCGGAGGAGTTAAATAGATATAACAAAAATATACCAGATACATGCACAAAATGCATGGAAAGTAAAGGAACCCTATTTCATTGTTTATGGGAATGTAGATTAATAAGAATGTTTTGGGAAGAGGTGAGGGTAACAATTGAAAAAATAATCTCAAAACAAATCATACTGAATCCTAAACTGTTTTTGTTGGGTCTGTACCCAGAAAAGCATAATTTTAATAAAAGTGAAAGAACATTCATAGACCTCAGTTTGCTTAATGCCAAAAAATGTATTGCACTATTATGGAAAAAGACTCATAGACCAGATGTGACTCAGTGGTTAAGACAGATGTTAACAAACCTTCCATTAGAAAGAATAACATATATACTGAAATCAAAGGAAATTGTGTTTGAGAATATATGGAGACCTTTTATTGATTATGTAAAAAATTTAAACATAACTCTTGAAGAAGAAGGTGAATGATGTGTGTGGACCTTGTAAATTCCAAACTGGTGAACATAATATGTATACTTATGTATTGGATTGTCTAGACTAAACAGAGGAGCATTGTTGAAGACTTGATTTTGTTGGTGGTTGTTGGTGTTTTTAGTGCATTTTTTTTTTTTTGTAGTACTTTAGCGTTAATGTTTGATTGTTTGTATCATGTTTGTTAAAAAAAAAAAGGTTCAATAAAGATATTGTGGAAAAAAAAATGGAAACGTCTGGAAGATAACGTCCTGGACTTAGAGTCCCGCTCACGACGGAATAATTTGAGGCTGGTGAGCCTCCCGGAGGGAGCGGAGGGTCGGGACCCATGTTCCTTTTTGGAAAAGTGGATTCCAGAAGCGCTGAACAACGCGGATCTGCAGTCATCGGTCGTTTCAGAGAGAGCTCACCGAATCGGCCCACCGAGATATAATAAGACACCACCGAGGACGCTGATTATGAAGTTCCTCAACTTCAGGGACAAGATGACGGTCACCAACGCGGCGCGAGCTAAAGGGGAAATTAAATACCAGGATCAACAGGTGTGGTTCTACCCAGATTTGGCCACAGGAATTCAACAATTAAGGAGGCAGTTTGACCCCGCCCGCAAACAGCTGCGCAACCTCGGGATTCGTCACGGAGTGATTCATCCGGCAAGACTACTGGTCACATATAAGGGCAGAACCCACATCTTCAAGACCCCTCAAGAGGCGCAGGAGCTTATTAAGCAGATGTAAAAGGAGACTGGTGGGAGCTAAGCATGAACATGATAAAGGTAGAACATTTAAGCATTTGTACAGGCATCTGATTGATCTGAAACATATAACATGTCTAGAAAATACACACTGTATTATAAAAAAAAAAAAAGCTATGATGTACAAAGTTGCTATAAAACTTTGACGTTATGTTGAAAAAACTACAGAAGAGAGTTAATGTCATTAAAAATAGTAGTAGAGTCAGGGTGATTGAGAGGAGAAAGAGAGAGTGGTTTGACTGATCCTCGCAGGTGTGGAACAGTCACTAGCTATAACGGGAGACGGAATTTTTTTGATTTTGGGGGGATTACCACAAATGTGGGGAAAGGGAATTAGTTTTTGTGTAGTTTGTAGGATGAATGTTCAACCATCCATGTTTTTGCTTCTCTGTATGAGCATGTTCATATTGCAAGGTAATCTCAAACTCCTTATTGATCATAGATCAAAGCGTTAATCTTAATTTAACTTCATGGAGTTGCAGAGGTCTACAAAATCTAAAAAAAACTTAAACAAGTTATGAATAAAATAAAAGACAGATTCAAAAATTGTATTTTTACAAGAAACTCATCTAATAGAGGAGGATGTAAAAAGAATTAGGAGAAGATGGCAAGGAAATGTGTTCACCTCATCATTTTCATCCTGTGCTAGGGGAGTTATGACTCTCATACACAAAACAGTCCCATTTCAAGTGAAAAATGTAATTGGAGACAAATTAGGAAGATATCTAATCATCCAAGGATCTTTGTTATTAGAAAATATAAATCTAGTGAACTTATACGGCCCCAATATTGATGATCAAAACTTCTTTGTTAATTTATTCCTCACTTTATCATCACTTACAGGGCAACATATAATAGCAGGGGATTTTAATTGTACATTGAATCCCAGTATAGATAGGTCAACAGGACTGGACTGTATGCACAATGGATGCAGGATGACCATTAATTATTTTATGAAAGAACTGAGATTGCTAGATATATGGAGAGAAATGAAACCACAAGTCAAAGCCTATTCTTGTTATTCTAATACCTATAAGACATTCTCACGTACTGACTACTTTTTGATCTCTATAGAATTAAGGTCCAAGATTCAAAACTGTTTCTATGATAACATTGTGATCTCTGATCATGCACCCTGCTGTCTAATATATGTAGATAAGAAATTGACAAAGGATCAAGGTAGGTGGCATTTTCAGCATAAATGGCTTCAGGATGAGGAATTTGTTAAGTACATAGAAAGATAGATGAGATCTTTGATATTAATACTACACAAACAACGGCATGTATAAAGTGGGAGGCTTTCAAAGCTTTTATTAGGGGGCATATTATTAGTTATACAGGTTCAAAATCTAAGAAGACTCGAGAGGAGAGAGTCCAATTGGAATGTAAAATAAAAATTCTTCAAGAAAAGGTGTATGCAGGAAGTAACCCACAGTTAGAGAACAAATTACTGATTCTGAGAGCGGAATATGACAAAAAAAAATCAGCGAAAGCTTCTTCTAAGCAATCTTCTAAGATTGAAGCAAACTTTTTATGAACAAGGTCAAAAATCAGGAAAATTATTGGCATGGCAGATTAAACAATTAGAATTTAAAACACCAATTACCAGTATTATAAGTAAGGGACAGGTAGTTATAGATCCTTTAGAAATTAATAGTGCCTTTAGAGATTATTATGAAAAACTATATGATACAAAAAATGAAACTGACTTAACAAAACTAAATGGTTTTTTGGGTGAATTATCTATACCGTGTATTCCAAATGAAAACAGGGCGATACTGGAGTCTAAAATTAGTCAAGAAGAAGTTGGGCTAGCCATTGATAATATGAAATCAGGAAAAAGAGCAGGACCAGATGGTCTTCCAGTTGACCGCTATAAAAAATTTAAGAATAAATTAATAAAACCACTTTTGGAAATGGTTTTAGAAGCATTTCAAAATGGTAATTTACCACCATACATGAATAATGCCTTAATTATACTGTTGCCAAAACCAGGTAAACCCCCTAATAAATGTGAAAACATTAGACCAATAAGCCTATTAAATGCTGATCTTAAGATAATCTGTAAAATTTTAGCAAAACAACTACAAGAAATATTACCAAATATTATTAACCGAGATCAGAATGGCTTTATAATGGGAAGACAAGGCTTCTATAATGTAAGAAGACTATTTAATATTATTTATTCCAATAAAGAAGCACCGGATACAGCTCTCCTATCATTGGACGCCGAAAAGGCCTTTGATAGGGCCATTCGACCCTATCTTTTTGAAGTCCTACAAAGGTTTGGACTTGGAAATAATTTCATAAAATGGGTCCAGATAATATACAATAATGCTACAGCAGAAATCCTAACAAACAGCAATATCTCAAAATCAATAAAGGATGTTGGCTAGGCTGTCCACTTTCACCCTTATCGTTTACTATGGCAATTGAACCTTTAGCGATGGCAGTACGTTTACATCCACAAATATATGGAATTAAAGTAGGACCAACAGAACATAAAATCTCCCTGTATGCCGATGACATAATTTTGTTCATGTTGAATTTTAAAAAATCAATTCCGACTAGGGATGGGCATTCGGTGAAATTTTCTTCACCGATCGCCGGGAGAATTAATGATTAATAATCGGTTAATCATTAACTTTTTTAGGTAGGTAGACTAAATTAGAACATCAGGTATCAGCACGGAGGGCACGGAGGGCACGGAGAGCCGCACAACTCAAATCTACCTCTCTCTCTCAAATCTCTCTCTCTCTGTTCTCGTGTTTGCTCGGCTCGGGAATCTCGCAAGCTGATTGGCCGAGACGTTTCACCCCGCAAGCTGATTGGCCGAGACGTTTTACCCAGCTCTCTCTCCCTGCCGAGCGGCCACCCAACAAACGAAGACCGCATTCATTGCTCTATCGCTCGTATTGCTTAGTCTAGCCGCGTGGAACTTTTTGCTGTTCTCTTGTGCCATTTTGTGCGAAATAGTCTTCCCGTCGAGGCACTACGCCGCCTCCTGCAGCTTCCCTCGACGTGTGTACACCGAATCTTCATGACCTTCTCAATAAAGTTTCTGAAAAAAAAAAAAAAGAATATTCACGACCGCCATTACTCAGCGCGCAACCACTGTTGGCGGTTTCTTCGCGTAATAAGGGTGTTCCATGGACCCTGTCGATGAGGTATATTTGTATGCTGCATTGCAGTGATTGCAGTACACCTGGTCATTTTTTAAATTGAAATGGTCCCACGCAACACTTCGCCGTAACCGCCTCATGATTTGGCGATCGCCCTACTCGAAGCCCGCATGTATCAACGGAGGCACGCCAGGGTACGGCGATGGTGTAATGTTGCCCCCTGGTGCCCAAATTTTGTCATTGCATTGTTTGAGGACGGCCGTGCACTAGGCCTTAATAACCTCGGATTGTTTAAAAAAAAAAAAAAAAACGGTTTGTCAACGAAAATGAACTTCCTCGGTGAAATTCTTAATGATCAATTATCGGTTAATCGGTAAATTATGCCCATCCCTAATTCCGACCTTGTTAAATTTAATAAAAAACTTTGGGGAAATATCAGGATATAAAATAAATAAAACAAAATCTTCAATATTAATGCTAAATGAGACCCAGAGAAATCACCCAGCTCCTGAGGTAAATCAATTTAACCACTTGCACTCCGTTGTTCCGCGGGCGGGCAAGTCTCTGCGTTCTAGGGCGCACGAGGGCGCACGAGGGCGCACGAGAGCGCCCTCGTGCGCGCTTGGACGCATGACGCATGATGGTGGTGATGTAGGTGGTGTGGCCTCCAAGCGCCACTGGAAAAAAAAAGCTGCAGTCACAGCCGCGAACAGATTAGTTCATCTGATTGACCTCTCATTCGACTAATAAGAGCCTTGAATTGGGTTTCTGAAACCTTGAAGAGCCAATGAATGAAAACCTAGGAAGGAGGACCCGCCTACTGTGAACGCAGGAGCCAACTGAAGCACAGAAATTCAGGCTGGGTGAAGAGAGATTTACTGCTGCAGCAGATGAAAACAAAGGACGCTGGACGAATCTACTACAGACCCCGCAGCATGGAGATCACCCACAAGTGGGACCTGCACTAATTCCAGCAGAATAGACGTTTAGGATTCTCTTCCGTCATCATAGACCGACGGAGGCCGACGACAAAGGTCGTAAATCATTCACCAAAACCGCAATAATGGAATTATGTTTTGATCGGGATCCACGAGCCGAGCAGCGTCGCGTTCGTCTTACAATGGGGAAGAGAAGTTCGCCACGACTCTGCTGCTGTGAAGAGGTAAGGTGTTATAAGCTAAATTATTATTTCTCCCTGAAAACTGTAATCCAAAAATGACTTTTGACCGATCGGTAAATTACAACTGTACTGCGCACGAAGTACGAAGTGCGTGCGCCGCGATAAACGGTTCATTTGCCGTGTTCGGACCGTGAACCCCCCCCCCCCCCGCTGCAGAAGAGGAGCGGGGGGGGCGTTCACGGTCCGAACACCCCCGGTCCGCGGGGGGAAGCATATGAGTCTATTCCTTCATGTGATGGCCGTCTTCTGCAGCGAGGGGGGGGGGGGGAAGGACAACCCCACACACAGACACACACAGTAGCGGGGGGGGGGGAGGGGGACAACCCCACACACGCACACACAGTAGCGGGGGGGGGGGCTGTGAAAACATGCAAGGAGTGTAATCCATCATGTAGCAAGGGCCAAACTCCCGTCTCCCCCCCCCCCCACCCACACACACACACAGCCCTGAGTGTGACCTTTCATTAGAGCCCAAAATGAAGATTCTACATTGAATTATTCAAAAGTTACAGATGTTTTTCCAAACTGTGCCATTTGGCACAGTTCCAAAACGCCTGGGAACTACCTGAGAACAAAGCTGTGTAAAATATTCATTTTTTGTGGTATTGTTACCAAATTTGGATCTTAGCTTGATAACACTTGGTTCTACATTTCTGTTGCATTTTCCAGCCGGATCGGACAGCTGTGTGTTATTTACAAGCATTTGTATCCAAAAAAACACTGTGTCCAAATTTATTTTCTTCAAGTTCAGTATGTTTAGATGACTGTAACTCAGTGGCCGGAGCACATAGAGAGATTATGTTTTTTTTGCCAAAAAATTCAAAGTGTTTTCTTTTAAATGAGACCAACCCCATGAAGATGCTGCAAAGGGTTGAATAACAGCTTTCGATTTACTTTGGGCACGTTATTTTTTGGCATTTTTAGGAAAATTGCCCGGAGTGCAAGTGGTTAATGTTGTAAATCAGTTTAAATATTTAGGAATTCAAATTTTGCCTAAGCTAGAATCAGTCGCCAGTGCCAACTATGAAGCCTTAATGACAGATATTAATGAGTTACTTCAGAGATGGATGTCACTACCAATGTCGATGATCGGGAGAATTAATATACTTAAAAGTAATATCTTACCAAAAATACTTTATTTCAATACATTCCTTTACCACCACCTTCAAATCTATTCTCAAGAATTAAAAAAAAGTTAGTGGAATTTATATGGAACAATAGGAAGGCTAGATTACGTTTGTCCTTACTATATTTACCATTTGATCGTGGAGGTCTGAAATGTCCAAACTTTATGTTGTATTACTGGTCAGCACAACTGAGGTCTATGACATATTTTTCATCAAACGATCCTCCTCACTGGACTGAAATGGAATCATACAATTTACCTTTACCTCTTCCCTTATTCATATACTCAGACTCTGCTAAAAAATTACAGAAACAAGTTAAAAATCCAATTGTAAAGCACATGATCAAAATATGGTGTGAAACCAAAAAATATTTAAAAGAACCACACTTATTGTCACAATTTAGCCCAATATGGGGTAATCAATATTTTACACCAGGGAGAGCGGATGCTGTATTTAAAGTATGGAATTTAAAAGGGATTCCAAAGATTCAAGACTTATATTTGTCACGTTCAGATAACATAATGTCTTTTGAAGAACTGAGGATTAAATTCAATCTTAATAGAACACACTTTTTAAAATATCTTCAGCTTAGAAATTTTATTCGATCAAATCAAAATAATGCTCTCCCCCGTCCTACTTATTCATCCTTGGAAAAAATTTTGACGAAAGATAGTAAGAGAAAGAGTATTATTTCAGAGTTTTATAACTCATTGACACTATTCTCAAGTGAAAATTCACAGAAAAGACTGAATTATTGGAAAGAAGACCTGCAAACTGAAATTTCAGAGGAGCAATGGGAAATGGCTTGTGCAGAAGCTCAAACCAAATCAATAAATGTACGTGTTAAACTGATACATTTTAAATGGTTAATGCGGATGTATGTTACACCAGTGAAGTTAAATAGATATAACAAAAGTATACCAGATGCATGCACAAAATGTATGGAAAGTAAAGGAACCCTATTTCACTGTTTATGGGAATGTAGAAAAATCAGAATGTTTTGGGAAGAGGTGAGGGTAACAATTGAAAAAATAATTTCAAAACAATTCACATTGAACCCTAAACTGTTTTTGTTGGGTCTGTATCCAGAAAAACATAACTTTAAGAGTGAAAGAACATTCATAGACCTCGGTTTGCTTAATGCCAAAAAATGTATTGCACTATTGTGGAAAAAGACTTATAGACCAGATGTGACTCAGTAGTTAAGACAGATGTTAACAAACCTTCCACTAGAAAGAACTAGAAAAGCACTCGGAGAGCGCAGACCTCCGCCAAGCGCCACAGTTCCCCCATACAGTGTTTGTGTGTACGTTTTCAGATTCCTTGACCATGAAAACATATGACTAGCAATTGGATTGACAATGATAGGATTAGCAGTTGAGTAGTTATTCACGAAAATGGCATTTTCAGTAATGGCGGTTTTCTTGTGGAAGGTGATCCGGATCATCCCCAAAATTTAATCAGTTCTTCCTTGTACCATTTCCAACAACGCCTGAAAGTTTCATCGAAATCCGTCCAAAACTTTTTGAGTTGTCTTGCTAACCAACACACAGACAGACAGACAAACCCCGGCAAAAACATAATGTACTGGCGGAGGTAAAAATCAATAAAATAAAACTAAGCTCGACGAGCTTCAATAGCATGTGGGGATAGCCCTTGCCTGAGTCGCTGCATTTCTTCTCTCGCTGCAGCACGGTGATTCTCCGCATCCTCTGTGTTATCTCCTTGCCTTTTTTCTTTCTCATGCACTCTGCACTCTGCTGCCTTCTCTGTTTCACACTTTTAGACTTTGAACGAGGCATGACTGGCAATATCGAGCAGATCTTCTTTAAAAAAAAAAAAAACATAACCTCCTGGTGGAGGTAATAAGAAAAAAATCAAAAAAATAAATAAAACTAAGCTCGACGAGCTTCAATAGCATCTGGGGATAGCCCTTGCCTGAGTCGCTGCATTTCTTCTCTCGCTGCAGCACGGTGATTCTCCGCATCCTCTGTGTTGAAAATGGCCCCATCTCACAATGTTAAAGAATCCTTAAAAAAATTCCTGCATCCAGACGGTGATCCAGATCATCCCCAAAATTTAATCAGTTCTTCCTTGTACCATTTCCAACAACGCCTGAAAGTTTCATCAAAATCCGTCCAAAACTTTTTGAGTTATCTTGCTAACCAACAGACAGACAAACAGACAGACAAACCCCGGCAAAAACATAACCTCCTGGCCTGCGGCCTGGCGGAGGTAATAACATACATACTGAAATCAAAGGAAAATGTGTTTGAGAATATATGGAGACCTTTCATTGATTATGTAAAGAAATTAAACATAACTTCTGAAGAAGAAGGTGAATGATATGTGTGGACCTTGCAAATTCCAAACTGGTGAATGTATATTATGTATTCTTATGTAGTAGATTACCTAGACTAAACAGAGGAGCATTGTTGTTGACTTGCCTTTGTTAATGGTTGTTGGTGTTTTTAGTACATTTTTTTTGTTGTTGTTGTAGTGGTTTTTTTTTTTTTTTTTTTTTATTTAAGTTTTTGTAAAGGGTATACAGGTCGTTACAGCAATGCAGTGTTTACATTTTCATCACATGTTCCCTTATTTTCTGATATCTGACAACATTGGAAGATTAATTCTTACAACACCCCTTTTTTTTTTTTTAAAGTGAAAGAAAAAGTGAAATTAAAGAGAAAAAAAAACAAGAAACAAATAAAAAAAAAAAAACCAGTAAAAAACAAACAAAAAGAAAAAGTAAGTAAATAAAGATAAAAGAGCGGAACCATTATTGAAATGGTATTTGTCAAAGATTAGATCTAATGGAAGACACATATGCGGTCCAGGGTTGCCAAAAGTTCATGAACACATCCATGTCCTGTCTCAGTGCGAATGTCAACTTTTCCATCGAGTAAATGTCTTGGATCACGTTAGTCCAATCTTCAGGTGTAGGACAGTCCTTCAACATCCATTTTTTAGTTAGAGCTTTTTTGCTTGCCAATATTAAAACATTGAATAAGTATTTTTCTCCTCGTCTTTCCAGTGAGTCCGGTAGTAAACCCAAATACAAAGTTACAAAAGAAAAGGGAACTGTAATTTTGAATATTTTCCCCAATATTGTCTGTACCTTGGTCCAATATTGGTGGATAACTGGGCATGACCAAAACACATGAAAATGATTTGCAGTCTTTTCACCACACAAGCGCCAACAGTTCAATCCCTTATGGGTAAATTTGTTTTGTGCAGGTGTTCTGAAAAATCTTGCCAAGTTTTTCCATCCAAATTCTCTCCACTGCAGGGATGAGGTACTTTTCCATTGCTGTTTATTTAGCTTTTCCCATATTTCCAGTTGTAAAGTGAAATTCCCCTCTTTTTCCCATCTCTCTCTTTTATAAGATGTGTTGTCTCCTTTTAAGTCTTGAAGACCTTGGTATATTTTAGAAATGTATCTGATCCCTGGGATCCCTTTATATGCCATTAAGAAGACCTTCAGAACACCTGACTGGGCCCTTTCCAAAACCTCCTTTTTAAGTATATTGTTTATGTGGTGTCTAAGCTGGAAGAACCTGTAAAGGTCTTGATTTATTAGGCCTTGTTTTTTCAAATCTTCAAAACTTCTTAAGATTTGCCCTTTAAAAAAATCGTAATATTTTATCAGCCCTTTCTCCTTCCACTTTTTAAATCTGGTGTCTGTTTTATTAGGAGTAAAGTCCTGATCATAGGCGATCCATTGCAGAAGTCGATAGGGCTCTTTAGTTTGATTCTCTCTGACTATCTTAAACCAAATTTTTAGCGGGGTCTCTATCCACGGGTTAGTGTTATTCAAAAGCTTAGGTAAGACATTGTTCCCTATTATCGCCTGTAGGGGGATGTCACTTGTTATTTGGCATTCGATCTCCTTCCATTGTGCAGTGTAGACTGGGTTACATATCTCTACTAAAGTTTTAATTTGTGCGGCTTTAAAGTAGTCCCTGATATTTGGCAGCGCGAGCCCACCTTTGTCTTTGTTTAGCTGTAGGGTTCTATATCTGATTCTAGGTCTCTTGCCCTGCCATATGAATCTTGAGATCCTTCTGTCCAGCTCCTGCCATGTTTTTTTGGGAGGTTCTACCGGTATTGTTTGGAAAAGGTATAGAAGACGTGGAAGTATATTCATTTTGACTGCTTCAATTCTTTGTGCAGTACCCAAGAATGGTATCATATTCCATCTTGCTAGGTCAGATTTTATTTTTGTCACCAGTGGATCATAGTTTAGTGATATAATTTTGTTGAGTTGTTTCGGGATATTGACCCCCAGATATTTCATAGATTCCGACTCCCAGTTAGTTTTGAGTTTGCTTAGTGAATAATGATTTGGATCATAGTTGAATGTTAAAACTTGGGTTTTATGCATATTTAATTTGTACCCCGATAAATCTCCATACTCTGAAAAAACTGAGGTTAGTTCTGGTAAAGAAGTGTCCGGCTGCCCTAGGTATATTAAAATGTCATCAGCAAAGAGTGCTATTTTATGTTCCTTCTGACCAAGTGTAATACCTTGAATTTTTTGGTTTTGTCTTATCCATTGGCTCAGAGGTTCTATGAAGATTGCAAAGAGCAGTGGAGACAGGGGGCAGCCCTGACGACATCCTCTTTCCAGTTCAAAAGATGATGATAAATTACCGTTAATCCTTATTTTAGCTGTTGGTTTTTTATATAATGCCTGTATAGTTCTAATGAAGTTGTTATGAAAATTGAAACTGGATAAGATTCTATATAGAAAAGACCAGTCAACCGAATCGAATGCTTTTTCAGCATCTAATCCCAATATGACTGCATTTAAGTTATATTTTTTTATATGATGAATTATGTGTAAAGTGCGTCGAATGTTGTCTTGTGTCTGTCTTTGTCTTAGAAAACCTGTTTGGTCTAAATGAATTAGGTCTGTCAGTATATTTTCTAACCTTTTGGCAAGGATAATGGTAAAAAGCTTATAGTCCTGATTTAGTACACTGATTGGTCTGTAGTTGGAGCACTCGAGTTTATCCTTTTCAGGTTTAGGTATAACTGCAATGACCCCTTCTCTCCAGGAGGGGGGATTTCCCCTGTGTGGAGGACATAATTAAATGTTTTCAGGAGGAGAGGAGATAGTTGCTGTTTAAAGGTTTTGTACCACTCTGCTGTATAGCCATCAGCTCCTGGGGATTTGTTAGCTTTAAGTTTCATAATTGCTTTTTCCAATTCTTTAGGATGTATTTCTGACAGTAGTGTTTTATTTTGTGACTCCGTAAGTTGGGGAAGGTTTAATGTGTTTAGGAATGCCTCGGATGCGTTTTTATGTTTTTTGTGGGAGTATAAGTTCTTATAGTAATTCTCGAAGTTTTTAAGAATATCCTGAATTCTGAATTTTATTTCCTTTGATACTGGGTCTCTGATTTTGTAGATTGCTCTTTCTGTTTGATGTTTCCTCAATTTATAGGCTAGCAATTTTGCCGATTTACTGCCTGCTTCATAGTATTTTTGTTTCAGAAATGTAAGTTTCTTCTGGATTTCTATTGTGTAGATCTCATTTATTTGGTTTTTAATTTCCTTAATCTTGAGCGAGTCAGTAGAATGAGTGTTGCCTTTGTGTTCTTTTTCTAGGTTCCTAAGTTCTGACTCTAATGTGGATAGTTTTTCTTGTCTTAGTTTCTTTTGGGTTGCCAGTTTTGCAATAATCTTTCCTCTTATTACAGCTTTACATGCATCCCACAGTATTAAAGGGGATACTTCTCCATTATCGTTATCTTCCAAATATCTGAGAATATCTGATTCCAATTCATCTTTCAATGGTCCTTTCAGGACATTTGAATTTAACCTCCAAGAAAATGTATTATTTGTGTATTTTTGGATATTTAAGTCCATGTAGATCGGACTGTGGTCGGAGAGATCCATCAGTCCTATTTTACATGTTTTTACTCTTCCAATGTCTCTATTAAACATAAAAAAATAGTCAATCCTTGAGTAAGATGAATGTGGAGTTGAGTAAAATGTATAGTCTTTTACACTGGGGTTGAGTTCCCTCCACACGTCACAGATTCCCAATTCTTTTAGTAGCATCCGAGTCTTCCTGTTTTGGGTGTTATTTTGATGTGGGGAATTACCAGAAGCATCCCAGTATGGATTCAGTCTAAGATTGAAGTCCCCACCACATATCACTAAACCTTGAGCTTTAGTTATCATTAGGTCGAATACATTTTTATAAAATTTCCAGTTAGCCCCTGGGGGAGCATACACATTCAGCAGGGTGATATCTTCTCCCTCTAGCCGCCCAGTTACCAAACTGTATCTCCCTTCTTTATCTTTGTGTTCTGATTTTTTTTCAAATGTAATTTTGGTTGATATCAATGTCGCTACTCCCCTCCTCCTCCCTGATTTATATGAAGATGAAGAGATCATTTTAAACCCTTGTCTACTGAGTTTATTGTGTTCCACGTCTGTTAGGTGGGTTTCTTGTAAAAGTATTATTCCTGCTTTGTCTTTTTTCATTTTGCCTAGAATCTTGGATCTTTTAACTGGATTCAGGATTCCTTTTACATTATATGAAATTATTTTGGTTACACCCTGTTTCTCCATTGTGTTGTTTTGTTTAGTATAACTGTGTGGTGGCCCTCTTTTGTGCTACTCAGAAACTGAAAGAACATTAAAAACAAGAAAAACATTAAGAACATAGTGTAAAAAACTTTAAAACAAAAAGCTGTCATAAGAACTTCCTGAGCTGAGGTCTTTTTAAAGACCCTGTAAGAGCCTTGATGGAGTGAAGGCTCTGAGGGAAATTCCTCAAACTCTGTTACGTGTTGAGGGCCCTCTCTTACCACTGAAAGTAGTCCCATGCTTTTAACATGAGTTTCAGAACCCAATCCAAACTTGTAATGATTTTTTTTTTTTCCTTTTATGCCTAAACCCTGTGAAATTGTGTGCACCCTCCCACCCCCATCACATCAAACATTCACGCAAAACCGGTATTTGTTAGTATGAGGAGAACATGTGGATTATTGTCACATTTCTATTTTAACAAGTTTTTTTTTTTTAATTACAAAGACTTATTTGTTTCAAATAATATGATTGTTCCATGAAATGTTTTACCACATGCTGAATATGCATCTCCTTTAATGTTTGTTACCTTGTATGAGGGGGGTTGGATGTGCGGATTGATTCAAGAGAAAAAAAAAAAAAAAAAGGTCGCTATTCCAACCTGAAAACGGATAGTTTATCCGCGACGCTCTGGTGCTGGGTTTCCCGCTGCTGGTCCGTGGATTTTGAAGGTCTTTGAGTTGTCCATGTTTGCGCTTTGATCTTCTCACTCGGGTCTGCTGGGGGTTTAAATACCGTTACCGGGAGGCCTCTTTTCGCCATGTCAGCTGTTGCTTCTTCCGCCAAATTATAGAGACACGTTTCATCGCCGTAGAAGACCCTTAACTTCGCAGGAAATGGTGTCTGAAAGCGCAATTTCTTCTCTCTTAACATCTTTTTCGCGTCATTGTATTCCCTGCGCTTTTTAAGGACCTCCGGGGCGTAATCGTGTTCCACGTAGACTTTTCTCTGCTGGTGCATAAATCCTTTTTTCTGCCAGGCCAGTCTTACAACCTCTTGTTTTATTTTGAAATTGGAAAATCTTACCAACACCGAACGTGGGGGCGCTTCCGCCGCCGGCCTAGCGGCTAATGAACGATGTGCCTTTTCTATCTTCAAGTCGGTGGTTTGTGGAATATCCAATTTCTCTCTTAGTAAGGATTCCACGCATTCTGCCATTGAGTTAAAACCATTTTCGGTTCCTTCTATCAGACCATGAATTCTTATGTTGTCTCTTCTTTGTTTTCCTTCTTGGTCGGTTAGCTTAGCCTCTATAGCTGCTTGTCTTTTGCGTAGGTCTAGCACAGAATCTTCGAGCACTTTTATTCGATCCTCTGTTTCCAAGATTCGGTTCTCGGCCTGGTCCACTCTGCTGTTTGTCCTTTTCAATTCTTCTCTGAATTCCCGAAATTCGGCCGTAACATCTCGGCGAAATCGTCGTAGCTCCTCAAATAGTGATTTCAGGCTAACCCTTTTGTTAGCTATCACCAGTTCCTCGTCTTCTGAACGGAGATCTTCCAGTTCGGATTCTCCGGCCGATACGTGTCCTGGCCTGGAGAATTTCAGTTTCTTCTGTTTTCCTTTAGACATGATGATTTTGTCTTTTGATTTTCACTCCTCCAAAAATCCGTTAAGTTTGATTTTCAAGGTGTTATCCTGGATTGGGTCTGAGAACTTCAGTGTTAAGCTGCAGTCGCCATGGCGTCCAGACCGGAAGTCCCTGGGTTTTTTTTTTTAATTTTTAAATTACTTTAGTGTTTGATTGTTTGTGCCATGTTTGTAAAAAAAAAAGGTTCAATAAAAAATATTGTGGAAAAAAAATAATCTTCTCACATCAATAAAAAAACAAATGCTTACAGTAGAGCCACGGCGTTCACATTGTGAGTCTTTGCCAGTCACGCCCTCAAGGTTCAGATCATTGGTCTCAGTAAGCACAGTCTCAATCTTAGCATTAAAGTTTTAAAAAACCTTTTAGTAACAAAATATTCCTAAAATAGAAACTGATGCACTACAATGGGTCTCAAATATTTGTAAACATGTCCTGTAATAGTACTGCAGCGATCTGTCCAGGGTGTATCCTGCCCCTCACCCAAAGATGCTGGGATAGGCTCCAGCCCCCCGCGACCCGAAAAGTATTAAGCGGAAGAAGATGGATGGATGGATGGAGTTTACTGACGATACAGAGAAGAAATTCAATATTTCACTGACCAGTAATATAAACTAAAATAATTATAATGACAGCTGAACAACTCCCATTCCCAAAAGTGAAGATACACTATTATGAATATCGGTGATAAAAGATCACACAAATAAGTGATCTGACAAACAAATAAACAAGGGATCTGAAACAGTCACTAATATTCGATGTCCCATTCATTTTCAATATTTAGGTTTTCTTTAGGATTTCTCCGGTTTCCTCCCACATGCCAAAAACATGCAAGTTAGGTTAACTGACATCAAAACTGGGGATTCTAAATTGTCCTCAGGTATGACTATGAGTGAATGGTTGGCTGTCTCTCTGTGTTGGCCCTGCGATGGACTGGCGATCTGTCCAGGGTGTACCCTGCCTCTCGCCCAAAGTTGCTGGGATAGACTCCAGCCCCCCGCGACCCGAAAAGGATTAAGCGGAAGAAGATGGATGGATGGATGGAGGCTTTCTGTAATTAATATTCACACAGTCAAATAAATCTTTGTGCCATTTACTCCCTTTTATATTTGTAAAAGTCTAACATGTGATTGCCTACATAAAGGCTACACCTCTTTGCTTTCAAACACAGCCTACATTTGGGCCTGAAAAGCCTGATTGGGATACCTGTTTCAGACAGGAATATCGGGTTCTATGAGCATGCACTTGTTTATCTATAAAAGCAAGAAATCTCTGTCTGTGTGTCTGTTCCACGCATAGCTCTTGAACCATTTGTCAGACTGGCCTCAGATTTTAAACATGGTTTCCTGAGATTACGAGAGTGTGCATCCCCGAATATGGAGTCGTTCGGTCAAAATATGTAATTTTTATCAATAAAAGTTTAGCCCACGCTCTGACACCGTGTCTCTTCATGCCCTGAAGTGTGAGCGGAGTTTAGCGCTCTGTGTGTGTGTGTGTGTGCGTGTGCGTGTGCGTGTGCGTGTGTGTGTGTGTGTGTGTGTGTGTGTGTGTGTGTGTGTGTGTGTGTGCGCGCGCGCGCGCGCGCACATGCTCTGCAAGCAGCAGATGAGCAGAGCTTTGTACGGGCTTTTCCTGTGAACAAACGCTGCAAATATGCCATTATAGGGTAGCTCCAAGTTAGAATCCCGTTCAATTATTCCCTTTATCACTGGATCGTAATTTTGTCGGCTCCTACTGGGGGGGGGGGGGGGGGGGGGGGTCGGGCCAGGCACAGTAACGGCACATTTACTGGATGCTGCAAATTCTTTTTCCTTTTAAACGGCACACTGTGAGTCCTGACCGCTGTAATATCTAAAATGTAAAGTTAATACCGACATGACTGGAGCGGAATTACGGATGGGCGTATCGATACTAAAGTATCGATACTGTGATACCAGCTGGTCGATACTTTGGAGTCGATACTTTTTAAAATATTGCAGTACCACTATGTTCAATTTGTTTTCACTTCTGAGAGTTTTAGGCATTAGATTTATGTGTGAAAACCGGTGAAAAACCAGCCCAAGCAGGCCCCAGGCTGCCCATCAGACTCTGCACACTGCGCAGGCAAGCACTCCCATGCAGAGTGAGCTCAGCAGCGTCGGGGGCGACCGAGATGTTACACCATTCATCCAAATTCTATGGTGATACCAAGCAGCATAAAATTTGAAAAAGGAACAAAATAGGAACTATTTAAGTTTATAAAATAATAGTGGAAAAATAAATTTTAAAAAAAACAACGTTGCATTGTGAAAAAAAAATACACATATGAATGGTGAAACATTTCAGAAGTAAAAAATACTTGAATCCAACTGAGAATCTTCATCAAATTAAGAAACTGAATTAATTTTGCATTCATTTTAAGTCTTAATCATTTTATTATAATTGAAAAAAATCCTTTTATTTTTTTATTTACTTTGCTCATTGTTCTATTTTATTATTATTTTATAAGCATTTCTTTCAACTGCTTATGTTCATGAGTTTTATTCAAATATTTCATATTGCCCTTGCAATAAAGTTGTTAATGAAACTGCAATCATGTGATTTGGGGCAAAAAGTATCGGTCTCAGTATTGAAGAAAACATCCAATAAATTAATGCTATCGTATTGAAAGGAAAAATGCTGGTATCGCCCATCCCTAAGCAGAATGGCCAGAGGACCCACAATTCAGGAGAGGCGAGTCTATGGTGGCTTTTCCTTCCTGTGCGGTACCGGTGCCGCTGGTACTAGCCGTGCTGTGTATTAGGGCCCAAGCCACTGACAACATCAGTGGGTGAGAGGCCCTATTGTAATCGCTAGGATTATTCATTATTAACCTTATTTATACAGGTAATCCCATTGAGACATGGGGTCTCATTTTCAACACAGCTGCTTAATCGATCAGTTCTGTTAAAGCAGAGCTAATCACAGCGGTCATCTGGCCTGTAGAGGAATGAAGCTGGTCTCCTTTATTTTTGTGCATGATCATTTCTGAATGATTTTTTTTGCTGTGCTGCATCAAGGTGAAGAAGTTCTGTCCCCCTCAATCATTCAGGGCACAAACACAACGCTGTGTCTGATGTTAGGTTTTCTTCTGCTGAAAATCTTCAGAGGAGCTCGGCGAACTACGTCGTATACCAGCGTGCTTCAGTGTGCTCTTAATAACTTCGATAAAACTTAGCCATAACTGATTCAACGTACGCCAGCGTATCATATTATAATGCAAGGAATCTCTGTCCGTCTGTGTGTTCTGTTCATATCTCCCAAACTGTTGGTCGGACTGGCCTCAGATTTTATACGTGCTGTGCTGAGGTTACAAGGGTGTGCATCCCCGAATTTCAGCCTCCCTGGATATGGGGAAGTTTAGGAGGGGAAATCTTTAATGAACATCCTTAGGGGAGTTATGGGCGTTCATAGCTATGACATCATAGATGCACAGATGTTGCCATGGTTACTGCTGCCAGGCAGACACATCAAAGATCAAAGGCAAGCATCATTGAATGAGTGGTGACGTCAAAGATCAAAGGCAAGTTTCACCATGGTTACTGTTGCCATGGTAAACATGTCAAAGCTCAAAGGCAAGCATCACCATGGTTACTATTGGCATGGTAACAGTAAATGCTTGCTTACACTTGGTTTCTACGGGCATGCAGAAATACTTGCTTATACTTGGTTTCTATGGGCATGCACGGGTATGCACTAGTTATATTTAAAAACACTGACAATGAACTTGATTGTATGTCTACTTTAAGGTGGAATCTGATGATTATTCAAAGTAGAATTTTATTACTTTATTTTAAAACATTATTCCATGGGAGGTCCTAAAGGAATGCACAGACAAAAGCCACGGTGGTTTTCACCAACACCCTCTGGCTGCTAAAGTTGGCTGACTCTTAAAGATAAAAGCCATGTCTTGACATTTTCCAACAAACCTCAGCAGAAAAATGTGGACAGCTCACAATCCTGCTTTTATTACAAATATGCATCGGGTTTATTATCTCTTACCCATGACACCACTCTGCCGTTGAAACATGGCAATTTGGCACTGTCGTCAGAAATTTCTTCCTTCACAACCCTGAAATACAAAGAGACAGAGTGAGGTTTAGGAGGTATAAATTATTCTGCTTTTATAACATAATGTCAGTGACAACTGGCTTAGGTATGGTACACGTAGAGCAGAGGAAAGTAGTCTAGTCATAAAGAAAATAGTGAAGATGTGTAGAATTAAACAGTTTATATTTCTGACACACAGTGAAATGTACTGGGATATAAGGAGAACACGGTAGAACTAAATCAAAAGACCTTCAGTTAAAAGTATGCTTGCCTGCAAATGCCAGATATCTGTTACATGCATTATCATGTATATCAGTCTATGGCAGAGGTCTGGAACTTGTGGCTCCTGAGCCACATGCAATTCTTTTGCTCATAACCAACAGCTCCCTGTGGTTTGGACAAAACCAGCCCATCAATAATAACTGACTCATTTATTTCTGCCTTCATGCTCAGACATAGAACAGCCAATATAGACTCTCCTCTATTCATTTTCAGTAAAACCAGCACAATGAGGCAACAATCAAGTCCTCCTCTTTTTGCCTTTACCAGAATGAGCTGAATCCCTTTCCTATTACCAGTGGTGACAAGGCTTGTTTGTTACATAACTCAGTTGTTTTACCTTCATATTAAGATCAGATATGCTTTGCAGCGCTTTATACATTTGGCCAAAAAAAACCCAACCGAACCAAGTTTGTCATTTTATCTCCGAGTTGATGATAGCCAATACAGCTGCTGCTCGGGGTGTGCCATATCGTATCATTCATGACAGCAGGTCCTTCCTACCTACGGCTGTCCAACTTCATAATCTGGCCAGTGCTGCTCATTAAGGCTGTATTAAATGTCACAACTTTGCACAATAGAGATCGCCCCCTCCAACACACAACTAAGACATTTACAATTATTATCGAGGGTGGCAGCAACACTGTCCATTCAAATGTGAAATATACTGCCTGGGTCCATAATTAAATTACCCGGCAAAATATAAATAACTGTAATGCTGTTGATACCATCTAGCTGCAATGCTCCCGCACTGTGTATAACTGTGGACATTTTTATTTCTAGGTGCCTTTCAATCCAAGGTCACCTTACAAAAAGAGCACTAAAACATTAAAAACATATTTAAAATGCAATAATGAAACTTGGTTAACAAACCAAAAACAGTGAATTAAAAAGTAAATTATCAAAGAGAATAAGCTCAGGGTTTCCTCTGGTAACAATTCTTGGTGGCGGCCCACCACGATTGTAAATTTCCCGCCACTCTATGAGGAAATACAAATTTAAGAAAAAAATATGACTGAATTATGGTCTGCAAGCACGCACACAAACAACGCGGGTGACCGTCATCCACGCAGAGTTCAGAAGCGCCATGCCTGTGTGACTGCTCCAGTCGCCAGGCAGTGTCTTGCTCACGTCACTGTCCAAGAGAAACATGAGCTTATTAAAGTACTTTAAAAGCAGAAAAAAAAAGAAAAAAAATCAGAAGAGGTACGTAAGCAGTGGAAGGCATTTATCATGGTTTTAACCCGCTGGTAACGGAAGCAATAATGGAAGAGTTGCTTAGCTAACAGATGTGGTTAAGAGCACGAGTTGGTTCATTTTGTCTTCTTTTTAATCAGTTTGTTTTTTTGATTTCAGACAAGAATGAAAAGGAGCTGTTTTTACCTTTATCTTAGTTAATATTAATTAACTAATTTATGTTCACTATTATGTACCTGGAAAGTTAAGATGACTGAAATTCACAGAGTCGATGACTTTAATCCGTCCACAGCCTTCAGACAAACTAAACGTGCCAACATTTGGATTTCAAAATAAGGGAAGTTTTTCCTGCTGTCTGGGTGGTGAGGAAATTTCTAAAAAAAAACTATAAATATATAGAAATATTATAACAGAAATAAATGCATCTTTGGGCATTTAAGTTAATTTTTTTCACCAAATACAATTTTATTAATTTTTTTTCTTTGAAATCAGAGTTAAATTATTGTTCTGTTCTGGATCTGCAAAATTATGGTCAAAAATGTAAATTGTTATAAGGAAAAAGTAAAAATAAATAAATAAATTACCACAGTCTGTTTCAAATTTATTAAAAAAAAAAGTCATTTTATTTTAAGAAACAGACCAAAATTAGCCATAAAATAATCCACAAAGTTATAATAAAGTCTCAAATGTACAAGAAAAGTCAATTTTACAAGAGGAAATTACAAATTTGAGGAAAATTGTTTCAAATTTAGATAAATTTACAGAGAAAAGTAGAAAACTATAAGAAAATTGCTATAAATTTTGGAGAAAAACCTCAAACCTTCAAGACTGAAGTCATTACTCAAGTTTTTAAGTTGGTGCTCTTTGTACCCTTACCTCCATTAGAAATTTTTGGTTGTCTACTTTTAATTATTAATTTCAAAGCACTCCTTTTACATGAGTAGAATTTCTGGCTACTATAACCACCTCTGATCATATAATTTAAGCTTGCATGAGTAAATTACTATCATGAATGTTTTGTTTTTTTGCCCCTTCCCTACTCTCTCAATGGACAAAACACTAGAATAAAAATACAAAAAAAAATACACATTTTTGTCATTTATGTAAATCATGACAAAAAAAAAATCCTGCAGGACAAAACATGACACTTGGTATTTTCAAACCTGTTTGTATACCACCATTGACAGAGAGAGAACCTGAATTAGGGCTCAGAGAGGGAAAGATGAGACAGAAGAGAAGAGCCATGGTGAGGAAAGTGTTCAGGCAGAGGGTCCAGGAGAGGTGAGAGTAGAGGAAGGAGAGAAGGACGACACCACTAAAAAGTCCAAACACAGGACGTCTGGGTGGGACCCCAACTGGCTCAATATTCCAACATTCAAGCAACAAATATGCAAAGTTACTGTGCAAAATTTAAAAAAAAGAAATAAATAGTATAAAATTAATATATTCTGGTTACAACAGTGTCATGTGTTTTCTGCCCCCCCCCCCGAAAAAATATGTTGCCACCACGCCAAGGTCTTTAAGCCAGAGGTAACACTGAAGCTTGTTTACATAGATGAGTTTTGAGTCTGGATTTTAAAAAATGGAGAAGAGTCAATGTTGCGGACGTCAGGTGGGAGTGAGTTCCAGAGCCCGGGAGCAGAGCGACTGAAGACTCCATTCCCTATAGTGACAGCAAGGTGAGGGAAAGAGGATGACCTAAGAGAGTGGCTAGGGGTGACAATGTGGAGGAGTTCAGACAAATATGAAGGGGCCATATTATAGAGACCTTTGAAGGTGAGGAGCAGTATCTTGAAGTTTATTCTGTCCTTTACGGGCAGACCGCACACCAGACAGTGGCAAAGCAAGGGGCGGTGGAGTGATGATCTATGTTAATAGCAACTGGTGCAGACCGGGACACATCACTGTTAAACACCAGCACTGCAGCAAAGACATCGAGTTGCTAGCTGCTAGCATGCGGCCTACATATCTCCCGAGGGAATACTCACACGTGATCTGCATTGTTATTTATGCAAATCCGACGGCGAACGCTGGGACAGTGCGTGACGTCATCCACTCAGTAACTGGCAGGCTGCAGACAGAACACCCAGATGCTCTTCTCATCTCAGGCGATTTCAACCATGTTTCACTGTCTCCCATTCTACCCACGTTTACCCAGTATGTCACATGCCACACTAGAGACAATAAAACACTGGACTTATTCTACTCAAACACCAAGGAGGCGTACACCTCATTACAACTCCCCCCACTCGGGAGATCGGATCACAACTTGGTTCATCTCCGGCCGGTGTACAAACCCCTAGTACACAGACAACCTCCGGCCATGCGCACAGTGAAGTTATGGTCTGAGGAGGCAATGGACACTCTAAAGGGCTGTTTTGAAACCACCGCCTGGAAGCAGCTCTGCGATCCACATGGTGAGGACATCGATGGCCTCACTCACACCATCACGGACTACATCAGCTTCTGTGTGGACAACACCGTCCCCACCAAGACCATACGGTGTTGCTCAAACAACAAACCCTGGATCAACCCTGAGATAAAAACACTTCTGAGAGAGAAGAAGAGGATCTTCAGGTCGGGGAACAGGGAGATGTTGAAGTCCGTACAGAGGGAGCTGAGGAGGAAGATCAGAGAAGGCAAGGACAGCTTCAGGAAGAAGATGGAGGACAAACTGCAACAGAGCGACATCAGCGGGGTCTGGAGAAACCTTAAAACCATCTCTGGGCTCCAGAATACCTCCTCCCAGGCCACGGGGGGCAGGGAGTGGGCGAACAATCTGAATCTGTTTTTTAATAGGTTTGACCAACCGCCTTCCCCCCCGACTGCACAACAACCACTGCTGCCACTGAAGACATCAAGTCCTGCTGCCCACTCCCCACTCCACCATCACCCCCCCACTCCCAACACACAGCCCCCCAACCTGACCCTCACTAAGACCCAGGTGAGGACAGAGCTGAGGAAGATCAAGGCAAGGAAGGCGTCGGGTCCGGACGGCATCAGTGCACAGCTCCTCAAGTCCTGTGCAGACCAGCTGTGTGGGATTGTGGAGTACATCTTCAACCTGAGCCTGAAGCTGGGGAGGGTACCACAGTTGTGGAAAACATCTTGTGTGGTACCTGTACCAAAGACTTCCCACCCCAAAGATCTGAACAGCTACAGACCAGTGGCCCTGACATCCCACATGATGAAGACCCTGGAGAGATTGCTCCTTGCTCACCTCCGCCCCCTGGTGGGTCCAGCGATGGATCCACTCCAGTTCGCCTACCAGCATGGTATTGGGGTGGAGGATGCGGTCATCTTCCTCCTTCACCATTCTCTGTTCCACCTGGAGAAGCCCGAGAATACAGTGAGGATCATGTTCTTTGACTTCTCCAGTGCTTTCAACACCATCCAACCAATGATCCTGAAGGACAAGCTGCTGTGCGCAGGGGTGGACCAGCACCTGTCATCATGGATCCTGGACTACCTCACAAACCGGCCACAGTTTGTGAGAACCCGGGACTGTGTGTCCGACACGATCATCGGTAGCACGGGGGCCCCACAGGGAACGGTTTTGGCTCCCTTCCTGTTCACCCTTTATACTGCGGACTTCTCACACAACACAACACACTGCCATCTACAGAAGTTCTCTGACGACTCTGCGATTGTTGGCCTCATTTCCAACAGAGATGAAGCTGAGTACAGAGGGCTTATCCAGGACTTTGTGGGCTGGTGCCATCGGAACTGCCTCCAGATCAACGCGAGGAAAACTAAGGAGCTGGTGGTGGACTGCCGCAGGCAAGGACAACCCCTCACAGCACCAGTAAACATCCAGGGAACAGACATTGAGATGGTGACATCCTACAAGTACCTGGGTGTTCATCTGAACAATAAACTAGACTGGTCACACAATACTGACGCACTCTACAAGAAGGGACAGCACAGGCTGTTCCTACTGAGGAGACTCAGGTCTTTTGGTGTACAAGGGGCGCTGCTGAAGACATTCTATGACACGGTGGTGGCATCAGCCATCACTTTTGGAGTGGTCTGCTGGGGCAGTGGCATTACAGCAGCCGATAGGAAGAGACTGAACAAACTGATCAAGAAAGCTAGCTCTGTCCTGGGGCAGCGCCTTGACCCAGTGGAGGAGATAGGAGAGAGAAGGATGGTGGCTAAACTGTCATCTCTGCTAGAGTCCGAGTTCCACCCTATGCAGGACACACTGAATGCACTAAGGAGCTCATTTAGCAGCAGACTACATCACCCTAGGTGCACAACCGAGAGGTTTCGCAGGTCCTTCCTACCAACGGCTGTCAGACTGTATAACCTAAGCAGGGCTGCTCGCAGAGATAGCAAAAAGACGTGACAACCTAATAGTATTGAATGCCAAAGACGCAATAGACTTACACAATGGTCCCCTCCGGTATACAACTAGGAAAATACCGGTAGCTACGGAGGGTGACAATATGTATGGGTACATAATCATACCATGTAGGATAACTAAGTAGACGGTTATGCTGTTTCATTCCATCTAGCTGCAATGCTCCGCACTGTGTGTGTTTGTATATTTATATATTTATTCCATCTAGCAACAATGCTCCACACTGTGTTTATATATTTACATATTTATTCCATCTAGCTACAGTGCTCCGCACTGTGTGTGTTTATATATTTACATATTTATTGCATCTAGCTACGGTGCTCCGCACTGTGTGTGTTTATATATTTACATATTTATTGCATCTAGCTACGGTGCTCTGCACTGTGTGTGTGTTTATGTGTTTGCATGTTTGTTCCATCTAGCTGCAATGCTCCGCACTGTGTGTGTTTATATATTCATATATTTATTCCATCTTGCTACAACGCTCCACACTGTGTGTGTTTATATATTCACATATTTATTCCATCTAGCTGCAATGCTCCGCACTGTGTGTTTATATGTTCATATATTTAGTCCATCTAGCTACAATGCTCCGCACTGTGTGTTTATATATATATATATATATATATATATATATATTTATTCCATGTGTGTCTATATATTTATGTTTATATGTACATATGTATACTCGCTGCTCTTGTTTTTTTCTTGCCTTCCGATTGTTGCTCTGAGTGTTGCTATCCCTGTGCTGTTGCAATCCTGGAATTTCCCCATTGTGGGACTAATAAAGGCTTATCTTATCTTTATTGGAAGCCAGTGAAGATGTTGGAGGATGGAGGTGATGTGTTCTATAGATGTGATGTGAGTGATGATCCGGGCTGCAGAGTTTTGAAGGAGCTGTAGCTTGTGGAGGGATTTATTTGGGAAGCCAAAGAGAAGTGAGTTACAGTAGTCAATGTGGGAAGTGACAAGGCTATGGATGAGGATGGCAGCAGTGTGCGGAGTGAGGGAGGAATGCAGTCGGTAAATATTACAAATATGAAAACAGGCGGCCCAAGTAATGTACTGATGTGAGACTAGAATGATATAGTGCTGTCGAGGATGACACCCAGAGTTTTGACCTGAGGGGAAGGGCAGATGGGAGCGTTATTAATATCAGTGGAGAAACTGGGGGATTTGGGTGTACCAACAAGTAGAATTTCTGTTTTATTGCCACTGAGTTTGAGGAACTTAGAGGTAAACCATGATTTGATATCAGAGAGACAGTCAGAAAGAGCGGTAGGTGGCAGTGTGGAGTTGGGTTTAGAAGAGAAGTAGAGCTGGGTGTCATCTGCATAGCAATAGAAATTAATATTGTATTTGCGGAAAATGTAACCATGTGGAAGAATGTAGATAATGAAGAGAAGGGGGTCCAGGACAGAGCCCTGGGGAACACCTGCAGAAATGAGGAATGGACTCAAGGTGTGGGGTTTGATTTGGATGAACTGAGTGCGGTCGGAGAGATAAGAAGTGAACCAAGTGAGAGGAGTGTGAGTGATACCAATGGAGGCCAGTCTATTTAGGAGGGTGCTATGAGAAGTTGTGTCAAAGGCCGTGGTGAGACCTAGGAGAATGAGTATGGTGAGTAAGCCAGAGCCTGCAGCCATCAGGAGGTCATCAATGATTATGAGCAACATTGTTTCTGTACTACGGAGGGGGCGGAAACCGGGCTGGAATTGTTCATAGAGCTTATTATTACTGAGGTGAGTCTGGAGCTGAGAGGCAACAACTTTTTCAAGAATCTTGGAGATGAAGGGGAGATTAGAGATTGGTCAGAAGTTATTAAAATCAGATGAGTCTGCACTGGGTTTTTTAAGTAAACGTGTAACAGCAACTGTTCTGAGTGGTGACGGAACAATTCCAGTGTTGAGGGAAGAGTGAATAACGGTGGTAATCAAAGGAGCCAGTGAAGGAAGGCAGGCTTCAACAAGGACATAAGTACTGTGTACGTATGTATATTTATTTACTGCTTTGGCTAACCAATTCTTATCTGATTATTTTATTTACTATTGCTCTGAGTGCTGCAATCCTGGAATTTCCCCATTGTGGGATTAAAAGACTTACAGTGGGGCAAAAAAGTATTTAGTCAGCCACCAATTGTGCAAGTTCTCCCACTTAAAAGATGAAAGAGGTCTCCAATTTTCATCATAGGTATACCTCGACTATGAGAGACAAAATGAGAAAAAAAAAAAATCCAGAAAATCACATTGAAGGATTTTTAATGAATTAATTGGTAAATTCCTCGGTAAAATAAGTATTTGGTCAATAACAAAAGTTCATCTCAATACTTTGTTATATACCCTTTGTTGGCAATGACAGAGGTCAAACGTTTGCTGTAAGTATTCACAAGGTTTTCACACACTGTTGCTGGTATTTTGGCCCATTCCTCCATGCAGATCTCCTCTAGAGCAATGATGTTTTGGGGCTGTCGCTGGGCAACATGGACTTTCAACTCCCTCCAAAGATTTTCTATGGGGTTGAGATCTGGAGACTGGCTAGGCCACTCCAGGACCTTGAAATGCTTCTTACGAAGCCACTCCTTCATTGCCCGGGCGGTGTGTTTGGGATCAGCATCATCATGCTGAAAGACCCAGCCACGTTTCATCTTCAATGCCCTTGCTGATGGAAGGAGGTTTTCACTCAAAGTTTCACGATACATGGCCCCATTCATTCTTTCCTTTACATGGATCAGTCATCCTGGTCCCTTTGCAGAAAAACATCCCCAAAGCATGATGTTTCCACCCCCATGCTTCACAGTAGGTATGGTGTTCTTTCTCCTCCAAACACGACAAGTTGAGTTTTTACAATAAAGTTCTATTTTGGTTTCATCTGACCATATGACATTCTCCCAGTCATCTTCTGGATCATCCAAATGCTCTCTAGCAAACTTCAGATGGGCCTGGACATGTACTGGCTTAAGCAGGGGGACACGTCTGGCACTGCAGGATTTGAGTCCTTGGCGGTGTAGTGTGTTACTGATGGTAGCCTTTGTTACTTTGGTCCCAGCTCTCTGCAGGTCATTCACTAGGTCCCCCCGTGTGGTTCTGGGATGTATGCTCACCGTTCTTGTGATCATTTTGACCCCACGGGGTGAGCTCTTGCGTGGAGCCCCAGATCGAGGGAGATTATCAGTGGTCTTGTATGTCTTCCATTTTCTAATAATTGCTCCCACAGTTGATTTCTTCACACCAAGCTGCTTACCTATTGCAGATTCAGTCTTCCCAGCCTGGTGCAGGTCTACAATTTTGTTTCTGGTGTCCTTTGACAGCTCTTTGGTGTTGGCCATAGTGGAGTTTGGAGTCTGACTGTTCGAGGTTGTGGACAGGTGTCTTTTATACTGATAACGAGTTCAAACAGGTGCCATTAATACAGGTAACGAGTGGAGGACAGAGGAGCCTCTTAAAAAGAAGTTACAGGTCTGTGAGAGCCAGAAATCTTGCTTGTTTGTAGGTGACCAAATAATTATTTTACCGAGGAATTTACCAATTAATTCATTAAAAATCCTTCAATGTGATTTTCTGGATTTGTTTTTTTTCCTCATTTTGTCTCTCATAGTTGAGGTATACCTGTGATGAAAATTGGAGACCTCTCTCATCTTTTAAGTGGGAGAACTTGCACAATTGGTGGCTGACTAAATACTTTTTTGCCCCACTGTATCTTATGATAATACCGGTATAAATTTTGATACTGGTATAAAAATGAATGTCATGATATTTGGGGTCTCTTGCATGATGATGTCACACTGTTACGCTGCTGATGGAAGTTATGCATTACGTAGAAACGGCAATACAAACATGGCATGGGGAGCTACCGCTCCATGGTTGGAGTGTCTGCATCAAGTTGTGTTGAAATATTTTCTTTTTTAGGCAGTTTCATACTGCTGCCATGTTTTTAAAAAAAAAACAAAAAAAAAAAACAGGGCAGCAATGTGTATAATCTGTCCACATTTTTTCCCCACACATACAACACATCAACAATGCCATCTGCCTCAGAGCAGTGTCGATGTACAAAGGATCCAGAGTTTTATTTTCCATTCCATTTTGGTTGCTTAAGCTTGACTTAATTCAATTACCTGAACCAAAAAAAAAAAAAAAAAAAAAAAAAAAACCACCCCAAAACATCCCTTAGTACGACGAGAGCCAAAAAGGTCCAGGAGATGTCCGTGCAACGGAGACTTCTAATGCAGGTAAACTGATTCAGCATAAAACCCCAACTAAGTAAGTGCACTTATGATGTGGTTTTGATTATTTTCTTATATTTGACACAGAATTAAAAAAAAAAAATTGAAACTTAATCCGAGCTTATGTTTATAAATCGGAGAAATAAAGAGTTTTTGTTTTGTTTTTACTAAATATGTTGAAAGTAAATTGCGCTGTGCAACTGTTCTTTATAAATTAAGAAAAAAAACAATTTGTGATATTGTGAACAATATCATTATTGTGAACATTTGCAAAATATATCATTTTGAGGTCATACTGCCCACCCCTAGCTGCCACCACCTCTGAAGGTGCCTTCACACCAAACGCGAACGGGCAAATTTTTTGCACGGCACAATTACATAATAACTCAATGTAAACACATGAATAGACATGAATTCACCATCTGAGTGAAATGCAGACAGGCGAAGTTCCCTTTATAACTTCTGCAGCAGTGTTCAATCTGCTGTGGAAATCCCCAAAATAACATCACGCTTAGGTTTACATTATCCAATGGGGAACTCACCTGAAAAAGTTTTCTCTGCCTCCAAAACTTCACAAGACGATGGGTGTTTACATTGCCAGCTTGCTAGCCTTGTTAGCACATCCATAGGTAAATAACTCCGACATCCCGATTCAGCTGAAGAGCTCCCCACCCTTCTGTCTGCAAGTGAGTGGCAGTCTCATTTTCAAACTTGTTTACTCTCCAGTGTTGATACTTTTACTCCGATGACAGCAGAATCTCAAAGCTAGCGCCATCTCTCGGACATGAACATGCAAATGCATGATTTCGCATGTACTCGCCTCTTTACATTGACTCTGTATGCATTCATGCCACCCGTTTCCATTTGGTGTGAAGGCACAATAATGCACGCCGACCCAGCAGCAACCTGTGGACTGCAAGTAAAGCCTGATTGATACCCCTTTGTTGAGCTCATGGGGCGTACTGCAAGTTCCATGTGTTCAGAGGAGCATATGTAGCTCAGTATTGCAACTAGGGTTTCCAACTGCTTTTCCCAAACTCAGCCACAGGAGGTGTACAAGCCAGTGTAGGGCTGCGCGATATGACGATATATATCGATGACAATATAAAAATGTCTATCATTTCATAGAATACTCCATCAGTTATACTGTATTTAAAATGCCCATACCCCCGTTTATTCAGTCAAGCTCCTACCTCACCACTACTTGTCAGCACCCCGTCTCTTCCCTGCAGTGCGCGATTGCACGTAGTGTGGTGGGTGGCTAGGCTTCAGTCCGGTGGTTGTAATGCTAACTCCAAACTACCGGTCCAGACAGCTATTACTCCTGTTTGCCAAGGACGTGGGATCATTTTCATTGTGCTGTGTCAGAGAGGATAGTTCACCAACCTCGTTTTAATAGGAGGCAAGTAATGTTAACACCATGTCTAATTGTAAAATGCTAAATGATCGTCATTTAAGCTAAGTTGTGCTAACTGGAAACCGTAGAAGACCATCATTGTGGGTTTTTTGGTAAATTACTGCTGCGTTTCTTAGCTTTGTCTGAATTTTTTTTTATTAAAGCTGCAAAAGTATATGATTGTGGCACATACATGCAAAATAAATAAATAAATTAAAACTGGTTGGAGGAGCAAGTTGGCTCTTAATGTAATTTATTTGATTTCTTGTGGAGAAAGGAGGCAGGCGAGACAATGAGCTGGACGACACAGAAACTTTATTCCATCTCCAAGATGAAGTACAGCAAACAGAGATCCCCAGTCTCTGTGTATTCCACTTTTATATCTTTATTTCAATGCATCGAGACCCGGAACTTCTGACCATAACACACTGTTGTTTGAACAAAGAAATGTGTGGCACTTCTCTCAGCGGCTCCGGCAGCTCTCACTCTCTCCGGGGGGCGCATAGACCCAACAGTCCCGTCTGATACCCCCTGGTGACACCTCCTCCTTGGGTCCATTGTTCCACCTTCCCCCTGCCCTCTCTGGGTGGAGAAACCCCCACACCATGCCCCCAGCAGCACTGCGTCCATCATCTTCTGGAAGGTCTGCGCCACACCTTTTAATCCAAATGGCATGCATAAAAACTCGAAAAGGCCGAAAGGAGTTATTACCGCTGTTTTTGGAACATCATCTGCGAGCATCGGGACCTGGTGGTAACCACGGACCAGATCCACTTTCAAAAAAGCACGCGCCCCGGCCAGGTGCACGGAAAAATCCTGGCTGTGTGGAATAGGACAGCGATCGTGTTCCATGGCGTTGGTCAAGCGACGAAAACCGCCGCACAGTCGCCACAACCCATCGGCTTTAGGCACCATGTGTAGCGGGAATGCCCACGGGCTGTTGGAGCACCTGATGATGCCTAACTGCTCTAAGTTGGAAACTTCTCATGCGCGCTGGCCAGTTTAGCTGCGTCCAAGCGTTGAGGTCACGCAAACACCAACGACCCTCTCGTAGCTATGAAATGTTCAACCCATGTTTCGTTATCGTAGCCGAAAACGTCGGGACCGTGAGTGCTGGGAACTGTGCAAGCAACTGTTAGTACTTACCCCCTGGAACTATACCGTTATCCAGTGTTGTCGACCCAGCTCCCCGAGCTGTACAGGGCAGAGAGGCAAAAGAGGCAGCAACCACTAATCTCCTATTAGCAACATCAACTAACAACCCATGAGCACATAAAAAATCTGTGCCCAAAATAGGGGCAGAACATGCAGCTACCACAAAGTTCCAATGAAAGTTGCGTCCGTGTAAGCATATCGTCAGTGTCCACTCGCCAAATGTCCTGATGGTGGATCCGTTAGCAGCCATGAGCTCGGGACCGCTGCCTCCTGCCACCCTGTCTGCGTTGACCAGTAGGATGAGGCTCTTCTAGGAGCCAGAGTCCACCAAAAACTGTCTCCCCGAATGTGTGTCTGTGACAAAGCAGTCTGTTCCTCTTGCCATCGGTCGCAGCTGCAACCGAATTCCGAACGTGCCGTCTTCCCGGCTCCTTGAATTGGCATGGCGACAGCCAGCATTGGGCATTCAAGCCAAAACAGCGATGATAAAAACAGATCGCCCCATTCCTTCATCTCCTGGTGTCCGTCCTGGCTACCACCCATGGCTCCTCGACCTCGCTGGAGTCCCTCATGGATGCTGGTGCCACTGCCTACACGCTGAGAGTTCTGGTCGCCCAAATGATGCGGTCCACTTCCTGCGCCAGGGCACGGTAGTCCTGAGCAACCAGCCGTGGCGAGTTGGCCAGGATCACCCTCGCTGTAGCTGATAGGTTCCTGAGGAACAAGTGGGCGAACAGGAAAGATTCATTGTCCTCTCCCCCCCCCCCCAATGCCAGCATGCTACTCCATGAGCTCCACTGCTTATCTGTCCCCTAACTAGTTTCTCTGCCCTCTCACTGTCAGAAAGGGTGTAACGCTGGAGAAGCATTCTCTTCAGTGCTTCATATTTTCTTTGGGCTGGTGGCTCCTGGAGCAGGCTCGTCACCTGTTGCGTGGCGCGCGCATCCAGTGCAGCGACCACGTAGTAGTATCTTGTGTCATCCGTTGTTATCCCGCGGAGTGCGAACTGGGCTTCTATGTGCAGGAACCATGCAGTCGGGTTGTGAAGCCAGAAGTCTGGGAGCTTGACCGAGACAGCGCACGCGGCGCTGGTGCTCTCCCTCCCGGTAGTCTCCGGGGTGATGCTCGGCTCGCTTTCCATGGCACATCTTAGGGTCACCAATGTGGAGAAAGGAGGCAGGCGAGGCAACGAGCTTGACGACACAGAAATTTTATTCCATCTCCAACATGAAGTATAGCAAACAGCGATCCCAGGTCTCTGTGTATTCCACTTTTATATCTTTATTTCCATGCATTGAGACCCGGAACTTCCGACCGTAACACACTGTTGTTTGAACAAAGAAATGTGTGGCACATTAAAGTAGAACTGAATTGAACGGCATTGAACGGCACTGGGTGATAGTACATACAATTATAAAGATAATTTATCATTGGCACCCCCTCCACAAATCCCGGAATCTTGGAGAAAATCGCGATTTAGAATTTCCCGCCCTGAAAAATCAGACAAATCCCCCGAAGCGCAGCCGGAGTTCCGTGTGACGTCACGAGTGTGACCCAGTCCTCATGTTTACCATTGCGAGCACGTCGACACTGGTTGTTTTTGGTGCATTTTGTCGTGATAGTCGACTACAAAACACTTCCAACACCTGGGAAGATCTGTTCAGTGGCCAAGGAAAGCTGTCATGGCGACGAAAGAAAAGAAAGGGGGAGGAAAAGCGACCGGGAAGCGATGCGTTTCTAGATATACAGTGATCCATCACTTATCGCGTTTAATGGGGACCAGAACCGACCGCGAAAAGTGAAAAACCGCGAAGTAGCGTCAGAGAACAGCGAAAAGTGCCACTAAGCAACACGAGCGATAAAGAAGGCGCTCTGCAGGGAGAGAAGCTGAGTAAAACGTCTCGGCCAATCAGCTTGCGAGGTGAAACGTCTCGGCCAATCAGCTTGCGAGATTCCCGAGCGGTGAAGAGGTGGGCGGAGAGGAGTGGAGCGGTGGTCAGAGAGGTAGATTTTGAGCTGTGCGGGCTCTCCGTGTTGATACCTGATGTTCTAATGAGAAGGCAGGGAGACTACATTAGAACATCAGGTATCAACACAGACAGCCCGCTCTCCCCGGCTCCCCAGCCTGCTCGGGAATCTCGCAAGCTGATTGGCCGAGACGTTTTACCTCGCAAGCTGATTGGCGGAGACGTTTTACCCAGCTTCGCTCCCTGCCGAGCGCCTATACCCAGCGAAGGAAGACCGCATTAAACGCGATAAGTGAGGGATAACTGTAATAAGTTGGAAAAATGCTGATGTTTTTTTTTTTTCCCCCCTTTCTTTTTTATTGTTAATTTTCCTTATCCTGACACCCCAAACATGCCAAAGTAAAGACTCACCATTCTGTATTCAATAAGCGACTCTCCTCCCCATCACTGCTGCGGTCTGAGTCGGTGCCGGAATGCCCCGAAAATTCTGGCTCTAATCTGTACGGTTCGATGCCTCCCTCACTCTCTTCCTGTTCACTTGACACTCCTGCATCCTCCTCTGTCTTGTCACCGATCCTGAATGCCTCTTCACTCTGAAAACTCTGGTGTTCTTGACTGCTGGAACTGCTATCATCTGCCATTGTTGTTTTGATAAGGGTCACACTCGTGACGTCACGCAGCGTCGTCTGCACTACTTCCGGTTTGTTTGGCACTGCCAGCCAGAGGCAAAAGTTTATCGGCTTATAGCTTGGCCATCGCACGGCCTAAAAATTTCTTTTATGTGTTGAAAAATACAATAGGTAATAAGGAATTAATCTGCTATTCTACTTTTTTGGCAAAAAGGTGAGTTCAGTTCTACTTTAACATGACATTACGCCGGGGCCGCTCCCACACCCTTCTTCTCTCAGCAGCTCTCACTCTCCCCGGGGGACGCATAGACCCAACAGTCCTGTCTGATACCCCCCAGTGACACCTCATTCCTTTGGTCCATTGTCCCCCCTTCCCCCTTCCCTCTCTGGGCAGAGAAACCCCCACACCATTCCCCCACATTCTAATCATTTTTAATTAGTCAAGTAGTGATAATGAATAGTTAAAGTCATCAGATGTATTTTATTACACTACCTTTTGTGTCTTTGATTTTCAGATCATAACCAAGCTGCACGGTGGCGCAGTGGTTAGCACTGTGGCAGCACAGTTTACCCTCGGCCGGGGGATCGCGGGGATCGTGGGTTCGATCCCTGCCCCCGACCAACAGTGATCTGTGTGGAGTTTGCATGTTCTCCCCGTGTTGCGTGGGTTTACTCCGGGATTTATCCGGTTTCCTCCCACATGCCAAAAACATGCAGGTTAGGGATAAGGGGCGCTTGCACACGCAGGACCGGCAGCTGGTGGCTTGTCACCAGACAGCAAAACAAATCTACCTTCGGGTACAAAATAAGTAATTTAAAAAAAAAAAAAAAAATTCTGAAATATTTTTACTAAGAAGCAAAAAGGTTCTTTAGGCTGCAGGTCTACATTTAAAATCTTCATTGATTCAAACTAACAGCTAATTTATATCTGTAGGTGACAGCCATGGGTAATTTTCTCATTTTCAGACATTTTTTGTATTTTTTATTTTTTTTTTTGGCTAATCTCCTCTGGCTCAGGAAATATTTAACTTACTTATATTTACTTTTTATTCATATATGATTTAGAAGAAAAACCTGAAATTTATGAGAATCAAGTGCGGTGGTGGAGTGGTTAGCACTGTGGCAGCACAGCAACTCACCCTTGGCCGGGGGATCCAGGGTTTGATCCCAGCCCCTGGCCAAGAGTGATCTGTGTGGAGTTTGCATGTTCTCCCCGTGTCTGCGTGAGTTTACTCCAGGATTTCTCTGGTTTCCTCCCACATGCCAAAAACATACAAGTTAGGTCAACTGGCATCAAACTGGGAATTCTAAATTGTCCTTTGGTATGACAGAGTGAATGGCTGTCTGTCTCTCTGTGTTGGCCCTGCGTTGGACTGGCGATCTGTCCAGGGTGTGCCCTGCCTCTCGCCCAAAAGATGCTGGGATAGGCTCCAGCCCCCGCAACCCAAAAAGGATTAAGCGGAAGAAGATGAATGGATGGAAGTCTCAAGTGCACATTACAAAACTATTTTATAACACTACAAAATTATGAGGGGAAATGGTACATGTATATAAAAAAAAAAGAGTCCTGTTTATATGATTATCGAAACTGTAGAATTTAGAATTTTACCCCCCCCACACACCGTTAAAACATATATTAATTGTGGTTTATCGCATCTTTGGAAAGCCAAGTTCAATTTCTCTAGCCACACCCAGGCTTGATTACTGCCACACCTGTTCTCAATCAAGAAATCACTTAAATAGGGCCTGCCTGACAAAGTCAAGTAGACAAAAAGATCCTCAAAAGCTAGACATCATGCTGCGATCCAAAGAAATTCCGGAACAAATGAGAAACAAAGTAATTGAGATCTATCAGTCTGGAAAAGGTTAGAAAGACATTTCTAAAGCTTTCGGACTCCAGTGAACCACAATGAGAGCCATTATCCACAAATGGAGAAAACATGGCACACTGGTGAACCTTCCCAGGAAAGGCCGGCCAACCAAAATTACCCTAAGAGCGCAGCAATGACTCACCCAAGAGGTCACAGAAGACCCCACAACAACATCCAAAGAACTGCAGGCCTCACTTGCCTCAGTTAAGGTCAGTGTTCATGACTCCACCATAAGAAAGACACTGGGCAAAAATGACCTGCATGGCAGAGTTCTGAGACAAAAACCACTGCTGAGCAAAAAGAACATAAAAGCTCGTCTCTGTTTTGTCAGAAAACATCTTGATGATCCCCAAGCCTTTTGGGAAAATACTCTGTGGACTGACGAAACAAAAGTTCAACTTTTTGAAAGGTGTGTGTCCCATTACGTCCAGCATAAATGTTCTCCCCGTGTCTGCGTGGGTTTACTCCGGGATTTCGCCTGTTTCCTCCCACATGCCAAAAACATGCATGTTAGGTTAATTGGTATCAAACTGGGGATTCTAAATTGCCCTTAGGTATGACTGTGAGAGTGAATGGTTGTCTGTCTCTCTGTGTTGGCCCTGCAATGGACTGGCGATCCGTCCAGGGTGTACCCTGCCTTTCGCCCAAAGATGCTGGGATAGGCTCCAGACCCCCCACGACCCGAAAAGGATTAAGCGGAAGAAGATGGATGGATGGATAAAAGTAACAGCATTTCAGAAAAGGAACATCATGCCAACAGTAAAATATAGTGGTGGTAGCGTGATGTAGCTAACACCGATACAAAGGAGCAACTCTGTACAATTGGCCACGAACGGAAGGAGCCGTGGGATGTGCTAAGCTAACGCTACAGTTAACACTACAGCTAGTCGTAGCTAACACATATACAAAGGAGCGACTCTGTCCCCGGTTCATCTTACTGACCCAGCTTCGGCCCGGTGGATGACGGCTGAGCCTCCTGCACAGATTCTTAGAATCTTGTGATTGGGGCTCGGCGGAGGAGCTACCCGAGGCCACAGCTGGATAGGAGCCTGATCAGAGCTCAATTACAGCGGCGGGGCTCGGAGGAGGAACTCCCGAGATCCCAGCTTGACAGGAGCCGGATCGGAGCTCAACTACAGCAGGCGGTAAGCTGCAGGACTAGCAGCGGAGGGGGCTAGATGAGGCCCCAGCTGGATTCGAGGTCGGCTAGATCAGATACTGGCGACACCAGCAGAGATTGTCCTACTATCATCAGGTCAGTAAAAAATGCTACCAAAGAAGGAGGAAATGGAAGAGATTAAAAAATCTCTGAACTTCATGTCAGAAGAATTGACCAAAGTGGCCAATCAACAGTCTAAATTATTAGGGCTAATGGAGGAAGTCTGAGAATTGAAATTAACAATTAAGGAAAGAGACAAAAAAATTGCCGACTTGGAGCAACGCATCGAGGACCTTGAACAATATTCTCGTATGGATGATTTAATCATTAGTGGGCTAGACATTAAATACCAATCATATGCTCATGCTACAGCAGGAATGAGAGGTGAGGAGGCTCTCCCAAGTGAATCAGTCTCCTTGGAAAATCAGGTGCTTCAGTTCCTTGAAAGCAGAAACATAAAACCTGCCATACTTTACCCAGAAAGGATAATAAAACAAAGAAATCAATTGTGATGCGCTTTGTGAACAGAAGGGTAAAAAATGACATAGTAAGGAAGGCCAGAAAACTATGGAGAACAGAAGTTTACCTCAATGAACACTGAACAAAGACTAATGCTAAAATAGCACGGCAAGGACTTCCGGTCTGGACGCCATGGTGATAGCAACCTAACGCTGAAACTCCCAGACTCAATCCAAGGAAAACATCCTCAAAATCAGACCTAACGGATTTTTGGAAGATTAAAAATCAAAAGACAATAACACCATGCCTAACCACAAGCAGAGGAAACTGACATTCCCCAGGTCAGGACGCACAGCGGCTGCAGAATCTGAACCGGAGGACCTCCGTTCAGAAGACGAGGACCTGGGCCTAGCTAACAAAAGGATTAGCTTGAAATTGCTATTTGACGAAATACGACGATTTCGGGCCGAATTTCTTGAATTCAGAGAGGATCTAAAAAAGGCAAACAGCAGAATGGACCAGGCCGAAAACCGAATCTTGGAAGCTGAAGAAAGAGTAAAAGTGCTTGAAGACTCTGTGCTGGATTTACACAGAAAACAGTCATGGCTGGAGGCTAAGCTAACCGACCAAGAAGGAAGACAGAGACGAGATAACATCAGAATTCACGGTCTGAAAGAAGGAGCTGAAGATGGTTTCAACACAGTGGCGGAATGCGTGGAATCCTTATTGAGAGAGAAGTTGGATATTCCACAAACCACCGATTTGAAGATAGAAAAAGCCCATCGTACATTAGCCGCAAAGCCAGCCCCGGAAGCGCCCCCACGTTCTGTGGTGGTAAGATTCGCCAATTTCAAAATAAAACAAGAGGTTGTAAGACGGGCTTGGCAGAAAAAAGGATTTATGCATCATGAGAGAAAAGTCTTCGTGGAGCACGATTACGCCCCTGAGGTTCTTAAAAAACGACGGGAATATAACGACGCCAAAAAGGTTTTACGGGAACAGAATCTACGCTTTCAGACGCCATTTCTGGCGAAGCTAAGGGTCTTTTACGGTGAAGAGTCATGTCTCTATAATTCAGCGGAAGAAGCAACAACTGACATGGCAAGGAGAGGACTCCCGGTAACGGTGTTTAAACCCGCAGCGGATCTGAGCGAGAAAATCACAGCTCAAACGTGGTCCACTCAAAGACCTTCAAAATCCACAGGCCAGCAGCGGGAAACCCAGCCCCAGAGCTACAAAGATAAGCTTTCCAGTTCCAGGAAGGAATAGCAACCTTTTTGTTTTTTTTTTCTTTTCAGTCACTCTGCACTTCCACCCCCCCCCCCCCTTCCTACAAGGTAACAAACATTAAAGGAGATGCAGAATCAGCATGTGGTAAAACCTTTCATGGAGCAGTTATAGCATTAGAAACAAATGTCTTCTTAATTTAAAGGGGGAAAAAAAAAATCATGTTAAAATAGAAATGTAACAATGACCCACATGTTCTCTCCATACTAACAAATACTGTATTAGAGTGAATGTTTGCTGTGATGGGGGTGGGAGGGTGCACACAATCTCATAGGTTATAGGAATAAAAAAAAAAAAAAAAAAAAAAAAAATCATTACAAATTCGGATTGGGATCTGAAATTCACGTTAAAAACATGGGACAACTTACAGGGGTAAGAGAGGGCCCTCAACACGTAACAGAGTTTGAGGAATTTCCCTCAGAGCCTACACTCCATCAGGGCTCTTACAGGGTCTTTAAAGAGACCCCAGCTCAGGAAGTTTTTTTGACAGTTTTTTGTTTTAAAGTTTCGTACACTATGTTCTTAATGTTTTTTATGTTCTTAATGTTCTTTCAGTTTCTGAGTAGCAAAAAAGAGGGCCACCACACTGTTATACTAAATAAGAAAATACAATGGAGAAACAGGGTGTAACCAAAATAGCCTCATATAATGTAAAAGGGATCCTGAATCCAGTTAAAAGATCCAAGATTCTACACAAAATGAAAAAAGACAAAGCAGAAATAATATTTTTACAAGAAACCCACCTAACAGACGTGGAACACACTAAACTCAGTAGACAAGGGTTTAAAATGATCTCTTCATCTTCATATAAATCAGGGAGGAGGAGGGGAGTAGCGACATTGATATCAACCAAAATTACATTTGAAAAAAAATCAGAACACAAAGATAAAGAAGGGAGGTACAGTTTGGTAACTGGGCGGCTAGAGGGAGAAGATATCACCCTGCTGAATGTATATGCACCACCAGGGGCTAAATGGAAATTTTATAAAAATGTATTCGACCTAATGATAACTAAAGCCCAAGGTTTAGTGATATGTGGTGGAGACTTCAATCTAAGACTGAATCCATACTGGGATGCGACAGGTAATTCTTCACATCAAAATAACACCCAAAGTAAGAATACTCTGATGCTACTAAAAGAAATGGGAATCTGTGACGTATGGAGGGAATTCAACCCCAATGTAAAAGATTATACTTTTTATTCAACGCCACATTCATCTTCCAAGGATTGATTACTTTTTTATGTTTAATAGAGACATTGGAAGAGTAAAAACATGTAAAATAGGACTGATGGATCTCTCCGACCACAGTCCGATCTATATGGACTTAAACATCCAAAAATACACAATTAATACATTTTCCTGGAGGTTGAATTCAAGTGTCCTGAAAGGACCACTGAAAGATGAATTGGAATCAGATATTCTCAGATATTTGGAAGAAAACGATAATGGAGAAGTATCTCCTTTAATACTGTGGGATGCGTGCAAAGCTGTAATAAGGGGAAAAATTATTGCAAAACTGGCAACCCAAAAGAAACTGAGACAAGAAAAACTAATCACACTAGAGTCAGAACTCAAGAACCTAGAAAAAGAACACAAAGACAACACTCATTCTAATGGCTCGCTCAAGATTAAAGAAATTAAAAATCAAATAAATGAGATCTACACAATAGAAATCCAGAAGAAACTTACATTTCTGAAACAAAAACACTATGAAGCAGGCAGTAAATCGGCAAAATTACTAGCCTATAAATTGAGGAAACAACAAACGGAAAGCGCAATCTACAAAATCAGAGACCCAGTATCAAAGGAAATAAAATTCAGAATTCAGGATATTCTTAAAAGCTTCGAGAATTACTACAAGAACTTATACTCCCACAAAAAACATAAAAACGCATCCGAGACATTACTAAACACATTAAACCTTCCCCAACTTACGGATTCACAAAATAAAACCCTACTGTCAGAAATACAACCTAAAGAATTGGAAAAAGCAATTATGAAACTTAAAGCCAACAAATCCCCAGGAGCAGATGGCTATACAGCAGAATGGTACAAAACCTTTAAACAGCAACTATCTCCTCTCCTCCTGAAAAAATTTAACGACGTCCTCCACACAGGGGAAATCCCCCCCTCCTGGAGAGAAGGGGTCATTGCAGTTATACCTAAACCTGAAAAGGATAAACTAGAATGCTCCAACTACAGACCAATCAGTGTATTAAATCAGGACTATAAGCTTTTTACCACTATCCTTGCCAAAAGGTTAGAAAACATACTGACAGACTTAGTTCACTTACACCAAACAGGTTTTATAAGACAAAGACAGACACAAGACAACATTCGACGCACTTTACACATAATTCATCATATAAAAAAATATAACTTAAATGCAGTCATATTGGGATTAGATGCTGAAAAAGCATTTGATTCGGTTGACTGGTCTTTCCTATATAGAATCTTATCCAGTTTCAATTTTCATAACAACTTCATTAGAACTATACAGGCATTATATAAAAAACCAACAGCTAAAATAAGGATTAACGGTAATTTATCATCATCTTCTGAGCTGGAAAGAGGATGTCGTCAGGGCTGCCCCCTGTCTCCACTGCTCTTTGCAATCTTCATAGAACCTCTGAGCCAATGGATAAGACAAAATCAAGAAATTCAAGGTATTACACTTGGTCAGAAGGAACATAAAATAGCACTCTTTGCTGATGACATTTTAATATACCTCGGGCAGCCAGACATTTCTCTACCAGAACTAATCTCAGTTTTTTCAGACTATGGAGATTTATCGGGGTACAAATTAAACATGCATAAAACCCAAGTCTTAACATTCAACTATGACCCAAATCATTTTTCACTAAATGAACTCAAAACTAACTGGGAGTTGGAATCTATGAAATATCTGGGGGTCAATATCCCGAAACAACTCGACAAAATTATAACACTAAACTATGATCCACTGGTGACTAAAATAAAATCTGACCTAGCAAGATGGAATATGATACCATTCTTAGGTACTGCACAAAGAATTGAAGCAGTCAAAATGAATATACTTCCACGTCTTCTATACCTTTTCCAAACAATACCGGTAGAACCTCCCAAAAAAACATGGCAGGAGCTGGACAGAAGGATCTCAAGATTCATATGGCAGGGTAAGAGACCTAGAATCAGATATAGAACCCTACAGCTAAACAAAGACAAAGGTGGGCTCGCACTGCCAAATATCAGGGACTATTTTATAGCTGCACAAATTAAAACTTTAGTAGAGATATGTAACCCAGTCTACACTGCACAATGGAAGGAGATGGAATGCCAAATAACAAGTGACATCCCCCTACAGGCGATAATAGGGAACAATGCCTTACCTAAACTCTTGAATAACACCAACCCGTGGATAGAGACCCCGCTAAAAATTTGGTTTAAGATAGTCAGAGAGAATCAAGCTAAAGAGCCCTATCGACTTCTGCAATGGATTGCCTATGATCAAGACTTTACCCCCAATAAAACAGACACTAGATTTAAAGAGTGGAAAGAGAAAGGGCTGATAAAATATTACGATTTTTTTAAGGGGCAAACTTTAAGAAGTTTTGAAGATTTGAAAAAACAAGGTCTAATAAATCAAGATCTTTACAGGTTCTTTCAGCTTAGACACCACATAAACAATATACTTAAAAAGGAGGATTTGGAAAGGGCCCAGTCAGGTGTTCTGAAGGTCTTCTTAATGGCATATAAAGGGATCCCAGGGATCAGATACATTTCTAAAATATATCAAGGTCTTCAAGACTTAAAAGGAGACAACACATCATATATAAAAGAGAGATGGGAAAAAGAGGGGAATTTCACTTTACAATTGGAAATATGGGAAAAGCTAAATAAACAGCAATGGAAAAGTACCTCTTCCCTGCAGTGGAGAGAATTTGGATGGAAAAATTTGGAAAGATTTTTCAGAACACCTGCACAAAACAAATTTACCCATAAGGGGTTGAACTGTTGGCGCTTGTGTGGTGAAAAGACTGCAAATCATTTTCATGTGTTTTGGTCATGCCCAATTATCCACCAATATTGGACCAACGTACAGACAATATTGGGGAAAATATTCAAAATAACAGTTCCCTTTTCTTTTGTAACTTTGTATTTGGGTTTACTACCGGACTCACTGGAAAGACGAGGAGATAAATACTTATTCAATGTTTTAATATTGGCAAGTAAAAAAGCCCTAACTAAAAAATGGATGCTGAAGGACTGTCCTACACCTGAAGATTGGATTAACGTGATTCAAGACATTTACTCGATGGAAAAGTTGACATTCGCACTGAGACAGGACATGGATGGGTTCATGAACTTTTGGCAACCCTGGATCGCATATGTGTCTTCCATTAGATCTAATCTTTGACAAATACCATTTCAATAATGGTCCTGCTCTTTGTTCCAATGCTACTCATATGCTCTTTTACTTTTATTTACTTAATTTTCTGTTTGTTTTTTGCTGTTCTGTTTGTTTGTTTATTCATTTTTTTTGTTTGTTTTGTTTTTATTTAATTCTCCTTAATTTCACTTTTTCTTTCACTTTAAAAAAAAAGGGGGGGTGTTGTAATAACTATCCTACCAATGTTGTCAAATAGCAAAAAATAAGGGAACATGTGATGAAAATGTAAACAATGCAATGCTGTAATGACCTGTATACCCTTTACAAAAACTTAAACAAAAAAAAAAAAAAAAATAGCACGGCAAGCACGGATGCTGAAAAGACAAAACAAGGTACAGGCAACATGGACAAGAAACTGTAGAGTTTGGATTAAACTAAATGGAACACCTGAGGAAGCAAAGACCATAATAATGAGAGATCTCACTGACTTAAATAAATATAGATGAACACTGATTAAGAAAATTAAGAGACTACAATAATCCATATCCACATACACGGCAAGAACAGTCCCTTTGTGACATACCATGACAATGTACTTTAAAAAACAAAACAAAACAAAAAACCTATGACTGACTTTAGTAGACATCAATCATCCCCAGTTGGAGGAAGTCATTTGACACAGAGTGAGGAAATCCAGACTCTGAAAATGTCATTATGCTGAACACACACTACTAGAGATGGGGAATGATATTGATCCTGAAAACCACTTCTTCAACTAGAAAAGCACTCGGAGAGCGCAGACCTCCACCAAGCGCCACAGTTCCCCCCATACAGTGTTTGTGTGTACGTTTTCAGATTCCTTGACCATGAAAACATATGACTAGCAATTGGATTCACAATGATAGGATTAGTGGTTCAGTAGTAAAAGCATTACCTCCTAGGCGGAGGTAATAAACTGAAGTGTTGGTGTTGTGTCCATCTCCTCCATCTGCAAACTCCCAGGCTGCAGGCGTTGCAATTCATAGCACAACCGCGTACAACCTACAGGCCAATGGGTTATGCGAGCGTTTTCATAGATCACTGAAAGCAGCACTCAGGGCTTCACTGACGGATGCAAATTGGGTAGACAGGTTGCCATGGGTTTTATACTGGGGTTGCGTTCCGTGGCAAAAGAGGATTTGGAAGCTTCCCCGGCAGAGAGCTTGTTTTTGCGCAGCCCCTATGGCTGCCCGGGGAATTTCTGCCAAATAATCCCGCGCCGGACAGCTGCCCGTCTCAGCTTTTGCAGCGTAGCGCAAACACAGGCACGCTGCCGGGCCCGGCCCACCACTGTTTTCCGCGTGCTTTTGTGCCTAAAACTTTGTAGAACGCGGAGTTCGTGTTCGTCAGACATGACGACCAGCGCCCTCCATTGCGCCTGTACACATGTTGAAAATGGCCGTATCTCACAATGTTACAAAATCCTTTAAAAAATTCCTGTATCCAGACGGTGATCCGGATCATCCCCAAAATTTAATCAGTTCTTCCTTGTACCATTTCCAACAATGCCTGAAAGTTTCATGGAAATCTGTCCAAAACTTTTTGAGTTATCTTGCTAACCAACAGACAGACAAACAGACAAACGCTGGTAAAAACATTACCTCCTGCGGCCTGCGGCCTGGCGGAGGTAATATTCATAATCACTATGATTATTACACTGAAAAGCAATTCAAATTCAAAAGTCAAGTGCAATTAGATGGTAAACCATCAATAATACACTTTAACAGCAGAAGTCTTAAGAAAAACTTTTCACAGATTCAGGACTATTTAAAACAGCTAGATAGAAAATTTACAGCTATCGCAGTCTCTGAAACTTGGCTCAATGAAGAGTAGGCTTCTTCGATGGCAATAGAGGGATATCAGATGTTTTATATTAATCGATCTCAAAAAAAAGGGTGGTGGTATTGCACTGTATATTGATGAACTGTATACAGTAGGTGTAAACTTGTAAATGGAAGGTCCTTTGCACTACCACGGATTCTGGAATGTGTTACTGTTGAGAGTGACCAAGATAAAACAAAAGATCTAATTATAAGTTGTATATATAGAATGCCGGGAACTTGCGTTGAGACATTCAGAGATAAGTTAGTCGAGTTGTACAATAATATAACTAATAAGAAAATGGTTGTAATCTGTGGAGACTTCAATATTGATTTACTAAATCCACTTCAACAAAATGTCATTACAATGTTCATGAATTCTGTGTACAGTATGAGTCTATATCCCACAATAACGCATCCCAGTAGAATCGCAGTTCACACTGTTACACTTATTGATAACCTGTTTGTTAATATTATTGATAAGAAAATAGAAAGTGGATTATTGATAAATGACATAAGTGACCAGCTGCCAGTCTTTGCACTTATCCATAGCCACATGGGGGCCAATACAGAAAAAAAAACTTTAAAATCTTTCAGATACAAATCACAAAATGCAATCAGTTCTTTTAAAGAAGACCTGCTGAAGCAAGACTGGACAAAAGTCTATGTATCAGATGTAAATGAAGCCTACGATACATTCATGAACATTGTAACCGCTCTTTATGAAAAAAAATTGTCCATTAGTAAAAAAAAAAAAAAAAAAAAAAAGCTTAAACAGAAATTTGTCAACAAGCCATGGTTAACCAAAGGATTACAAAAAGCGTGGAAAAAGAAAAATTCATTATATAAAGCTTTTCTAAAGAAAAGGACAAAAGAAGCAGAGCAGCAGTATAAAACATACAAAAATAAGTTAATATATATAATGAGATATAGTAAAAGATTATTACAGTAAAGAAATGGAGAAAAACAAAGATAACACTAAAAATACATGGACAATACTTAATATTCTTGGAAATAAAAACAGAAATACAAGCTATCCAACCAATCTTTCAAAAAAAAAAAAAAAAAAAGAGTCAAGAGTGTGAATGTAGTCTCACCTGCAGATGAATTTAATAAATTTTTTGTTAGCATTGGTCCTAATTTGGCTCGAGAAATACCCATTACGGCATCTACAGGTGATACAATAAGCAAAAACACTGTTATAAAAGGCTCCATTTTCATAAAGAACACAGACGAGAGAGAGGTCATTGAAATTGTTTAATCGTTTAAAAGTAAAACATCTATGGATTGTGATGGTACCGATTGTGGTTTATATTAATCATATTTCCCATAACCTACATATGTATAAGCATGTTACAATGTTTGGGGATTACATATGTACAACTACCTCACGCCTCAGAACAGAACAAGAGGTCTCAACTGCCAGCGAAGAGCAAAGAGCATCCGAGGCGCTGCGGTGGAGACCGGATCAATCGCCCTGACTTCCCAGGGCCAGGTGGAAGAGACAGAGGACAATGAAGGAGATCGATCGCCCTGACCACCCAGGGTCAGGTGGAGGAGTAGGAAGACAAAGGAGGGGGGATTAAGCTAATGCGGGATGTCAGCTTTGATATGCAATGTCTTTTGTTATGTGTGGGTTTAAATATGTAGGTCTGAATGTGTTCGATCTCTTATTCTGCTTCTGCACTGAGATGAGAATTGTTAGAGGAGCGAAGCTGATAATAAACTTTGGTTTATAAATCACATCGCCTCGTTATTCCAAGCTCTTCTACACTGGTGACCCTGACGCGAGGATGGAACAGAGGCGTTCTCCCGCGATTGACTCATCGGAGGTGACCCAGGCAAGCGCCAGCGCCCTTGCAGACAGGGGAACGGATGGAAGACGTTCCCCCACGGCAGAAGAGAGGGCTCAACCGAGCACCATCCCCAGCCCCGCCGTGAGAGCAGAAGAAAGGCGCTCTCACCTGGCGGACACATCAAGGACGGCCCACACAAGCGCCGTCACCGTCAAGCTGCCAGAATTCTGGCAAGAAGATCCGAGCTCGTGGTTCCAGCAAGCTGAGGCTCAGTTTGCACTGGCGGGCATAACGGTGGACGAGACGAAGTTTTATCACATCGTCGCCAAACTCGACGCTGCCACGTCAAGATGCGCACGGAGCACAATCCGACAGCCGCCCGCCCATGACAAATACAGAGAGCTGAAGGCGACCATCGTCGAGAACTTCGTCCCCTCAGCCGAGGAGAGAGCAGAGAAGATCCTGGCGATCTACGGCCACAGAGGATGCAGACCCAAGGCCCTCATGGAGGACATGCTGCAGCTCAAGGAGGAGGACAACGACAACTTCCTCTTCCAACACATCTTCCTCAGCACTCTGCCGCCACACATGAGAGGGACGCTGATCAACATGCAGTGCAGCACCCAGCAGGACTTCCGCGCGCTGGCCCGAGAAGCGCAGCGACTCACCAACGCCTGCGGGGAACAGGTGGCCACAGCAGCATCCGCAGATGCCCAGAGCAGCGGAGAACCACAGACAACCGAGCAGAGCCCGCCCACCATGGCGGCAACACGACCAAGACGCAGCAGGCGGAACGACATCTGCTATTACCACCACCGTTTCGCCGAGGGGGCGTACAAATGCGTTCCCCCCTGCAAGTTCAAAAGTTCGGGAAAACGCCAAAACCAAGAACCGTTAACGGCTGCGGTTCTCGGCGAAAAAAAACAAGCTTCTCTATGTAACTGACGGACACACCGGCAAACAGTTCCTAATTGACACCGGAGCTCAACTGAGTTTTATCATGCCCTCCCACGCAGACCGGGCCATGGGCCCCCGGGGCAATGGAGCTATGGCAGCCAACGGCTCCATCATCGACACTTACGGTGAAAGGAGCATGGCCGCAACTACAGATGGACATTTATTGTAGCGGCGGTGAGTTTTAACATGTTAGGCGCTGATTTTTTGTGTGCACATGGGCTGTTAGTCGATCTAGCAAATAGACGCTTGGTTAATGCACTGTCGTTTTCTTCTATTCCCTGCTCAGCTCGAGTTTCTCCACCACCCGTGCAGGCCAACGTCCCTACAGCAGGAGGTAAGTTTGATCAACTCCTCACCCAATTTCCAGCACTCACAATTCCCAAATTCTCAGCTACAGTGGCTAAGCACGGGGTTGAACACTTTATTCCCACAACAGGCCCACCCGTATTCACCAAAGCTCGGCGTTTAGACGCGACCAAGCTCGCCATAGCTCGGGACGAGTTTACCACCCTTGAAAAATTAGGCATTATCAGACGCTCAAAAAGCCCCTGGGCGTCGCCACTACACATGGTCCCGAAATCCGACGGTTCTTGGAGACCGTGCGGCGATTACCGCAGATTAAACAATGCGACAGCGCATGACCGCTACCCAATTCCTCACATCCAGGATTTTTCACTACATCTGGTGGGTGCGCGCATTTTTTCTAAAATAGACCTGGTCCGCGGCTACCACCAAGTCCCCGTTCGAGCGGAAGACATTCCTAAAACAGCTGTAATAACCCCCTTTGGTCTTTTCGAATTTTTGCGGATGCCTTTTGGCCTTAAAGGCGCTGCTCAAACCTTTTAGCGGATGATGGACGCGGTATTACGCGACCTCCCTTTCGTGTTCGTCTACCTCAACGATATGCTGGTAGCCAGCTCGTCGGAGGAAGAACACGAACAACATCTCACTATGGTTTTTCAAAGACTAGAAGAGCACGGGTTAATAATCAATCCAGCCAAATGCAAATTCGGCGTGTCACAAATTGATTTTTTGGGACACAGAGTTTCACCGAAGGGGGCAGTCCCACTGCCAGACAAAGTTCGCGCAGTAAAAAATTTTCCACGGCCACAAACGGTCAAATCGCTGCAAGAATTTTTGGGAATGGTTAATTTTTACAACCGTTTCCTCCCCCATGCAGCTCAACTCATGCAGCCCCTATATGACGCGCTGAAGAAACAAAAGCCTTCCAACGCGGTCGAATGGACCCCGGAGCGCGAACGCGCCTTCGCGGAAGTAAAAAGTGCTCTAGCTAACGCCACATTGTTGGTTCACCCTGATCCCTCAGCCCGCATTGCGCTAACCACAGACGCTTCAGACCTGGCCATAGGGGCAGTTGTGGAACAACACGTTGGCGGAACCTGGCAACCTTTGGCATTTTTCAGCAAATCGTTAAACCAAACTGAGCGTAAATACAGCACTTTTGACAGGGAGCTGCTAGCGCTTCATTTATCCATCCGCCACTTCCAGTTCTGGTTAGAAGGGTGGCGTTTCACGGCTTTTGTAGACCACAAACCGCTCACCTTTGCGATGGCTAAAATTTCAGAACCATGGTCAGGCAGGCAACAAAGACAGCTAGCTGCAATTTCAGAGTTCACCACAGACATTCGACATGTGGCAGGCAAACTTAACGTGGTAGCCGACTGCCTCTCTCGCGCTGTGACATCGCCAGAGCGCGAGGAGACAGATTATACTACCTCAGCCGCAGAACTTTTCGCCAACGCGGACGCGAACGCGGCCCCTATTCATGTAGGGATAGATTATGCAGCCATGGCGGAGGAACAAAGCAGTGACGCAGACGTGCGCGCACTCCTGTCTGGACCAACAGGGTTAAGGCTGGAGGAAAGGGGTTTACGCGACGGTGAACCCCCCCTAATATGCGACATCTCAACCGGCCGAACTCGCCCGGTAGTCCCAGCTGCATGGCGCCGCCGTATTTTCGACTCAATTCACTCCCTCGCGCACCCGGGTGTGCGCGCCTCGGTTAAAATGGTCGCCGAAAAGTTTGTGTGGCCGGGCCTGCGCAAAAACGTAAAGGAATGGGCAAAAACTTGCATGCCTTGTCAGTGCGCCAAAATACACAAGCACACAAAAGCCCCTCTAGAGCCTTTTCGAATCCCAGCTAGAAGGTTCGACCACGTTCATGTCAACCTCGTGGGACCACTACCTTCCTCCCAAGGTTTTACACATCTGTTAACAATGATAGACCGTACTACACGCTGGCCTGAGGCGGTCCCTCTGGCGTCAACCACAGCGGAGGAAGTCGCTCGCGTTTTTTTGACAAACTGGGTGGCACGTTTCGGCGTCCCATCGGACATCACGTCCGATAGGGGGCCTCAATTTGTCTCAGAGCTTTGGTCAGCCATGGCCAGCAGCTTAGGGGCGACAATTCACCGCACCACCGCTTATCACCCTCAGGCTAATGGGTTATGCAAGCGCTTTCACAGATCTTTAAAGGCCGCCCTCAGAGCCTCACTAACGGATACAAATTGGGTAAATAAACTTCCCTGGGTTTTATTAGGGTTGCGTGCCACGCCGAAAGAGGATCTAGACGCCTCCCCAGCAGAATTAGTTTTTGCACAACCTCTCAGACTCCCAGGTGAATTTTTACCAGAGAACCCAGAGCCTGGGCATCTCCCAGCCCTGAGGCTTTTAGGCAACAACGGACCGGACACTCTCCCCGGACCGGCACATCACTCTTTTCCACGGGTTTTTGTCCCCCAAGCTTTAAAAAAACGCCGAATTCGTTTTTGTTAGGCATGAAGCTTTAAAACCAACCCTCCATCCACCATACGATGGACCATTCAGAGTGCTGGAACCTGGTGATAAGCATTTTGTGCTTGATTTAGGGGACAGAAAAGAAACAGTCAGCATTGACAGACTTAAACCTGCCTTCTTGTTGAGAGACGAACCTGCACGGTTGGCGAGAGCACCTCGGCGGGGTAGACCCCCCAAGAAAAAAGACTCAGCCCCCCTGCAGGGAACAAATAACCACTCTCCTCCCTAAGCTGCAGATTCCTTACAGGAAGGTCCCACCAGGACACCCAAGCGGACCCACAGCAGATTCGGGAGAAGATTAAAACCCAGACAGCACAAGGACTGATGCAAACTAACCAAAAGTTGTTGACTATTTTATCAGATGGTGCTGTGACAGTTTTAAGACGGACTTGTGATATTACTACGCTGTTATGATTACCACTGAATTCTCTACAGGAGCATAGCTGCTGGAAGGTTTCTTCCTTGTCAAGAGGTTTAACAGTTAGTATGTCATAGTAATTATCTTAAACTGTGGACTTTCTTTAATTGTCCTTTTCTTAGTTGTTTGGGGGGGGCTGTGGTTTATATTAATCATATTTCCCATAACCTACATATGTATAAGCATGTTACAATGTTTGGGGATTACATATGCACAACTACCTCACGCCTCAGAACAGGACAAGAGGTCTCAACCGCCAGCGAAGAGCAAAGAGCATCCGAGGCGCTGCGGTGGAGACCGGATCGATCGCCCTGACTTCCCAGGGCCAGGTGGAAGAGACAGAGGACAATGAAGGAGATCGATCGCCCTGACCACCCAGGGTCAGGTGGAGGAGTAGGAAGACAAAGGAGGGGGGATTAAGCTAATGCGGGATGTCAGCTTTGATATGCAATGTCTTTTGTTATGTGTGGGTTTAAATATGTAGGTCTGAATGTGTTTGATCTCTTATTCTGCTTCTGCACTGAGATGAGACTTGTTAGAGGAGCGAAGCTGATAATAAACTTTGGTTTATAAATCACATCGCCTCGTTATTCCAAGCTCTTCTACACCGATATGCTTTTAGTCAAAACTATCATTGAATGCTTAGTGAAGCCACTGACGTATATCTGTAACCTGTCTCTCCAAACAGGTATATTTCCCAATGCAATGAAAATAGCCAAAGTAATTCCGATATACAAGACGGGTGACAGAGGGGAATTTTCAAACTATAGACCTATTTCACTATTGCCACAATTTTCTAAGATACTTGAAAAAATATTCTGTGAGAGAATTGACAACTTTATAATGAAGATAAGATAAGCCTTTATTAGTCCCACAATGGGGAAATTCCATGAAGATGAAGAATAACTTATTGTGTGAGCAGCAATATGGGTTCAGACACAAGAGGACAACTGCACTTGCTCTAATGGAATTTATAGAAAAAATATCAACTGCTGCTGAAAATAAAGAGTATTCAGTTGGGGTATTCCTGGCTCTTAAAAAAGCATTTGATACAGTGGATCTAAATTATTGTTAAAGAAACTACAAAATTATGGTATTGGGAGGTAGCACTGTCCTGGTTATGTAGTTACTTAAAGAACAGATATCAGTATGTATGTGTTGGCAGCAAAAACATGCAGTTACTGAAGGTTACTTGCGAAGTCCCACAGGGTTCAGTTTTGGGACCATTGTTATTCAATATGTACAGTGGGGCAAAAAAGTATTTCGTTAGCCGCCAATTGTGCAAGTTCTCCCACTTAAAAGATGAGAGAGGTCTCCAATTTTCATCATAGGTATACCTCCACTATGAGAGACAAAATGAGAAAAAAAAAAATCCAGAAAATCACAGTGTCTGATTTTTAAAGAATTTATTTGTAAATTATGGTGAAAAATAAGTATTTGTCACCTACAAACAAGCAAGATTTCTGGCTCTCACAGACCTGTAACAACTTCTTTAAGAGGCTCCTCTGTCCTCCATGCATTACCTGTATTAATGGCACCTGTTTGAACTCGTTATTAGTATAAAAGACATCTGTCCACAACCTCAAACAGACTCCAAACTCCTCTATGGCCAAGACCAAAGAGCTATCAAAGGACACAAGAAACAAAATTGTAGACCTGCACCAGGCTGGGAAGACTGAATCTACAATAGGTAAGCAGCTTGGTGTGAAGAAATCAACTGTGGGAGCAATTATTAGAAAATGGAAGACATACAAGACCACTGATAATCTCCCTCGATCTGGGGCTCCACGCAAGATCTCACCCCGTGGGGTCAAAATGATCACGAGAACGGTGAGCAAAAATCCCAGAACCACATGGGGGGACCTGGTGAATGACCTGCAGAGAGCTGGGACCAAAGTAACAAAGGCTACCATCAGTAACACACTACGCCGCCAGGGACTCAAATCCTGCAGTGCCAGACGTGTCCCCCTGCTTAAGCCAGTACATGTCCAGGCCCGTCTGAAGTTTGCTAGAAAGCATTTGGATGATCCAGAAGAGGATTGGGAGAATGTCATATGGTCAGATGAAACCAAAATAGAACTTTTTGGTAAAAACTCAACTTGTCATGTTTGGAGGAGAAAGAATGCTGAGTTGCATCCAAAGAACACCATACCTACTGTGAAGCATGGGGCTGGAAACATCATACTTTGGGGCTGTTTTCTGCAAAGGGACCAGGACGACTGATCCGTGTAAAGGAAAGAATGAATGGGGCCATGTATCGTGAGATTTTGAGCAAAAACCTCCTTCCACCAACAAGGGCATTGAAGGTGAAACGTGTCTGGGTCTTTCAGCATGAGAATGATCCCAAACATATCACCCGGACAACGAAGGAGTGGCTTCGTAAGAAGCATTTCAAGGTCCTGGAGTGGCCTAGCCAGTCTCCAGATCTCAACCCCATAGAAAATCTTTGGAGGGAATTGAAAGTCTGTGTTGCCCAGCAACAGCCCCAAAACATCACTGCTCTAGAGGAGATCTGCATGGAGGAATGGGCCAAAATACCAGCAACAGTGTGTGAAAACCTTGTGAAAACTTACAGAAAACGTTTGACCTCTGTCATTGCCAACAAAGGGTATATAACAAAGTACTGAAATGAACTTTTGTTATTGACCTAATACTTATTTTACCGAGGAATTTACCAATTAATTCATTAAAAATCCTTCAATGTGATTTTCTGGATTTTTTTTTTTTTTTTCTTATTTTGTCTCTCATAGTTGAGGTATACCTATGATGAAAATTGGAGACCTCTCTCATCTTTTAAGTGGGAGAACTTGCACAATTGGTGGCTGACTAAATACTTTTTTACCCCACTGTATATGTTTTCTGCCCCCCCCCCCCGGAAAAATATGTTGCCACCGCGTCAAGGTCTTTAAGCCAGAGGAAACACTTTAACATATGCTAAACATGCAGAGCGATTGGAAGAGAAGAAGGTGGACAAGGAGGAAAAGAAATCAAAGACACAACCAACCCCTGTTTATATGAATGCTGACCCCATAGGGGGAGCCGAGGCTTCCCCCACCTCTGTCTTTTACCAGGGTCCACCACATGGGAGAGGACGACGAGGGCAGAGGAGAGGGCGTGGTCGCGGAGCCGCCTACCCACGACCATGGGGACACGACGTTTGTCACCAATGTGGGCAGCGAGGACACTGGCAAAGGGATTGCCCTGGGCGCCCACTAAGTTGGGAAGAGGACCTCGCACCCAGCCACCACCGCAGCATCCACGGGACCACAACATGTGACAACCCGACCCGAAGCGAAGTACAACACATGACACTGACATATCAGACATTTTTCATTTACCTGATTTTGATTTGATGGTAACAATGCAGTGTTTGCCTGAAGTGACATTGGCGGTTCAAGGTGTCCCCATAAGGTTTCTCTGTGATACAGGTGCGTGCAGATCAGTGATTGCAGAGACAGATGTCGAAGGTTTCACAAAAGCAGATCAAACAGTAACTGTCAAATCTGCAAACGGTAAACTAAAAACAGAACACCTCTCCAAAACTGTAAAGGTAAAACATCCTGTCACAGGTGACATTGCAGAAGGTTTATTCATATTATCACAGGCAAGTCCCATTACCCTTTTGGGCAGAGATTTGCTCACAGCTCTCAACACTGCCATAATCCCAACAGAGAACGGTATGAGAGAATCACATTTCCCACATGTGACAGGAGTAAATGTGTTGCAGGATTTCGGTGTGCCAAGGTACTGTTACTTGCTTCGTTAGGTTTCGGCCGGGCCGAGCGCAGTGACCGCAGACCTGCACGCGAAAGCTATACAATATTTTAAGCCCAATATCCCCACTACACAGTAGGCCACAGACCAATATCACTGCAGTATGTATGACAGGCATCTGAGTGTCCCAGACCCAAACTATGAAAAAACATTCCTTGCAAATCCATCCTCCAGACTGGTGGTCAAAAATCTCAATTGGTCACCAAGGGGCTATGTGGGAGAATCTGTTGGTTATGTGATGAAGACAATAGACATTTTAAACACTGGGAGGCGCCCCACATCCCACTAATCAAACCCAAACACATGCACTGGAAGGATGTTGGACGCTTTGTAACAACAGCGGAGGAATGTGGTCAATCCTGGAAAGAAACTCCTGATCCAAGAGTTCAATATTCCTCAAAACTGGACACCTACTTACTGCCTTTGAACTGGGTGACCACAATGCATAAAGAAGTCCACACTGATGTTCCCAACTCACCCACGTGTTCACTTTTTACATGAACAGAAGGAGAGGAACACGCACTCTAACAAATTCCAAATTCTCTGTGGTCAACAGGAAAGGCAGATGTAGGCTTAATAAAAAAAAAAATGCAGAATTGGTAAAAATAAATGCTAAATCTCATTATAGGCCTTACCAAAGACAGTATCCTCTATGTCCAGAGGCCCAAGAAGGCATTAACCGGTCATAGAGGACCTGAAAGCAGCAGGTGTCATTATTCCATGCCCAAATTCTCCATGTAACACACCTTTGTTTCCTGTGAGGAAGGCTGGACCATCCTCCGGATGGCGAATGGTCCAAGACCTTCAGGCGGTAAACAAAGCAGTTATTCCAAGGGCTGTTTCAGTTCCAGACCCACACACTTTGTTGAATAACCTATAACCACAAATGAAATATTTCAGTGATAGACATCAGCAATGCTTTTTTCAGCATCCCCATACATCCAGATCATCAGTTTTGGTTTGCATTCACATTTGAAAACAAGAGGTACACATTCACCAAACTATCACAAGGTTACTGTGAATCACCAACCATTTTTTTCACAGGCAATGTCAGCAAATGTGGCACAGTTTTTTCTTCCTAATGGGAGCTAGTTGCTCCTTTACGCTGACATTTTGCTGGCATCACCTGATGAAGAAACATGCAAACAAGACACTTTCAGTAAGGTCACTTACTGACCTTACTGAAATTTTTAACAGAACAAGGTCACAAAGTCAACAAGGAAAAATTACAGTTGTGGAAAAAAGAAGTTAAAGATTTAGGCCACATTTTGTCAGCAGAAGGCAGACATGTTGACTCGTCACAAAAAGAGACATGATGTCATTTTTGGGTACTCTAAATTATTGTTGTTCTTGGATTGCAAATTATTCATCTGAAGTGCAACCCCTGTCTGATCTTATCTACCAAACACCCATGGCTCAGGTGGACAAAACTGAGTGGACACCTGAGGCAGAAGAGGCATTTGTTAAAATGAAAAAACTTTTGGTCAGCACTGATGTCCTGGCACTCCCCAATTACAAGAAGCCATTTGTTCAAATGGATGATTGTAGAGAGGGACACATGACGTCGGTGCTCCTCCAACCAAGTGGCACAAAAATGCATCCAGTAGCATATTATTCCACAAGACTTGACCCTGTTGCAAGAGCTCTGCCTCCATGTGTGCAGGCTGTCATAGCTGCATCGATGGCAGTGCAGGCCTCAGTGGGGCTCGTTCTTTTTTATCCCTTGACCCTGAAGGTCACACATGCAGTATCAGTCATTTTGTCACAAAGTAAAATATCAGTCCTCTCACCATCCAGAGACCTTGCATGCATGACAGTGCTATTATCACAGCCTCATTTAACCATTGAATGTTGCACGGTAACAAATCCAGCAAGCTTTTTGCCAATCTCAACAGAAGGTGAACCTCATGATTGTTTGGCAGAAATTGAGAGTGAAACACTACCACGGCCTGATTTACAAGACACCACTTTGGAGAAGTGTGATCTCACACTTTTAGTTGACGGCTCCTCCAAACGTGACTGTCCTGGTTCAAACTTATCTGGTTTTGCAGTTGTCACCCATGATACTGTTTAAAGAGCACAAAAACTCCCATCACATTACTCTGCACAGGCAGCTGAATTAGTTGCTCTAACTGAAGCTTGTAAATTAGGCCAAGGGAAAGCACTCACAGTGTACATTGACATTCGGTATGCATTCTCTACTATCCATCACTTTGCACAACAGTGGAAGAAAAGAGGCATAATTACATCAACAAGGAAGCCAATTCAACACAAAGACCTCATTTTGAAACCGCCAGACAGTGTAAAACTTCCATCTAAATTAGCCATATGCAAATGTGCAGCACACACCTATGGCACAGATCCAGTTTCTAAAGGCAACAGCTTTGCAGATCAAACAGCTAAGGTCGCTGCACTTGACCTGACTGCAAAAGACACAACACCAGGTTTTCTTTTGACACCGACAGAAGATTTATCACATGACATTCTCACTGAGGCTCAGAAAACAGCACCACAAGCCGAAATTTACAGATGGATCCAAAAGGGAGCAATTTTTGACAACCCCTCCAATCTTTATAAATGCAGCAAAAACAAACCCATTTTACCATGCAAATTGTTCCACCAGGCCTCCACTTTGCTACATGGTGTCTCCCATGTATCAAAGGGGGGTATGATCTCTATGCTAAATAAATCTTCTACTGCTTATGGGTGTAGTCAATTTGCTACTCAATTTTTTAAGAAATGCCTAATTTGTGCAGAAAGCAACGTTCAAGGGAACTTAAGGCCTGAAAAAGGCACCTTTCCATCATCAACTTATCCATTTCAAAACATTTGCATGGATTTTATTGGGTTAAATAAATATGAAGGCAAAAAATACTGTTTGGTTATTTGTGACATGTTTACCAAACGGACAGAAACCTTTCCTTGCACTCACCCAAATGCTGCTACAGTAGCAAAGAAACTGCAGAAATTCTGCCCAGATTTGGAATACCTGAAAAGATTTACTCGGCTAATGGAACACATTTTGTAAATCAAATTATGTCACACTTAGGTACAGCACTCAACATTAACCTAAAAAAAAAAAAAACATTCAGCTTACCATCCACAATCTGCAGGACTGGTGGAATGCACAAATAGAACCATTAAAGAAAGGCTGAGAAAAACAATGGCAGAAACAGGACAAAATTGGATATATTGCCTACCCCTAGTTTTGTTTTACATGAGGATAGTTCCCACCAAAGGGGGGTTATCCCCATTTGAAATAATGTACAGCAAACCCTACTTACTCCCACCATTAAGGCCATTTAACCCAGGTGACGAGGAGGTGTGCTGAGCTGATCACACGCGAAAAATGTTGACTGACAGAGATATTATTCATGCTGCTCTTCCTAGGAGGGACCACGGGGAAGCACCCATCTTGACCAAGCCGGGGGATCTTGTCCTTATCAGTCATCAAAAAGAAAAACTGGGCCGATGCTCCCTGGCAAGGGCCACACAAAGTCATCCTGGCGACACCAACAGCTGTGAAAGTCGAAGGGCGTGATTCCTGGGTGCATTTAACACATTGCAAACTACACCCCGCACAAAAACACCCAGCAACAAACTAATTAATCCCTATTCCCTCAGCAAGACTATTTCTATTTCAATCCCCATCGCAAACCACATAAAAAAGGGGGGATCCTCAACAAGTGACTGTTCAACAAGTGACTGTGAAACTGTTTAACTGCTTAACTTTTTTTCTGTTTGTCATGGAGAGACAAAATGCCTGAGACAGGGTTGGCAGCTGAAAGATGTGAATGGTAAGCCTGTTTTTTCATCATCATCATCATCCTTGTGGTAACACTTTTATTTTGGTTATTCTTAGGGACACCACTACCTATCTATCGTAGGGCTAGATACATTACACACACACCATGACTGGCTGGAAGGTCCAGGTAATCAGGATCACGTTTATGCTGGTAATGTGTGGTGGAAGTATGCAAATTGCACAGCCAAATCAGCTAATCGTTCAAATTGCTATGTGTTCTTTGCTCCCACTCTCAGCTGGTCAAATATCTGTCACTGCTAAACTAATGGAACTATCACAAGCTGTTTGTTTCTTGCAAGAGGCTATGTATAGAAATAGTACAGCAAGCATTACTTTGAATCACACCTGTCACTTTGCCTATGACTCCACTGACCGAAGACACGATGACACCCCTTACTCGGTGAAGGCAAGGTTTATCTCGCCGGGGAATTTCTCTTTTTGCCTAAAAGGGTGTAGAAACGTCTCTCTGGACAACTTACCGCTTACTAAGTGTGCAATGGTGCATAGTGCGTCTCGCTCCTGTACTGCTACCTGCTGGACCAACGAAGTGGGCAAAAGTTGTCCTGAAGATCCTTTTTGTCAGTCTAGAAGTCTGGAAGTTGATGTCACCCTGCAGGAGCTCTGTAGCAATGCCATTTGTGATTCTTACAAGCATGGCACGCATATGGTGACAGGGGGATGGTGGCTGTGTAGCCATTGTGCCTACTCACACCTGCCCATGAATTGGGGAGGGGGGTGTGCCCCCATAGTTGTGAATGACCACACCATCATATTGTCGGCAGGACAAGTGGGCAGGGTGAAGAGAGATGTCTCCTTTGCACCACATGATGCCATCTGGGGCACAGATGAGCCGAAGGAATTTAAATTAGAAACTACAGGGCAGAAGGTACTTCATGCACGGTTTCCCTGGGTGGGAGTGGCTAAAAACACCTTGTGGATTCAAACAACTAATTATAGATTACAGTCATTTGTGAATTTTCTTTATCTGCTTTTTCTGGTATAGATGAGGAATTAACGGTTACTGCCGCCCGAGGGGGCGTGTGTACAATTGTAGGTGATTATTGTTGTAGTTTTATCCCTGAAAATGATGCAGATGGTCATGTGATTGCCTCGGCCATAGGCTGCCGCAGCCAAGGATACTGTTGCTGATAAACAAACCTGGTTAAGTTGGTTACTTTCTTCATGGAGAAGTCTCATCATGAGCTTGTTAGTGATATTATTTTTGACCTTTTCTTGTGTCATTCCCTGTATCCGTAGTATGATGAGACTTGTTCATGTTAACTTAGTGATATACCATAGTGCAGTTACCGGGGATGGTGGGGATGATGAACAAACAGCGTGAGCTCAAGGTGTCTCTCCATGACCCAAGTACAGAGTAAAAGTATGACTGACATGCAGAAAACTGCAAGGAGTTGCATGATGACGATGTGAAGCTGAAATGTACTACTTGTAAATACATTTATAAAGTTTGAAGCATTACTTTTATTACTTTTACTTTTATTTTGTTTTATTTTGTTTTTATATTACTCATTTCTATTTTTACATCATTACACTTTATTATTATGATTGTTTTGTTTTATCTTTTATGTTTGTTTTTATATAAGCTGCAATGACACTCAACTATAACACACGTACAGTGGGGTAAAAAAGTATTTAGTCAGCCACCAGTTGTGCAAGTTCTCCCACTTTAAAGATGAGAGAGGTCTCCAATTTTCATCATAGGTATACCTCAACTATGAGAGACAAAATAAGAAAAAAAAAAATCCAGAAAATCACATTGAAGGATTTTTAATGAATTAATTGGTAAATTCCTCGGTAAAATAAGTATTTGGTCAATAACAAAAGTTCATCTCAATACTTTTTTATATACCCTTTGTTGGCAATGACAGAGGTCAAACGTTTTCTGTAAGTTTTCACAAGGTTTTCACACACTGTTGCTGGTATTTTGGCCCATTCCTCCATGCAGATCTCCTCTAGAGCAGTGATGTTTTGGGGCTGTCGCTGGGCAACACAGACTTTCAACTCCCTCCAAAGATTTTCTATGGGGTTGAGATCTGGAGACTGGCTAGGCCACTCCAGGACCTTGAAATGCTTCTTATGAAGCCACTCCTTCATTGCCCGGGCGGTGTGTTTGGGATCATTGTCATGCTGAAAGACCCATCCACGTTTCATCTTCAATGCCCTTGCTGGTGGAAGGAGGTTTTCGCTCAAAATCTCACGATACATGGCCCCATTCATTCTTTCCTTTACACGGATCAGTCGTCCTGGTCCCTTTGCAGAAAAACAGCCCCAAAGTATGATGTTTCCACTCCCATGCTTCACAGTAGGTATGGTGTTCTTTCTTCTCCAAACACGACAAGTTGAGTTTTTACCAAAAAGTTCTATTTTGGTTTCATCTGACCATATGACATTCTCCCAATCCTCTTCTGGATCATCCAAATGCTCTCTAGCAAACTTCAGACGGGCCTGGACATGTACTGGCTTAAGCAGGGGGACACGTCTGGCACTGCAGGATTTGAGTCCTTGGCGGCGTAGTGTGTTTCTGATGTAGCCTTTGTTACTTTGGTCCCAGCTCTCTGCAGGTCATTCACTAGGTCCCCCCATGTGGTTCTGGGATTTTTGCTCACCGTTCTCATGATAATTTTGACCCCACGGGGTGAGATCTTGTGTGGAGCCCCAGATAGAGGGAGATTATCAGTGGTCTTGTATGTCTTCCATTTTCTAATAATTGCTCCCACAGTTGATTTCTTCACACCAAGCTGCTTACCTACTGCAGATTCAGTCTTCCCAGCCTGGTGCAGGTCTACAATTTTGTTTCTGGTGTCCTTTGACAGCTCTTTGGTCTTGGCCATAGTGGAGTTTGGAGTCTGACTGTTTGAGGTTGTGGACAGATGTCTTTTATACTGATAACGAGTTCAAACAGGTGCCATTAATACAGGTAACGAGTGGAGGACAGAGGAGCCTCTTAAAGAAGAAGTTACAGGTCTGTGAGAGCCAGAAATCTTGCTTGTTTGTAGGTGACCAAATACTTATTTTACCAAGGGAATTTACCAATTAATTAATTAAAAATCCTTCAATGTGATTTTCTGGATTTTTTTTTCCCTCATTTTGTCTCTCATAGTTGAGGTATACCTATGATGAAAATTGGAGACCTCTCTCATCTTTTAAGTGGGAGAACTTGCACAATTGGTGGCTGACTAAATACTTTTTTGCCCCACTGTACATCCTTTTATTATCAATTTATCATCATTTTGCTTTCACTGTTTTTACCATTAATGATTTTCTTTATTGATCAATGAGTTTATTGTTGCATTTCTCCTCCATGAGGACTGAAATGTTTAGCCAGTGCCTGGGGCAGCAGGGCCCATGGCGGACTTTCCTTGTTGATAGCTAGTTAGGATCTGTTGCACACAAATGCATTGGAGCTTAGCATAGCTGCCAGATGGGGTTTTAGATGGCATAAACTATTCTTTTCTGATGCCTTGCATGGCATCAAAGGGGGGAGAATGATAGAAAAATGTCATATTTGTCTTACATTTGTATTTGCTTTGTCTCAGTCTGTGTAAAAGTGTCAAGGTTGCAGCTGCACTAGTTATCTTGATTTTAGTCCAGACTGTGTGGCTCCCGTGTGACTGGTACGAGCGGCATGGTTCTTGAGAAAAGATAATCTGTACACCAAGTTTTGACCAGATGTACTGGACCAATCATAATGGACAATTTGCCCCTCCACCTTTCAGATAACAGAGGGCTTAAAGAACTGAGTGATGTGTGTTTGAGTCTGAATGATGCACAAATAGGCTCAGACTATTTTTGTATTGTTCTCCACTGGCCAGTGTAATTAAATTTGCTGAAACTCTGATCCACCCTGGTTTTTGACTGAAGGTTTACAAGAATTTTTCTAACAGGGCACATAAGTGAACAATGAGATTTAGCCACACACACACAAAAAAAAAAATGAACACCGCAGTTGTTGCGGTTGCTCGTTTTCCTCCACAATAGGCTTGTCCATATCGCGGTACTACATAATTGCGGTTATCACGACAGCCCTATTGACAGTGTTACTCTGAGGACACAATCTGATGTTGAATAAGGGAAAAAAAAATAAAATATATGGTATTGCAATACTCTGTCATAAAATCGCAGTATATAAGGAATCGTAGCCTCATGATAGTATTGCATTGTGACTCAGGTATCATGATTGTATCGTATTATGAGGTTTCTGACGATTTACCCCCCCCCATCCCCAGTTAACTAAAACATTCTATTTAAAAGCTTTTAAGCCAAAAAGATGAAAACTATCATCTACGAGATTACTGTACCTGCATAAAAAAGCCAAGCTGATCTAAATGTAATTCTATTCTGTTATCTACCTGATAATTACAAACAAAGCTGTAAGCTTCTATTTGCTTTCATCAAACGCAAATTCCCCACTAATGATAGCACACTAATGTTACAGGGATTCGAGTACACAGACTTCTAATGTTGTTACCCCAAATACCACCCAAGACCAGAAGTCATGAATCAGTGCAGTAACAACAAACAAGATTAATTTGCTTCCCCCAGCAAAGTCGCAGATGCTGTGGAATTTCTCCTTCCACTGCAATGAGGTAAAACACATACTCTCCCATTTTTGTGCCTACTTGCAAATTACTCAACCTGACTAACTTATTATGCATGCAAATCTAACATAGATAACAGCAACTTAGCATGTTTCAATCTGAGGGAAATTGTCTGCCAGTTCTTTTACTCCTCCACTATGTTTGTCAGAAAGCCAAACACAGATTTGGACTATGTTGACATAGTAATTTTGCAAGACAAGTGCTATACACGGGACGCTTGAATGATCCAACTCCTACATAAGACTTTACTTTCCAGCTTCGTCTGCCAACGTGCTTCTTCCTGAGTGTGTGAAACTCGGTCAGGCTCCAATGGGCTTTTGTGAGCAGCTGTTGAGAACTGGTTTTGTGGGTGAGTACTAGCATGCAGCCAGATTGGTTGTATGTACTGGTGGCGATTTGAAGAAAGGAGGATAAACATTTTTTTATCCTCCCTTGACTCGACAGCAGATAAACAGAGTAACCCAGAGATGTCTTTGTTGCTTAGTTCTACAAGTAAACAAGGAGTCAAGAGTCATTTCACACACTCTCTAAAAAGCCTGTAATAATGCAGAAACAACTCTGAAAAGTGGTGTGTCCTGATAGATTAACAAAACCTTAAGCCCCCCACCCCCTACTCCTAATCTTCTGTTCTTCTAGTCCCTCGCTGCTATCAAATTCCTCCCACTCAACACAGCATCACTGTTCTGATGATTAATCTTATTCAAACAGCTCCCTGATCCACTCTCGGAGCACACGTACACCACAGAATACCCAGTAACCCTAACCCAACATCGGCCTCCTTTTTCCTCCCCTTTCTTCTCCCTGTAGACACCCAGCAAATGGCCACTGTCCAGCCCCCGGGTTCCCAGCAACCAGCCCCGGCCTGCTCTCTGCGTGGATCTCCCCCACATCACACACACATACAGATCTGCTAGACAGCTGGCCTCGTACCAGACCAAAAGAAAACACACTATTACACACTCCTCTCTCCTGGGTCGAGGGATGTCTTTCGCCTTGATTGGACAGTTGACCCAGAACTATGTTTGAAATTTTTCAACTGAACTTGGTTGGAGGTATTCAAATGAGGATATGGTGCCAGATGGTGCAATTTAACTGAAGGAGATGGTTTGTTCCTGCATTAGAGCGCTTAAATAGCTGGGAAAGCTTATTTGAGATGAAAACATCTGCAAAAACACTGAGACTGCCTGCTTATTTACAACCACACAGTTTAAATATATCAATGAATTGTCTGGTTACACAGAGAGCTTTTAACTTGACAGCTTATGTTATGGGGGGGGGGGGGGTGTTAGGCTATTTAAATTACTGGATGGAAGCGTGCACTGCTTGAATAAAACAAAGATTAAGGCACCAGTTGTGTGTATAACAAATGCAAGTAAAATCTTCCAGCAGTTATTAAGTTGGGTACCCTCAATTAACAGTCCGTTAGCGAGAAATGTGGTTTAAAGGGTACCTATGGTCGTACATGAAATAAAGATATTATATTGAGCCCCTGTCTCACCTTCTAGTTCAAGTTTTTATTCTGAACAGAGCACCGGCAATGCGATATCAATCCATTGCCGATGTGCTTGTTCAGCTATGGCAGCAAAACATGCGCACAGCCATACTGGCGGCTACATGGCCTGCCAGGACGCTTCCTGTGACGTAGTATCGTTGATACCGAGAGCAGTTCTGGCCAATTCGCCGTGGCTGGCCGCGCGAGACTACCATGCACTAGCCTAGGAGGCAGACCAGATCATCATCACCACCAGGGCAATCACAGTCAACGCGGCAGTGACGGAGCCCAGCGAGACGACCAGAGGAGGCGAGGAGCCACGCTCCTTAATATCCAGCTCGGATATTAAGTCCTTTGCTCGAGTGACCCAGCCAACAGCACAAGCCAACGTCACAGCTACAGGCGGTAAGTTCCACACACTGCTCACTCAGTTCCCAGCACTCACGGTCCCGACGTTTTCCACGGCCATCGCTAAACACGGGGTGGAGCACTTTATCACCACCACCGGGCCGCCCGTTTTTGCAAGATCTCGGCGCTTGGATGCAGCTAAACTGGCCATAGCGCGCGAGGAGTTCGCCAACCTGGAAAGGTTGGGCATCATCAGGCGCTTGAACAGCCCATGGGCATCCCCGCTACACATGGTCCCTAAGGCTGAGGGATCGTGGCGACCGTGCGGTGATTTCCGCAGGTTGAACAACGCCACGGCGCACGACCGCTACCCGATTCCCCACATACAGGATTTTTCCGTTCACCTCGCCGGGGCACACACTCCACACTGGTCACTCACATCACTGCGAGAAATGGACTGTACAGTGAAACCTGTCCGTCGCTGGTACACGCTGAGTATTGACTGTTCAGTATCAACGCTGTGACGTCACATCGGCATGTGTCAGGGCGGCGCGCATAGTTTTCATTGACTGGCCATGCCGGCGGCCGTATCTGCATATATCTCTGGTGGTAGATGGCTGGCAACAATTATTTACCCAAATAACGAATACTTTGCCTAATGTTTTCAAGCTGAATGCGTTTTCACGACCACCACAAGTACGCTTTAATACAGCAGCACTCTTAAGTTTTTAAAGTCTACTAGAACAGTGGATTCAACTTTGTGATCATTTTGGAGACTCCATTTTATGTCATTTGATGTGTACTCAACAAAGATCACCAAACACAAATGATCGGGAGGGAAAAAAAAAAAAAAAAAAAAAAAAGTAATGATGCATTTAAGTGTTTCCAATCCAATTTTTCATTCAGACTGCAAATTTTCAGTCACCAATCTGATTTTACTGATTTTGGCCTACAAAAGTATTGCCATTTTATACTTATAAAGTGACTGAGTTCCAAGAAAGATACTTCTAATTTTTTTGTTGATAATTTATTTTTCATGGTCTATCCATCCATCTTCTACCACTTATCCAGGGATCCGGGTCGCGGGGGCATCAGTCCAGGCAGAGTATCCCAGACTTCCACACGGTTCACATAGTACCATGATCCCCATGATCCTTTCCGCAGGTGGGTAAGCCCAGTGGAGGGCGGGCCCATGTGTCTCCTTTGGGTACATCGAGTCCTTGATGTCATGTTTTTCATGGAGATCCACTGGACCACTCCTAGTCTGACCCTTCACCCAGGACCAGTTTGCCTTGGAAGACCCAACCAGGAGCAAGTTCCGCCAGACAACACAGCTCCAAGGATCACTCGGGCACTCAAACCCCTCCACCACGATAAGGTGGCGATCCATGGATTTTTCATGGTCTTAATAATTAATTTAATAGTACAATTTTGAACTTGAACTACAAGGCCAATGGACATCAGCACAGGATTCTCCACACTTACAATAAGGTTATAACTCAATTTTTACCTTCGCCAAGGAGGTTATGTTTTCATCGGCGTTGGTTTGTCTGTCTGTTTGTTTGTTAGCAAGATAACTCAAAAAGTTATGGACGGATTTTCATGAAATTTTCAGAGATTGTCAGAAATGGGGTATACTACAGATGATTAGATTTTGGTGGTGATCCGGATCACCTTCTGGATCCAGGAATTTTTTAAAGGATTCTTTTTTTCTTTTTTTTTATTTAACATTAAAAAAAGCATCACAGTATAGCTAATATATGCCACTTGCAAATGGCATTTTTTTCATGGTCAAGGAATCTATAACGTTAGACAAAATAAATGTAGCATTGATATTTATGATGTTAAACACTGTATGGGGGGGAACTGTGGCGCTTGGCGGAGGTCTGCGCTCTCAGAGTGCTCTTCTAGTTTTTAAAGTGACACTCTGTCAAAATGACATTTTTTCCCCCCCGTTGTAAACCTGTCTATAACATGTTTTCAGTGACTTACAAGACATATCAAGAGCAAAATCAGACCCCAGTCACAAGTCTGTATTTTTCTGCTGTGAATTTCCAGTTAAGCGCCACCCCCCAAACGGGCGACTTTGGACAGAGCATTTCTAGCTATGTAAGCATTCCTGCTTAGCCTGATTAACCAATCAGGCTAAGCACTGGGCATGGCTAAACACCCAAGTTCACTCCCCCAGGGGAAGAGGGAGCAGCCTATGTGGCTCCATGGACGGAGGCTCAAGGTCTATCCACAGCCAGCGTCCCATCCCAGGGACGGCACTAAACTGACCGCGGCCGCCTGTAGTTTTCTGCCGCTGGGGCTACTGTATTCCGGAACCCCATAGCGCACGTGGAGTGCAGTCAGCTCGAAGACTGGAGTCCACCGGCTGCCATGCCGCACAAGCGGGATCTTGGAGGCGCCCATGGAGGAATGGTAGGCACACGGTCGGAAGGCCAAACCACAGAGACGTCTGCTTTCAGGGGATGAAAGTGCCAAGACCGCTACCCGTCCGTTTTGTATTCATTTGACTCCCTTCGGTTAAGGGGTTTTCGGGGGGGGGGGGGGGACCCCCCAGGTGCTCCATTCCGTCCCCACCAGGGAGGATGGAGGAGGAGACAATAAATCGCCCACTCCCTCCAGAGGAGGGAGGCAAGCTAGCGATTGTTTAGCAAAGCAGTCTTTAGTGGTCTCAGGTGAGAAGGGGGGGAGGGGGGCTGGCCTTGCAGCATAAGCTTCTGGTGGGCGAGAGTATGGGTGGGGCTAATTTGAATATTCATAGATCTGCACATACTTAAGTAGGTGGAAGATATAAAACTTCTTTCCAAGCAATTCTAAGGCAATGAAAGTTTTTTTTGTGGGTACAAAGCTACAATATACTATTTTGGGCAATACACATTTGTTTTTGAGACAGTTTTAGAGCCGCCAGAGTGCTTCTTGAAGCCGTGTTTTGTGTTAAATATTGCTTTCTGCATCATCACCTTACTATGATCATCCAGATCCATGGATGCATTTTCAGTTCGCTCTTTAAAACCTACCACTTCCCCAAGACTAGCATGCTTTAATCCGGCATCGACAACTCTATTGGTAATTTTGCACTTTACAGTAGCCATTTCTGAAGAGCTAATTCATATCAATTAATGCCATCAGCAATGGAACAGGAGCAATCCCTTCATTATCACTGCCATGTGTGTAGCATCTCATTTGGCACAGATTGATATTTTTGTTTCAGACTCATTAAGTCTTATAATACCCAAGTTCAATAGTCACAATGGCTCCACCTATGTGCCATGCAGCAACAAGCTGTGCAGAATGTACCATTTAATAGCACTTGTTTTATACTTTAACCTTTATCTCTGACCATGTGGCAAGGGTGTTTTTATACACAAATTATGAATTTTCAGTCATTGTTGTCAACAATGGCTAACAAACAATTGTGCTGTACTGGCTAGAGCAGGCCACAATTCCCCTGGAACAGAGTCAAAGCATAAGTGGCATCATGCTGATCTTCAAGTTAGAAGACACAGCTTAACCTGGACCTCAGCAGTATAATCCTCCTGCTCTGTTGTTGGTTCACAATAACTTTTATAGCATTAGTTTTTTTTTCCCCCCTTTCATTCTTTGCACAATAGGAATCATCCCCTCCAAAACACAACTAATACAACTAGAAAAGCACTCGGAGAGTGCAGACCTCTGCCAAGCGCCACAGTTCCCCCCATACAGTGTTTGTGTGTACGTTTTCAGATTCCTTGACCATGAAAACATATGACAAGCAATTGGATTGACAATGATAGGATTAGTGGTTCAGTAGTTATTCACGAAAATGGCATTTTGCGTAATGGCAGTTTTCTTGTGGATGGTGATCCGGATCACCACCAAAATCTAATCATCTGTAGGATACCCCATTTCTGACAATCTGTGAAAATTTCATGAAAATCCGTCCATACCTTTTTGAGTTATCTTGCTAACAAACAGACAGACAGACAAACAGACAGACAGAAAGACAAACCAACGCCGATGAAAACATAACCTCCTTGGCGGAGGTAATAAAAGCACCAAGGTGCTGATGCCTCGGTGCCAGAGCCTTGGCGGAGGTATGCATTCTCAGATCATCACCAAAATGTTATGGGTTCCTCTCTAGCCCAAGGACCACCTCTGGTAAAAAAAAATTCCATTCAAATTCATCCAGTAGTTTTGGAGTATTCTTGCTAACACACTGTGAGAAAATAAGAGCCTTTCATGCATGCGCAGTGAAAATAATCTGCAGTTCACATGCCCATACTGTCGGTGGCAGCCAAGAGCCACCAAACTGATTTGAACAGCTGCAGTCCAAACACAAAAGAAGAGCACAGTGGCAGACGTTTTAAATGGCAGAAGCGATGGAGGTACATACAATGACAATCAGGACAAACAGGAGCTTTTGCTGTTTAGTGGCAGAGAAAGAAAACAGACGAGCAAAAAGACGGACATTTGTTCACCCAGCATTGGCGGATTGCTTAGTACTTCCCTCTGGCGGGAGTTTCCTGGCGCACGCACAGTTCATTGAGACAATTTGTGAGCAAGGAATGTTGGGACTTGTACTGCCGCCTCTAGTGGCCCGGCATAGTTATTACAATACCGTTCAATTGATGCTAAAGGCGAGTTACTTTTGTGTTTCAACAAAGCCTTATCTTGAAATTCTGGCAAATTAAAAGTCAAGAAAGTATGGCCATACAAAGATACAAGCCTTTAGTTGCACTTAATTTTGACTGGGTGAGCTGAAAAGCTGGTAACAGACAGACAGATACAACCACACACACACAGATACATTGACTGATTACCATATGTTTCCATTTTCACCGAGGCATAATTACAACGAGAAAAGCACTCAGAGTGTATACCTCCGCCAAGGCTCTTTGCATCCCTCATGGATCACCTCCAAAATGTAATGGGTTTGTGTGTAGGCCAAGGGCCACTTCTGGTGAAAATTGCATCAAAGTCTGTCCATTAGTTAAGGAGTATTGTTGCTAACACACTGTGAGAAGATAAGAGCCTTGGCGGAGGTATGCACTCTCAGATCATCACCAAAATGTACTGGCTTCCTCTGTAGCCCAAGATCCACCTCGTGAAAATTTCATCCAAATCCATCCCGTAATTTTGGCAGTGCGGTGGAGGAGTGGTTAGCGCTGCGGCAGCACAGCAATTCACCCTTGGCCGGGGGATCCTGGGTTCGATCCCAGCCCCCGACCAACAGTGATCTGTGTGGAGTTTGCATGTTATCCCCGTGTCTGCGTGGGTTTACTCCGGGATTTCTCCAGTTTCCTCCCACATGCCAAAAACATGCAAGTTAGGTTAATTGGCATCAAACTGGGGATTCTAAATTGTCCTTAGGTGTGACTGTGAGAGTGAATGGTTGTCTGTCTCTCTGTGTTGGCCTTGAGATGGACTGGCGATCTGTCCAGGGTGTACCCTGCCCCCGCCCAAAGATGCTGGGATAGGCTCCAGCCCCCCACCGCGACCCAAAAAGGATTAAGCGGAAGAAGATGAATGAATGAATGTTGCTAACACACTGTGACAAGATAAGAGCCTTGGCTGAGGTATGCATTCTCAGATCATCACCAAAATGTAATGGGTTCCTCTGTAGCCCAAGAACCACCTCTGATGAAAATTTCATCCAAATCCATTTAGTAGTTTTTGTGTAATCCTGCTGCACAAATACAAACAAAGCCCTTGGTGGAGGTATGCACTCTCAGATCACCAAAATCTAATCATCTGTTCCCCATGCCATTACACACCCACCCACCCATCCATCCATCCATCCATCCATCCATCTTCTACCGCTTTTCCGGAGGTCCGGGTCGCGGAGGCAGCAGTTCAAGCAGAGAAGCCCAGACTTCCCTCTCCCCAGCCACCTTCTCCAGCTCTTCAGAGGGGATACCAAGGCATTCCCAGACCAGCTGGGAGACATAGTCTCTCCACCGAGTCCTGGGTCTGCCCCAGGGTCTCCTCCCAGTGGGATGTGCCTGAAACACCTCAAGTGGGAGGCGTCCAGGAGGCATCCTAATCAGATGCCCATACCACTTCAACTGACTCCTTTCAATGTGGAGGAGCAGCGGTTCTACTCTGAGCCTCTCCCGGATGACTGAGCGCCTCACTCTCTGAGGGTGAGTCCAGCAATCCTACGGAGAAAGCTCATTTCAGCCACTTGTATCCGCGATCTTGTTCTTTCGGTCATTACCCAAAGCTCGTGACCATAGGTGAGAGTAGGAACGTAGATTGACTGGTAAATCGACAGCTTTGCCTTAGAACTAAGCTCCCTCTTCACCACAACAGACCTGTACAACGTCCACATCACTGCAGATGCTGCTCCAATCCATCTGTCAATCTCTTGCTCCATTTTCCCCTCTCTCGTGAACAAGACCCCAAGATACTTAAACTCCTCCACTTGGGGCAGGACACACCTTTCCTGAAAATTTCATCAAAATCCGTTAATAACTTTTTGAGTTATGTTGCTAACAGACAGACAAACCAACAAACACCACTAAAAATATTACCTCCTCCCTTGGCGGAGGTAATAATTATTATTGAGGGTGGCAACAACACTGTTCATTCAACTGTGAAATATACTGTCCGGTAGGGGTGTTGCGGGGGGGGGGGGGGGGATCGATTCACATAACAATCTAGATTCTCATTTTATATGATCAAGAACCAAGTCACAAAAATTAAGAACTGATTTTTTATTATTATTATTGGGGTTTTTTGCAGTGGTGCCGGGGGTCCTGTCATGTGACACGTATTGCCACTTCATGATACGCAATTACACACCGACGCTGCTGATGCAGGAGAGCCATGCAGAGTAGCTTACTAGCTAGCAGCCAGATGAAACGGTCGGAATAAAGAAAAAAAAAAATGGAGCAGCAAGAAATTCAGCCAGTCCCATCTTCAATGAAGCAAAGTGTGGGCACATTTTTGTTTCTACAACATTCTGACAAAGAAAGCGCTAGACAAGACACATATAATATGTAAAGTTTGCAAAACAAGGTCAAGTACTTTGGTAACACCACAAATGCCAAGGCTCACATTAACCGCCACAGGCCTGTGGTTTCCTCCTACAGGCCAAAAACATGCAAGCTTGGTTAACTGGAAAATCTAAAGTGGCCCTAGGAGTGAATGTGTGTGTGAATGGTGAAGGGATGGCGCCATACCATGGCTGCTTCATCCATCCAGGTAAATGTCCTGAATTTTCCCTCTGGGGACCAATAAAGTACACAAAATTAAAATAATAATAATAATAAAAAAAATCAACCAGAGTTGAAAAAAGTGGAAAAAGTTGTAAGTCCTCCTGCTGAACAATGCACACTGCACCACTTTAGCAAACTCCCAGCAAATTCTGAACAGGCGAAAAACATCCATGAAAACTTGAAACAGCACTGTAACACTTTTATGACTTTAATTTGTTTTTCAAGTCTCAGAAAAATTTAAATACTTAAGTTTATATTTGTGCAGGTTTAAAATTAATGTTACTTATCTTATGCATCAATTGCATTTAGTTCTTACTGAATTTGTTCACCGCATACAGTCAGGTAGCACTCCTATTTAAATGGATGTTCAAAGTATTTGTGAAAGAATTTACTTTTGTTTTTTAATGAATAGCCTATATTTCTAGAATGTTGGAAGGTGACCAAACCTACACATCGTGAAAGAGCTGTTAGGAATTGTGATGTGCTGAAAAGGAAAATTTTCAAAATGTTTTTCATTTGTGTACAATTTCATTTTTGAAATTCACAAGAAGGGCAGCACGGTGGCGGAGTGGTTAGCACTGCAGCAGCACAGCAACTCACCCTTGGCCGGGGGATCCTGGGTTCAATCCCAGCCCCCGACCAACAGTGATCTATCTGTGTGGAGTTTGCATGTTCTCCCCGTGTCTGCGTGGGTTTACTCCGGGATTTCTCCGGTTTCCTCCCACATGCCAAAAACATGCAAGTTAGGTTAATTGGCATCAAAACTGGGGATTCTAAATTGTCCTTAGGTATGACTGTGAGAGTGAATGGTTGTCTGTCTCTCTGTGTTGGCCCTGCGATGGACCGGCGATCTGTCCAGGGTGTACCCTGCCTCTCGCCCAAAGATGCTGGGATAGGCTCCAGCCCCCCCGCGACCTGAAAAGGATTAAGCGGAAGAAGATGAATGAATGAATGAAAAGTTTTCAAGAAATAAAAAAGGAATGTTACTAACTTAAGCCTACTTTTTTCATTTAACAGTATTTTACTGCAAAACAGTTGATGCAATATTTCAAAAATATAACCCCCCAAAACATCAACACACTGTACTCTGCTTTCAAGCTTACCTCAGCATTTTCTGCAGTGCAGTGGACTTTTTTCCTGAGATTAGTGTTTTTTTTGTACTGAGAACCAAATGCAAATCGAAAATTGTTCCGAATCGAAAACAGACACTGAATCAAATCGTGACCCCAAAAATCGGAGTCAAACTGAATGTGACTTCTAAAGATTCACAGCCCTACAGTCCAGGTCTATATTGCCGGATAATTTAACTAACTATAATGCTGTTAATACCATCTAACTCAGGGGTGTCAAACTCATTCCATGGAGGGCCAAGACCCTGCATGTTCTACTTCCACCCAATGTCTTCAGCAGGTGTTTTCATTTATCAGTAGTGATGGGACGGCAGGCTCCGGAGCTTCAAGGCTGCGCCAAGCTTGTCCAGGGAATATTTGGCAAAGCGCGTTTTGAGGCGTGTACTGCTGACGTATGTATTGACGTGATTAGCCTCGCCAGCCGATCATACCACATGATTGGGTCAGGAAGCCATTTATGATTTTGCACGCAACATGAAATAAAGTGAGCAGCAATACACAATGGAAATCCCCGTCCCTGTAGAGGAGCTTGAAATAACGAGGCAATGTGATTCATAAACCAAAGTTTATTATCAGCTCCTCTAACAAGTCTCATCTAGGTGCAGCAGCAGAAGAAGTAAGAGAGCGAACACCTTCCTCTCTACGAACTTATACTCGCACATAACAAAAGACATGCATACCAAAAGCTGACATCCCTCATTATCTTAATCCCCCCATTGTCTTCGTACTCCTCCGCCTGGCCCTGGGGGGGTCAGGGCAACCCATCCGGTCTCCACCGCAGTGCCTTGGATGCTCTTTGATCTTCACTGGCGGTTGAGACTCTGTCCTGTTCTGAGGTGTGAAGTCACCTTACATATGTAATCACCAAACATTCTCACATGCTTAAACATATGTTGGTTATGGAATATATGATTAATATAGACCACAGCCCCCCCCAAACGACTAAGAAAAGGACAATAGAAAAATTCACAGTTTAAGATAATTATGACATACTAACTGCTACACCTCTTGCCACAGAAGAAACTTTCCAGCAGCCATGCTCCTAAGAGAGTTCAGTGGTAATCATAACAGCATAGTAAAATCACAAGGCAGTCCTAAACTGTTACAGCACAATTAGTGAACAACTGTTGAGTAGTTTGCTTCAGTCTCTGTGCCGTCTGGGTTTTAATCTTCTCCCGAATCTGCTGTGGGTCTGCTTGGGCGTCCTGCTGGGACCTTCCTGTAAGGAATCTGCAGCTTGGGAAGGAGAGTGATTATTTGTTCCCTGCAGGGAGTCTTTTCTCTTGGGGGGTCTACCCTGCCGAGGTGCTCTCGCCAACCGTGCAGGCTCGTCTCTCAACAAGAAGGCAGGTTTAAGTCTGTCAATGCTGACTGTTTCTTTTCTATCCCCAAAATGTTTATCACCAGGTTCCAGCACTCTGAATGGTCCATCGTATGGTGGGCGGAAAGTTGTTTTTAAAGCTTCATGCCTAACAAAAACGAATTCAGCATTTTTTAAAGCTTGGGGGACAAAAACCCGTGGAAAAGAGTGATGTGCCGGCCCAGGGAGAGAGTCCGGTCCGTTGCTGCCTACAAACCTCGGGGCTGGAAAATGCCCTGGCTCTGGGTTCTCTGGTAAAAATTCACCTGGGAGCCTGAGAGGTTGTGCAAAAACTAATTCTGCTGGAGAGGCGTCTAGATCTTCTTTGGGCGCAGCACGCAACCCCAATAAAACCCAGGGAAGTTTATTTACCCAATTTGTATCAGTTAGTGAGGTTCTGAGGGCGGCCTTTAAAGAACTGTGAAAACGCTCGCATAACCCATTAGCCTGAGGGTGATAAGCGGTGGTGCGGTGAATTGTTGCCCCTAAGCTGCTAGACATGGCTGACCAAAGCTCCGAGACAAATTGAGGCCCCCTATCGGACGTGATGTCCGATGGGACGCCGAAACGTGCCACCCAGTTTGTCAAAAAAATGCGAGCGACTTCCTCCACTGTGGTTGACGCCAGAGGGACTGCCTCTGGCCAGCGCGTGGTGCGGTCTATTATTGTTAACAGGTGTGTGAAACCTTGGGAGGAAGGTAGTGGCCCCACGAGGTCGACATGAACGTGGTCAAACCTTCTAGCAGGGATTCGAAAAGGCTCCAGAGGGGCTTTTGTGTGTTTGTGTACTTTGGCGCGCTGACAAGAAATGCAGGTCTTTGCCCATTCTTTTACGTTTTTGCGCAGGCCAGGCCACACAAACTTTTCGGCGACCATTTTAACTGAAGCGCGCACACCTGGGTGCGCGAGGGAGTGAATCGAGTCGAAAATACGGCGGCGCCATGCAGCTGGAACTAACGGGCGAGGTCGGCCGGTTGAGATGTTGCATTGTTTAATCTGCGGTAATCGCCGCATGGCCTCCAAGAACCGTCGGATTTCGGGACCATGTGAAGTGGTGACGCCCAGGGGCTTTTTGAGCGTCTGATAATGCCTAATTTTTCAAGGGTGGTAAACTCGTCCCGAGCTATGGCGAGCTTGGTCGCGTCTAAGCGCCGAGCTTTGGCGAATACGGGTGGGCCCATTGTGGGAATAAAGTGTTCGACCCCGTGTCTAGCCACTGTGGCTGAGAATTTGGGAATTGTGAGTGCTGGAAATTGGGTGAGGAGTTGATCAAACTTACCTCCTGCTGTGGTGACGCTAGCCTGCACGGGTGGTGGAGAAAGTCGAGCTGAGCAGGGAATAGAAGCAAAGGACAGTGCATTAACCAAGCGCCTGTTCGCTAGATCAACTAATAACCCATGTGCACACAAAAAATCTGCGCCCAACAAGTTAAAACTCACCGCCGCTACAACAAATGTCCATCTGTAGTTGCGGCCGTGGATGCAGAGGGGCAGGCTCTTTTCGCCAAAAGTGTCGATGATGGAGCCGTTGGCTGCCACCGCTCCATTGCCCCGGGGGCCCATGGCCCGGTCTGCTTGGGAGGGCATGACAAAACTTAGTTGAGCTCCCGTGTCGATAAGGAACCACTTGCCGGTGTGTCCGTCCGTCACATATAAAAGCTTGCTTTTTTCGCCGAGAACCGCCGCTGTTAACCGCTCTCGGCTTCGGCGTTTTCCCGAAATTGTGAATTTGCAGGGGGGAACGCATTTGTAAGCCTTCTCGGCGAAGCGGTGGTGGTAATAAAAAACGTCGCTCCGTCTGTTGCGTCCTGGCCGTGTCGCTGTCACCGCGGGCTGATTCTGCTCGGTGATTTGTGGCTCCTCGTGGCTCCGGACATCAGCGTTGAGGTCTGCGGATGCTGCTATGGGTGTCTGCTCCTTGCAGGCGTTGAGCTTCGTGAGCCAGCGTGCGGAAGTCTTGCTGGGTGCTGCATCGCATGTTGGCCAGCGTCCCTCTCATGTGTGGCGGCAGCGTACTGAGGAATATGAAATGGAAGAGGAAGTTGTCATTGTCCTCTTCTTTAAGTTGCAGCAAGTCCTCCATGAGGGCCTTGGGTCTGCCTCCTCTGTGGCCGTAGACCGCCAGGATCCTCTCGGCTCTCTCCTCGGCCGAGGGGACGTAATTTGCCACGATGGTCGCTTTCAGTTCTTTATATTTGTCCTGGGCCGGCGGCCGCTGGATTATGCTCCGCGCACATCTCGAAGTGGCGGCGTCGAGATTCGCGACGATGTGATAGAACTTTGTATCGTCAGCCGTGATGCCCGCAAGTGCAAACTGGGCTTCAGCTTGCTGAAACCACGAGGCGGGGTCTTCCTGTCAGAAGTCCGGCAGCTTGACGGTGACGGCGTTTGTGTGGACCGTCACTGATGTGTCCGCAGGGTGAGAGTGCCTTGCTTCGGCTCTCTCCGCGGCGCTGGTGCTCGGTTGAGCCCTCTCTATCACTTCTGCCGTGGGGGAACGTCGTCCATCTGTTCCCCTGTCTGCATGGGCACCAGCGTCTGCCTGGGTCGCCACAGATGAGTCGATCGCGGGGGAACGCCTCTGGTCCATTCTCGCGTCAGGGTCACCAGTGTAGAGGAGCTTGAAATAACGAGGCGATGTGATTCATAAACCAAAGTTTATTATCAGCTCCTCTAACAAGTCTCATCTAGGTGCAGCAGCAGAAGAAGTAAGAGAGCGAACACCTTCCTCTCTACGAACTTACACTCGCACATAACAAAAGACATGCATATCAAAAGCTGACATCCCTCATTATCTTAATCCCCCCATTGTCTTCGTACTCCTCCGCCTGGCCCTGGGGGGTCAGGGCAACCCATCCGGTCTCCACCGCAGTGCCTTGGATGCTCTTTGATCTTCACTGGCGGTTGAGACTCTTTGTCCTGTTCTGAGGTGTGAAGTCGCCTTACATATTTAATCACTAAACACTCTCACATGCTTAAACATATGTTGGTTATGGAATATATGATCAATATAGACCACAGTCCCTCACATTTTGTGTTGTCAACGTTTGACTGTGTAAGGGATTTGTCACGGCCAATTTTCAGATGGAGCCAGCACCAAAAACACAGACTTCTCCTGTTAAGGAACATTTTGATCTCATTTCACCCACTGATGCATTTTACACAAATAGTGGATATTTATTTTAACTGAAGTGATGGCCTAGAGGTAAGGCATCTGCCCTGCAACTGGGAGGCTGGGGTTCAAGTCCCAGCTAAGCCACTCTTATAATTTATTTTTATTTGCAAGGTGAAATGTCTGTTGTATTTCAAAGAGCTTGGATCATTATTACACATCATTATGCCGAGGCACTATTGTGCCCAGCATGACAATAAGGACAGAGGTGAATGTACTGGGAAAGACAGAAATGTGTCTATCCTACACTGTGCAAACTTGCAGTAACCTTTCTTTAGACATCTGCATCGTCTGTGCTCTGAGGGAATATTCTCCAAAGCTGGAGAAATAATCTCAAGAAAAAAAAAAACAAAAAGAAATTGCCTTAGTCCAAAGACTGTTGAAAAGTTATTATTTCTTAATAAAAATGGATAAGCAGCACAAGCACATTCACTGTAGTCACCAGTTTTATTTCTTTTTTCCCTTATGATCATTGATATTTCTTAAAAGACAGTGCATTTATTGAAATGAAAAAAAATACACATTAAAGGGCCTATATCATGCAAAATCAACTTTGAGCTTTTAAGCATGTTATAATGTTAATTCCTCACCAAAAACACCCCCAAAGTGGTATTTTGCTCCATTCACGCATCTCTGAGTATTCCTCCTCAACCCTGCTCTCTGAGCTGCTGCTCCGCCCTGATAATGACTGGGTCCCCACGTTCATACGTATGAATGTGGGTGAGCCGCCCACTCCAGGAAGTGCCTGTGCTGCCAGCACTGCCCCCAGGCTAACGCACACACCCACTTTCTCCACGCAGCAAATGGAGCGGTGGTCGGCAAAACTCTTTCACTTGAGCATTGACGCTGTGAAGAAGTAGTTCCTCTCGCACCTAATCTGCTCAGTGACAACAACTGTTTGCTTTTTTACGCAAGACAATGTCTTCTAAGTGGCGTAAATGTGTCTTTGGTTGTGAGAGATTTAGGAGTTTGTTCAGCCTTCCTAAAGAAGAGCCTACTTGTCAGAAATGGTCAAAATAGACCAGAATGCAGAGGCTAAAATCATAATATTAAACGTGATTAACCATACACTACATAAGAATAATATTATAGGCTAAAATAATAACAGGAGGCTAAAGTGTTCAACATGCTCATCCATCTTTTCTAAAGTTTACTGTAGATCTTGTTTTCGTGGGTGGAACCCAGCGACACGCTGCAGCAGCCAGCTCAGGGGTTACGTCATGAAATGGGCGGCAGCCACAAGAAGGAGAGGCTGAGCCTCAGAGATCGAGGCATCTTACATCCGGGCTCGCGAAAATAACTCATATTTCATAAGAAATTCATTCTTCAGTGTACCAAAGGTAATATACTATCACATACATGCATATAGTTTACTCTGAAAGGCTTAAAATAGAATGATATAGGCCCTTTAAACCAATAATGCCCTTGTAAAAATCTCCATATTGTATATGTTTTGTCCACTAGATGGCCTAGTAGAGAAAATGAAGTGTTACATGAGGCTTCGTCTATATCAGTCCTTCTCAAATAGTGGGGCGCGCGATGCGATGCCGGGGGGGGGGGGCGCGTGTGACCCCGGGGAACAGGCTTTGCTTTTGCCGTGTAAAGTGTAATTGCACATCCACGGCAGCAGGTGGTGCAGTGGCGCTCTCATTGTCAAAGTCTGTGCGGGAGTTTAAAACTTTTTAAATTGCTGTCAACAAACCCCTCGAGAGACACCATGGAGAAATATTTAACAGTAACGAAAAGAAAGGCGGAGAGAGACAGAGGTAAAGAGACAAATGAAAGTCTCCCAAAAGCTAAGACGAGGAAATATGACGAAGCTTATCTAGCGCTTGGCTTCACTGTGACAACGGTGGGAGACGAGGAAAGACCGGTGTGTTCACCGTGTCTGAAAGTGTTGGCAGCGGACAGCATGAAGCCAAATAAATTAAGACGTCACCTACAGACATTACATCCTCAACACGTTGATAAGCCGCTTGATTTTTTTAAGCGAAAACGTGCGGAGTACGGCCAACAATCATCCCACATTGTGAACGCTACATCAGTAAACCAGCGAGCACTTTCAGCATCATTTAAAGTGGCGTACCAAATTGCGCAGTGCAAAAAACCCCACACAATTGCAGAGGAGTTGATACTGCCTTTTTCTACCTTTTTCTTCAGACTAAAATGTTAAATATATTGGTACTCCTGTGTTAATGTTCCAGATCAATTTACATTTAATAATATTTATTGACTGAATTATTTTTCTCAGCATCAAATGGTTCAGTTGGTCAAAAATGTTTCTAGTTTAAATAAGGATTGACATATTTTTTATTTCAGGCACTTTGATGCACTTTAAGTTTTTTTTTTTTCTGTTTTAGACTATAACAGGGTTTCTGTGTGGCAAAATAAAGTTAATATTTGTTGAAAGTTGATTTATATTGCTTTATTCTTTTGTTAATGTTAAAAAGGATACAATTTTAGGTATACTTATACAATTTTTATAGATAATGATCTTATTTATAGTCACTGCGGCGAGTTGGGGGGGCGCGAAATATTTTCTCTTTCCTAGGGGGGGCTTTGCAAAAAATAATTGAGAAGCACTGGTCTATATGAACCCTTTTGATGAGAGGCCTGAAGTCCTCTAGAAAGCCTCATCTGCCCATCACTACTGATCAGCAATCGGTGGGAAGAAATTCAGTGAAATCACCTGTTGAAGACACTGGGCAGAAGTAAAACCGGCAGGGTCTTGGCCCTCCATGGAAGGAGTTTGACACCCATGATAACTGCATTGCTCCTACACTGTGTATATATACTAACTAACTAACCTGCACTTATATAGCACTTTTCTAGTCACAAAGACCACTCAAAGCGCTTTCACTAGTACTAACCCTCTATTCTAAGGGCCTATAGGAAACAGATATCTAGGGACAATTTAGAACAGCGAATTAACCTAACATGCATGTCTTTGGATTGAGGGAGGAAACCGGAGCCCCCGGAGTAAACCCACGCAGCACAGAGAGAACATGCAAACTCCACACAGAAAGGTTTCAACCCCTGCCAGCCTGGGGATTCGAACCAGGAACCTTCTAGCTGTAAGGCAACAGTGCTAACCACTGCACCACCGTGCTGCCCCGTGTGCATATGTATATTTACAGTTTTGCTATGCAATTATTATCTTATTTGCTATTGCTCTGAATGCTGCTATCCCTTTGCTGCTGCAATCCTGTAATTTCCCCACTGTGGGACTAATAAAGGTTTATCTTATTCATCTTCAATCACTTAAAGGGGTCAATAATTGAAAAATGGTGTGTTTGTAGGTTTCAACTGTCTCAAATGTGTCAACTGGTCATGTAATTAGCCAAAAACATTTTCCAAAATATCAACTATCTGAAAAGAAAAAAAAAAAACAAAAAAACCACTGCCTTTACATCACAAAGGATGCATATGATCACCTGATCCCCACAGCTAGCATCACCCCCCGGATCTATCGAACTCCAAAAATACATAAAAAAGATATCCCACTGCGGCCAATAATAGACAGTATCGGATCAGTCACGTACAACTTATCAAAAGCCCTAGTTGAAATCATCAAACCCCTCCTTGGACTATCAGACTTCCACTGCAAAAATTCAAAAGAGCTGGCACAAGAACTCAAAGATATAAAAATAGAATCAGACGAGATCCTCATTTCACATGACGTCATCTCTTTATTCAGAAAGACTCCCGTTGACGTCACACTACATATAGTGCAAGAACGCCTCAACAATGACAGTACCCTAAAAAGACGCACCAACCTCACAGTTCATGACATATCCAAATTATTACAGTTTGTTGCAAAATCCACTTATTTTCAATTCAGAGGAAAATTTTACAGACAAAAAGAAGGATTTGCAATGGGAGACCCACTATCAGCCATCATGAGCAGCTTTTTTATGGAGGATCTGGAAAACAAAGCCATCAACACAGCACCTACACAATGCAAACCCACCCTTTGGAAGAGATACGTAGATGACATTCTGTTAAAAATAAGGAAAGGACATACACAAGAACTCACTGACCATCTGAACAGCACGGACAGCACTGGGAACATAAAATTCACACACGAAGAGGAGGAAAATGGCACCATAGCCTTTCTGGACATGAAAATCCACCACAACGATGAGGGCAGCATAAAAATCACAGTCTATAGGAAACCAACCCACACAGATCAATACCTACTATGGACATCGGAACACCCCACAGCACACAAGCTATAGTTGTCAGGACGTTATATGAACGAGCCACCATCATCACGGACCAAGAAGACAGACAGGAAGAGGAAAACCACATAAAACATGCACTTATATGCTGCCAATATCCAGTATGGGCTATAAACAAAGGGAAACAGCAAGTCAAAAAACAAAGAAAATAAACAGGAAATATGACATAGAACAAAAGCCGAAATCAAAAACAAGGACACCATAACTATACCATACATACGAGGGATCACGGAACCAATTCAAAGGATCATGAAAAAATACAAAATAAACACAGCAGTCAAACCACACAAAAAATTAAGACAGTTGTTAGTACACCCCAAGGACAGAATAGAACAAGACAAAAAATGCAATGTAATATATGAAATATCATGCAGATCATGCAACAAAAACTACACTGGAGAAACTGGAAGATTATTCACCACAAGAAAAAAAGAACACCAGAAGGAATGTGAGAAGGAAACACAAGGACGACTCACAAGATCACAAAAAGAAAAGGCAGAACAAGAAACATTAAAATCAGCAATATCAGATCACTGCAAAAGAAACCAGAAAAGCACTCGGAGAGCGCAGACCTCCGCCAAGCGCCACAGTTCCCCCCATACAGTGTTTGTGTGTACGTTTTCAGATTCCTTGACCACGAAAACATATGACTAGCAATTGGATTGACAATGATAGGATCATGCACTCTGCACTGTGTTGCCTTCTCTGTTTCACACTTTTACACTTTGAACGAGGCATGACTGGCAATATCGAGCAGATCTTTTAAAAAAAAAAAAAAAATTGTAACCTCCTGGCGGAGGTAATAAGAAAAAAAATCCAATAAAAAAAATAATTCACGAAAATGGCATTTTCCATAATGGCGGCGACAGTTCCCCCCCATACAGTGTTTGTGTGTACGTTTTGAGATTCCTTGACCATGAAAACATATGACTAGCAATAGCACGGTGATTGTCAGCATCGTCTGTGTTATCTCCCTGCCTTTTTTTTTTTTTGTCCCCCCCTTCTCATGCACTCTGCACTCTGTTGCCTTGTGTGTTTCACACTTTTAGACTTTGAACGAGGCATGACTAGCAATATCGAGCAGATCTTCTTTTAAAAAAAAAAAAAAACTAACCTCCTGGCGGAGGTAATAAGAAAAAAAACATCAATAAAAAAAAAAAAAAAAAAGCGCCTGAGTCGCTGCATTTCTTGTGTCGCTGCAGCACGGTGATTCGCCGCATCCTGTGTGTTGAAAATGGCCCTATGTCACAATGTTAAAGAACCCTTTAAAAAATTCCTGTATCCAGACGGTGATCCGGATCATCCCCAAAATTTAATCAGTTCTTCCTTGTACCATTTGCAACAATGCCTGAAAGTTTCATCGAAATCCGTCCAAAACTTTTTGAGTTATCTTGCTAACCAACAGACAGACAGACCCCGGCAAAAACATAACCTCCTGGCCTGCGGCCTGGCGGAGGTAATAATCACATCATGGACTGGGACAACACAAAAATTACTGGATCGGAGAGCAACAGACACAAACGCTGGATCAAGGAGGCCATAGAGATCAGGAAGCGGGGAAAAGACACCATGAACCGAGATGAGGGGGCCTTTATGCTTTCCCACACCTGGGACCACATTCTCCAGAGACCATCTGACGGCGGGAGGCGGGGCTGGCTCGGTGGATCCGACAGATCTGCTGAGCTGGCCTCGCCTACGAAAATCAGCTGATGTCACTTGGCAGCAATCAGCTGACTCTTCTGACGAAGGCTGCAGTGCAGTTGAAACATGTAAAGAAGGTAAAGACATCTTTCTATTTTATTTTTTGTCTTTTATATGAACAAAAGATAAATAACTGCCTTTATCTAATTTTTCTCTCAGAGAAACTCCCCAAAATGTTTTTTGACTCTTACGGGTAAATCGTATACATCAGGTTTTGAAAAAGCCAACCCACTGCTGTCCTTGAGACCCACCCACTGCTCTATTACTGGCCCGCCTAGCTGCCCATCATGTAAATCAAAGTGGTGGCTAAAGGTAGCCTATTAGACCCTGAGCTACTAGCCCACGAGCTAACATTAGTACTAGGACGCTGGCTGTAAACGCGGCTTGTACTGTTATTTTCTTCAGATCTTAGTCACCCTAATAGCCATCCCTGTTATCACCTGGTTCACTCCGGCCCATCTCCCAATGGTTTCATCGTGATTCCACGGCAGATCGCCCGCCATGGCACACCGGTCACTTTTATGGTCTGGAACCAGGACTACTGGCCGGTGTCATGACGAGAACTCCCCCGGATTGGCGGGGAGGTATGGGCATAACACCGGTACGTGCAATCCACCGCAAAATCACGACAAAGCTTCCAGCTCCCTACAATAAAAATGTCCCGGGACCAGATGCTGTTGGCTCTCACCCCCAGCAACCCCACCGTCTTCCATGGATCTGCTGTGCTCTCACAGGCAGTGTATAGTTGCTCCAGCTTTGAGCTGGCTGAGAAAGCAGAGTGGGGTTCCACAGAACCACACTGCCCTTTGAGATCCCTTGGCTCGGTAGCTCGCCTCGGGTTGTGGTGATAGTCCAGTGCGCGGTGTTAGCGATGATTTGTTGTGGAATCACGGCAAAATTTATTGGGAGATAGACTGGACTGACGTGAGATACACCACTGACTGTGGATCAGTGAACCAGAGCGCTGCTCAACCGAGCCGGGGGGCTAGAAGCCAGTCAGCTATAATGGATAACTGATATATGCGGAAGGGCGGAGTTGAAATGGTGAAGGATGGTTCTTAAAGTGATAGGCCTTAAATCAAAGCATTTGCAGGGATGTCAAACTCATTCCAAGGAGGGCCAAGATCCTGCAGGTTTTACTTCCACACAGTGTCTTCAGCAGGTGTTTTCACTGACCAGCAATCAGTGGGAAGAAATTCAGTGAAATCACCTGTTGAAAACACTGGGTGGAGGTAAAACCTGCAGGGTCTTGGCCCTCCATGGAATGAGTTTGACACCCCTGATTTATTGAAAGCCAAGAAAAAAAAAACACATTTGCTTCAGTAATTAAAAAGATCACAGAAAATGTGAACAAAATATTTCACAAACATTTCATTAAGACATGTGTGAGCTATTAAAATGTGGAAAAGGTGCAATGACCCCTTTAATCCTTTCTGGGTCATTCACTCTCACATTCATACCTAAGGGCAATTCATCCCAGCTGACGCTAAATGGTAACTTCAGCCCAAGAGCTCTGCCAGAACCAAATGATAAGCCACTTCATCTTGGTGTTTATTAAATTTCAACTGCAGCTCTCCACTGACAAAGCCTCTGATGGTGCCATCCAACATATAGCCAAAAAAATGCAAATAATCATGGGGGGAAAAACTAATCCCAGACTACAATGCACTTAAGAGAAACCCTAAGGGACTCACTGGGTGAATAAACCACAAACACACATTCCTCTAAAGAAAAATGCACTGCAGCCACACAAAGGGGGGGAAAGAAGATTACATTGATAGAGAAGACAGCTTTTTTTCTGAAGGGATGCCTTGGGAGAATGGGGGAGAGGAAGGGAGGAGGCCAGGGGACTGAAAGGATGGCTGACAGGTCAAAGTGTTAAAGAGAGGAGACAAAACCCTGGCTTCAGTCCCAAATGAAAGAAAAGGCAAGGATTTCAGCAGATGATGGACTGGAGGAGGGAGGGTGGGATGAGGATTAAGGTGAAGAAAAGGAGCACTAGGAACAGGGGGAATGTCTCTCACCGTAATGATGACGTTTTCTAAGAAATGTCCCAGCCAAGATGCCTCACGTATTTAAAGAAGCACTTGGATATTCATCACTAGTCGTTAAAACGTTCTTATTAAAGATGTGTTGGTTGAACGGACTGGCGAAGGCCTTTAAAGATATTTATTCTCCCTCAACCATAAGTTATAGGCATTACCCTGGGGCAAATGTACAACAGCTGGTCACAAGATTGCAATGTGTGTTATTTTAAAAGGCAGATGGATACCTTTCCTCATAGATGTGCTACTTCCCAAACTAGTCAAGCCGACATTTCATGCAAAATCCGCTCAAAAAACCTGTCATATTAAAGGATTTCTTTGAAACTTTTCATTGCGTTAATTTTAACATTTAGAATCTGGTCTGTCACTTATTTGCATGCAAACCACTGACCCTCCTCTAGCCAAATGTAGGGGAAAAATCACTGCAGCTCACCCGAAATCTTGGTCCATAGACTTGAAGAAGAATTTGTAGTTTGGCTTGTTCAAGACTTGTTTAAAATCCAGCAAAGTGATATTTTCGGCAGCGATAGGGATCTTCACCAAATACGGCGTCTCCTCTTCGTCGATGTGATAAATAATTTTGGTTTCCGCCATCTCTGTTTGTCCTTTTCCCCAAAACCAAAACGAAGCACACACACTTGAGAGTAGAGAGGTAGTGTTAACTTTGTTGGGCAGTTAGCTGGCGGCGGAGCTAGCTCGGAGGCTAACGGAGGTGAAACGATGATGGCCACACAGCCTTCCAGTCCGAGCCACGGGACGAAAAGCGATAAAACCACAGAACAAGAGCTCCGACTGGGACTTATCAAGAAGGAAAAGGTCGCATTCCCTCGGCTACCGAGAGTCGGAAAAGGACGACGGACAAGCTACATTCACAAGACCTACAAACTTCCAACAACTTTTCCCCCAACAAAAACATACAGAGGAGGGGGGTCAAAAAACTTTTGCGAGCCAACGCGGCTTGTGACGTCACGACGTACCCCCTCCGTGCATTCCCCCAATGTTCCCATTGTTTTTTTATTTAGGTGTATAGTTTATTTATTTATTTATACGCATTTCAAGAATTAGATTTGTCACCAGAAAGTTAAGAGCTAGAAAGTATCATCCACTTAAAAGTTGCCTAAATTTTGCAGCATTTCTTATCCACCTTATTCCTAAAGGTGCCACTGTAGGAACAATTATGGGCTGAGCTTCCGGTTTCGGCTAACGTAGTGTTAAATCAGTCAGTAAGAGTGACGTAGCAGGGGCATTTAAAATAGCGTTTTTAAAAGGTTTTCAAGTTCATTTTAATATATAGTCCACATACGTGTTTTGCACTCAAGTGGCAGCTACTTTCAGCACTTGTAGTTTTTGTATTTTTGAATGTTTTTGCGTAGTTCTGGTACTTGCTGCCGCTCATGGTGTGAGGCTCCTCACAGATAAGCACAGCTAAATCTGTGGCTTCAACAGCAATGAGTAGATCATGCACTGAAAACTAAAGGATTGTCTGTATGATCGGTGGTACAGACACAGCAGCACCAGGTGAGGCGGATGATAAAATAGGCAGCGAACTGAGGGTTTTAAGTAGGTTTATTCATCATACCGCCATCACGGAGCTCGCCCTGGCGCTCATGCAGTCCAAGTGGCTCTCCAGCAGATAGGCAATGCGTGCAGTGGAAGAGAGTGAGAGAGTGAGTTACAGAGCAATGCAGCTTATATACCCAACTACAGACAATACATGAAAGGCATTCACAGCAGTAGGTATGGGCATTTGCATTTGAGAGACACACATAACAATAAGGAGATTACAGGCCGGAATTCGCCTCTGCTCCGGAGCTGCAGGACAAAAGAGGTTACAAGGCACATCTACATATTGTTATCAGTCTATAGACACAGTAAGGGCAGGAAGCATGAACACAATGCATGAATGGCACATTAACATCACAGTACTGAGCAGGAAAAAGCTAGACGAAGCTGGGCTGCCTGTTGACATTAATACACACATTTCACTGTTATGTTAATTGCTGTAGTCGAGCACTGTGCTTGTCCCAGTCTGTTGTGGGGGTTATCCCACACTACTCCCCCCTAGAGGGCTCAGCAGGCGGCTGAGGCCTCGATAGTCCGGCTTTGGCAGCGAGCAGGGAAAGCTCTGTGCAGGCGGAGGTTGGGGGGGGGGGGGTAGCAAGTGCCGGCCCAGGACGGCGAAATCGTCTGGGCCGCGCAAAAATTGCTTGTGGATCCGCGATGTTGAGGGGCTGTCCCGTTGAACGTGCGGAGATCCACAGCGGCTGTAAGAGAAAAAAAATTAGTCACTGACTCCTCTCGCAATTAAGTCCTGCGAGGATTAATAGTGGCCATGAAGAAAAACAGGAGCGGCGAGGCTGCGTAGCGGCTGTAAGAAAAAAAACAACAAAAGCAAAGGGACTTGGCGTGTTGACTTTAGGTGCGGGCGCAACCCTAAAGCCCTCGGGAACCGCAGACTGCTGAATTCCCGTTGTGTGCCGTGGCTAAGACCATTAGAAAATCCCGTGAGCAAGCTGCGTGTGTGCCTCAGGTGTACGAACAGCCCTGGAGGATCTGTGTGCAGCGGCAAAGGACGATGGCGGTCTGTGGAGCCGTTATTGTCCCGTGCGTGGTGCGCCGTCCTCGTAACCCCCCGGTGCGTGTGCAGGGGTTCCGTACGTAGGTAGGCCCGCTGGAGATGAGAGTCAGGGTCAGGGGGCTTGCTGGAGATCAGCGTAGTCGGCGCTGATAATCATCCTTGTTGTAGTTGTTGTGGTAGTTTGCTGTGCTGGGTCATGGTGCATTCAGGTCCATGCGCTGCATTCTCCGTCGGCCCTGGAGGTCGCCGTCGTGGAGAGAGGACGAGGTGCGTGTGCTCTCGTGTGGAGGAGCTGTGAGAGCGGCTGGTCCCAGCGTGGATGTGCAGATCTCAGGCATGCAGATCTCACCATGAAGCTTGCTGCGGCTTTCCCAGTCGTGGGTGATGTCCGGAGAGTTCGCCTGGTGGTGGCTCTGCGTCAAGGTCTCCCTGAAGCAGAAGGGGGGGCAGATCATTTGCGTCAGGCTGCTGTGTTCGCTTGTCGTCAGAGCATCACCGCCGGGTGCTGCGTTCGCTGGCAGTGTGTTCTTTTCAGCGTCGGGTCACCAGTGTGGCGGTCCAGACCAGAAGGTTGCGTTGCACAAAGCGTGTGCATTTTCGGGGTCACCAATGAGGCGGATGATAAAATAAGCAGCGAACTGAGGGTTTTAAGTAGGTTTATTCATCATACCGCCATCACGGAGCTCACCCCGGCGCCGTGCATGCGCGCCAGGGCGAGTCCAAGTGGCTCTCCAGCAGATAGGCAATGCGTGCAGTGGAAGAGAGTGAGAGAGTGAGTTACAGAGCAATGCAGCCTATATACCCAACTACAGACAATACATGAAAGGCATTCACAGCAGTAGGTATGGGCATTTGCATTTGAGAGACACACATAACAATAAGGAGATTACTGGCCGGAATTCGCCTCTGCTCCGGAGCTGCAGGACAAAAGAGGTTACAAGGCACATCTACATATTGTTATCAGTCTATAGACACAGTAAGGGCAGGAAGCATGAACACAATGCATGAATGGCACATTAACATCACAGTACTGAGCAGGAAAAAGCTAGACGAAGCTGGGCTGCCTGTTGACGTTAATACACACATTTCACTGTTATGTTAATTGCTCTAGTCGAGCGCTGTGCTTGTCCCAGTCTGTTGTGGGGGTTATCCCACACCAGGTATGTTTTCACTTGTATGAATGTCACAGATCTGACGTTTTACCCCAAATTTAAAATGCCCGAGTAGGGTGTTGTGGTTCTTTGTGGCTCTGACTAAACTCCGTGTCTGCTCTGAGGTAAATCTGATTATGTCCAACATATTTTTAAAAAAATGCAGCCGACTTTACTGCAGTGGAAACATTAATATATCTCAGAGCTTTTATTTGTTTACATTGTTAGCATGTTAGCAGCGGAGCTAACCAATGGAGCAACTGTCCACGGAGCTACTGGCCACTTTTTAAGGTCATCTTCTCATCCCTCCATAGTCGTGGGATGTGGTGTGATTATATTATATTACTGTTTTTGAGGTGCAAAAGGCTGTGTTCCCACATTTTTGATGCCAAAGTCATTGTTTTTTTTAACAAGGAAAAGTGTCCCGTTTCAATGTCAACAATACGTTCTAAACTAGTACTGGAAGTTGCTACCATAATTCACGCAAGGCATCATGGGGCCTAGGAATAAGGTGGATACATTTAGCCTGTTTTTCCCTAATAAATTTGCCTTTTTTCATGTAAATTTAAGTATTTTTCTTATTTCCAATGTATTCACATAAATTTGCATCTTTTGTTATGAATCCCCGTGTGCTTTTACGCAGTGCATGGAGGAAGGAATTAAAACCCACATGCAGAGTATAATGCGTGCAATTTATTGAACAAAAATAAAGATTCAATCCAGCAAACAGTTATGAAGATCAACAGAAGGATGAGTTCACAGTCATGGAGGACACCAGGAGAACAGGGACACCTCTAAGACGCTCAACAGCCCAAAGGAGAGAATGCCTAGTACTGCAGGACAGCTGGACGGCACAAGGAGAAAGGCAAACATAAACCCACGGGCTGGAGCGGTCCGAGGCAGTCCATGCTGTCCGGTGAGAACAGGTGAAACAGGAACAGCTGCAACACCAGGTAACAAACTAATGTCAGGTAGTGTTAGCAGAAGACTAAACAGTCAGGATGAAAATGCAATGCAGGGAGTAGAGGCTAACATACACAGCGAGAAATAGTGACTGTGTACAATGCGCAATGATCCGGTGATCTCTTCCCACTCAAACAGAGCTTAAGTAATGACAAAACTAATGAAGAAAGAGACCGCCGGTGTGGAAGTGCATGGGCTGGACTGAATGGAAACCAGGTGTGCATGAGTGAGTGTCTGAGCATGTGAGTGGAGCTGAATGGAGGTGTGTGTATGTGTGCAGGAGAGTGCATGTGAGTGAGAATGCGAGTAAGAGTGTAAATGTGTGTGTGCATGCGTGAGGAAAACCCAATAACAAGAAACAGCTGGTGCCACTGACAGGAGGAGGAGGTGTGGCCAAGCTGTCTGGGAGCGAAGGACCCAAAGGGCTCCCTGAAGCGCCTGATGGAAAATAAACAATGAAAACAGACAAAATAGCCACAGTGTCAGAACTGGGTTTGGGACCACCAAACCCAAGCTCATGACATTTTCTTGTAAATTAGAGATTTTATCCTCCTAAATTTACTTTTTTAATGGTAGGGACACTGAAAAAAACTACAACTATGGTGACTATGACCTCAGTCCCAACAGCCAATCACAGGGTGCTTTGTTGTTGGCGACTAAAGCTGTGCCTTGTGATTGGCTGTTGAGACTCAGGTCGTGGTCACCATGGTTGTAGTCTTTTCAATGTTCCTACTAAGAACAGAGCTGTTGCAGGCCCACTCAGGCTAGGGGAAAGTGAAATTCACCCTATAAAAGGTTGATATATAATCAAAGTAATTTTGGAAACATTATTTTAGGTAAAAATCTTACATCGTGTTACTTTAAATTATGAATAATAGGGATGCATTGATTGTAGTCTTGTGCCAACACCAACACCAATATTTGAAAAAATAAGTTGACCAATGGTCGATGGCCAATAGCTGACACCGGTCATTTCTTTTGTTTGTTTGTTTTTTCATCTACTCAATTTTCATTGCCAGGGAGACAATGAAATATGCAAAAAAATACTGACCACTGCCGATACCATATTTGCAGATAGCTGATATCAGTCATTAAGGTGAATATTGGCTGATATATCTGTGCATCCCAAATAAGTACACAATTTTCATTTCACACTGTTAAATATGCATTGTCTCAATGCATTTCTTATTCTGAATTTTCTGTTTTTCTTGTAAATTTAGGATTGTTTCTTCCTCGTAAATTTGTATTGTTTTGTCATGTAACTTTGAGTCATTTTTCTTATACATTTGCAAGTTCAATCACAAATTTGTGACATTTTGGTCATAAATTTGTGGCTTTTCTTATAAATCTGAGACCCTTTACATCATAAACTTACTATTTTTTAATATAAAAATGTATTTTGTAAGTGACTTCCCTCCCCACCCACGGCCACCTGCTCCAACTCTTCAGAGAGGATACCAAGACGCTCTCAGGCCAGCAGGGAGACATAGTCTCTTCAGCGTGTTCTGGGTCTGCCCCGGGGTCTCCTACCAGTGGGACATGCCCGAAACACCTCAAATGGGAGGCATCCAGGAGGAATCCTGATCAGATACCCAAACCACCTCAACTGGCTCCTTTCGATGTGGAGGAGCAGTGGTTCTACTCTGAGCCTCTCCCGGATGACTGAGCTCCTCACCCTATCTCTGAGGGTGAGTCCAGCAATCCTACGGAGAAAGTATATTTCAGCTGCTTGTGTCCGCAATCTCATTCTTTTCATCATTACCCAAAGCTCATGACCATATATGAGGGTAGGAACATAGACTGACTGGTAAATCAACAGCTTTGCTTTAGAGCTCAGCTCCCTCTTCACCACAACAGAACAGTACAACATCCGCATCACTGCAGAAGCTGCTCCGATCCGTCTGTCAGTCTCTCACTCCATTCTCTCCTCACTCGTGAATGAGACAGCAAGATACTTAAACTCCTCCACTTGGCGCAGGAGCTTGTCCCCAACCTGGAGAGGACAATCCACCTTTTTCCTACGGAAATACTAATGTATGTTGTCCAGGGCAATTTGCCTGTGGTAGGGTCTCCCAAAACAAACTGGTGCTGGGTGAAGGGCCAGACTAAGAGCAAACCAATAGACTCCCATGATGAAAAAAAAATATATCAAGGATTCAGTGTACCCCGCCTGGTATGGGATTACCGGGGCCCCACCCTGGAGCCAGACCTGGGGCAGGGGCTCACTGGCTAGTGCCTGGTGGCCGGGTTTCTGCCCGTGGGACCCGGCCGGGCTCAGCCAGAAGGAGTTGCATGGGTTTGCCCTCCAGTGGGCTCACCACCTGCAGGAGGAACCATGAGGGTCCGGTGCAATGCAGATCATGTGATGATCGGGTGAGCGCACTCCCCCTCCCTTTCTGTGGGAGGGGGAGCAGGTCGCAGGTCATCAACGCACCTGCATGAGTGGACGCACCTGCTGCTTCTTCACTGCCAGCGCTTATAAGGATCAGTTTATGAATGTGTCAGCACTGGACCATTGAGTACTGCTGCCTTGAATTAAGGTCACAAATTATTACTGAAACCCAAGCCTAATTTCCCTTCTCCTCCTCTTTCCCCAGGTTGCTGCCATCTCAGCGGTGTGTCCCCGGGATTGCAGTGCACTCACCTGCCCTCTTCATCACCTCCTCCGTGGATTGCCTTCTCCACCCAGTTAGACTCTCTCCCAGCTCTACTCCTATTCCTCTCCTTCCGCCAGCTCTGCCCTGCTGGTTCCTCCAGCTCCCCGCTGGGTTTCACTGCTGGGTTGTGAGTGTGAGCTCTCCACCTGCTCTACTTCCTTCTTGGGTTTTATTGTAGCCAATGGTGAGCTGAGGGCCAACCAGGCCAAGGTCAAGGCGATGCTTGATTGGCCTACTCCTCAATCTTGGAAACACCTCCAACGTTTTTTGGGCTTTGCTAATTTTTAGCGCAGGTTCATTAGAAACTACAGGAAGGTTGCTCAGCCCCTGACTCAGCTGACCTGGACTGTAGCTGTCGCAGTAAAGAATGTTTTTCTTTTACTGTTTGTTTGTTTATATATATTGTAATACCCATCTAAGAGTTGATTTACACCTGTGTTACGTTACTGCTGCCATCTAGTGGACGGCAAATGACATGCAACCCAGTGGTAGAAGAGAGTGTGTAAACTAGCATACAGTGCTCACGTGCTCAGTTAGCAGAGAGAGAAGCTCAGAAGCTGCAGACTCGGGCACAGAGAGAAGAAGCTCCAAAAGCCCTGAGTAAAACTAAAGAAAATGGACTCTAACCACTCCTAAATGTTTGGACAGAAGGCGCACACGGTATGTAATGTGTATTTGTGAGAATGTGGAAGTATTATTTTTGGTTGTGATAAATTTCAAAATGTATTTTTTGTTTTGTTCTTTCGCCGTAGTTTTTCACGGTGGTTGGTCGGAGGTCCAGCTAAGAAAATGTGCTTGCTGTGACAAAATAAATCCTGGCTAAACATCAGTTGGAGCGTGGCTTTATCTGTTTCAAACAAAAAACCTTTGGGAGCAGTTATAGTGAAAAACGTGTCCCGTTGGTGCCATGTGGTCTGCATGCTGCCGGTGAAGGAGCACGTGTCTAATGCTGCTAACAACAAGGGAACAATGCGGAGGCCAGTCGGCGACAGAGCGGCGACATAACAACGAGAGAGCGGGGTGGCTTCGGTGAGACCATGCTCTGAGGGAACAAGACCCACATGGAAGTCAGCCTCTGGGATCCTGCAGAAGCTGGACACCCAAACTTCTACAGCCTTTCCAGTTGAATATGGAAGAAGGCCTAAAGCTTCAGCTCAACACCACGCAAGTTTTCAGTAAACTACAGTGTCTCTGGGATACCAGGTCAGACTGTATCTACAGAGTTTAATATATCAACCATAATACCAAGAAAACGAACATTGAAGAGAAGAGTTAAAGTAAAAGGTTGTGAATATGTTTTAAGTTCATTCTGTGCTGTGACACTGATTGTTTATTTTCATTGTGAAATATTTCAGATTTACTGTAAAATAATACTTCGATATGGATCCAAGTATTCCAGACACTCGTGTTTTGGAGGAAGTTATTGAAGCTTTAGAAAGGGAAAAGGCTCAGTTAGAAGCTACACTACAGACTGATCTTGAAGATGCACAAAGAGAACAACTTGAAACACGTTTAGGGGAGATCTGTGCAGATCTTGAAATACACAAAATAGGTCAACCCCAACCCGTATCAGAAGTTGAAACAGAATTGAGGCGTTCAGAAAGAGATAGACACCTAACTGAGAAAATGTTAGAGCTTAAAAGGGATGACATAATGAGTAAAGAAAGAAAGTTTATGTCAACATATTTGCACTTTAAAGCAGAGGTTCAACTCGTAAGGTCCAAACTGAAAGTACACTGCGCTAAAGCTGAGTTGGGCAACATGATTCAAAAGGTTGAAAATTGTGAGTCAGAGTTAAAACATTTAGCATTAAAAAATTTAGCATTGCGTGCACTGACCACACCATCTCAGGATCTAAGGAGAAAAATGGACAACTGCAGTTCTGTCTCCACTGAGATCATTGTACTTTTGAAAAGGCGTTATGCAGATGTGGATAAGGAGTTTGATGCACAAGCTGTAAAAGAATCACTCTGTCTATTATTGCAACGAGAGGACGCAAAGTCAATATATGGATCAACAGTATCAAGAGCTGAAAAGAGCCAATATAACAATATCAGTGAACAAGGGACTCTTGTATCTGCAAAATGAGCAGAAGCAGCGGCGCGCTTAGCATCAAAACGAGCTGAAATAAATAGAGAAAGGGAAATCTCAGCCCAGAGACAAGAGATTGTAGCTCAGCAGGAAAAGCTAAAAATGTTGGAAAGTCAAAGAGATCTGGAGGCAATAGAGGCAGAATACAATGTATATGCTGAAGAGGAATCAAAGGTGAATGCTGAAATAAGAGAAAGTGAAATGAAGGTCACTTCAAGTCAGCTTCCTATACAGCAATACAGCTTCCCACGCCCACAAGTTTTCCAAAATTCTGCTCCAGTTACTTTCCCTGTGATTAGTAAAAGGACTTCTCAAAACATGTCAGTCCCGCAGAGCATAGACAACAAGATACTGCCAAATGATAGTGAAGTTTCTCTAGTTCAAGCGTTGAAAGAGTCGTTAACTATGACTAGACTTCCAGCACCTGAACCATTTGTGTTTAGTGGGGACCCGCTCAAGTTCCTGGAGTGGAGCACTTGCTTCAAGGCTCTCATAGAGACAAGTTGTGTAGATCCAGCACATAGACTCTTCTATTTAAAAAGGTATATAAGTGGAGATGCACTTAGTGTATTAGAAGGGACGTTTTACAGAAGTGATGAGGAAGCCTATACACAGGCTTGGGAAGCTTTGAGCAAACGTTATGGCCATCCCTTTGTAGTTCAGAGAGCTTTCAGGGGAAAACTAAGCAGTTGGCCGAAGATTGGGTCAAAGGATTCGTTGAAATTGAGAGAGTTTAGCGATTTCCTCATTTCATGTAAAAACGCTATGCCCCATGTACAAGGACTCAGGGTCTTAGATGATTGTGAGGAAAATCAAAAAATACTCCTCAAACTTCCAGACTGGGCAACAACTCGATGGAATAGACATGTAACCAAACTACTGGATGAAGGAAACGAATATCCAGGTTTTGCTGAATTTGCTGAGTTTGTGGCTGAAGAAGCACGCATAGCATGCAACCCAGTCTCATCCCTGTTTGCATTACGTACATTTGACAAACCAGACAAAGAACAAAGACGTCTAAAGGCTAGTATCCTAACTACTACAACAGAAGTGACCAAAAATACAAAGACTGCAAACACAACTCCGAGTCACAAGAGATTCAAACCTAATCCTGCAGCTCAGAGTAAAAGGCAAATCGAGTGCATTTGTTGTAAGCAAAGTCACTTTATTTACAAATGTGATAAATTTTCTGAGATGCCTCTAGAGGAGAAGAAAAGGTTCATTACTGAAAATAACATATGTTTTAGTTGCCTTAGAGTTGGCCACTTCTCAAAAAATTGTCGTCAAAAGGCTACTTGTAATGTTTGCAGGAAAGGTCATCCTACACCACTTCATGAGGATCGTCCACGAGTAGACAAACTGGAAACGCCACTAACAGAGGAAAACGCTTCTGCGGTGTCAAACAATGTGACAGTGGACAGTAGCGATCGGACTTCGATGATTGTACCAGTGTGGCTATCTTGCACAGAAGGTAATGGACTTGAAATCCTGGTTTACGCACTGCTAGACACTCAAAGCAGCAACACGTTTATTGTCCATGATGTTTGTGAAAAGATTCAAGTGTTCACAGAACCAGTCAAGTTGAAACTGACAACAATGACAAACAGAGGAACGCTCGTACAGAGTCACAGAGTGGATGGACTGAAAGTAAGAGGGTATTATTCACAAGACTACATTGAGTTACCCCCTGTTTACACTCGTGAGTACATTCCTCTTGAACGAGACAGTATTCCCACTCATGAAACTGCCAAAGCTTGGACACATCTCCAAAGTATCACAGGAGAGATGCCAGAGTTGCTAGATTGTCCTGCAGCACTTCTGATTGGTTACGATTGTGCGAGAGCTCTGAAACCAAGAAAGGTAATACCAGGCAATGACTATGATCCCTATGCAGTTAAAACAGACTTAGGTTGGAGTATTGTGGGATCTATTAAGCCTTGGACAAGTTCAGCAGAGGTGGCGGGAGCGTGCCATCGTGTTTCTCTCAAAGAGTTGCCATCTATCACACCTTCCTCGGTGATTAAAGTACTGGAAACAGATTTTAAGGACACAAATCCTACAGAAGGAAACATATCACAAGAGGACATTCAGTTTTTGCAGATGTTGCACAAAACCATTCATTTTAATGAAGAAGGCCATTTGGAAATGCCTTTACCTTTCAGAGAACGTCCACAGCTTCCAAATAATAAACAGCTTGCAATAACACGGCTGAGACATCTGATAGCAAAGATGGAAAGAATTCCAAAGTACAAAGAGGACTATGTGAGATTCATGAACAGTGTCTTTGAGGATGGTGATGCGGAAGAAGCAGTTGGCACACCTGCAAATGGTTACACATGGTATATACCTCACCATGGGGTATATCATCCGAGAAAGTCAGAGAAAATAAGAGTCGTGTTTGACTGCTCTGCAAAATTTGAGAACACCTCTTTAAATGACCACCTCCTCACTGGCCCAGACTTGACCAATGCTCTCACAAGCGTACTCTGCAGATTTAGAGAACACCAGATCGCCATTACATGTGATGTAGAGAAAATGTTCCACCGCTTCCACGTCACTCCTGAAGATAGGGATTTCCTAAGGTTCTTGTGGTGGCAGGATGGGGGACACTAGTACAGAGCCCAAAGAGTATCGCATGCGTGTTCACATTTTTGGAGCAGCATCTTCGCCAGGATGTGCGAACTATGGCATGAAATATCTTGCTCATGAACATGAAAGGGACTATCCATTGGCAGCCAGCTTCATTTACAAAAACTTTTACGTGGATGACGGGTTAATCAGTGTCGACTCAGTCCAAAGGGCAAAACAGTTGGTCGTTCAGGCACAAGAGCTCTGCGCAAAAGGCAAGCTGCGGCTTCACAAATTTGTGTGCAACAAAAGGGAGGTCTTGGAAGTTGTACCAGAGTCGGAGCGTGCTAGTAATGGCAAAGATGTGAGCCTAAACTACTCTGACATTCCAATGCAAAATGTTTTGGGGGTGAAATGGGATGTTGAGGCAGACATGCTCTCTTTCAATGTCATTCTCAAAGAAAGGTCAGCTACACGACGAGGAATCCTGGCAACGGTTGCAAGCGTTTATGATCCTTTGGGATTTCTCTCTCCGTACATTTTAACTGGAAAACAAGTGCTACAGGAAATGTGCAAACGTGGCATAGGATGGGATGAACCTATTCCCCCTGCATTGGAGGCCAAATGGAAAGCATGGCTAAATGATTTTGAAAATCTACCAAATATTCAAATACAAAGATGCTTCATTCCTAAGAACACAGGCACGTTGCAAAAGATCGAGCTGCATCATTTCTCAGATGCAAGCAGCAGTGGCTATGGACAATGTTCATACATAAGGATTGTTGCAGAAGACAAAGTACACTGTGCTCTGGTTATGGGAAAGGCTAGAGTGGCCCCCACTAGAGTTGTCACAATACCGCGCCTTGAGCTTACTGCAGCAGCAGTTTCTGCCGGAGTAAGTAACTTTCTAAGAGCAGAGCTTGAGCTGAAGATAGATGAAGAGTTTTTCTGGACTGATTCCCAAGTAGTGCTCGGGTACATTAAAAACGATGCTCGGCGCTTTCATGTCTTCGTCGCCAACAGAGTTCAGAAAATCAGAGACTTTACAGATCCAAAACAATGGTTCTACATAGAAACTGATCAGAATCCAGCAGATCATGCTTCTAGAGGTCTCAAGGTGGCAGAACTCATAGATTCAAACTGGCTCAAAGGACCGAGATTTCTGTGGGAACGAGAGCTTGTCACACAACCACATTCCCCAGAGCTTTTAGTAGGAGACCCTGAAGTTAAAGTTTTAGCAACTACTGCCTTAGAGAGTGAGGTTTTTCTTGAGAGGTTCTCTAGGTTCTCAGACTGGAACACAGCAGTTAATGTTGTTGCAAAGATAAAGAGACTTACTAAAAGAGACAAATCAAAGCCCATTAGTGTTGAGGAGAGACAAGCAGCTTCTTCAGTGCTTATTCGGACAACACAGAGACAAGCTTTTGAACAAGAGATTAAACAGTTGTGTACTAGAGCAAACAAATTGCCCAAGAGTCACAAGCTGTACCAACTTGATCCTTTTGTTGAAAATGACTTACTTAGAGTAGGAGGCAGGTTGAGAAAATCCTCAGCGTCATTTGAACTGAGACACCCAGTCATTCTTCCTAAGGAAGGCATTGTCACACATCTGATTCTTGATCATTGTCACAAGAAAACACAACATCATGGTCGAGGCCAAACACTGAATGCACTCAGAGCCAGTGGTTATTGGATTGTAGGTGCCAGTAAGGTAGTGGCCAGACACATCAAAGGTTGTATTGTATGCAGAAAGGTACGAGGGCCAACAGAAGAACAGCGTATGGCTGACCTGCCGGCTGACAGAGTAGATCCCTCGCCCCCTTTCACACATACAGGGTTAGATTGTTTTGGTCCATTTTACACGAAACAAGGTCGAAAAGAATGTAAGCGTTTTGGTCTTTTGTTTACGTGTTTAAGCTCCAGAGCTATTCACATTGAGATGTTGGAAGATCTCACCACTGATGCGTTTATAAATGGATTGAGATGTTTTATAGCGATCAGAGGAGCAGTGAGACAAATTAGATCTGATCAAGGTACAAACTTTGTCGGAGCTAAGAACGAGTTTGAGAAAGGTCTCCTTGAGCTTGACAAAGACAGGATAGGGGTTTATCTTGCTAACAACCAATGTGATTTTCAAATGAACGTTCCTGAAGCGAGTCACAGAGGCGGTGTTTGGGAACGCCAAATCAGAACTGTCAGAAATGTTTTGAGTTCTGTTCTTACCCAAGCCGCAGGAAGACTTGATGACACCTCCTTAAGAACCTTCTTTTATGAGGCCATGTCTATCATTAACAGTCGTCCGCTTACTACCAACACTATAAATGACCCAAAAAGTGCAGAACCTCTGACGCCCAATCATTTACTCACAACGAAAGAGTCAGTGCCACTACCACCTCCAGGCAATTTTGTTAGAGAGGATTTGTACGCCAGAAAGAGATGGCGGAGGGTACAGTTCTTATCGGAACAATTCTGGCACAGATGGCGCAAAGAGTACTTAACCAACATAAGCCTAAGACAGCAGTGGCATTTGCCCAAAAGAAATGTACAAGTTGGAGATGTAGTGATAGTTAAAGAAGAGAATATTCCCAGAAATGAATGGAAACTGGCAAGGGTTGTAAAAGCGAAAGAAGATGATGACAGATTGGTTCGAAAGGTTAAGATTCAAATGGGACAAAGAGATTTAGGGAAGAAAGGTGAACGTGTGAACCAGTTATCTTTTCTTGAGCGTCCGGTTCAGAAGCTAGTGGTACTAGTGCAAAATGAGTCCACTTAAGTAAAAGGTTTCTGAGATGTGAAACAAGGATATGGTTCCAAGGTTAATGTTTTTGGAAAATTACAAGTTTTATTTTGTGTGTAAAATTAACCTTTGTAATTTTGGTGGCAGTGTAGCTGTCGCAGTAAAGAATGTTTTTCTTTTACTGTTTGTTTGTTTATATATATTGTAATACCCATCTAAGAGTTGATTTACACCTGTGTTACGTTACTGCTGCCATCTAGTGGACGGCAAATGACATGCAACCCAGTGGTAGAAGAGAGTGTGTAAACTAGCATACAGTGCTCACGTGCTCAGTTAGCAGAGAGAGAAGCTCAGAAGCTGCAGACTCGGGCACAGAGAGAAGAAGCTCCAAAAGCCCTGAGTAAAACTAAAGAAAATGGACTCTAACCACTCCTAAATGTTTGGACAGAAGGCGCACACGGTATGTAATGTGTATTTGTGAGAATGTGGAAGTATTATTTTTGGTTGTGATAAATTTCAAAATGTATTTTTTGTTTTGTTCTTTCGCCGTAGTTTTTCACGGTGGTTGGTCGGAGGTCCAGCTAAGAAAATGTGCTTGCTGTGACAAAATAAATCCTGGCTAAACATCAGTTGGAGCGTGGCTTTATCTGTTTCAAACAAAAAACCTTTGGGAGCAGTTATATGGACCAAAGTCCCCTTTAAGTGGTCTGAGGCTGCGGAGCAGGCTTTTGCCGAGTTGAAGGCCTTATTTTCCAATACGCTCATCCTGGCACAGGTTGACCCTCAGCTCCAGTTCATGGTAGAGGCGGATGCTTCTGATTCGGCGGTGGGCACTGTCCTCTCACAGCGTCCAGCCTCTGATCAGAAGCTCCATCTATGCGCATATTTCTCTCTGCGGTTGACCCCGGCCGAGAGGAACTACAACGTAGGAGATTGAGAGCTGCTGGCCATTGTAGGTTCTCTGCTCGATACTCCTAAGAAATCCTCTGCACATGTCCCTTTATTCCCAGTTCAACTCTTCACATCTAACCAGCTCTCGTTCTCTCTCCTGCAGGCTGTGTGATTCTCTGACGTGTGCTGTTTTCTTTACTTTAGTGTGTTTTCAATAAATTGTGCTTTAAATGTTTTTCCGCGTCTGAGTGTCTTCCTCTGGTGTTGGTTGCCTCGCACGTGAGCCTGTAGCTACTAATCATGACAGATCAGGTGACGGTTGAAGGCAGAAGATTTTCTCGGTCTGATCCCCAGCTTTCAAAACTGGGTTTTTTTAAATTAATAAAATAAAATTCACAATAGTCAGAGGTGCTGTGCAGGCAGGCAAGATCAGAAAGGCAAATGCTTGGAGCCCCAGTTCAGAAGGGGGCCCCCCCGAGGGCTGACCAACTTTGAATCACTATAGCAGTGACAAAGTGGAGAGTTTGCAATGGCCTTGGTAAGCCTTTGTACTACTCCCTAAAGGGGCCACACCCCCACTCTCTTTTCAGTATGTGTTTTATGTAAACAAATTGCAGAGACAAACTTGTTGAGATTTGTAAAATAAATTAAGTAAAAATGCTGGTTGACTAAAGAGAGAAGAGTCTTGCTTTGCTTATTCTTCTACCTGCCAGATAGCTGCTGTGACACACTCTGCTTTAATAGAACTGATCAATTAAACAGCATAACCAGTGCAACTAGTACCAGCAGTGATTCCGCCCCTGGCTGGCTGACAGTATGGATTCAGTCTCCGGCTGCAAACAGTTCCAGCCACTGGCCCTGTGTGTTGCCTCTCAAATATGATTTATAATGACAAAACAGCAAAGGTAGGACAACAATTATTGCGGTGGCTGTATAAAGTGAAGTTTGTCTTTGCTCTTCTTTGGCTACTGGCTTAGTGAATGTTGGTAGGAATAAAACTTGGCTCATTGTCCAACTAGACACTTTACCCCCAGTTGTTCCTGGTGGGTCTGGAAGCGCCATGTTAGGCAGCATGCCGCCATCAGTGTGTGAATGGGTGTGTGAATGGGTGGATAGCAGGATTTGTAAAGCGCTTTGGTCATCAAGAGATGAGAATAAAAGTCCTATATAAGTGAATGCCGTTTACCATTTACCATTGTAATCTGCTGGGTCTCCGGTTTCACCGTGTGTTGTGCTGCCACTGCAGCAGTGCGATTTATTATGCAAACTGTGTGGACATGCATATAACTGTAATTTTTTGCAGTTTTTTGATGTAATTGCTTAATGTTGTGATTGTGTTTTGTGTAGATCGAAGTTGTTTTAATTTTATTGTTGAGGCACTCCCCGTTCTGTGGATGTGTAACATGATGACTATGTTGTTGCAGGGTTCCTTGTCTTAACCCTTGTGTCCGGATTTAATGGACATAGACAGCGCCCTCACTTGTCTATGTCGCAATTCTGCACCTATCATGTGATGTGTCATGTCATGTGGCCATAAACCATAAAACATCCCCAGGTGTACTAAGTATCCCACATCACAAGGTGGCAGACACGTATAAGTTACTGCTCTTGCCATGGAGGACTGATGTCTCCCAAAGAACCACCTGAAAACCTCACTTCTGGGACACTGAAGAAGAAGAATTTGTAAACAAATGTTGATGTACTCCATCGCAACACGGAGGAGGCATTTGCTCCCAAATTTGCCAACTATGATTCGAAAAAGAGATTATTTAGCTTATGAAGGTAAATATCTACATTTTGTTATAACAGTGTTATGTATGGAAAACGTGGACCAATGACGAGACCCAGTAGTGAACAAGATAGGACTTTATTATAGACTCACTGTATAATACAAGGCGCTGCCGTCGGGCTGAGAGGAGGTCAAGAGACCACCCCTCTGCCGCACAGCCCTCTTATACTCTGGGTGACACCACCACCCATGTTACACCATAATGTGTCCTACGAACAACACTACATTCCTTCCCCCTTCAAAAAGGTCCAAAACACACATGCAATCAAGACCCTCCGCAATTTAGAACCCAAATCACGCACTAAGAGTAAATAGAAATATATCAGGGCCTATAACATTCACACAAAACAACTAAGAGTAGGGGGAAACAGGTGGACTACTGTCCCACCCCCACATGGCCAGATGAATTATTTTGCTGTCTCTACTAAAATATAGTCCTTTAAACATAAAATTGCCGTGCTCCTAAAATAAATAACCTAAAACAATCCCCTTAACAGAATGTATATACAAACAGGTCATTATTCTATATAACAGAATACGCTGCACACATCACATCTGCACAAAAAAAATAGGCAGCTGGTCTTCTTTCAACACACGTGACAGATACTAGACATGTCTGCAGTAACCATCAGTCCACAGCGTCATTTCCCATTAATAGAACACACACACACACACACAAACACACACATATATATACTGCTCAAAAAAATAAAGGGAACACTTTGAAAACACATCAGATTTTAATGGGAAAAAATAAGCTGGATATCGAAATTGTGGCAGGCTAGTCCAGCTTACTGGACTAAAGGAACACTTTTTAATCTGAGTAAGCTGGACTAGCCTGCCACAATTTCGATATCCAGCTTATTTTTTCCCATTAAAATCTGATGTGTTTTCAAAGCGTTCCCTTTATTTTTTTGAGCAGTATATGTATATATATATGTATATATATATATGTATATATATAAACAATTTATCCCAGACCAACATCATGCAATAAACACATTGCCCCAACTACCAGTCAGCCCCAATAGAGAAACCACCCCCCCAGAAACCCGTCAGGCGGGTCCTGTCCAGAGCATCTTCTTTTCTTCACACCCGGAGATGACCCACGTCAAAACCCAGACACCTCCTTCTTGTCATTGGCACGACGCAGCTCATTGGGATGTCTCCATGAGCCGTCAGACAGCTGAAGGTAGTCACCCTCCCGAATGGCCACCACCTGCAGCCGCCCCTGGTCCTCCTGTCGTTTATGCTTTCTACGAACCCCTCTCGACCGAGCTTCCTCCTTGGGTCGGACTGCATCAGCGGCCCCCTGAGGAGCCCGACTCGGCTTCTAGTGTCCCTGTGTGGCACGTTGTTTTACTGTGCCAGCCGGTCCTGCCCCGCTCACTTTCATTTTTGCTGCCAGCGAAGCCATTGTGACCCCTTGCTTCTTGGTACCTCCCAGCCGAACACCAGAAGCAGAATGGGCCCTCCACTTGGCGCCACCCACCATCATGGGTGTCCCACCTTGTCACCCAGTTCTCTCAACTAGGGTTACTTGGGCGCTGACACCGGAACCCTCCTGCGATGGCCCTGAATGGAATTGATCCTACTCATTGTCCAGATTACTAGGCAGAAGTTCGTCCCACACAGCTCCGTCCATCGTTTGCAGAACCAGCCAGTCCCACAGACTACAGCCCGACTGCTCTTCTCCAACCCGAGACTGTGAGAAGGAACTCCACACGGTTTCCCAATCCAACATCGATCTCACCACTCCCATGGCAACGAGCAACGGTACCGTCATTCCGTCCAGGTCCACCATACAGAAAGAGCAGTCGCTGCCACTTGGGGATACACTACAAACAACTGTGGGAGGCAAAATGGGGAGATCCTCTATGTGCCTCAGATCCCCTTGCTCAAGCTTGTAACATGCCCTGGCGAAATAATACAAGAATCCACACGTGCCGCAGCGTCATCCTCTTGCCGATCCCTCTCTAGGCTTATAATGGTGCTTGGTGGACCCACAACCCAAACATCTGGGCGATCCTGGGGCAGACCTTATCTTTACAGCAGAAGCGCATTCTTCATCTTTTGCGTCATCATTGCTGTCCAGGTCCACTGCTTGCGTCGTTGACTGTGTTTCAAAATGGCGATGTGCCACTCTCTCACTGAGCTCCAGTGATAGCCTGACTGCTGCTTCACACTGCTGATCTATCCCGACAGCCATGGCTAACGTCAGCTCACCCGAGTGTGTGATAAGCTTCGACCTTGTCGCCGAGTGAACAGTATGTTCCACCAACGGGTCACGGACCATCTCGTCCTGTGGCGCTCCAAACTGGCAGTCCTTGGCCAGCTGATGTAGTTCTGCTACATACTGCTGCGTTGACTTGCCAGCCCAGTGGCGGCGCTGTCAAAACTGGATCCTGCGGGCAATGATGTTTTCCAGGGCATGAAAATGCTGCGCCATCAGCTCAACCACTTCTTCAAGACTATCACCCTTGCCTAAGGTACTAAGGATACGTTGTCCTTCCATTCCCAAATTAAGAACCAACAGTGCTTGTGCCCGCACCTTCTCCAGTCTTCCAAGGTCCAATGCCACTACATAACTTAGGAAAGTACGAACCACCTCTCCCAAGGGACGGGTGGCTCACCAGGAAACTCCAGAAATGGCCGAATTGTAGACACATCAGCAATCATACTTTTATCTTCGTCGCCAAATGTTATGTATGGAAAACGTGGACCAATGACGAGACTGAGTAGTGAACTAGATAGTTATAGACTCACTGTATAATACACGGCGCTGCCATCGGGCTGAGAGGAGGACAAGAGACCGCCCCTCTGCCGCACAGCCCTCTTATACTCCAGGTGACGCCACCACCCGTGTGCTGTGGGAGTTGTCTGACTCGGCATGGGAGAGACTGCCGACTGAGAGGTAGAACTGTTCTTTTGGTGGGATTTCCTGAAAGCCTTATTCATGCTGCACTTCCCCTCTAGTCCGCTGTGGTCCATGTGTGCTTTGGACAAGCCTGGCACGCACGCGGCGCCGTTCATGCTCACTTTTTTCATCTACTCATGCCAAGCAGTTGATGCATGTGCACAACCATCATTTGTAGTTTCAATCCCGCCCGATAGGTAGCGCCAATGCGCTGACATGCCAGGATTTTCACCAACGAAGAAATGCTGCTTGCTTTTTGCTGCTTGACTTCCCGGTTTTCATTCCTTTTTCATGAAGATGCTGCTGCTGCTGCAGGTGCTGCTGAAGTATTTATGTACTATTCATGTATGTTTATTCTTGTCTTCCGCTTCCTCGTTGTCTTCTTTGTCTACTTTGTCTTGGTATGCAGTGCCGATATTGTCATGTTCAGGTGAGCGCGCCCCCCTCCCCTTCCTGCAAGAGGTTCCCCGGCTCTGCAGGTAATCATCACACCTACGTGAGTGGATGCACCTGCTGCCTCTGCCTTGCCAGCACTTATAAGGACCAATTTGTGAATGCTTCAGTGCTGGCTCGTTGGGTATACTGCCTACCAAACAAGCAAGTATGTTGTATTCTGATTCCAAAGAACGGTGCTTAATTCCTCTTCTTCTACCTTTTTCAGGTTGCTGCCATCTCTGCGGTGCATCTCCGGGGCTCGTTGTGCACTCACCTGCTCCATCATCCTCATCACCATTTCAGCTGCCAGTCTCCACCTGGTCAGACACCTCACCCAGCTCCTCTCCTACTTCCTGCCAGCCTCATCCCACTGGTTCATCTATTCCTGCTGGGTATCTCTGTTGGGTTCTCTGCTCAGCTCCCGTAAGTACTGTTTGTCATTTCCCTTTCCCGATCTTCCTCCTCCTACTAACTGGCTCTCGTCTCCTCTGGCGAGTGGCATCTTTCCTTAACTGTGCGCTCCCCTTTTGGATTAATAAATTGTGGTTAAACTTAGCTTCTCTGTGTTGTGTATGTGTTTTCTCTGGTGTGGCACCCTGCACGTGAGCTGACCATTCTCTCAACATGACAGATATCGCCACCTCATGAATGGGACGTTCAGTCTTGCACATGTGCTTTTCAGTGCGTTCATGTCATGGGCAGGCGGCGCGGTCACAAAATTTGGGCTGCACGCAGTCATCCACGGTCAAGCACTGCGGACACTAGCAGAGTGGAGATTATGTAAATTTCGTCACATGAGGTTTCCGGTTACACGTACGCGGACAGCAGAGGTGCAGAATGAATCCAGCTTAAGCACCGACGGGAGACGGGAGGCGGAGACGTCGGCTCCTGGAGAGGTGGAAGAAATTCCGGTGGAACCTCCTTCAGCTGATGGGCGAGATCCGGGAGAAGCCATGGCTTATATTCTTGGATGAGCTCTGTCTCCGCTGATATGGCCTCCCTGTGCTCCTCCTTCTCCTCGCTGATGGAGCGGGCCAGTGATCGGGAGGAGGAGGCGGAGCTGCTGCCGGAGAATGGCAAGAGGCTGGAGGCTTCCGTGTCCGTGAACGCTTGCTCTTTGTCGGCGCAGGCATGGATATCTGAGTGGATTCCCCCAGCCCGTGACTCATAGGTTGTGGGAGAAATATGGAGAGGAGTAGGTCTGTGAGCTCTGGGTGGTCCCACAGGCTGGGGCATGCCTCAAGTACCTGCACCACACCCTCCAGATACTCTCGGACTTCCTTGGGAGAAAGGGAGGCACGATCCTGCAAAAGAATGTCCTGTGGAGAAAGGACACAGGTGAGGCAACGAGCTGGACAACACATGAACTTTCTCCAACATACAGTACAGTGAAAAGAGCTCCCGGGTCTCTGTGCATTCCTTTTTATCTCTTTAATTCCATGCATTGCGACCCGGAACTTCTGATCATAATACATCGTGTGGAACAAAGACCTGTGTGGCACATTATCATAACATAACACCAGCACCGCTGCTCACACCCTTCTCTCATCCAGTGGCTCCGGCAGTTCCTCCTCTCCCTGGGGGGTACATAGTCCATACTGTCCCGTCTGAGCCCCCCCGGTGGCACTTACTCCTCCAGCTCATTGTTCCCTCTTATACCAGCTTCCTTCTCTGGGTGGAGAATCCCCCACCCGTGTCCCCCACACAGCCCCCACGAACACCCAGAAAGGGCACTAATCCCCCTGTCCTTTGGGCTTGAGCTGACGCCCATACTGACTGTAGCGGGGGGTCGCCGATCCAGTCGAAGCACCTTGCTGGCGAGGTGTACAAGAGGGCCCATCAGTCTGTGGAGGGAAAAAGGGAGGGGGAGAAAACACATCAGCTTCACATGCGCAGGTCTCTACCGAGGGAACACCAGCTTGTGGAGCCACCAACGGTGGACGTCCACACTGGGGAGCTTGGGCCAACACCACCTGCTCGTCTGCCAACACAAAAGCGAGCTTTAGCCTGTCAATGCAGACAGTCTCCCTACGCCCCCCCAAGTCTAACACAAAATGTTTCACCCCAGGTTCCAACACCTTGAACAGTCCGTCATACGGTGGGGGCAGCGGGGTCCAGTGTGCATCGTGCCTGACGAAAACAAAGCTGGCGTTCTGTAAACTCTTGGGGACAAAAGTGCAGGGAAAACAACGGTGGGCCAGGCCCGGTATGTTAAAACCCTCTGTACTGTGCAAAATTTGCGTGCGCAGATCGGGCTCGGGCGCGGGGTTTTCCTGTAAAACTCTCAGGGGATCAGCAGCGGCTGAGAAAAAACGAATTCTGCCAGGGAGGCTGCCAAATCCTCCTTAGGTGTGGCGCGCAACTCTAAAAGAACCCATGGCAGGCGGTCGACCCAATTTGTGTCCATGAGCGAAGCTGAGCGCTGCTTTAAGTGACCCATGAAAACACTCGCATAACCCATTAGCTTGGGGGTTGTACGCAGTAGTGCAGTGAATTTTGACCCCCAGGCTCTGGACCATTGTGGAACAGAGTTCTGAAACGAATTGTGGGCCCCTGTCAGAAGTGATGTCCGATGGGGATCCAAACCATGCAATCCAAGCCTACAAAAAAGCACAAGCCACCTCTGCAGATGTGGTAGAAGCTAGTGGGACTACTTCAGGCCAGCGCGTGGTGCGGTCCACGATTGTTATAAGGTGCGTGAAACCTTGCAATGGCGGGAGGGGTCCCACCAAATCCACATGGACGTGGTTGAACCTCCTGGCTGGGATTTGGAAGGGCTCGAGAGGGGCTCTGGTGTGCTTGTGCACTTTGGCCTGCTGGCATGTGGTGCAAGCTGCAGCCCACTTTATCACGTCCTTGAGCAAGCGTGGCCAGACAAATTTTGCCCCCACTAGCTTCACCGAAGTGCGTGCTCCCGGATGCGAAAGGGAGTGGACTGACTCAAAAAAGCAATGGCGCCAAGAACTCGGAGCCACCGTGCACGGGCGGCCGGTGGAGACGTCGCAGAGCAAGGGAAGGCACCTTTCTTGCACCACCCTGCTCTCCAGCCTTAACCCAGTAGGTGCAGACCGGAGCACGCAAATGTCTGCGTCCCGGGCTTGCTCCTTGGCCATCGCAGGGTAATCTATTCCCATGTAGACCGGGAAGACTAATGCACATGACAGAAAATCAGACATGACGTTGAGCTTACTGGCAATGTGTTGAATGTCGGTCGTAAACTCCGAGATCACGGCCAAATGCCGTTGCTGCCGGGCCAACCACAGTTCCGAGACCTTGGACATCGAGTACGTCAGTGGTTTATGGTCCACAAATGCAGTGAACTCGCGCCCTTCTAGCCAAAACTGGAAATGGCACGTCACTAGGTGGAGAGCCAGAAAGTCTCTGTTGAATGCACTGTATTTGCTCTCGCTGACACGCAAAGTCTGACTGAAAAATGCGAGCGGTTGCCACGAACCAGATACGTACTGCTCCTATGGTAACATCAGACGTATCCGTAGTGAGCGCTATCCATGCCGATGGATCCGGATGAGCTAGCAACATGGCATCCGCAAGTGCTGTTTTGGCATTTGTGAAAGCCTGGACTCGCTTGGGAGTCCAGCCGATGTTTTCCACGGGCTTCTTTTTTTAAGCATGCCGTGCAATGGCTGCATCAGCTGGGCTTCCCGGGGAAGAAAACGATTATTAAAATTGACCACCCCCAAAAACTCCTGCAGGGCCCTCACAGTCTGTGGACGCAGAAAGTCTGACACAGTGTGCACTTTATCCGGTAGTGGAATTGTGCCCTCTGGCGAAATGTGGTGGCCCAAACAATCAATCTCTGGCACACCGAACTGGCACCTCACCGGGTTCACTACAAGCCGTGCACTTCCAACCTCTGGAAAACCGTCTTGAGATGGGCGATGTGCTCCTCCTTGGACGCGCTAGCTACCAGAATGTCGTCTAAGTAGACAAAAATGAAGGAGAAGTCGCGAAGCACTGCGTCCATCATTCTCTGGAATGTCTGCGCCGTGCCTTTTAAACTGAATGGCATGCGTAAAAACTCGAAAAGGCTGAAAGGAGTTATTACCGCTGTTTTCGGACCGTCTTCCGCACACACCAGGACCTGATGGTATCCACGGACCAGATCCACTTTTGAAAAACACGTGCCCCGGCCAGGTGCACAGAAAAATCCTGGATGAGCGGAAAGGGATAACGATCATGCTCTGTGGCGTTGTTCAAGCACCGGAAATCGCTGCATGGTCGCCACGGCCCAATGGCTTTAGGCACCATGTGTAGTGGGGATGCCCACGAGCTGTTGGAGCACCTGACAATACCCAACTGCTCTAAGTTGGCAAACTCCTCTCACGCGCTGGCCAGTTTAGCTGCGTCCAAGTGCCAAGGTCGCGCAAACACCAGGGGGGCCTTTTGTCGTTATGAAATGAGGAATTATTCCAGGGGAGCTGCAGCGGGGTGGAGCCGGGACAGAAACGCCAACTGTGGGAACTGTTGGACTGTTATATGGGTGTCTTCACCACAAAGGACGAGGAATGCAACCGGACCGGCTTGGTGCAGCACGAGATCGACACCGGTGAGACCAGGCCGATTCGACTCCGCCCACGTCGGCTGCCCTTTTCAAGGCGGGCAGCAGCAGAACAAAAAGTGCGAGAAATGCTGGAGGCAGATGTTATTGAGCCCTCCAGCAGCCCCTGGGCGGCGCCAGTGGTGCTGGTCAAGAAGAAGGACGGGTCGTGGTGGTTCTGTGTGGATTACCGACGCCTGAATGACGTCACCCGTAAGGACTCCTACCCCCTGCCCCGCATCGATGACGCGCTGGACCACATCGCCGGCTCCAGCTGGTTCAGGTCGCTGGATCTACGCAGCAGCTATTGGCAGGTACAGCTGTCACCTGAGGCCCGCCAAAAAACAGCCTTCTCCATCGGGCAAGGACTGTACCAGTTTAAAGTGATGCCATTTGGACTCTGCAACGCCCCGGCCACCTTTGAGCGCTTGATGGAGCGAGTGCTGGCTCACGTGCCCTGGAGTCGCTGCGTTGTTTACCTGGACGACCTACTGGTGCATGTAGCTGATTTTGACAGCGCCCTGCCAAATCTCCGGGAGGTACTGGACGCCATCCGACAGGCTGGGCTATGGTTACACCCGAGAAAATGCCACCTATTCCGGTGAGAGACCACCTTCCTGGGCCACGTCGTCAGCGCAGCGGGAGTCGCCACCGACCCAGAAAAAGTGGCGGCGGTGAGAGACTGGCCAGTGCCACGGAATGTGGGAGAACTGAGGAGCTTTTTCGGACTGGCCTCTTATTATAGGAGGTTTGTGAAAGAGTTCACCACCATCGCCAGCCCGCTGCACCAGCTGACGCAGAAAGGACGTGCATTTCAGTGGAGTGAGAATTGTGCTGCTGCCTTCTCCCAGCTTCGCGCAGCGCTCATCAGAGCCCCCATCCTGCAGTATCCTGACCCGAACCGCCCCTTCATCGTGGACACGGACGCCAGCAACCAGGGCATCGGGGCGGTGCTATCCCAGGAGGGAGAACACGGAGAGCAGGCAGTTGCTTTTTTCAGCCCCACTCTCAGCAGAGCCGAGAGGAATTACTGTGTGACTCGCAGAGAGCTGTTGGCTGTCATTCAAGGACTGCATCATTTCCGCCCGTATGTGTACGGGGGGAGGTTCAAGCTCAGGACGGATCACGCTTCCCTGACCTGGTTGTTAAACTTCAAAGAACCGGATGGACAGTTGGCGAGATGGCTGGAGGCACTGCAGGATTATAATTTCCAGATTGTGGATCGGGCAGGCCGCCTCCATGCCAACGCTGACACGCTGTCTCGGCGCCCCTGTGCGACAGAGGAGTGTCGTCACTGCCAGCGGGCTCAGGATCGAGACCAAGCCGTCCCACAGGCTGCTGCTCTCTGGACCGCTGCGAGCAGGAATAACGCAGTGACGCGCACCCCTCCTCAGATGATCAGGCAGCCCCCCCCAGCGATGACGTCACAGAGGTCCTTGGCACGCAGCAGCTGCAGAGCGAGCAGAATAGAGACCCGGTCATTTCTCAGGTTTGGCAGTGGCTGGACGCAGGACAGCGGCCCGCCTGGGAGGTTGTGTCCGCGCTGGACCCAGAGACTAAGGCCCTACACTCCCAATGGGCCAACCTCCGCTGCCAGGAGGGCGTGGTGTATCGACAGTGGCAGACTCCAGCTGGGCAGCGGCACGTCTGGCAGCTGCTGGTTCCTCGTTGACTCCGGCCCAAAGTACTCCAGCTGGTCTACGGGGCGGTAGGAGCGGGCCACTTCGGGGTGACAAAGACTCTGCAGCGTCTTCGAGCCCGGTTCTACTGGCCCGGATGTCATCAGGATGTGGAGCTCCACGTCCACCGCTGCGACACCTGCACAGCTCAGAAAGAGCCAACTCAGCGATCCCACGCTCCCCTGCAGCAGTACCGGGTGGGAGCACCGATGGAGCGGGTGGGAGTGGACATCCTGGGCCCTTTCCCGACCACGGACCGGGGAACCACTACGTGCTGGTCGCAATGGATTATTTCACTAAGTGGCCAGAGGCGTACACGGTACTGGACCAGAGCGCCGCTACGACGGCATCAAAGCTGGTGGACGAAATGTTCTGTCGGTTTGGCACACCGGAGGAGCTGCACAGCGATCAGGGTTGGAACTTCGAGGTGGAGGTCTTCGGAGAGGTCTGCAAGCGGCTGGGCATCCGGAAGACCCGGACCACCCCGCTGCATCCACAGAGCAACAGCCTGGTCGAACGATTCAACCGGACCCTCACCACCCAGCTCGCTATCCTAGTGGACCAGCAACAGCGAGACTGGGACCTACATCTACCTTTTGTTTTGTGGGCGTACCGGACGGCAGCTCAGGAATCTACTCAGTGCACCCCTGCAGCGCTCATGTTTGGACACGAGCTGCGCACACTGGTGGATTTGGTATTCGCCCCCCCCCCCCCCGAGCCAGAGGTGGAGGGAAAACCCGTGTTGGATTATTTGTTTTGTTTAAAGGAACGTCTCCACATAGTGCATGAACTGGCTCGGGAGGCCCTGGCAGTGGCAGGGGGTCGGCAGAAGCGAGCGTATAACTCCCGCTGCCAGGGGAGGGACTTTGCACCGGGAGATCGAGTCTGGGTTTTCTGCCCTGAGAAAAAAAGAGGACGATCACCGAAATTGGCGAGCCATTGGTCGGGACCATGCATGGTCCTGCAGAGACTGTCGGATGTGGTGTACAGGGTGAGGCTAAAGAAAAGGGACTGGGTCATGGTGCTCCACCATGACCATCTCGCCCCGTATCAGCCATCCGCCCCGCTGGTGGTTGATCCGGAGCTTTCATCCCACCCAGATACAACGACCGAGACTCAGATGGACACTAGCAAGCCTGTACTTGCTGGTCGTCGGCATTGAAGCCCGCCCCGACACCTGGACGAGTTCGTATTGGACTTTTGAATTGGACTTTGATTTTTCTGGGGACAGAAACCAGTCCGGGGGGGGGGGGGAGTGTAACGTCGGGGCTGTGTTAAGGGGGGGGGCATGGATTTTCCCAGCATGCTTTGCAGCAGAGAACGTTACTTTGTGTGTGTATTTAATGTGATTACTGAGTTATTATACTGCTGTGTCATTATAACTGCGTTATAATGACCCAGCAGTTTTTATAGGCAGGATTAGGGCAAGATGTATCATGTGTGTGTAACCACGATTGAAACGGAGGTCTGGGAGGATGACCTCCCCTCCTGTCTTTGCTCAGGGTGTGTTTTAATAAAACCTGTTTGTCGCAACCATCTGCTCCTCTTCTTTGTGTGAACCTTGCCTACGTCACAATACATTATACAAATAAGGAAAAATAAAAATCTAAGAAATACAACACGGTGAAATCCTCCGGCGCACAGATCGTGACATTTCTGCCAAAGGTGCATCAACAAAGTATTGAGCAAAGGCTGTGAATACTTATGTACATGTGATTTCTTAGTTTTTTATTTTTAATAAATTTGCAAAAATCTCAAAAAAAAAAAAACTTTTTTCACATTGTCATTATGGGGTATTGTGTGTAGAATTCTGAGGAAAAAAAATGAATTTAATCCATTTTGGAATAAGGCTGTAACATAACAAAATGTGGAAAAAGTGAAGCGCTGTGAATACTTTCCAGATGAGCTGTAGACACAAAGATAGATGTACTTTATTGATCTCAAACTGGGAAATTACAATCATTGAAAACTAAACCTTTTTTGAAGTGTCAACTTCAGATTTTTATTATTTAGTGGACAAACTAAAACTTGAACATCAATCAGACACAATTACAGTGATGAAATGAGCTACAAATTTATTAGGGTTTCTAACAACATCAAACAACCAAAAGTTTTTTTTTTGTCCCACAATGTTTGTCACCACTTTCTGCTTCTTAATTTGATCAGCAAATATTAGACAGAAATCAAGGGCCCCTACGGCTCTTATAAAGACAGGTCCACGGGGTTGAATATAAATGAGAACATAAGCTATAGGAAGGTAACATGATAGACTCAGCTAAGTAATTTGATCTATCTTTGAATTCACAGATGCATTTAATTGAAGATGTGCATGCAACAAAAGGGCAAAAAGCATAAAAAATCATCAGAACACTTTCGTCTTTACAAATTAGAATATAAAAATCTAAGACTTTTTCTGTCGCTGCTCACTTCTGCTTAACCAACATTATTCATCCACCTGGCAGGTGTGTCATAAACAGCATTAGTGCTGTTGAAACAAAATGGCAAATGTGATAACAAGTTTTTAAAACATTTTTTTAAATGTGCTTAATAAGATATAATTATTCCTTTTGTGTGTACAGTGAGGGAAAAGGTCCTGCAGCTTTTACTTCAAAACATGAGAGCAGAAGCAAGAGTTGCATTTGAAGAGAAAACACATTCATAGCATCTAAATGCATTATCTTCTCAATTTATCTTTCATCGTTTTCAGAAAACAAAGAGGCCATCAGCTGCATAATAGCTAACAAACAGGCAAAATGAAACAGCAAACTGTATGAAACTCCAAACTCAGAATAGGTAGTACCGTTCTCCCCACTAGAGGGAGCTCTACATCCAGCTAACAAAAAAAGGCAGCACCTTCTCAATTCAATCGTAGCAACACATTGTCATAACTCAGATTCATATTAATCATCAGAGGGAAATTCGGCTGTTGGGTGAATATCAGCGATGGTGATCAAATATATCCACCCAAAAATCATTTTCTTTCCAGTGCATTGGACTGTTTTATGACTTCATACCAAGAGCTGCTGACAAGAACAGATGTGGGAGAGTGTAGTGGAGACGCTGCAGAACTAAAAGAGTAGATGTTCAGGGATTTCCATTCCTGGGTTACAATAAACGACTGCAGTCATAGTAAAAGAATGGATCAGGCAGGTGTGTTAATGGCCACCTGTGATGATAGACAGGTTAGCATGAAGCATTAGATTTTTGTAAGAGAAATTATTTGAGGACATGATTAAAGGGGGTCTTGCATCTATTGTACACATGATCATCCCAAAAAATATCAACACGCTCTTCTCTTAAAAATACAGTGTTGATATTTGGGGGGGCCAAAGGTGTTAGTTTAAGAGCTAACAGTGGTACTCGGAAGCTTATACTGTTACTTTTTATTAAGTTTTCAGTCATCCTAACAGGCATCCCTGTTTCCACCTGGTTCACTAATCCACAGTCGGTAATGTATCTCGTGTCATTCTGGCTTATTTTTAGATTTTTACTGTGATGCCACACTGAGCCGTTAACAACATGGTGGGGAAAAGGTGATGGACAGGCCACCTGGCGTTAGCTTAACTGTCAATCCGGCCGGTTTCGATCGCTGTTTTCTATAAATTCTCTTCACTACCACTGGAATCCTTGTTCATCCAACAACATTCAATCATATATTTCGTTCTTAGACATTATTTGATCTTTCTTAAAGTTTTATTTTCTCACACCAGGATCCACGGTGGCTAGCTGAAGCTAGGAATTTAGCCACTCATTCACGTATGTTTCTGTGCTGATTGTACTTCATGGACTGGTCATAGCCTGTCAACCACCGAAACCACACACCCCTGTCCACCGGTAATGCTTTACTTCGTTCATTCTTTAAGACAAATTTACGTTACTCGGCTCAGGCTAGCTGCCCAAGCTAATCTTAACCAGCTAAGATTAGCAACAGTGATGTAAGAGGGAGGGCAGAGGTAACCATGGTTCTTATGTGGTTAAAGAGACGTGCACTGAAACCAGCCATTTTGAGAAAGGCTGCAAAAGATAATTCATAAATATGCTGCAATAATTGAATAACTTGAGAAAATTTGGCCAAAATATGTCACAAACAGTTCATTAAGACATGTGTGAGCTGTTAAAATGTGGGAAAAGTGCAATGAGTCCTTTAATAAATGCTTGGCACAGGAGGATTTTTTAAAAGTAAACATTGCAGTGAAACTTTCTTCTTTTATTTGCTGAGTTGATTAATTTGATTAGTGAGCTTATTGAAATGCCTTTTCTTTTTGCCTTTCTTTTGAAAATCTCCCTTTATTGTTGTTTTTTAATGACCTTTGTCCTTGGAGCTGCATAAGCTATAAAACTGCATACTGTGCAACATATCTAAAACTTGAAGCAACCATATCTTCTGTTAAAAACTCCTGTTCAACCAATGGGGCCCAAACACAACCCCAACCACACAGATGATCACAAACAGCACCCAGAAGAAGACTGCCAGGAGCTGCACACAGAACAGTGTCCTCTTGCTCTGCTGGATGACTTCCTCCTCACCCACCAGACCTGGAGCTGTTCCGTAAGGTCTGTCTGGGTGCATCTGCTGCACTCGCAGGCTGACCGTGGGAAGGATAACGAAGCGAGCGTCACTGCTACTGCCCTCTATTGAGAGAATCACCCTCTGGGTCACTGTGGTCAGACGGGAGCCCATGATCGTGGGTGGCTGGAAGGCCAAGGAGGGCAGCCTCGCCAAAATGCGGGAGTTGCAGGGTAAGGTGAGGGCATCTCCGGACTCCAGAGGGGTTAGGTGGCGGCAGAGGGGGCAGGGGAGGGATTGCGGGCTGTTGGTGTCTGGAGGGTAGAGCTGGATCCTCTGGAGGCACTCAGTGCAGAAAACATGGAGGCACTCCAGCATCCGGGGACATTTGTTATAATGGTTGTACTCCTGGTAGCAGATGGGGCACTCCACATCCGTGGGCTCCCCTGGGCTGGTGTTTGGGGCCGTGGTGCCTGGGTTACCCAGCTGGGGAGCCAGGACCATATCCATTGACATGATGGGGTTGTGGATGGATAGGTTTGAAATTTGTGTTCAGAGGCAAGCAGTGGACGACTCTTCAATGGAAAACAGCCTGCAAATAGAAAATCAAATTAAACCACAAAGAACTCCACAAAAAATAAACAACATGATTTTTTATTAAACACCACGTTCTCCAGGGAAATATGCTCTGTGTTTTTTGAAGTTGTATAAAGCGATTCCGGAGCGCATGAGTCACAGCATTCATCCATTACTCACTCAGACATCCACCACCCTCCCCCACTGACTCACAATCACCTCTGCCCCTCACACAGAGGAAGACTGACATGTCTGGCACATATGAGCCGTGAAAGGAAGTAATACGTCACAATAAGGCCATTCTCTTATTCACTATGAAAACATATCTGCCCCCCCCCCCCCGCCACAAAATTTTATATCAGCAGTTTGAGGGGGTTTCCAGTCCATTCATACTGCAGCTTAACAATTTTGTTATTTGACAGCTCTAAGAGGAAAGCGTTTATTCCAAACTGATGACATGGAGTTTGGATGACTTAGATAAATATAAGGCTTTTAAATAAATGGAAGTCAAAATGAGCTAGCTTCTTTTATATGTTTTAAACACACTGTTTTATAAATATTCAAACTTTTTGGAAGTGTTACACTACGCTGTTGGAGTGTCTCTTATGGATCTTTTAAAACCTTTTAAAATGAGCCATTTAGTTTATTCAGTTAAAAGAAATGTGCCAAAACTGTAAGACTTTTTTTTTTTTTTTGCCAAAGATTACATGTGAAAAGGAATACAATTCACTTCAATAAAAACATTCAAAAGAAGGGCTGGACAATATAGCAAAAAAAAAAAAAAGTAGAATTCCTCTATATCATGATACACAATGCATATTGCAAAATGTAATTTCATTTTACTTACAGTATATTTTTATAAGAAAAGAGAATCAAAATTCATATAATCATATTCAGTACATACATACACACACACATACTATATATATATATATATATATATATATATATATATATATATATATATATATATATGTATATATACAGTGGTGTGAAAAATTTTGTTGCCCTCTTCCTGATTTCTCATTTTTTTTGCATGTTTGTCACACTTAAATGTTTCACATTATCAAACAAATATAAATATTACAAAAAGATAACACAAGTAAACGCAAAATGCAGTTTTTAAATGAAGGTGTTTATTATTAAGGGTACAAAAAAAATCCAAACCTACATGGCCCTGCGTGAAAAAGTGCCCCCCCCCCGCCCCCCCGGTAAAACATAAATTAACTGTGGTTTATCACATCTTTGGAAAGCTGAGTTCAATTTCTCTAGCCACATCCAGGCCTGATTACTGCCACGCCTGTTCTCAATCAAGAAATCACTTAAATAGGAAATGCCTGACAAAGTGAAGTAGACTAAAATATCCTCAAAAGCTAGACATCATGCTGCGATCCAAAGAAATTCAGGAACAAATGAGAAACAAAGTAATTGAGATCTATCACTCTGGAAAAGGGTATAGAGCCATTTCTAAAGCTTTGGGACTCCAACGAACCACAGTGAGTGCCATTATAGAGCCTTTCTAGTCTTAACTGCTTTAACTGTCCTAACTGCTTTTAATGTGTATTTATTAGTATTAAGGTATGATTATTACCTTTATTAGTATTAGTATTGATGTGTATTTATTACCTTGGCATTCATTGCAGACAGAGTAAGAATTTCATCGCTCAGGAAATGTTGCATTTCTTAACTGTGCACATGACAATAAAGCCTTTGAATCCTTGAATTATCCACAAATGGTGAAAACATGGGAAAATGGTGAACCTTCCCATGAGTGGCCAGCCAACTAAAATTACCCCAAGAGTGCAGCAACGACTCATCCAAGAGGTCACAAAAGACCCCACAACAACATCCAAAGAACTGCAGGCCTCACTTGCCTCAGTAAAGGTCAGTGTTCATGACTCTACCATAAGAAAGAGATTGGGCAAAAATGGCCTGCATGGCAGAGTTCCAAAACCACTGCTGAGCAAAAAGAGCATAAAGGCTCGTCTCAGTTTTGCCAGAAAACATCTTGATGATCCCCAAGACTTTTGGGAAAATATTGTGTGGACTGACAAGGCATGTGTCCCATTTCATCTAGTGTAATAGTAACACAGTATTTCAGAAAAGGAACATCATACCAACAATAAAATATGGTGGTGGTAGTGTGATGGTCTGGGGCTGTTTTGCTGCTTCAGGACCTGGAAGACTTGCTGTGGTAAATGGAACCATGAATTCTGCTGTCTACCAAAAAATCCGGAAGGAGAATGTTCGGCCATCTGTTCGTGACCTCAAGCTGAAGCGCACTTGGTTTCTGCAGTAGGACAATGATCCAAAACACACCAGTAAGTCTACCTCTAAATGGCTTAAGAAAAACAAAATGAAGACTTTGGAGTGGCCTAGTCAAAGTCCTGATTTGAATCCGAATAAGATGCTGTGACATGACCTTAAAAAGGCAGTTCATGCTCGAAAACCCTCCAATGTGACTGAATTACAACAATTCTGCAAAGATGAGTGGGCCAAAATTCCTCCACAGTGCTGTAAAAGACTCATTGCCAGTTATCGCAAATGCTTGATTGCAGTTGTTGCTGCTAAGGGTGGCCCAACCAGTTATTAGGTTTAGGGGGCAATCACTTTTTCACACAGGGCCATGTAGGTTTGGATTTTTTCCCTTCATAGTAAACACCTTCATTTAAAAACTGCATTTTGTGTTTACTTGTGTTATCTTTGTCTAATATTTAAATTTGTTTAATGATCTGAAATGTTTAACGTCCTGCTGGTGGTGAGCCCATTGGAGGAGGGACCATGGGGAGGAGCTCAGTCATCTGGGAGAGGCTCAGAGTAGAACCGCTGCTCCTCCACATAGAAAGGAGCCAACTGAGGTGGTTTGGGCATCTGATCAGGATGTCTCCTGGACACCTCCCACTTGAGGTGTTTTGGGCACGTCCCACTAGGAGGAGACCCTGGCGCAGACCCAGGACAGGCTGGAGAGACTATGTCTCCCAGCTGTCCTGGGAACGCTTTGGTATCCTCTCACAAGAGCTGGAGCAGGTGGCTAGCCAGAGGGATGTCTGAGCTTCTCTGCTTGAACTGCTGCCTTTGCGACTTGGACCTCTGGAAAATAGGTAGAGATGGATAGAAATTTACCAGTCAAGTGGAAAATATTAGATTAAAAAACATACTAAACTGCTCAATGCCCATTTGATTCCAGTGTGCTGATAATGAGTAAAAGAATGATAATATCATTAGTAAGGCAGTCGCATAAATTGTGTGTGAAATAGGAGAGTAATAAAGTCACCATGATGAAATCAGCAAAGGATGAGATCGTTGGCATTCAAGAAATAAACACCAGTGTCTGCTAGCGACCACTGCTGACATGCTGGCTGAAACCAGGAGTCCAGAATGGAAGCAAGAGGTTATTCCTTCAGTTTGTATTATTATTATTATTAGTCTGTATATGTACTACAGAATGTTCATAATGTTCCTTAGCATAGCTTACTGTATATGAGTCTAATAAATACAAGAAACAATTGTTTGTATATCCTGTTATCACAATACTGCAGGAGCTGTATTGAATTACACATCCAATATGGCGCTGCCGTTAGCCATGGTTGGCTAACTTCCGGTTAGCTAGCCGCGCTCATTTAAGATTCATTCCCCACGGTAGCTCATTTCAGTAATCTACGGTCCAAATATCTATATAATATGACAACAATACTCCAGCAAATCAGCAAGTTTCAAGTTCCACTGTAATACAAAGTGCACTGGAGGGTGTTAATTTGCATTAACATTTTTTAATTGGTTAATTGCACTACTGTAATTAATTACGTTAACGCATCAATATTCCCAGCACTAATCTATCTATCTATCTATCTATCTATACACACACACACACACACCCACAGACAGAGTTGAAAACAGAAGTTTACATGCACTGTATATAAAAAGACAACCTTTTTGTTCTCACTGTCTGACATTAAATCAGACTAATCTTTTTCCGTTTTAGGTCAGTTAGGATTGCCAAAATAAGTGCTAGTTGCTATATAATTTGTAGATTTGCTGAATAATTTTTAGAGAATTTTTTTATCACTTTCTTCAAAGTCAAAAGTTTACATACACGAATATTAGGAAGACAGTTGTGGACCTCCATAAGTCTGGTTCTGTCAGGAGCTGAGCACTGGAGGTTTCCGCCATGCTCAGTCTCATATGGCTTTTCTCTATATTTGTATATTTGTTGTATTTTGTGCCTTTTGGTTTTTGTATTTCTTGTACTGTTTCTTATTTTCCTGTTTATGTCATAGTTTTGTTACTCCCTTATTTTGCATTAGTTTGTATTTATTTCTCAGTCTGTATTTGTTGCTATTTTATTCTTTATATCTCTTACTGTTGTGTTCTCCCTCTGGGTTGACAGCTGTCAGTGGCGCTTCCGAGTTGTTGTTTTTTTCCACAATATTTTCTATTGAACCTTTTTTTTTTACAAACATGGCACAAACAGTCAAATACTAACAAAGTAAAATAAAGTAATTTATTAGTAATTTAAAGTAATTTAAAAATTAAAAAAAAACCCACTAACTAACTACTAACTAACTAACCTGCACTTATATAGCGCTTTTCTAGTCACAAAGACCACTCAAAGCGCTTTCATTAATACTAACCCTCTATTCTAAGGGCCTATAGGAAACAGATATCTAGGGACAATTTAGAACAGCCAATTAACCTAACATGCATGTTTTTGGCATGTGGGAGGAAACCGGAGAAATCCCGGAGTAAACCCACGCAACACGGGGAGAACATGCAAACTCCACACAGATCACTGTTGGTCGGGGGCTGGGATCGAACCCACGATCCCATGATCCCCACGATCCCCCGGCCAAGGGTAAACTGTGCTGCCGCAGTGCTAACCACTGCGCCACCGTGCAGCCACTAACTACAGCCAACTAACAACAACAACAAAAAAAAAATACTAAAAACAACAACAGCCATTAACAAAAGTAAGTCAACAACAATGCTCCTCTGTTTAGTCTAGGTAATCTACTACATAAGAATACATAATATACATTCACCAGTTTGGAATTTGCAAGGTCCACACATATCATTCACCTTCTTCTTCAGAAGTTATGTTTAATTTCTTTACATAATCAATGAAAGGTCTCCATATATTCTCAAACACATTTTCCTTTAATTTCAGTATATATGTTATTCTTTCTAGTGGAAGGTTTGTTAACATCTGTCTTAACCACTGAGTCACATCTGGTCTATGAGTCTTTTTCCACAGTAGTGCAATACATTTTTTGGCATTAAGTAAACCGAGGTCTATGAATGCTCTTTCACTCTTATTAAAGTTATGTTTTTCTGGATACAGACCCAACAAAAACAGTTTGGAGTTCAATATGAATTGTTTTGAAATTATTTTTTCAATTGTTACCCTCACCTCTTCCCAAAACATTATGATTTTTCTACATTCCCATAAACAGTGAAACAGGGTTCCTTTACTTTCCATACATTATGTGCATGTATCTGGTATGTTTTTGTTATATCTATATAACTCCACTGGGGTAACATACATCCGCATTAACCATTTAAAATGTATCAATTTAAGACGTACATTTATTGATTTGGTTTGAGCTTCTGCACAAGCCATTTCCCATTGTTCCTCTGAAATTTCAATTTGCAGGTCTTCTTTCCAATAATTCAGTCTTTTCTGTGAGTTTTCACTTGAGAATAGTGTCAATGAGTTATAAAACTCTGAAATAATACCCTTTCTCTTACTATCTTTCGTCAAAATTTTTTCCAAAGATGAATAAGTAGGTCGGGTGAGAACATTATTTTGATTTGATCGAATAAAATTTCTAAGCTGAAGATATTTTAAAAAATGTGTTCTATTAAGATTGAATTTAATCCTCAGTTCTTCAAAAGACATTATGTTATCTGAGCGTGACAAATATAAGTCTTGAATCTTTTGAATCCCTTTTAAATTCCATACTTTAAATACAGCATCCGCTCTCCCTGGTGTAAAATATTGATTACCCCTTATTGGGCTAAATTGTGACAGTAAGTGTGATTCTTTTAAATATTTTTTGGTTTCACACCATATTTTGATCATGTGCTTTACAATTGGATTTTTAACTTGTTTCTGTAATTTTTTAGCCGAGTCTGAGTATATGAATAAGGGAAGAGGTAAAGGTAAATTGTATGATTCCATTTCAGTCCAGTGAGGGAGATCATTTGATGAAAAATAATATGTCATAGACCTCAGTTGTGCTGACCAGTAATACAACATAAAGTTTGGACATTTCAGACCTCCACAATCAAATGGTAAATATAGTAAGGACAGACGTAATCTAGCCTTCCTATTGTTCCATATAAATTCCACTAACTTTTTTTTAATTCTTGAGAATAGATCTGAAGGTGGTGGTAAAGGAATGTTTTGAAATAAATAAAGTATTTTTGGTAAGATATTACTTTTAAGTATATTAATTCTCCCGATCATCGACATTGGTAGTGACATCCATCTCTGAAGTAACTCATTAATATCTGTCATTAAGGCTTCATAGTTGGCACTGGTGACTGATTCTAGCTTAGACAAAATTTAAATTCCTAAATATTTAAACTGATTTACAACATTGAATTGATTTACCTCAGGAGCTGGATGATTTCTCTGGGTCTCATTTAGCATTAATATTGAAGATTTTGTTTTATTTATTTTATATACTGATATTTCCCCAAAGTTCTTTATTAAACTTAACAAGGTCGGAATTGATTTTTTAAAATTCGACATAAACAAAATTATGTCATGGCATACAGGGAGATTGTATGTTCTATTGGTCCTACTTTAATTCCATATATTTGTGGATGTGCTTCCGAGTTTTTGCTCCGTGTGGGCGGTGTCCCTGTCAGCTGTCAGCCCTGGTTTATCCCCTCTCATTGCTCCCAGCTGGTCCAAATTATTAATCATTGTTTCCTCCTGCCCATTCTGGTGTCCACACCTGTTTCCTATTGTATTATGCCTTATTTAAGACCGCTGCTCCTTGTATTCCTTGCGGCAGTTTTGACTGATGTCTATTCCTTCCAGTGTGGAGAGTGTGGGAAATGAGGAGGCAGGTTTACGAGCAAACGAAGTTTATTAACACTCTCACATCAGTCATACGCAGAAAAGTATGATACAGCCAAGCACAGTTTCCTCTTATATCCAAACAGATCATTTCACCTCTGCATGACATTTCACATCACACTGCATGACATCTAACAACACAATACATTCCCCTTGAACCCCCATCTCCCTCTTCTTGCCAACTCCCCATGACGCCCATGACTATTGTCCTCTTATGTTTAACCACTGCATCCTGGCTGAGACGCTGTCTGACTCAACCTGGTCTCTACAATATGCATTTTGTGTCTGCTACATCAGAAGTAAGTTTGACATTCTCCGTTTTCTCTTTGTTACCAGGTGTATCTCTCTGTGACTTTTTTTTTAGTTATTTTGTGCACTTTGTGTTTGTAATAAATTATTGCAAGCTCACAGTCCAGCGCGTGGGTCTTCTCTCTGCCCCGGAGGGCCATTTATGACAGGTTCATCCTTGGGTACAATTTCCAGATGCCTGAAGGCACCACAATTATACACAATTATAAAAACCATGGGAATGTCAGTCTAACCTCTAGGCCACTGGAGTGGTGGCTCATCTGCCCCACAAACGGGAAGTCAGGGTTCAAGTCCCGGCTGGGTCATGCTGAAAACCATATGAAAAATTTCCTGCCATCCAGCTTGGTGCTCAGCAAAAATGGAATGGAGAAGGGAAATGTTTGGGATGACAGTGGCTCATAACCAGAGGGTTGGCGGTTCCAATCCTGCTCTCCTCAGCCATCGTGCCTTTGTGTCCCTGGGCAAGACACCCACCTTTCCTCCAGTATCCAAGATACTGGGTATGAATGTGTATAAATGTTCAGTAGTGGTCGGAGAGGCCGTTGGCATGGATTGGCAGCCGTCGGTCTGCCCCAGGACAGCTGTGGCTACAGCAGTAGCTTACCACTACCATTGTCTGTCTGTGGAGTGAATGAATAATGGACTCATTGTAAAGTGCTTTGGGTATCTTGAAAGGTGCTACATAAATGCAATCCATTATTATTATTAAAGTGACACTTCGGTAAAAATCACATTTTTTCTGTTAACATGTCTAACATGTTTTTTGTGACTTACAAGACAAATCAAGTGCAAAATCTCACCACAGTCCCAAGTCTGCTTTTTTGCTGTGAATTTCCAGTTTGGTAACTGTTGTGTTGGGTTTTAGGGACCTTTATTGTGTGACACAGATGGTGGCTCCACCTTTCCGGTTCTGCCACCACCCAGGGAATAAGAGGGCAGTGAGAGGGAGGGGTGGTCTCTTGGCCTCCTCCCTGCCTGGCGGGTATGCATGTATTGTGAGAAGGCGTCACTAATAAACATGTGTCCAGTTCAACACTCAGTCTCGTCCTTGGCTCCTTCTACCGACATAACATTTGGCGAAGACGATAAAAGGTATGGACGCGTGTGTCACTTCAATTCGGCCGTTTTTTTGGAGCTTCCCGTGGAGCCGCCCGTCTCTTGGGCGAGGTGTTTCACCGCATTTCAAACATACTTGGTGGCGCTGGACCTTGGGAGGCTGGAGAAGTTGAGGGCACGAGCACTGCTGATTCATAATTTATGAACATGGCAGTTATTTTCTTTTAGTTGGACTGTTTCCTTAGTACAGACGGCAGAATAATCCGTTTTGCCGTATGGGGGTGGGACGGTAGTCCACCTGTCCTCCCCTAGATTTTTAGTTGTTTTGAGTGACTGTGATAGGCCCCTTTTAGGTATTTCTGTTTAGTTTTCTTAGTGCGTGATTCGGGTTCCAAATTGGGGAGGGTCTCGATTGTATGTGTGTGTTTTTGGCCTTTTTTGAAGGAGAGGGAGAATGTTGCGTTGGGTTTTAGGGACTTTTATTGTGTGACACAGGTGGTGGCTCCCCCTTTCCGGTTCCGCCACCTGCCATTTCCACATGTGAAATGTGTGTCTAAACCCCAGAACAAAAGCAACAGACCTTGTGAAGATGTTGGCTGAAGCTGGTAAAAGAGTGTCATTATCCACAGTGAAACAAGTCCTGTTATGACATGGGCTGCAAGGCCACTCAGCGAGGAAGAAGGCATTGCTCCGAAAGAAACATAAAGGATTCAAGGATTCAAAGATTTTATTGTCAATACTACTATAAGTGCAGGACATACAGGAGAATTGAAATGGCGTTTCTCTCTCTCTCTACATTGGTGTGCATTTGATGAAAGAAGGAAATTGGGCTGGATTAAACAAAATAAAAAACAAAAAATAAGAACAAACAGTGACAGCAGCAGTCTATGTACAGTCTATATACAGTGATGCAACCCGTGGTGCCAATGGCAGCCAGAAGGACTCTGACCTCCATAGTGGTAAACGATTACTTTAGGTAAACGATTAGTGGCAATAAACCCAGCAATCCTAAATTCGGACAGCTAGAGATGAATAGCCGTAGTGCATTTCAGTGCAGTAGTGTAGGTGCAGATAGTGACAGATATGATTGCACATGATCAATATTGCAGTGATATACAGACAGCAGCAGATACCTGTATGGCATTTGTGCAAATGGTTGCAGTTAAAGTGCAGAGACATATAGCAGCAAAAGTACAACAGAACAACAATATTACTGTTGGTGTGCCAGTCTTACTGTGCCAGCATCTGAGGTAGTTATTGTGCAGGTGTTACTGTCTGGGAAGCAGGAGGGAGCGAAGAGAGTTCAGGTTCCTGATGGCCTGATGAACGTAGCTGTTCAGCAGCCTTCTGGAGGGGGCCCGGAGGCTACGGTACCTTTTCCCCGAGGGCAGGTGGCTGAAAAGGGAGTGTAGGGGATGGGAGGGGTCGACTGTGATGTTGGTGGCTCTGCGGGTGAGGCGAGTGAGGTAAATGTCCCGGGGGGGGGCAGGGGGGGCACCAATGATCTTGCTGGTTGCATTCACTATGCGTTGTAGTGTCTTCTGGCAGGCGACAGTGCAGCTTCCATACCACACTGTGATGCAGTTAGTGAGGATGCTCTCAATGGTGCCCTGGTAGAAAGACTGCATGATGGGGGGTGGGACTCGTGCTCTCCTCAGTCTGCGGAGGAAACAGAGGTGAGTTTGGGCCTTCTTGGCCAGTGATGTGGTGTTGTTGAACCAGGTGAAGTCCTCAGAAATGTGCACCCCCAGGAACTTGGTGCTGTTCACCCTCTCCACAGCCGCACCGTCGATGATCTGAGAGGGGTACTGTGTGTGACCCCTGCTGAAGTCGACCACAATCTCCCTGGTTTTTCCCACGTTCAGGAAGAGGTTGTTGTCTTTAAAACTGGACCAGTTGGCTCACCTCATTTCTGTAGTTGGCCTCGTCGTTGTTGGTGATGAGGCCCACAATCATCGTGTTGTCTGCAAACTTGACGATGTGGTTGGTGTTGTAGGCTGGCACGCAGTCATGGGTCAGCAGGGTGAAGAGCAGCGGGATGAGCATGCACCCTTGTGGGGCCCCTGTGTACAGTGTGATGGTCTGGGAGGTGTTGCTGCCAACCCGCACGTTCTGTGGCTTCCCTGTGAGAAAGTCCAGCACCCAATTGCAGAGAGAGGTTTTAAGTCCTAAGTGTTTGAGTTTTTGTATCAGGTGCTGGTGGATGATTGTGCTAAATGCTGAGCTGAAGTCCAAGAACAGCATGCGCACGTACAAGTTTTTTGAATCCAGATTGGTGAGAGCTGGATGGAGAGCAGCAGCGATAGCATCTTCTGTGGATCTGTTCGACCTGTATGCAAACTGGAATGGGTCGTGAGAGGGAGGCAGGGTGGACTTGATGTGCTGCATGGCTAGCCGCTCAAAGCACTTCATTATAGTGGGGGTCAGTGCTACCGGCCGGTAATCATTGTAGCTGGATGGGACGGGCTTCTTCGGGACTGATATTATGGTGGCAGTCTTGAAGCATGTGAGGACAACAGCTTGAGACAGGGAGATGTTGAAGATGTCGGCCAGGATGTTCTTAAGCTCCTCTGCGCAGTCCTTCAGGACCCAGTATGTTGTCTGGGCCAGCTGCCTTACGTGGGTCGGTCCTGCAGACGGTCCCCTTCACGCTAGCCGGATCCAGACTTAAGGCCAGCTCATCCGGAGGAGGAGTAGTCTTCTGTGCTGGTCTGCTGTTTTGTGCTTCAAATCGGCCAAAGAAGTTGTTTAGATTGTTGAGCAGTGTGATGTCATTCGCACAGGTCTGAGGTGGAGGTTTGTAGTTGGTGAGGGTCTGTATGCCACGCCAGAGAGAACATGCATCTCTGGTGTTGCTGAAGTGTCCGGATATTTTCTTGCTGTCCTGTCGTTTTGCCTCCTTGATGCCACTGGACAGATTGGTCCTAGCTGTTGTTAGTCCTGCAGTGTCACCAGCCCTGAAGGCTGCATCTCAAGCCCTCAGGAATCTGTGGACCTCTGCTGTCATCCATGGTTTCTGGTTGCCACGAACAGTGATGGTCTTGCAGTGAGTAACATCATCAATGCATTTGGCTATGTATGCCACAACAACCTCAGTGTACTCCTCTAGGTTTGTGTGTCCATTGTGAGTGGCTGCATGCTTGAAAATGTCCCAGTTTGTGGTGCTGAAGCAGCCTTTCAGAGCATCCAAGGCCCCCTCTGGCCACACACGTTCTGGTTTCTTTGTAGGTCTAATGGCTCTCACTCTGGGTTTGTATGCCGGCCTTACTAGAACAGTGATGTGATCAGAGAGGCCCGGGGGGAGTATGCATTCACTGGCGCCAGTGGGCGGGACATACACGGCGGTAAGTAGAACCGATGAGATTTCTCTAGGTGTGTAAAAGGGTCTGCACTTGATTATCATAAACTCTACCAAATTACAGCAATATCTGTGGACAACAACAGAGTCACGGCACCAGGCATCATTGATGTACACACACACGCCTCCACCCCGGGTTTTTGCTCCTACCGTTAGCACTCTGTCGCTGCGATAGCGTGTTAGCCCCGCTAGGTGAACGGCAGAGTCTGGTATATTGTCGTTTAGCCACGTTTCCGTAAAGAAAAAAAAACACAGCAGTTCCGCACATCACGTTGTGTGGATCTCAGGAGCTGTATGTGGTCTATCTTGTTATCAAGTGAGCGCACGTTGGCCAGAATCAGTGAAGGGATTGGGGATTTGTGCAGGTTAGCAGTTAGCTTCGCCCGTATACCTCCGCGTTTACCTCACTTCCGTCTCCTCTCGCACCATGTATGGCGTCTCCATCTAGGATGAGACATGGCAATCGAGTCCGAAGATGTGGAGGACTGGTGGAGGATCCCTAGGCCACGTAGCTCTCTTTGCTGCCTTCATCTAAGACGTAATCTGTGGCTTTACTCCTTATCTCCAGAAGGCTGTGGCAACTGTAGCTTGTGCGCAACACTGCATGTGTACAATAAATGGTTTAGCAACACTAAGTGGCACAAAACACGAAAAATAGAAAACCTGAAGAGAGGAGAGAGAGAGGCTGCTGTGTGTTCCCGCGCTGCCATTTGCAAATGCACACAGGGACAAAGACCTTAATTTTTGAAGACATCCTGTGGTCTGATGAAACTAAAATTCAATTCAACTTTATTTATATAGCACCATATCACAACTATAGTCATCTCATAGCACTTTCAAATGTAGGGGAAACCCCACAAATGCAGAAAGACCCCAGCAATCAGGTGATCCCCTGTGAGCAAGCACTTGGCGACGGTGGAGAGGAAAAACTCCCTTTTAACAGGAAGAATCTTCTAGCAGAACTAGGCTCAGGGAGGGGCAGTCATCTGCTGTGACTGGCTGGGGGGTGAGGGGATAGAGAAGATGAAAAGAACAGACATAAAGAGAGCAAACATTAAAGGAAAGAAGCCAAGTACATTATTGGATGTCGCCTGGCAGTCTAAATCTATTAACAGCAAAGCAAAGGGAGGGTTAAGCGACACATGATCCCTCCCTAATCGGAGGCTATATTGAAGAGGAAGGTTTTTACCCTATTCTTAAAAACAGAAATTGAGTCTGACTCCCGAACCCAGATTGGTAATTGGTTCCATAGGAAAGGAGCTTGATAGCTGAAGGCTCTGCCTCCCATTGTACTTTTGGAGATTCTAGGTATTACAAGTAATCCAGCATTTTGGGAGCGTAGTGCTCTGTTAGGATGATAGGATAATATCAGATCTTTTATATAAAAAGGGGCCTGATTATTAAGAACTTTGTAAGTGAGAAGAAGGATTTTAAACTTAATTCTCAATGAAGGGAGGCCAGAACCGGAGCGATATGATCTCTCTTTATAGTACCTGTTAAAACTCTTGCAGCAGCATTTTGGATCAACTGAAGACTTTTTAAAGATATTTTAGGACAACCTGTTAATAAGGAGTTACAATAATCTAATCTAGAGCTTACAAAAGCGTGGATCAGTTTCTCAGCATCACTCAGAAACAAGATGCTCCTAATCTTGGCAATATTACACAGATGATAGAAGGCAGTCTTAGAAACTAATTTAATATGCAAGTTAAAAAACAGATCTGATCAAAAATAACTCCAAGGTTCCTTATAGAACTATTCAGAGAGAGAATAGCCGCATCCAAATTAAGAGTTTTATTTGGAAAGGTATTTCTAAGTTTTTTGGACCAACAAGAATGACTTCAGTCTTATCTGGGTTTAATAGCAGAAAATTACAAGTCATTCAAGCTTTGATTTCCTTAAGACAGGCATCTAACTTGGCTAATTGATTACTATCATCAGGCTTCATTGACAGGTATAATTGTGTGTCGTCTGCATAACAATGAAAATGTATACAATGCTTTCTAATGATGTTGCCTAACGGAAGCATCGTCGTCGGCCTCCGTCGGTCTATGATGACCATGGAAGAGAATCCTAAACGTCTACTCTGCTGGAACAGCACCGCCCGTGGCTGAACAGGCCGATGTGCGAATGACAGTCCCTGTCACACAGGTCACACTTGTGGGTGGTCTCCGTGCTGCTGGGTCTGTGGCGGTTCTTCCTGCGGGTCCTTTTTTCATCTGCTGCAGCAGTCAGTCTCTCTTCACCCGCCTTGAGCTGTCTGGTCAGGGTGCCTCTCCATTTGGAGCGGTCCGTTGCAAGGTCCTCCCAGCGCTCTGTGTTGATATCCAGGGCCTTCATGTCTCTCTTGCAGACATCTCTAAAGCGCAGCTGTGGGCGGCCAACGTCTCTCCTGCCAGTTGCCAGTTCTCCATAGAGGACGTCTTTGGGGATTCTGCCATCCTCCATACGGTGAACGTGGCCTAGCCAGCGGAGCCTGTGCTGCCTGAGTAGAGTGAACATGGAGGGAAGGCCGGCGCGGGACAGAACTTCTGTGTTGGGCACTTTGTCCTGCCAGGATATGTCCAGGATGTGGCGAATGCAGCGCAAGTGGAAGGAGTTCAGTCTCTTTTCCTGCCGGGCGTATGTTGTCCACGTCTCACTCCCATAGAGCAGTGTGCTGATGACGCAGGCGTTGTACACTGCCATCTTCGTCTTGACAGAGAGTTTGGGATTCTCCCACACTCGTGTGGTGAGGCGAGCGAGTGTGAAGGCTGATTTTCCAATCCTCTTGTTGATCTCTGTATCAAGGGAGAGGTTGTTGCTGATCGTGGACCCCAGGTACGTGAACTGATTCATGACCTCCAGCTTGTAGTCATCAATGGTGATGGTTGGTGGTGCTTCCGTGCCTTGCGCCAAGACGTTAGTCTTCTTCAGGCTGATGGTAAGCCCGAAGTCCTTGCATGCCTGGGAGAAGCGGTCCATCAGGGTCTGAAGCTCCTGCTGTGTGTGGGTTGCGACTGCAGCGTCGTCTGCGAACAGCATGTCTCTGATTAGAGCCTCGCGTACTTTGGTTCTGGCTTTCAGGCGGGCGAGGTTGAAAAGCCTGCCGTCAGATCTTGTGTGCAGGTAGATTCCCTCTGTTGTTGTGCTGAAGGCATGCCTCAGGAGCATAGCAAAGAAAATCCCAAAGAGGGTTGGCGCAAGTACACAGCCCTGTTTCACTCCGCTGCGTATGTTGAATGGCTCTGAGACGTTGCCATCGTGCTGCACTATCCCCTGCATGTTGGTGTGAAACGATTCGATGAGGCTTTGCAACTTTGGTGGGCATCCTATCTTTGGCAGGATCTTGAAAAGGCCCTCTCTGCTGACCAGATCGAACGCTTTGGTGAGGTCGATGAAGGCGACGTACAGAGGCATGTTCTGTTCTCTGCATTTCTCCTGGAGTTGGCGGATGGAGAATATCATGTCTACCGTCGATCGCTCAGCGCGGAAGCCACACTGAGACTCGGGGTAGACACGTTCGGCAAGCTTCTGTAGACGAACGAGAACAACTCATGCGTAGACTTTGCCAACAACGCTGAGGAGGGAAATGCCCCTGTAGTTGTTGCAGTCGCTTCTCTCCCCTTTGTTTTTGTAGAGGGTGATGATCTTGGCGTCCCTCATGTCCTGTGGTACGGCACCTTCCTTCCAGCACTGGCAGAGGACGTCATGCAATGGCAGCAGTAGGGCGGTCTTGCAGTGCTTGATCAGGTCAGGGGGTATGCCGTCGTTGCCGGGTGCCTTGCCAGTGGCCAAGCTATCAATGGCGTTACTGAGTTCGTCGATGGTTGGCTCGGCGTCAAGTTCGTCCATGGATGGCAGGCAGTCGATGGCATCAAGGGCTGACGGTGTCACGGTGTTCTGTCTAGAGTAGAGGTCGGAGTAGTGTTCCACCCATCTCTCCATCTACTTGTTCTTCTCTGTGATCATCTCCCCAGTGGAGGATTTGAGGGGGGCCGTCTTGCTCTGAGCCGGACCAAGTGCTTTCTTGATGCCATCGTACATACCACGGATGTTCCCTGTTATGGCAGCGGTTTGAATGTCTTGGCTGAGCTGAGTCCAGTACTCGTTGGCACAGCGCCGAGCAGTCTGCTGAACTTTGCTTCTCGCAGCCCTGAGAATCTGGAGATTCTTCTCGTTTGGGTACTTCTTGTACTCAGCAAGTGCTGAGCGCTTGGCTTCAATGACGGGGGTCATCTCGGTCAACTTGGCATCAAACCAGTCCTGTGACTTCGAGGTCTTCCTCCCAAAGGTAGCCAAGGCTGTGCAGTAAATGGTGTTTCACAGCTCTTCCCACTTCTGCTTTGCAGATTCTCCTCCTTGTGGTACACCAAGTTCCTTCTCAAAGGTGGAGGCAAACTGCTCAACAAGTTCTGGTTGGGCCATCTTGCTGGTGTCAATCCGTGCCTTTCCAGGTTGTCTAGCACGATGGAATTTCTTCAGCTGCAGCTTGACCTTGCAACACACCAGTGAATGGTCTGTGTTGCAATCTGCACTCTGGAACGAACGGGTGATTAGCACGTTCTTCAGTGAGGTGCGCCTGGTCAGGATCAAGTCTAGCTGGTGCCAGTGCTTTGAGCGCGGATGTTGCCAGGAAACCTTGTGTTGGGGCTTGGTCTTGAAGAACAAGTTTGTGATGCACAGATCATGATATGTGCAGAACTCGAGCAGCCGCTGTCCATTGTCGTTCATTCTGCCCACGCCAAAAGGTCCAAGACAGGAGGGCCAGGAGTCGTGGTCAGCACCCACTCTGGCATTGAAGTCTCCAAGGAGAATGAGTTGTTCAGAGTTGGGGATGATCCTGACAGTTGTTGCGAGATTCTCGTAGAACTCGTCTTTTGCCTCTGGTGTGGCTGTCTGTGTTGGGGCATACACACTGACGAGGGTGACTGAGCCTTCAGTGGTGTTCAGGCGGAGGGTGAGGAGTCGTGCAGAGCCAGTGCTGCCCGGTTCCACCATCTTCAGCAAAGTGTTCTTCACTGCGAAGCCCACTCCGTGTTCCCTGTGTTTGTCACTGCCCTTTCCCTGCCAGTAGAACGTGTAGTCCTTCTCTCTCAGTGTGCCTGCATCAGCTAACCGTGTTTCCTGGAGAGTGGCGATATCCACTCCCAGTCTCTTCAGCTCATTATTGATGATGGCAGTCTTCCTGGTGTCGTTGATGTCCTTTAGGTTAGCAGCGAGTCCTGTCATCATAGTGCGGACGTTCCAAGTTCCCAGTTTTAGAGTTGGTCTCTTTTGTTTTATTGTCTTGCCTGGTGCGAAGGTTCTCAGCCTGCTGTTTGGATTTCTCCTTATCCCCATGCACCCAATGAGGAAAGCAAGCTGTGGCGGGACAACACCTTATTGGCTGGGGGCTGCCCAGCTTGAGGCGGGCGGTAGCTGTCCAGTGAGATCTGATGATCCCTCCCACCGTCGGGAACAACCCCTGGCGCCACGCTCTACGCCAATTGAGCAGTGGCTTATAACCGGTAACTGTCATTCCCCGTGTTTTGTCTACGTCAAAGGCGAAGCTGGAGTGTCCTCTCCAGTGATCCGGTGTTCTACCTTCCAGCGTTGGCCGTTGGTAGGACTCAAGCCTGGGCAGGAAGATATGGAGGACAAGATGTTGCCCATGCAGCATGTCCCCCCTCTCCACGTCACTGATGAATCCAAAGGAACAGCAGGGCTGCTACAGTTTGGCACCAGCGCCGTTGCAGGAGCTGCCAGAACGATGTTGAGCACAACATAGAACTGCTTTAGGGGCTCCGACTCCGGATTTTTCCTCAGGGTTGACTCCCGAAGCCTTTCCCATGACCGGGTATGCCGCAAGGCAGCAGAGGTTTGAAATCAGGGTTTACCTTCCCCTAGATGGGCTACCTTCCCAGGTTGACGAGCCACCATCTACCCGAAGCATCTGGTTTTAAGGCGCCAGAGATCCGCCCTCGCCCCTTCTCCTATTAGTAAAAGCAGTTCCGCCGGGCTTAGAGACTAAACCACACGGGCAGGCTAGGAGTTGGACTTAGTTGTCAGAGGCTTTTCGAGACGCACGCCATAAGGAGCATTTTATGAGCACTGGGAGCTTAACCCCAGTGCCGCTCCTGGCTATGACAACCTTGGAACCAAAAAGAGTAGGGCCTAACACAGATCCCTGTGGAACTCCATAACTGAGCTTAGAGTTGGAAGAAAACTCATTACTGATATGAACAAACTGAAGTGTATCGGACAAATAAGATCTAAACCACTGCAACTGCAGTGAAGTTCCATTTAGTCCAACATAGTGTTCTAATCTATCAAGTAGAATATCATGGTTGATAGAATCAAAGGCTGCACTAAGATCTAAAAGGACAAGTACAGAAACGAGTCCATTATCAGATGTGATAAGGAGGTCATTAGTGACCTTCACTAAGGCTGTTTCAGTACTATGACGAATTCTGAACGAAGATTGAAACTCTTCAAATAAACCATTTCCCTGCAAGTGGTCAAATAATTGCGTAGCAATAACTCTTTCTAAGATTTTTGAAATGAAAGGCAGATTCAGGATTGGTCGATAGTTAGCTAAAACTCCTGGATCGAGCGTTGGCTTTTTGAGTAAGGGTTTAATTACAGCAATTTTAAAAGCCTGAGGTACATGACCTTGACATGATTTCTGGCCCAGGAAACACGCACACAGGCTCGGGTGAGATTTAAGAGTTTTATTCAGCAACAGGTGTATGTATGCGTGAGTGGGAAATGTAAATGTTCTCTTGGGGACAAGAAAGCACCGAGGGCAGAACAGACACCGTACAGCCAGGCAACCTTGCAGATGTATTGGTGACTGGCGTTGGCAAGAGGAGCTCCCGCCTGGGAGATAGCGCCCTGCTGCGCTCAATGGAGTGAGACTAGCGAGGAGAGGCGATGAAGAGATAATTCTGCCGCCAGGAGGATCCACCTGTGCACAGGGGAAGAACTTTGGAGAACAGGTAAGAGAACCTTACGTGAGGATGACGAGTTGTGGCGTTGGCCGAGAGGAGTAGGCAAACGCAAAGCTTGAGCGTGGAGATGAGCTGACGGATCCAGGCCGAGGCTGCGGGCAGAGCAGGTTAAGTAGGGGCAGCCTGATGAAGCACAGGTGTGCGCACGGCTGGAGCGGATGACAGGCAGGAGCGAGTTGTGACAGTACTCCCCCCCCCCCCCCGAGCAGCGCCTCCTGGCACTGGCTTGTCAGGGTGCGCCTGATGGAACACCTCAACGAGCTGCTTGTCCAGCACGAAGGAGGGGCGCACCCAGCATCTGTGCTCTGGGCCATAACCCTCCCAGTCCACCAAATACTGCAACCCCCGGCCCTGACGTCGTGACTCCAAGATAGCAGTGACACTCCACGCCGGGTGTCCATCGATCATTCTAGGGGGGCGGGACCCTGGGAGGAGGACAGAGAGGATTAGACATCACAGGTTTGACCTGAGAAACGTGAAATGTGGGATGAACACGGGGGGGAGGGGGGGAGCGCCAAACGCACAGCCACCGGGTTAACCACCTTTGTAACAGGATAAGGTCCAACGAAACGCTGAGCCAGTTTCTTCTTCTCCCCCTTCAGGTTAATATTCTGGGCTGACAACCATACCTGTTGACCCACCTGGTAGTGTGGCGCAGGCCTCCTGCGGCGATTAGCAGACTTGGCGTTGCGCGATGCCGCGAGTACCAGGGCCTGGCGCATCTTAGTCCATAGCTGTCGACACCGTCTCAAGTGGGCCTGGATGGAGGGGACTGCCACCTCACCTTCTTCCTCAGGGAACAGCAGGGGATCGTAACCTAGAGATGCCCGAAAAGGGGACATCCCAATGGCTGAGGACAAAGTGGAGTTATGGGCATACTCCACCCAGGGAAGATGAATGCTCCAGGAAGAGAGGCTGGAGGAGGTGACGCAGCACAGAGCAGCCTCCAGCTCCTGGTTGGAGCGCTTGCACTGCCCATTAGATTGAGGATGATGTCCCAAAGACAGGCTAACCGTGGCCCCCAGAGCGTTACAGAAGCTCCTCCAGACTTTGGACACGAATTGTGGCCCTCTATCAGAGACAATGTCAGCTGGGATGCCATGCAGCCTGACCACATGCTGCACCAACAGATCGGCCGTCTCGCGCGCCGAGGGAAGCCCGGGGAGAGGTACAAAGTGGGCCGCCTTGGAGAACCGATCCACAATGGTCAAGATGGTATTATATGAGTTGGAGACAGGCAGGCCGGTGACAAAGTCCAAGGCAATGTGTGACCAGGGCCTCCCGGGGACCGGCAAGGGGTGGAGAAGACCCGCAGGGGGAGCATTAGACGACTTATTCATGGCACACTGAGGGCAGGCGCGCACATAGTTGGAGACGTCCTCCCAGAGCCCGGGCCACCAAAAGGACCGCTGGAGAAGATCCACAGACCGGGAGACACCAGGGTGGCAAGCGAGCTTGGAAGTATGAGCCCAGTGAATGACGTCACCTCGGACTGATGAGGGCACAAACAATTTCCCCGCTGGCCCGCCGCCAGGATCGGGTTCGGACTCCAGTGCCTTCAGGACTCTATCTCTGATGGACCAGGAAACAGCCCCCACAACGCATGAAGCAGGAACAACGGTATGGACCCCCTCTTCTGGTGCTTCAGGAGCGAACAGCCTGGACAACGCGTCTGACTTCTTATTCTTGGAAGCCGGGCGGTAAGTAATGGTGAACCTGAACCTAGCAAAGAACAGCGACCAGCGCGCCTGGCGGGCATTCAGGCACTTGGCCGTCCTGATGTATTCCAAGTTCTTATGGTCGGTCCAGACCATGAAAGGCTGAGCTGCCCCCTCCAACCAGTGACGCCACTCCTGCAGCGCGAGCTTCACGGCCAGGAGCTCTCTGTCGCCGATGTCATAATTATGCTCGGCCGAGGAGAGACGCTTGGAGTAGAAGGCGCAGGGGTGCAGCGCCCCGTCCGTCGGGGAGCGCTGAGACAAAACCGCCCCGACCCCAGTGTCAGACGCATCCACCTCGACAAAACACTGTCGCTCTGGATCCACAAGAGAAAGGACCCGGGAGGATGCGAATTCCTTTTTAAGGGTCTCGAAGGCCGTCTCTGCTTCCGTCGTCCACTGAAAACGTACCTTAGGCGAGGTGAGGCGGGTCAAAGGGGGGGTGATGGAACTGTAACCAGGAACAAAGCGGCGATAAAAATTAGCAAACCCCAAGAATTGCTCAACCTGCTTCTTCGAAGAGGGGTAGGCCACTCGACCACTGCTTTAACCTTGGCTGGGTCGGAGAGGAGCTGATTGTGCGAGACAATAAAGCCCAGGAAGGAGGTAGTATTGGTGAAAAATTCGCACTTTTCAGCTTTAACGTACAGTTTATTCTCCAAAAGGTGTTGAAAGACCCGCCTCACATGGACCAGATGCTCCTCCCGAGACCGGGAGAAGATCAAAATATCATCCAGGTAGACAAAAACGAAGACCCCCAGGAAATCACGAAGGACATCATTGATCAGGCATTGGAAGACAGCAGGAGCGTTGGTGAGCCCAAACGGCATGACAAGATATTCAAAGTGGCCGCTGGGCGTTCAGAAGACCGTCTTCCACTCGTCACCCTCCCGGATCCGGATGAGGTGATAAGCACTGCTGAGGTCCAACTTGGAGAACCAGGACGCCCCCTGGAGGGAATTGAAGGCTGAGTCCATAAGTGGCAGCGTATAACGATCCTTAACAGTGATGTCATTAAGGGCCCTAAAGTCAATACATGGCCTTAAGGACCTGTCCTTCTTCGCCACTAAAAAGAACCCAGCACCCAGGGGGGATGAAGAGGGGCGAATAATTCCGGCACTGAGGGATTCCCGAATATAGGTGTCCATGGCCTCCCGTTCTGGGGCAGACAGGCTATAAAGGCGACCAGATGGAAGGGGCGCCCCCTGCAGGAGATCAATGGCACAGTCATACGGGCGATGGGGTGGGAGGGATAACGCCTTCGACTTGCTGAAAACCAGACCCAGGTCGTGAAACTCCGGTGGCACTGCAGAGAGGTCCGGCGGGGCGGGGCCAAGGGCGGGTGCAGGCACAGACGGGGCACAGGCTGCAGACTGGAGGCAGGTTCCCAAACAAAAAGTGCTCCAAGATAGGATGCAACCGGTCTGCCAATCAAACACAGGGTTGTGGAGGCGTAGCCATGAGTAGCCTAAGATGATGGGCGCCGCAGAGGTGGGAAGGACATAAAAGCTAAGGTCCTTACGATGATTGCCAGAGATAATGACGGAGATGGGCTTGGTAATATGAGTGACTTTCTCCAGGGGAAAACTGGTAAGAGTGACGAGATGAAGGGGAGTGGGCAAGGCTTGGCATTGGATGCCCAGGCGGGTTGCCAGACTCTTAGAAATAAAACATTGTTTGGCCCCCGAGTCCACCAGTGCGTGAGATGCATGACCAATGGAGTTGTGGCAGAGTCTAATTTGAACCTGACATTTTGAGAGGGGATTTGACTGGGTAGGGTCCGCGAGGCCCCCTACAGTGACTCGTGGACCTCCCCTTTTGGCTTCACCGGGCAGACTTCCACGGGATGTTGGTCGTCTCCGCAATACATGCAGAGACCCAACTCCCGGCGGCGCTGTTTCTCCGCTAAAGAAAGTCTAGCCCGCCCGATGATCATAGCGTCGGGATCGTCGGCAACCTCCGGAGGAGGCAACACCAGGGGGCGAGACTGAGGAGCGCGGATAGGAGTTCCGCGCGGGCGGCTGAAAGATTTCCGCTCGGCGGCCCGTTCCCTCAGCCTGTTATCCAAACTAATGGCCAACGAAATTAACTCTGGCAGCCGATCCGGCTGGTCCCGGCTGGCCAGTTCATCCCGCAAATCAGAATTAAGACTCTGGATGAATAGGCTGCAAAGGGCAGCATCACACCAACCAACCTCTTCCGCCGCCACCCGGAAGTCGACAGCGTAGTTAGCCGCTAAGTGGCTACCCTGGCGAAGGCTAAGTAGCCACTCAGCTAACACGCTATCGTGATCCGAATGATCAAAGACCTCGAAAAAATCTTGCACGAACTGGGTATAGGTCAAGGTTGCGTAGCTGGGCTTCGCCATAACGGCGTAAGTCCAGGCTAACGCTCGCCCTTCCAGAAGATTAGAAACGTACCCAGTTCGGCTTTGGTCTGACGGAAAGTCCCCGGGCATGCGCTGGAACACGTCTCACACTGTAGAATAAATCCGCGCGCTCTGCTGAGCTTTCCGCTAAAGCGCGCTGGAGTGGGAATAGGAGTGAGACGGGTTGGCGGACCCGGGGCAGAGAAGCTGGCCTGAGGGGCGGGAGGAACTGGCCCGCCGAGCTGAGATGAAGGGAGCGCCTGCGGAGGATCGAGGCGATCCAACCGGCTAGTAATGGAGGTTAGCTGATTAAGGATAACCTGTTGTTGATGAACAATTAAGTCCACCCGAGCCTCGAGATTGGAAAGTCGGTGTACGTACCCGCTGTTCGCTGGGCCACTGGGCTGGAGCCGTACTGACATGATTTCTGGCCCAGGAAACACGCACACAGGCTCGGGTGAGATTTAAGAGTTTTATTCAGCAACAGGTGTATGTATGCGTGAGTGGGAAATGTAAATGTTCTCTTGGGGACAGGAAAGCACCGAGGGCAGAACAGACACCGTACAGCTAGGCAACCTTGCAGATGTATTGGTGACTGGCGTTGGCAAGAGGAGCTCCCGCCTGGGAGACAGCGCCCTGCTGTGCTCGATGGAGTGAGACTAGCGAGGAGAGGCGATGAAGAGATAATTCCGCCGCCAGGAGGATCCACCTGTGCACAGGGGAAGAACTTTGGAGAACAGGTAAGAGAACCTTACGTGAGGATGACGAGTTGCGGCGTTGGCCGAGAGGAGTAGGCAAACGCAAAGCTTGAGCGTGGAGATGAGCTGACGGCTCCAGGCCGAGGCTGCGGGCAGAGCAGGTTAAGTAGGGGCAGCCTGATGAAGCACAGGTGTGCGCACGGCTGGAGCGGATGACAGGCGGGAGCGAGTTGTGACAGACCTATAGTTAAAGAAGAATTGATTATTTGAAGAATACGGCTACCAATAAATGGGAAGACTTTTTTAAATAGGCTGGTAGAAATAGGGTCTAAAAGACAAGTTGAAGGCTTGGATGAGGAGATTATTTTATCTAACTCTAAAAGGTCAATTGGAGTAAACTTATCCAAGCAGATATCAACTGAAGGAGTTGTAGTAGCTGCTGTACTTAAGTTTACGGTGGGAAGAATCTGACTGATTTTATCTCTAATGGATAAAATTTTATGATTGAAAAAATTCAAAAAGTCCTGATTAGTAAGCTCTAGGGGGATGTGAGGATTGACAGAGTCCTGACTCTTTGTCAGCCTGGCTGCAGTGCTGAAAAGAAACCTGGGATTATTCTTATTCCCTTCTATTAATGCAGAGTAATAATTTGTTCTAGCTTTTCTAAGAGATTTTTTATAAATTAAGAGATGATTTCTCCAAGCTAAATAGAGTTCATCTAAATTAGTGGAATGCCATTTTCTTTCTAATTGACGAGTCTTCTGTTTTAAGCTACAAGTTTCTGTGTTAAACCAAGGGGTTAGAAATCTCTGATTAGACTTTTTCTTTTTTAAAGGGGCGACCAAGTCTAGAGTCTGATGCAGAGAGGCTGTAACACTATTTTCCATACTATCAATTACAGAAGGAGCAAGCTCTCCATCTTTTATTTCCGTTGTGTTGACACATGACATAGAGGAGACAATCTGCATAAATTTAGTAACGACATCATCTGAAAGACATCTGCTGTAGTAGTATTTTTCTTTAGGAGTCAAATAGTCAGAAATAGTGAAATCAAAGGTTAACAGACAATGGTCTGACAGTACAAGATTATGAGGAGACACTACCAGATTTTCTATTTCTATGCCATGAGTCAGAACAAGGTCCAATGTGTGGTGGAGATAATGGGTAGAATTTTCTACTTTCTGGGAAAACCCCATTGAGTCTAATATTGAATTGAATGCCTTATTAAGACAGTCACTATCTACATCAACATGTATATTAAAATCCCCTACTATAGTTATTCTATCTGATTTCAGCACTAAATCAGCTAAGAATTCAGCAAATTCAGATAAAAACTCTGAGTAGGCTGAGGGAGGATGGTAAACTATAGCAAAGAAAACTGAGTTTAAGCTAAGATTGCTAACATGCCCCATACTGAGGACCAGGCCCTCAAAGGAATTAAAACATGATTTTTGCTTTACATTAACTAGTAATTTAGAATGGTAAATTGCCGCTACTCCACCTCCACGACCAGCACTTTTGGGATTATGATAGTTTAGATGATAACCAGAGAGAGTTGATTCATTTAAACCAACATAATCATCTTGACCTAACCAAGTCTCTGTAAGGGATATTAAATTGATCTGATGATCAATTAACAGATCATGGACTAGTAGAGACTTGGGAGTTAGAGACCTAATATTTAACAAACCGCATTTAATTTTTAAATTATGAGGAGGAAGAGAGGCCAAATCATTAAATTTAGAGACTTGATGTTTAATTTGAGTTTTACCAACTTTTTGTTTAATCACTTTGGGATGATTATACATTATATTTTTATTAACTTTGGGGGGAGTAGACAAAGGTTCTCTGAGGGGGAAGACAGGGGCTAAGTTGAGGGATGGCGGTTGAGGAGGAGCTGCAGAAAGGCGTGTATTTATCAAATTATGTTGTATTTGTCTTGGGTTATAATATTTTGGGTAACGGGAGACAGCACAATCTCTATGGGGTTATAAATTGAAGACTGATCTAAACAGTGAGGATTATTTGGATTAATAGCATTAATATGAGAAGTGGAAGCAAAGAAGGGCTGGTTGGCAGACCCAGGAACTTCGGGGTGAGTTAACGCACCAAATTTCAGTCACTGTACTAAAAAACACTGAATGGAATAGAACAGATTGTCCCTTAACTTATACCGGAGTGGTGGCTCAGTTGGTAGAGCATCCGCCCCACACCCGGGAGGCAGGGGTTCAAATCCCAGCCGGGTCATGCCGAAGACCATATAAAAGTGGAACTTCCTGCCGTCCAGCTTGGTGCTTAGTAATAATGGAATGGAGGAGGGAAATCTGTGGCGGTGCCTTGCATGGCAACGGCCCTTCTGATTCTACTACGGGGTGTGTGTGATTTACACTGTAGATAGGATAAAGCACAATTTCGTTCGACTGTACATGATTGGTTGTATGGTTGAATGACAATAAAGGGTGATTTAATTTAATTTAATTAAAACATGTGCACCAAGTCTATTTGGATGGATGCCACCTGGCCTCATAAATGGTGGGTGGTTCCAAAACAGGTTGAAATTGTCTACAAAACCAGTGTTAAAAGTAAGACGTGTTGAACACAGCCAGATATTAAGGCTGAGAGTTCTGCTTAAATAATTGCAACCTTATCTGAAAGGTGCCAATGGCCCAGAAATAAACACACGTCTGCCACAGTTCATAAGAGTGGACAGAAGGCTCTTGAAGTCACTCTTTAAGATCTCCAACGCTCCATCTGGGATGTTGTTGCATCCAACATGTACAATGACAGTTTTAAGATAAGATAAGATAAGATAAGCCTTTATTAGTCCCACAATGGGGAAATTCCAGGATTGCAACAGCATAGGGATAGCAACACTCAGAGCAACAATCAGAAGGCAAGAAAAAACAACATCTAGTAAACATATGTCCATATTACTATAAATGTATATATATATAGACACACAGTGCAGAGCATTATGGCTGGTGAATGTGCAGCAGAAAGTCTAAGCTCTCTCTCCGCGGATGCAGCGGGCCAGCTGGAAGTCTTTGGGCATGATGGTGACCCCCTTAGCGAAGAAGAGACCACCAGGTGGGCCTCGCTGATCTCCTGCAGAGCCATGACGGCGAAGCTCAGGAAACGCAGGACGGTCTTGAAGTCCTGAGCGATCTCCCTCACCAGGCGCTGGACGGGCAGCTTACGGATGAGCAGCTCCGTGGATTTCTGGCAGCGACAGATCTCTCTCAGAGCCACGGGCCTGTGACGGCGAGGCTTCTTCACTCTGCCGGTGGCCGGAGCGCCTCTCCGAGCAGCCCTGGTGGCTAGCTGTCTCCTGCGGGGGGGGGGGGGGGGGGGCTTCTTCCTCCAGTAGATTTTACGGGCGGTCTGCTTGGTTCTTGCCATCGCTCTTTATTATTCTGTCTTATATTTCTTTCACGCCGCCTAAACTCCAGCCCGGCACCCGCGTCATTTTCGCTACAGCTCCCGGTATGTCGAGTTTCCCATTAGCACCGGGCGGCGGCCAAGTGCTAGCTAGCACTAGCTCCTCCCCGCTGTAACGTCTCCCGCTGCAAACCGTGGCTCCGTCCGCCGACCCGGGAGACCCCTGGGGTGATCCGTGCGTCCGTGATATATATACAGAGTGAAAGGTGTAGAAAGAAGAAGGAAGATAAAAAAAAAAAGGCTGTTGCAACAGGCAGCCGACTCGTGTGGCGCCGCCGGTCCGGCGGAACCGGAACCGGTGGGTTTAGTGGGTTTAGTGGGTTTAGTGTGGGAGAATTCATTTAATAGGTCAGGGGTAAGAGCCTCAATGTCTGAGACTTTAGCCCCAGGGAAAAATTTAGTGACACAGTATCTGCTTCTGACGTTCCTCATAATCGAATCACCAATTACCAACATTGTCTGGGGAGGCCTTACTGGTGGCTTCTGAAATGGTGGATAATTTTGCTCTTGTTGTGATGGCGGGGTGATGCGCTCTGTTCTTTTTGGAGCTGGTGTATAGTTTGGCACACCTAAAGTAGCTTTATTCCGGGGCTTGTGGATTTGGGCCGCTGCTGAAGGAGGAGGGGCAGCCATGGGAGGATGATCGATGTCCAGGTGGGAAAAATCTTCCAGGGAAAGGATGCCAAATCTGTTTTCCAGTAACAAGGGAAGAGAGGAAGTGCGGCCATGTCTGGTCAATCCCCGATGTTTGGTAGTTGGCCCAACCAAGGTCCAGGGCACGCATTGAGGATGTGAAAAACCACCTGGAGCTTTGGGTTTAGCTCCGAGTTGAAGCCAGTGTTTATTGCTGGGGTCCTGGACAGCTGAGGAGACCGGAGCAGGGGTGGAAGCGGATGGCGATGTGCTAAATTCACCCAGGTAAGTAGCCGTCTCTGCCAGCTGCGAGTCGGTTGCCGGGGCTGATGTCTGCCCTAGAATTATAGTATCTAGGTGGTCTTCAGCCTCCCAAATCTTATAGAGGTTGGAGAGTCTCAATTCCAACTCAGAAACCTTCTTAAGGAGGGACACACAGCTGACACATGTTGGGGATAGAGTCATGACGTTCCAGGCGAGAAGTGGCTTGCTAGCTAGCTAAAAACAGCTAAGAACAGCTAAAAACAGGTTAGCCTAGCCTGGTGAAACAGCCCTGCCCGGGGTCTGATTCACCAGTGTGCCTGATCGGGCTTTCTGCTAGGCCAACACTAAACTAACACTAAGTAAAAAGCTAATATCAGTAAAAAGAGATAAGAAGTTAATAAAAACAAACAAAAGCCAACAAGATAACGCTTTGACGCAACGTGATGTTTACAGACGCCGACACATGCGCAGTACTTAGTAATGACTTCAGTCATTACTTCAGTCACATTGAACTGTTTGGCTAAAATGACCATTTGACATTTGGAGGAAAAAGGGGGAAGCTTGCAAGCCTGAGAACACCATCCCAACTGTGAAGTATGGGGATGGCAGCATCATGTTGTGGGGGTGTTTTGCTTCAGGAGGGACTGGTGCACTTCACAAAATAGATGACATCATGAGGAAAGAACATTATGTGGAAATACTGAAGCAGCATCTCAAGACATCAGCCAGGAAGTTAAAGCTTGGGTGAAAATGGGTGTTCCAAATGGACAATGACCCTAAGTATACTGCCAAATTAGTTACAAAGTGGGTTAAGGACAACAAAGTCAATGCTTTGGAGTGGCCACCACAAAGCCCTGATCTCAATCCCATAGAAAATTTGTGAGCAGAGCTTAAAAAAACGTGCGAGCAAGGCGGCCTACAAACCTGACTCAATTACACCAGTTCTGTCAGTCCTTAAACCTTCATCAAGCAAAAATATCTGTTAATATAGCCACAAGCTGCACGGTGGCGCAGTGGTTTAGCTCGGCCGGGGGATCGCGGGGATCATGAGGTCGTGGGTTCGATCCCAGCCCCCGACCAACAGTGAGCTGTGTGGAGTTTGCATGTTCTCCCTGTGTCGCGTGGGTTTACTCCAGGATTTCTCCGGTTTCCTCCCGCATACCAAAAACATGTAGGTTTAGGGTGCTCGCGCACGCAGCGACCAGCAGCCGGTGGCTTGTCACCAGACTGCAAACCAAATCTACCTACGGGTACAAATAAGTAACAAAAAAAAAACAGCAATCATAGGGTTCCAAACAGCTGTAGACTTCAAGGTTTTGTAGTTACCATCAGCATTTAAAGCTTAAGGTGCAGACTTCCCTGGGATTTGAACTTTGGTCCTCCAGCATAGCATGTCAGTGCCTTGATTTCATCTCTGTGGGAGAGTTTCTGACCTGACTGTAAAATTTCACATTTCTACATCTTATGGTTTTTGTGACAATTGCACTTTTAGTGGAGAAAAAGAAAGTTTCCTGCAGTTGTATTGCTTGGAACCCTAAATATACAATTTACAGTAAGAAACTTAAAAGTGAATACAATGACTACAAGGAACAACTGTTAAAGATATGAGTTTGGGTCAGCATTGAATGAAATGACTGGTCTGTGTAAATAAACACACTTGTGACTGAACAAAGAGTAGGTGGCAGCGCTCCAGTGTCACACAGTTTAAAGCAGATAAGAGAGTTACCATACTCACCTAGTGCTCTGAACATTCGTTTGATCAGAGCACTTTGTGCTTTCCACTTGCAACTCAGGTGCTATCCCTCTCACACGTACACGCAAATCTCCTTATGCTGTCACAGATTGTGTCCTGGCTCTGTCATTGTCTCTTTTCTTCTTTGGACTTTAACCTCCAATTTTCTCTTATGACGTCCTGCAGCTTGTCTGAGCTCAGCTCACTGGTACTCACTTATTTTTGCTCCATCTCCAGAGATTTCCTCTGCCTTGTTCTCTCTGTCAAGGCCCCCATGAGGCACCTGTGTGGTTTACACTGCAATAATTAAACCCTTGGTGATGTGAAGGTAACCAGGAGATCCACAAGACCGAAAATGACAGATTGGAGTCTCTCAATCATGACTTGCACTGCAAATTATGTTATTACAGCTCCTCACAGTCAGCATGTGTGGATTTGGTGGAGATTATTGAAAGGGTCATGAAAAGTTAAAGTGCCAAAATAATAATTCTGTAGGTAATCTCCCATTATGCTCTACACATGTTTTGTTTGCAGCCTTATGAACAAATATGTCAAAAGTGTTAAACTACAAACTGACGTGTTAAGCAATCTCAATCTGATAAACAGGAATAAGATGTAGCCTCAGAGCCCTCTTCTCTTTCTCCATTCTATTAGTCTGGTCTATTGCATTAGTTACTCACCCAAATTAACACTCACACACACACATTTCATAATACATCTTAGGGGATAGTTAACGTGAATAGCAGATGGCATGTTCACGTCAGAGGTAAACTGGCCAATCAGACGGTTGCATACAAGTCCATCCTATTGTATGGGGTTGGCCCAACCCACGAAATCAAATGAAAGTTGCACCCGGAGGTAGGGATCAGTCTGACGACGTTCCTGAGGGAGCTGCGTCCCACTGAACCCAGCGCTACTTACTTTACATGTGACCTCTGAATTAAATGTTGCATTGTAGAGCGTGTAAATGAAGAGGCAGATTTGTTTCAGACGCTTTATTACACACTCTCACATTCTCAATCATAGACAGAATAACATTCCAGTAGAAGCTCCTCTCTTAAATATCATGGCATTCTTCTAGAATCTTCACACACACAAAGGATGACCTTCGAGTCACATTGCATTCAACCCACTCATCCTTAACACCTCCCTGTTATCTCACTAGGGAACCCCTGCTCTTTGTTCCTGTCTGAGATGGTACACAATTAGGCTCTCCCCAGGTGCCACCCCCCTCCCCCAGCATCTTAGATAGGACAAAAGGATAACAGTCCACATGCTGTGATAGAACCATTAAACATTAGTCCACATGCTGCTTGGGCTTCAGTCTTCTCCCGTATCTGCTGTAACCAGAATTCAGCGCCTCCGCGGCGCTGCCATGCCTTTGGGGGGCTGTTGTTTGGGGGGGGGAAACCTTTCTGTCTGTCCGTGTGGATGCTCTGATGAATCATTTCTCTGGGGAGCTCCCCGTGGGGGTCTTCCACGCCGAGGGGCAGCTCGCCAACAGCACTTGCTCGTCCACCACAACGAAAGCAGGTTTGAGTCTGTCTATGCCAATTTTTTCCCTCCTACCCCCCAAGTCTAGCAAAAAATGCTTATCCCCTGTTTCCAGCACTCTGAACGGTCCATCATAGGGTGGGCGCAGTGGAGGGCGGTGGGCGTCGTGTCTGACAAAAACGAACTCCGCGTTCTTCAAAGTTTTAGGCACAAAAACGCGCGGAAAACTGTGGTGGGCCGGGCCCGGCAGCGTGCCTGTGTCTGCGCTACGCTGCAAAAGCTGAGACGGGCAGCTGCCCGGCGCGGGATTATCTGGCAGAAACTCCCCAGGCAGCCGGAGTGGTTGAGCAAAAACGAGTTCTGCCGGGGAAGCTTCCAGATCCTCTTTAGGCGCGGAGCGCAACCCCAATAAAACCCACGGTAGCCTGTCTACCCAATTTGCATCCGTCAATGAAGCCCTGAGAGCCGCTTTCAATGATCTATGAAAACGTTCGCATAACCCATTAGCCTGTGGGTTGTACGTGGTTGTGCGGTGAATTGTAATACCCAGGCTGCGGGCCATCGCTGACCAGAGTTCGGAAACAAATTGAGGGCCTCTGTCAGACGTAATGTCTGACGGGACTCCAAAACGTGCCACCCATGCTGTTAAAAAAGCGTGCGCCACCTCCTCGGACGTGGTTGCCACCAGCGAAACCGCTTCCGGCCAGCGCGTGGTGCGGTCCACCCCTGTCAGGAGGTGCGTGCACCCCTGTGATGGCGGGAGGGGGCCCACGAGGTCCACGTGAACATGGTCGAACCTCTTAGCCGGAATACGAAACGGCTCCAAGGGAGCCTTCGTGTGTCTGTGTACTTTGGCTTGTTGGCACGCCACGCAGGCTGCCGCCCACTCTTTCACTTGTTTGCGAAGGCTCGGCCACACAAATTTCTCTCCTACCATTTTGACCGACGTGCGCACTCCTGGGTGCGCCAAAGAGTGAATCGAGTCAAAAACGCGGCGGTGCCACGCGGCCGGGACCACGGGACGCGGGCGACCCGTGGAGACATCGCAGATTAGGGAGGGCATGCCGTCTTGCAGCACCCTGCTCTCCAGCCTTAACCCTGTTGGTCCAGACTGGAGCGCACGCACGTCCGCGTCACTAACCTGCTCTGCAGCCATGGCTGCGTAATCTATCCCCACGCAGACCGGGGCCACCACGGCGCGTGAGAGGCAGTCTGCCACTACATTCAGTTTACCCGACACATGCTGAATATTGGTAGTAAACTTTGAGATCGCGGCCAGCTGTCTCTGCTGCCGGCCCGACCACGGTTCTGAAACCTTGGCCATCGCGAATGTTAGCGGCTTGTGGTCAACGAACGCGGTGAAACTGCGCCCTTCCAGCCAGAACTGGAAGTGGCGAATGGCCAGGTGGAGAGCCAGCAACTCTCTGTCGAACGCGTTGTATTTACGTTCACTGTCGTGCAAAGTCCTGCTGAAAAAGGCGAGCGGCTGCCAAGCCCCGGCTAAGCGCTGCTCCACGACAGCCCCTATGGCCACATCTGAAGCGTCAGTGGTGAGCGCTATGCGGGCCGTTGGGTCTGGATGTGCCAGCAATGCGGCGCTTGCCAGGGCTGCTTTGACTTACGAGAACGCCCGCTCTCGCTCCGGGGTCCATTCGACCCTATCCGCAGGTTTCTGTTTTTTGAGCACAGCGTACAATGGTTGCATGAGCTGCGCTGCGCGGGGAAGGAAACGGTTATAAAAATTTACCATTCCCAAAAATTCCTGCAGCGCCCTTACCGTTTGCGGCCGGGGAAAATCCGCCACTGCACGCACCTTGTCAGGCAGCGGGATCGCTCCTTCGGGAGAGACGCGGTGCCCCAAAAAATCAATCTCCGTCACTCCGAACTGACATTTCGCTGGGTTGATTATTAACCCGTGCTCCTCCAGCCTCCGGAAAACCGTCGTGAGGTGGGTTTCGTGTTCGTCTTCGGACACACTGGCTACCAGGATATCGTCCAGGTAGACGAACACGAACGGGAGATCGCGCAGCACTGCATCCATCATGCGCTAGAATGTCTGTGCCACTCCTTTTAACCCGAATGGCATGCGCAGGAACTCGAATAAACCGAACGGAGTTATTACCGCTGTTTTGGGTATGTCCTCCGCACGCACTGGAACTTGGTGGTAACCGCGGACCAGGTCTATTTTGGAAAAAATGCGCGCTCCGGCGAGGTGAATGGAAAAATCCTGTATGTGGGGAATTGGGTAGCGGTCGTGCGCTGTGGCATTGTTCAACCTGCAGAAATCACCGCACGGTCGCCACGATCCCTCAGCCTTAGGGACCATGTGTAGCGGGGATGCCCATGGGCTGTTCGAACGCCTGATGATGCCCAGTCTTTCCAGGTTGGTGAACTCCTCGCGCGCTATGGCCAGTTTAGCTGCGTCCAAGCGCCGAGGTCTTGCAAAAACGGGCGGCCTGGTGGTGGTGATAAAATGCTCCACCCCGTGTTTAGCGATGGCCGCCGAAAATGTCGGGACCATGAGTGCTGGAAACTGAGTGAGCAGTGTGTGGAACTTACCACCTGGAGCTGTGACGTTGGCCTGTGCTGTTGGCTGGGTCACTCGAGCTATACAGGGGAGAGAGTCAAAGAACAGTGCATTAACCAGGCGTCTGTTAGCAACATCAACCAGTAAACCATGTGCACACAGAAAATCAGCCCCCAGGATATGATAATTCAGTGCTGCTACGACAAAAGTCCACTCATATGTACGGCCGTGTAGAGATAAGATCAGTGTCCTCTCACCAAAGGTCTTAATATCCGAGCCGTTTGCTGCCAACATCTCGTGGCCGCTAGGTCCTGCCAGACGGTCAGCGAAGGTTGGCAGGATGAAGCTCTTCTGGGCTCCGGTGTCCACGAGGAAACGTCTCCCCGAGCGCGCGTCCGTCAGGTAGAGCAGCTTGTTCTCTTCACCGAGGGTCGCAGCTGCTACCGACCGCCGGCCTCGGCGTTTTCCGGAGTGCTTGAATTGGCATGGTGGCGCACATCTGTGTGCGTTCTCTCTGAAGCGGCGGTGGTAGAAACAGAGCGTGTCTCTCTGGTGCTCCTTGGCCCCTGCTGCCGCTACCGTCGGTGGCTCCTTGCCTCCTCTGGTTGTCTTGCTGAGCTCCGCCGCTGCCGTGTTGACTGTGATAGCCCTGGTGGTGATGATGATCCGGTCTGCCTCCTGGGCTAGCGCACATAGTCACGCGCGGCCAGCAACGGCGAATTGGCCAGAACCGCTCTCGCCACTGTTGGAAGGTTCCGGAGGAAGAGGTGGGCAAACAGAAAGTGCCCGTCGTCCGTGCCCATTAACGCCAGCATCTTCTCAATCAGGTCTACGGCCGAACCATCTCCTAACTCGGCCCGCGTCAGGAGCCTCTCCACTCTCTCACATTCCGAGAGCGTGTAGCGCCGGGTCAGCGCAGCCTTGAGCGCCTCGTATTTGTTGCTGGCCAGAGGCTGGTCGAGCAGGCTCGCTACCTGCTGAGCTGTGCGGGCGTCCAGCGCTGTGACCACATGGTAGAATCTGGTGTCGTCTACCTTTACTCCCCGGAGGGCGAACTGGGCCTCGGTGTGGTGGAACCAAGAGCGCGGGTTGTGCTGCCAGAAATCCGGTAGCTTGACTGAAACCGCACACGCGTGGCTGGGGGTTCCAGTCCGGGCTGTCTGTGGGATGGCTGCCGCCTCGCTGGAGCTTCCTGACCGGGCAGGCTCCAGGGTTCTTGCCTCGTGTTCCATAATACGTCTTGGGTCACCAGTGTGGAGTGTGTGAAATAAGAGGCTGATTCATGGCAGACGGTTTATTACACACTTCACATCTGTCAAGCACAGAACAGACTGACACATTTCAGCAGGCACTCTTCTTTTACCCAAATCTCTCCTTACAAGTTTCATGGCATTTTCCCACACACAACATGACATTTGCATTACACTGCATTCAACTCCCTACGTCCTTGACTCCTTCCTGCTATCTCGCCAGGAACCTCCTGAGCATTGTTCTCCCATGCTTATCCACTGTCTCTTGTCTGAGATGCTGAATAATCTGACTCCCCCAAGGTGCTACAATATAAGTGAACACCATTTACTTTAAATTGAAGAAATCTCCGGGAACGTGCAAGAACACCGACTCACATTGTAAAATAAACCCCCGTGCCCCACCGAGCTTCCCGTTGAAGCGAGTGGTGGTTGGGATAGGTGTGAGCCGGGTCGGCGCTCCCGAACCAGGTTGGCCAGCCGAGGAAGCGGCCGAAGCCGAGCCACCTTGATGAGCCGGGGGAAATGCCTGCTGGGGGTCAAGACGGTCTAACCGGTGAGTAATTTTAGTTAATTGGTTGAATAGTACTTGTTGTTGGTGTGCAATCATATCCACCCGAGCCTCGAGGGTGGAAAAACGGCGTGCGAGCCGGCTGTCCGCTGGGCCGCTATGCTGGAGCTGTACTGACATAATTCTCGGCCCAGGAAACACGCACGCAGGCTCAGGTAGATTTGAAAGCTTTATTCAACCAATAAAACGTGTTTGGATGCGTGTATGTGATATGTTAATGTGTTGTGGGTGGAAGATGAAGGCAGGGACAGAGCAGCACCCCGTGCAGCCAGGCAACCCTATGGAAGAGACGAGAGCAGGGAATTAGCTGGGCAAACCACACGGGAGAGTAATAAGGCAATGTGCTTACTTGCAGCGATAGAGGCAGCTGGCGTTGGCAAAGACCCCAAGCCTGGGAGACAGCGCCCTGCTGTGCGTCCAACGAGGAGAGGAGATGCAGGGGAACGATGATGGCGAAGGAGAGGATGTCCGCCGCCAGGGAATCCACCTGTGCACAGGGGAAGGCTGAGAGGACAGGTGAGTAAATAGACAGCTTACGTGTCGTAGTGATGATCAGCAGGCCTGGAGGAAGGAATCCGCTGAGGGTTCGAGCACGTAGAAAGAGACGGCTCCAGGCCAATGCTCAGGGCGAGGTGGAATAAATAGTTGCGCGCTAACGAGGTGCAGGTGTGCGCGCAGCTGAGGTGGATGCCCGAGAGCGGCGAGTGGTGATAGGCCAGACCACCGAATGTGTACAATCCTACAAGTATCTTGGGACGATTATTGATAGTAATTTAAACTTTGAAGAGAACTATGAAAGGGTGTGCAAAAAGGGTCAGCAACATTTGCATTGCTTGAGAAAACTTGCACGCTTCCAAGTTGACCGAACCATAATGACAATGTTTTATCGGGCTTTTATTGAATCTGTTTTATCCTTTTCTTTAGTGTCATGGTTTGATCAGATAAAACTGAAACAGAGGAAATCCTTGGATCAGGTAGTTAGATGGTCCAGTCGTTTGCTTGGTGAGTCACAGCTGAGCCTGACATCCCTGTACACCAGACAAGTACAGAGGATGGCTACCTCCATTTTAAATGATGACTCTTGTAGCGGCCTGATTCAACCCCCACAACACAGAGACAGAACACAGAGACAGTCAGCTTGCACTTCTGGGGTTTTTTCCGCTGCATGCTGCGTTTACAGCTGTGAGGTTAAACTGTCATCCATGCATTGTGTTCATGCATCCTGTCTGTACCTCTGATATGCAAATGCCCAGATTGACTGCTGTGAAGGTCTTTGATGTATTGTCTGAGTTGAGTATATATGCTGCACTGTGCTGTAAATCTGCCTCTCATTCTCTCTCATTCTGATTCTGCAACGGGTAGACACACACATGTGTCCCCTCTTTGAGAGCTGGAGGAATGAAGCTGCAGCCTGCTCAAGCCATGGGCTGCAGCCAAGTTCTGATGAAGGCGGGTGATAATAAAGCTATTTAAAAATCCAACGCTGCCTTTATCACATCTTCTTCACTGGTGACCCCAAGGACGCACACGTTTTGTGCAATCGCAACCTTCTGATCTGAACAGCCACGCTGGCGACCCGAGACTGAAGAAAACGAGCGGCCAGCGAACGCAGCACCCGGGCATGAATGCTCCGTCGCAGCGGCCTGACTGGTCTGCCCTCCCTGCTGCCTCAGGGAGACCTCGACGCAGAGCCCACGGCGGGCGAGCTGCTCTCAGGACATCAACCAAGACCGGGTAAGCGGCAGAGAACGTCATGGCGCGCCCTCGCCGAGATCGGCACATCCACGCGGGACCGGCCACGCAGCTCCTCCACATCAGAGCACATGCGGGCGACTCCCATGGCCGACGGAGCACACGAGGACCTGAACGCACCATGACTAATCTGCAGCCACGGCTCGTCAGAGATGTTTTTCGGCGCAGACTGCGCCGATCTCCAAGTTTCCGACCCTGATTTCCTCTCCAGCGGGCCCACCCACACACGGAGCCCCGGCACGCGCACCGGGGGTGACGAGGACGGCGCACCACGCACGGGACAAATACGGCTTTTCCGACCGCCTTCCTTCTGCTGCACACTGGCCCTTCAGGCTTGCTTGTACACCTGAGGCCCGCAGCTTGCTCACGGGATTTTATGGTCTTAGCCACGGCACACAAGGGGAATTCAGCTGTCTGCGGTTCCCGAGGCTGTAGGGTTACGTCTGCCCTAAAGTCAACACGCCAGTCCCTCTGCTTTTATTTTTTTTCTTGCCGCCGCTCCTGCTTTTCTTCATGGCCACGAGAGGAGTCAGAGACTAATTTTTTTTCTTCTTCTGATCTCCGCATGTTCAGATGGGACATCGCGGAGCAGCAAACACTTTTGGCGCGACTCGAACGATTTTCCTGCGTCCGGTCAGCATTTGCTACCCCCCTCCCCCTCCTCCTGCACAGAGCTTTTCCCTGCTCGCTGCCCAACCTGCAACATCGAGGTCACGGTCCCCTACCATGCCCTCTGGGGGGGAGCAGTGTAGCGGTCTGATTCAACCCCCACAACACAGAGACAGAACACAGAGACAGTCAGCTCGCACTTCTGGGTTTTTTTCCGCTGCATGCTGCGTTTACAGCTGTGAGGTTAAACTGTCATCCATGCATTGTGTTCATGCATCCTGTCTGTACCTCTGATATGCAAATGCCCAGATTGACTGCTGTGAAGGTCTTTGATGTATTGTCTGAGTTGAGTATATATGCTGCACTGTGCTGTAAATCTGCCTCTCATTCTCTCTCATTCTGATTCTGCAACGGGTAGACACACACACGTGTCCCCTCTTTGAGAGCTGGAGGAATGAAGCTGCAGCCTGCTCAAGCCATGGGCTGCAGCCGAGTTCTGATGAAGGCAGGTGATAATAAAGCTATTTAAAAATCCAACGCTGCCTTTATCTCATCCTCTTCAACTCCCACCCTTTGCACTGCCACTTTCAACTTCTTCCCTCAAGACAGAGGTTTGCTGTCCCAAAAAGTAGAACCCAGCGCTACAAAAACAGCTTTGTCCCTGCTGCTGTCAAAGAGTTGAACAAGCTGTAAAAATATATTGCACATAATTTAGGTACCTATTTATTAACTCCAATATTTGCTTATTTTTATAGGATGTCACTTGGGTTCTAAATATTTTATTGGGTTTTAGACCTTTGAGTTTTTAACCTCTTTGACTAGTTTTTAACTTTTAATATGACCCTTCTCTCTTACCTCTGGTTTTTCTCCCATCTCTTTGTCTTTTTATACCCTGATTGATGGAGCCTTGAGTATTCTTATCATGTTTATAGTCAGCTTCATACGTGCCTGTGTTTGTGTCTATGTTGAATGTAATTTGTGGCTTGTAAATATGGATGTCACCAGACTGCAAAACAAATCTACCTATGGGTACAAATAAAGTAACCTGAACCTAAAAGGGAACATTTGTCCAATATTTTTGTGTCCAGTCGTGATAAAAAAAAAAAGGACAGAGACGGGATGCATCATTCTATATCCATGTTACAGTTTCTAACAAACCTCTCATGTATGGCTGTAAATGGTCAAAAATCAACACATTAGCAATTATAAGAAACTAGTGCATACCCGTAGAAACTAAGTATAAGCAAGTATTTCTGCATGCCCATAGAAAGCAAGTGTAAGCAAGCATTCCTGCATGCCTATAGAAAGTTACTGTTACCATGGCAACAGTGCCATGGTGATCCCTGCCTTTGATCTTTGACATGGTTAAGCAAGTATTTGTGCATGCCCGTAGAAAGCAAGTGTAAGCAAACATTACAGCATGCCTTTAAGATAAATGCAGAGTTCCAGAGACTCACTGCTCTTCCTCTTGAGGAAAAGATCATGGTGTGGAAAGGATGAGGCTGAGTTATTTCTCAAGTTCCATTTTATTCTCAACACACTCTCCAACATACAAATCAGAAAAGAGGCAGAACCCCCAAACTCTGCCAGTTTTATACCCTTGACATCAAAGCACAAAATTCCATTGTCTTTAAATCCCAAACACAATGCATCCCCCCTGCAGTTCCTAACTCTTCCACCCAAACCCCGGTGGTCAGGAAATCCTTCATGTCCATCTCTTTGCATATCCAAAGGTCAACACTCACATCCTCCTCATCTCCCTAGGAGGTCCAGACCTTTTGTTCCTCTTCAGACGTGAAGCCAAAGTAAGCCCACAGGAATATACAAGAGAGCATATGAACAGTCATATACATGTGAGCCCGTGAAACTACATATGTGCACCACATATAACCCCCCCCCCCCCCAAACGTCTAAGAGGGAACAACCAAACACAGATTGCATGTCATAATAAAATCACCACACATTAGTCCACATGCTATCTTGGTCTCAACCGTCTGCCGTATCTGCTGCAGGCGGGCCTAACCTCTTCCGCGGCGCCCTCCTGCTGTGGAGCTGCTATCTGAGGATTAAAACTGTTAGTCAATCTCTGTGGGTGTACTGGGGAATGCTCCCTAGGGGGTCTACCCCGTCGCGGGGCTCTCGCCAACTGCACAGTTTCGTCAGCCATCACAAAAGCAGGTTTGAGTCTGTCTGTGCCAATTATCTCCTTTCTGCCACCCAAATCTAGCAAAAAATGCTTATCACCTGTTTCCAGCACCCTGAATGGTCCATTGTATGGCGGTCGCAGAGCTGTGCAGTGGGCATCATGCCTGACAAAAACAAACTCCGCATTTTTTAAAGCTTTAGGCACAAAAACACACGGAAAACTGTGGTGAACGGGGCCGGGTAGAGCACTCGGGCCCATGCTATTCTGCAAACGCTGAGCCGAGGAGAACTCTGGCGCTGGGTTGTCAGGGAGAAATTCTCCGGGCAGCTGAAGTGGCTGTGCAAACACTAGCTCTGCTGGGGAGGCGTCTAAATCCTCTTTAGGTGCAGAACGCAACCTCAATAAAACCCATGGCAGTTTGTCAACCCAATTTGCATCCGTAAACGCCTTCAAGCCTTCAGCGACCTGTGAAAACGTTCGCATAACCTGTTAGCCTGCGGGTGATACGCGGTCATGCGGTGGATCGTTGCCCCCAGGCTGCGGGCCATCGCTGACCAAAGTTCGGAAACAAATTGCGGGCCTCTGTCAGACGTAATATCCGACGGAACTCCAAAACGCGCTACCCATGCAGTTAAAAAAGCGTGCGCCACCTCCTCGGCTGTAGTTGATGACAGGGGAACCACTTCCGGCCAGCGCGTGGTGCGGTCGACCATTGTCAGAAGATGTGTGCAGCCCTGCGAGGGCGGGAGGGGGCCTACGAGGTCCACGTGGACATGATCAAGTCTTTTAGCTGGAATATGAAACGGCTCCAAAGGAGCTCTCGTGTGTCTATGCACTTTGGACCGCTGGCAAGCTATGCAGGCTGCTGCCCACTCTCTAACCTGTTTACGCAGGCCCGGCCATACAAATTTCTCCCCCACCATTTTGATCGAAGCGCGCACCCCCGGGTGCGCCAGAGAATGAACCATGTCAAAAACGCGGCGACACCACGAGGCCGGAACCACCGGACGGGGTTGCCCGGTGGAAACATCGCAGATTGGGGGGGCATACCGTCTTGCAGCACCCTGTCCTCCAGCCTTAACCCTGTTGGTCCAGACTGGAGCGCGCGCACGTCCGCGTCGCCACCCTGCTCCTCGGCCATGGCTGCGTAATCTATCCCTACACGGACTGGGGCCGCGCGCGCTTCCGCGTCGCTACCCTGGTCCGCGGCAACAGTTGCAAAATCTACCTCTACGCGGGCTGGAGTAGCCACGGCACGCGAGAGGCAGTCTGCCACCACATTCAGTTTGCCCGCTACATGCTGGATATCGGTAGTGAACTCCGAAATTGCGGCCAGCTGTCTCTGCTGCCGGCCCGACCAAGGTTCTGAAATCTTGGCCATTGCAAAAGTCAGCGGCTTGTGGTCAATGAACACGGTGAAACGGCGCCCCTCCAGCCAAAACTGGAAGTGACGAACAGCCAAATGGAGGGCTAACAACTCCCTGTCGAATGCGCTGTATTTCCGCTCACTATTGCGCAAAGTCCTGCTGAAAAACGCGAGCGGCTGCCAGGCTCCAGCCACATACTGTTCGACAACCGCCCCTATGGCCACCTCTGATGCGTCAGTAGCGAGCGCTATGCGGGCCGTTGGGACTGGGTGTGCTAACAACGCAGCGTTTGCCAAGGCTGTTTTGACTTCAGAGAATGCGCGCTCCCGCTCGGGGGACCATTCTATTTTATTTGTGGGTTTTTGTTTTTTAAGCGCAGCGTACAATGGTTGCATGAGCTGCACCGTGCGGGGAAGGAAACGGTTATAAAAATTCACCATTCCCAAAAACTCCTGTAACGCTTTGACCGTTTGTGGCTGGGGAAAATTTGCCACCGCGCGCATCTTGTCAGGCAGAGGAACTGCACCTTCGGGAGAAACGCGATGCCCCAAAAAATCAATCTGCGCCACCCCGAACTGACACTTCGCTGGGTTAATTATTAGCCCGTGCTCTGCCAACCTCCGGAAAATTGCCGTGAGGTGGATTTCGTGTTCGTCTTCGGACGCGCTGGCTACTAAAATGTCGTCTAGGTAGACGAACACGAAAGGAAGATCGCGCAACACCGCGTCCATCATGCGTTGGAAAGTCTACGCTGCTCCTTTAAGCCCGAACGGCATACGCAAAAACTCAAAAAGCCCAAAAGGAGTTATTACCGCTGTTTTGGGTATGTCCTCAGCACGTATTGGGACCTGATGATAACCGCGCACCAAGTCTATCTTAGAAAAAATGCGCGTCCCCCCAAATGAACTGAAAAATCCTGGATATGTGGGATTGGGTAGCGGTCGTGTGCTGTAGCATTGTTCAGCCTGCAAAAATCACCGCACGGCCGCCATGAGCCATCAGTTTTAGGGACCATGTGAAGCGGTGAAGCCCAAGGGCTGTTTGAACATCGGATGATGCCCAATTTTTCTAGGTTGGCGAATTCCTCGTGCGCTATGGCCAGTTTAGCTGAATCCAAGCGCCGAGCTTTTGCAAAAACGGGCGGCCCGGTGGTAGTAACAAAATGCTCCACCCCGTGTTAAGCCACGATCGCCGAAAACGTTGGCACCGTGAGTGCTGGAAACTGATTGAGGAGTGAGTGAAACTTACCACCTGCAGCTGTGACGTTGGCTTGTGCTGTTGGCGGAGTCACTCGCGCTGTACAGGGAATAGAGGAAAAAGAGAGTGCATTAACCAGGCGTCTGTTAACAAGATCGACCAACAAACCATGTGAGCACAAAAAATCAGCACCTAACATGTTGAAATTGACTGCCGCTATGACGAAAGTCCATTCAAATGTACGGCCGTGGAAAGAGAGAGACAGGGTCTTCTCCCCGAAGGTCTTAATCGCCGAGCCGTTCGCTGCTGACGCCACAGGGCCACTGGAAGGCGCCAGTCGGTCAGCGTAGAAAGGTGTGATGAAACTCAGCTGGGAGCCTGTGTCCACGAGGAAGTGCCTCCCCGATCGCGCGTCCCTCAGGTAGAGCAGCTTGTTCTCTTCACTGAGAGCCGCAGCTGCTACCAACTCCCGGTCTTGGCATTTCCCGAGCGCTTGAACTGGCACGGTGGAATGCACTTGCGTGCCCTCTCGGTGAAACGGCGATGGTAAAAGCAAAGGACGTCGTCCGCTCCGTGTCTCCTGGCCTCCGCCGCTGCTGTCGTCGGTGAGTCTGGTGCTGCAGCCTCTGGCCCCCTGCCATCTCCGGATGATGCGCCCAGCTCCGCTGCTGCGGTCGTGGCCGTGTGTCGTCTATGGGCGTCGACGAGTCGCTGCGCCTCCTGGCCCAGCTCGTGGTAGTCTCGGTGGGCCAGCAGCTGTGAACTGGCCAGGGTAACTCTCACCGCTGATGGTAGTGTCCTGAGGAAAAGGTGGGCGAAGATAAAACCATCATCTTCGGAGTCTCTCAAACTCAGCATCTTCGCCATCAGGTCTGCAGGTCTGTCGACCTCGCCCTCAGTCAACGCCAGGAGCTTCTCTGCTCGCTCTCCCAGCGAGGGGGTGAAAAAACGGATGAGAGCAGCCTTCAATGTGCCATACTTGTCGTTGTCTGGCGGGTGGTTAATCAGGCTCTCTACTCGCTGGGCTGTGTGGCTGTCCAGCTTTGCAACCACATGGTAGAATTTCGTGGCGTCTGCCGAAACCCTCCGAAGATGGAACTGTGCCTCGACTGCGTTAAACCAGGAGCGCGGGCTATGCTGCCAGAAATCAGGTAGCTGGACTGTGGTAGCTGCATTAGCCTGGCTGGCTCCTGATGAGTCCGGTGCAGGAGAATCGTCACCGGCCATAATACGTCTTAAGGTCACCAGTGTGGAGATGTGTAGAAAGGATGAGGCTGAGTTATTTCTCAAGTTCCATTTTATTCTCAACACACTCTCCAACATACAAATCAGAAAAGAGGCAGAACCCCCAAACTCTGCCAGTTTTATACCCTTGACATCAAAGCACAAAATTCCATTGTCTTTAAATCCCAAACACAATGCATCCCCCCTGCAGTTCCTAACTCTTCCACCCAAACCCCGGTGGTCAGGAAATCCTTCATGTCCATCTCTTTGCATATCCAAAGGTCAACACTCACATCCTCCTCATCTCCCTAGGAGGTCCAGACCTTTTGTTCCTCTTCAGACGTGAAGCCAAAGTAAGCCCACAGGAATATACAAGAGAGCATATGAACAGTCATATACATGTGAGCCCGTGAAACTACATATGTGCACCACAATGGCGCAGTTGGATATGTGTTCAAGTCAGCTGATCAAGATCATCCGTGTAAAAGGAGGAGCAACGTGCCAGAAGACTGCTGATATAATGGACACCTTGAATCAGGTACATCTGTGTCATAAGAGGTCATGAGTTTGAGTTTCCTAGGTAACCAAAAGGAGTGTTGATTTGCCAAAATTTTTTCATGATATTCTTGACACTCTTCACATCAAACAATAATAGAGGGGATGCATTGGAACAGAATTCTTGGCAGTTACAGGACAATCACCATAGCAACACAGCACTGAGTGGCAATCACATGTGACAGCTTTATATTGTATGCAGCAAAACATAAAAATCACACCAAATATTTAGTCACAGCAGTGCGCAGCAACTTTAGATGTAATACCACACCATTTACTTGACTGTAGTGACGTGTGGGCAAAGACCAAGGAGCACATGGTGAGGAACTGATTCAGAGCCTTATTTATTTAATTTTTTGCCAATTAATACAAGATGGAATGATAAGATTAGCTCTCCAAAATACAAGCAGGTACTCTGTGTACTGCTGTGACTGAATATTGTGTGTTTTTTTTACTGCATACACCCTAATGCTGCCACTCATTTTTAGCACAATGTTTTTTAACTGACATGAGTTCCGTTTGGTGACACCATACGCACACCATCTACATAAAGTTCAATTTGAGTCTCATAAATGTCAGGCTATATTTAAATTGAACAAGGGGGGGATTATGTATAAGAGTTATTACATATGTTTAAGGGATCTGGAAAATTAAAATTAATTATGTTTCTGTTTTTCCAGACTGAGGGCATTCATCTTCGATGGGAGTGTGTCCTGACAGCTGTGATCATCTTTTTGGGAGAAAATGTAGGATACCTGATCAAGGAATATCTTGTAAGTTTCAACAGCTATATGTACTGTATATGTCAGCTCATCTTGTCTAAGGAACACACTAAATATCCTACAATTACAGTAATGTTGTAAAAAAGTCAGACAAAAAGGTCCTTATTTACTGTTGGTGGTGGCTGAAAATATCCACTAATTAAATTGCTCTAAAAATGAAAAGGAAAAAAAATTTCACATCTTTCAGTCACCCTCAGTTCTGATCAAACCTACTAAATCTAGAACAATTTCTTAATATTTTGATATATTAGAAACCACTTTTAAAAAATATTACCTGTTTTTTATGGAAAAAAATCTTATTTTCAATATGAAAACTGATTGGAGCCTAGAGATTTGAAATAGATGTAAAAGTTAAAATGTGACACTGCACAAAAACTAAAAATTCAAAGTCAATATTATTAATTTTTGAGCCATCAAGACTGATAAGATGTCAAAAAATCTCTAGGCTCCAATTAATTTTTATATTGAAAGTCAGTGGTGAATTGTGTGTGCATGTTTTTTTTTTTCTCACCAAAAACAGGTAGAGAGAAAATGTTAAATTTTTCCATATTAGGTAGTTTTGATCAGAACTGAGGGTGGCTGAAAGATTTGAAAAGAAAAATATATTTGATATATTTTTAGAGCAGTTTAATGGATGTGTTCAGCAACCAATGAAATGGGTATCCCAATTAGGCTTTCCAGGCCCAAATGTAGGCTGTGTTTGAAAGTGGAATACAAAGAGGTGTAGTCTACGTGTAGGCAATCACAATATTATACTGTAAGTACAAAACACCACCATTATTATACATAGTATTGCCCATTTGTCTGTATATATTTAAATAAAAATGATTTATTTTGTTATTTGGCCATTTTTGTGTCCAGTTTGGGGATGTACATCATTTAGTCAAACCGTGCATATGTGGCCGCATATGATAATTGACCTGGGCATTCTGCTCCACAGTCACGGCGGTATTATTGACTTTTAATTTTTAGATAGCCATGCAAGCACACCGGGAGAAGCGCCATCAGGGACAAACAGATTCCTGTTTGGAAAAACATGCATTAGCATATCTGTGAAACTCGGCTACTCTATGGATGGGGATTGATCAACTCAAAAACTAAAGCAGATAGAGCCACTTGGCCCACCATCTGCTGCAGAGGACCATGTTCCGCCTGTTCTGCTTCTCCAATATCGGTGTTCTTTGCTGGCGTTCCCCGAATTAATTCAATTCACCTTTATTTATATAGCGTCAATTCACAACAACAGTCATCTCATAGCACTTTCAACTGTAGGGGAAAACCCCACAATTGCAGAAAGACCCCAGCAATCAGGCGATCCCCTGTGAGCAGCACTTGGCGACAGTAGAGAGGAAAAACTCCCTTTTAACAGGAAGAAACCTCCAGCAGAACCAGGCTCAGAGAGGGGCAGTCATCTGCTGCGACTGACTGGGGGGTGAGGGGATAGAGAAGAAGAAGAAGAGAGCAGACATGTAGAGAGCAAGCAGCACGATAGGGACTCAATCTATGGGAGAGAACAAACAGATGTTAATGACCAGCAAAAATATTTCATTGTATATTTAGAAATATTTCATTATCCTTTAGACCTACGCAATCACAGCAAAATTACAGTATAATTTTTTAAGCATTAACTCTTCAGTATTTTCTTTTTCTGGTCAAATTTGTCACTTTTCACTTCCCTTTTTTTGTTTGCGGAGTGCTCTGGTGACTGGTCGTGATGCTGCGTATTATGCAGTCACTATGGAGCCAATCTGAAACCCTGCCCACACCTCCAGAAGCCAGAGCATGAGAAAACACAGTGGTAGTGTTGAGTCTAAAATACCTTAAACCCCAGTTCTTTGATACGACGGCCAAATAACCAGGCTGAGAGATGAAGTATATTTTCCTTTTTTTTACTGAAAGTGAGATATGGATACAAGCAGCGCTGGGACACGGCTCTCTAGGCAATTCCTCAAGAGTGTGCCACCCGATAAGTGGGCCCCATAGTTTTTATAGCCTAACCACCCCCTCATGCAAGAGGGAGGGGTTTCACCTCATTGTATCTGTAACACATTTTAGGCTTACGTGGCAGCTCAGCTGTGTGCAGAGCTGATTCTAACTGATTTCAACAAATGAATTATATATAGGGTGTAAACTAAACTCTGCAGTGTAGCGTGTAAAACAAGCAGATAAAGAAGTGTGAGAAAGACAGAGCAATCATGTCATTTTATCAACAGTAGCTAAACTTTGATTGATAAAAATTACATGTTTTGACTGAGCAACTCCACACTTGGATGCACACCCTTGTCAGATGTGGATGGAGACCACAGTCTTTTTCTTTGGTGGTAAGAGTCCACTGCTTGTGCAGGTACGTGACCACGCACGTAACTCTGTGGACACGTCTTAAAGGGGAGGTCAGTATATGAAAAGTGCAATATTAATATACAAAATAATTTTCAAAATATTCCTGTGGATCCAGATTGTGGTCTGGATCATCACCAAAGTCTAATCATCTGTCCCACGTGCCATTACACATCTTTCCTGAAAATTTCATCAAAATCCGTTTGTAACTTTTGGAGTAATGTTGTTAACAGACAGACAGACAGACAAATCAACCAATGTTGCCAAAAACATTACCTTGGTGGAGGTAATAAGGACCTTTCTTCTAATAGTACATGAGAGTTAATACCATACTTGCCCACTCATGAGGTATGTGGCTGAATATTTTTCAAATCCATTCAGTCTGATACCTTTTGTCATCATAGGGGGGGGGGGGTTAAAAGTTCATAGGCTGACTAAGAAGGAGTTATGCTCATAGGTGCTGAGCCAGTAGTATTTGTGCTTCAGTGGCCGAGGAACAAGAAGGCAGAGCTGAGAGTGAGCGTACTGTCAAGAGTATGGGTACAACAAATCACATTTGGTCAAATTTGACCACTGCATCATGGTCAGCCTATAAACTTTTCAGCCCCCCCCCCCCCCTTGTACAATAACAACACTGATTACAAATATCAGGATAAGACATAAAGTAATGTTTCATATTTGTATCATGTACCATTCTATAGGATTCTAGTGCAGATGAAGCTCAGAGGGACCTGGAGGAGCTCACCATGGCAGTGTTTGTCATTCGGAAGGAGGGAGGAGGACAGCAGGAGCCACCTGCAGACATTGGCATTGTCATTGAGGGAGTGGAGGTGCTGCATGAACTCAAGTCAGTTGCATCAGCTTGTGCCCTGCTTTTTGGGTTGGTCTATGTTCTCAACCTAGCTTATCCAAAACCACTTCATTTCACTCTTGAAGTGCTTCAGAAAATCATCATGCATCTTGAGCCACACAAGATGTCCCCCAAAGTCCAAAACCTATATGGTGGACTCCAAAGCTTGCAGTAAGGACTCATTACAATGCATTGCAGCACTTGTTCAAAAAAGGGCTTAGTGCCATGGAGCATGGAAAAAGCATCACTTCTCTTGGGTGGTGGCCCTTTTTTAGTCCGAGAGACATTGTTAATATAAATACAATATATATTGTTCAAATGGTTTGAAGAGCATATATAGTGTTGATATTTCATGCTTTTTTTTTGGCGCCCGGTGGTTCCGAGCTCTTGGCACCACCGCATTTTTGAGTCAGTCCACTCCCTTTCACATCCAGGCTTCGGTGAAGCTTGTGGGGGCGAAATTTGTCTGCCCGTGCTTGCGCAAGGACGTGAAAGAGTGAGCTGCAGCTTCCGTCGTGTGCCAGCAGACCAAAGTGCACAAGCACACCAGAGCCCCTCTTGAGCCATTCCAAATCCTGGCTAGGAGGTTCGACCATGTCCATGTGGATTTGGTAGGACCCCTCCCACCGTTGCAAAGTTTCACGCACCTTTTGACAGTCGTGGACCGCACCACGTGCTGGCCTGAAGTGGTCCTGCTGGCTTCTACCACGTCCGCGGAGGTGGTTTGCACTTTTTTGTCGGCTTGGGTTGCACGGTTCGGATCCCCATCGGACATCACTTCTGACAGGGGGCCACAATTCGTTTTGGAACTCTGATCCACGATGGCTTAGAGCCTGGAGGTCAAAATTCACCGTACTACCGTGTACACCCCCCAGGCTAACAGGTTATGCAAGCGTTTTCATAGGTCGCTTAAGGAACGGATACAAATTGGGTCGACCGCCTGCCATGGGTTCTTTTAGGGTTGCACTCTGCGGCTAAGGAGGATTTGGCAGCCTCCCCAGCAGAACTCGTTTTTTCTCAGCCACTGTGGATCCCCAGAGAGTTTTTACCAGAAAACCCCACGCCTGAGGCTGATCTGCCCATGCAATTTTTGCACAGTACGCTGGCTTTTAATATACCAGGCCCAGCCCACCATTGTTTTCCCTGCACTTTTGTCCCCAAGAGTTTACAGAACGCCAGTTTTTGTTTTTGTTTGTTGACCCTGCTGTGCCCACCATACGACGGACTGTTCAGGATGTTGGAACCTGGGGCAAAGCATTTTGTGTTAGACTTGGCGGGGGGGGGGGGAGACCATCTGCATCGACAGGCTGAAGCCCACTTTTGTGTTGGCAGACGAGCAGGTGGTGTTGGCCCAAGCTCCCCGGTGCAGATGCCCACCGTTGATGGCTCCGCAAGTTGGTGTTCCCTTGGCAGGGACCTGTGCCCGCAAAGTGGATGTGTTTCCCCCCTCCCTTTTTCCCTCCACAGACTAACGTGTCCTCCTGTACACCTCACCAGCAGGTTGTTTCAACTGGATCAGTGGCCCCCCACTACAGCCGCTATTGGGGCCGGCTCAAGCCCAAAGGACAGGGGGGTAGTGCCCCTTCTGGGTGTTCGGTGGTGGTGGTGGGGGCTTTGTGGTGGTACAAGTGGGGGATTCTCCACCCAGAGAAGGTAGCTGGAGAAAGGGGGAACTATGGACTGAAGGAGGAAGTGTCACTGGGGGGCCTCAGGACAGTAAGGACTATTTGCGCCCCGGGGAGAGGAGAGAACGCCAAAGCCGCTGGAAGATGAAGGGTGTGAGAAGTGGTGCCGGCATGATGTTATGTTAATGTGCCACACAGGTCTTTGTTCTACACAATGTATTATGATCGGACGTTCTGGGTCTCAATGCATGGAGTTAAAGGTATAAGAGGAGAATGCAAAGAAACTCGGGAGATCTTTTACTGTACTGTATATTGGAGAAGGAATAAAGTTCGTTGTTGTTCAGCTCATTGCCTCATTTGTTTCCTTTCTCCACAACACCAACATAATCCTCTTGCCCTAACCAAGTCTCTGTAAGGGATATTAAAACAATCTGATGACCAATTAACAGATCATGGACTAGCAGAGACTTGGGAGTTAGAGACCTAATATTTAACAAACCACATTTAATTTTTAAATTATGAGGAGGAACAGAGGCCAAGTCATTGAATTTAGAGGCCTCATGTTTAATTTGAGTTTTACCAACTTTTTGTTTAATCACTTTGGGATGCTTATACATTATATTTTTATTTATGTTATCGGGAGCAGACAGTGATTCTCTGATGGGGAAGACAGGGGCTAAGTTGGGGGGTGGCAGATGGAGAGGAGCTGCAGAGAGGCGTGTAAGACTGCAACTCTGCTTCCTGGTCCCAACTTTGAGTAGTCAAGGCTTTGAAACTTTGGATAAAAACAATGCAAGATTGTTAGATAAAGGAGCTGCACCATCCAAGGTGGGATGGACGCCGTCTCACCTAATAAGATCAAGTTTCCCCAAAATGAGTTCCAGTTGTCTATGCAGCCCACATTGTTTGCAGGACACCACACAGACAGCCAGCGGTTGAAGGATGACATGCGGATAAACATGTCACCAGTGGTCAGATTTGGGAGGGGCCCAGAGAATAGTACAGAGGTAGACATTGTTTTTGCAAAGTTACACACCAATTCCACACTAAGTTTTGTAACTTCCAACTGCCAGAGTCGGAAGTTCATGCTGGCGTGGATAACAATTGTGGAGTATTGTGTTACTTTTAGCCAGCATTTTCAAATTTGACTCGATGTCGCATGCTCTGGCTCCGGGAATGCGTTTGACTATGGCCGCTGGAGTCTCTAGGTTCATGTTTCTGACTACAAAGTCACCAATGATCAGAGTTTTTTCCTCAGCGGGTATATCGCTGAGCGGGGAATAGTGATTAGCAACATGAACAGGTTGGTGGTGAACCAGGGGCTTGCGACTATGCTTCTAACTCAAAGCTAATACAAATGCTGATGAAAGGTGAACAGAAGGCTAAAGAGGGTGATTAGGTGACATTGAGTGTGCACACGGGTGCAAGAGGCTTGATAAACAGAAGTGAGAAGTGACGGTAGATGGAAAAAAGTGATTAAAATGCAATTAAAGGTAATAATCCTCAGGAAAGTGAGGAGAGCTAAACACAGAGCAAATCACACCAACAGCCTGCAACACAGGAAGTGACTAAGGTAATATGAATCAAGTGGACATTTTATTAAACGTTAGATTACGTGCCTTGCCGTTAGAGCAGGAATTAGAGATTAAACATTTGAGACCACACCAGCCAGAGGATCTACACATCACTCGATCAGGAAAAGACAAAAAGAGCCTTTTCAACCTGGAATGATCCAGAAGAAAACAACTTGTTAAACATTGTTGGAATGCTTTTTCTCCCCCTACTCGTTGTCTATGTGTGTGTAAGCATTCCTCCCGAATTCGTTGATAAAGGCACTGGAGAGAATAATTGTCGGCCTCCGTCGGTCTATGATGACCATTGAAGAGAATCCTAAACGTCTACTCTGCTGGAACAGCACCGTCTGTGGCTGAACAGGCTGATGCGCACCGGTGTTCTACCTTCCAGCGTTGGGCGTTGGTAGGATTCAAGCCTGGGCAGGAAGATATGGAGGACAAGAGGTTACCCATGCAGCATGTCCCCCCTCTCCACATCTCTGATGAATCCAAAGGAACAGCAGGGCTGCTATAGTTTGGCACAAGCGCCGTCGCAGGAGCTGCCAGAACGATGTTGAGCACAACAGAGAACTGCCTTAGGGGCTCCGACTCCGGATTTTTCCTCAGGGTTGACTCCTGAAGCCTTTCCCGTGACCGGGTGTGCCGCAAGGCAGCGGAGGTTTGAAATCAGGGTTTACCTTCCCCTAGATGGGCTACCTTCCCAGGTTGACGAGCCACCATCTACCCGAAGCATCTGGTTTTAAGGCGCCAGAGATCCGCCCTCGCCCCTTCTCCTATTAGTAAAAGCAGTTCTGCCGGGCTTAGAGACTAAACCACACGGGCAGGCTAGGAGTTGGACTTAGTTGTCAGAGGCTTTTCGAGACGCACGCTGTAAGGAGCATTTTATGAGCACTGGGAGCTTAACCCCAGTGCCGCTCCTGGCTATGACAACCTTGGAACCAGAGAGGCTTGGAAAATCTGTATTTATTTCAGCAGGTTAAATACAGTATTACAGAGCTCTGGGTCCGAATTATGTCCCTAACAGGCAACAAGTGTTGTCAGGGCGTGAAGTCTGACATAATCTGTGCTCTCCCTGACCCAGTTATATATATGTGAGTCCAAGATGCATTATCAGCCGAAGGCAGCTGCAGCGGTCTGTGGGAGTAGAACAGTCCATTCCTCATACAAGGTGTAGCAACAGAAGGTCGTTCCTCTTCTCTAGGTCAGAGTGGCTGAGTTTCGGTCACCCCTCAGCACGGCCGGTTCTCTGTTTCCTCCCACACATCTGGGTCTTTAATCACAAGATGTTGTTATTCTCTGTGCTGGGGCAGAGTTTCACTCCCTTTTTTGCAGATAATGAGCCACACAGTTGGCAGTATATTTCCATTAATCATATTGGTTATATTACCTAAGCATAAGCAGAGCACACATATTTTGAGTCACACAGACAACTGTTATATATAATTATATTGATCACTTTACCCATCAACATGAAAATAAGTAGCAGTATGGAAAATGCCATTATTAGAGTTGGCTTGCTTGGAAGAGCTAATATATCATCTCAGATTGATCTACTCACAAACACGCAACTGATCATCACAAGCCGAAGGGAATAAGTATATTCTTGGTGTAACAGTAACATGCCTAAAACTTTGTATGAAATGTGAAATTTTACTATGGGGCCATATTGAATCATCAACTTCACCAAATTCAGGGATTTTTAAGGGCAATTTTGCAACGACGTGTGGGGGTGATGTCATGTTATCTGCTTTGGTGGGCAGGTTTAGGCAGGAACCAGATTCAGGCAGGGATATGGTGCAAAATAATTTATTTACAAAAACTCAGGGGAAAACAAAAATGCAGCACGAAGGCTGGAATAAGTTCAGGAGTCACTGAAAACAAAAACTCAAGGAGACCTACTTAACACACGCAGTGAGCTTGACAGGAGGAATGACTATGACCCAACACAGAGCACAATCACAGACATATATAGGGAGACTAATGATTACAGACACAGGTCAACTGGGAGGACAATCAGGGCTGAACAGTTACACATGAGGGCAATAATGACGATACAGATAACGGGATGACGTACGACAAGGGATGAGCACAGCGGACCAGGGGAAACACAGGAGGCACATAATGCAAATAATAATAACTGTTGTTTGTCCTTCATAATCGAAGATGACCATGACATCATCAGATGTTGGAAGATCTGGTTTGATGTGTCCAAAGGTGGCTAGTGAGGCCAATCTGGGCATGGAATCCTCTCCCACAAATGGGACACATGTGGGTGGGGGTGGAGCGCTGGGTGCTCGCAGCTCTGGCCTTGCGTGTCTCACGTTTCTTCTCTGCAGCATTGGTTCTGTTGTCTTCAGCTGAACGCGCTCCGCTGTGAATAAGGCTGCACCATGTGGGTCAGTCTGCAGTGATGTTCTCCCAGGCCAGTGTGTCTAGTAGTAGTAGTAGTAGTATACTTTATTGATCCCCAGAGGGGAAATTGAGGGTCATCCACCACCTGGATGGATGAAGCAGGCATGATACGGCGCTATTCCTTAACCATTCACATACACATTCACACCTAGGGCCACTTTAGAGTCTCCAATTAACCTAACCTGCATGTTTTTGGCCTGTGGGAGGAAACCGGAGAAATCCCTGAGTAAACCCACGCAAACACGGGGAGAACATGCAAACTCCACACAGGTCACTGTTGGTCGGGGGCTGGGATCGAACCCACGATCCCACGATCCCGAGGCCAAGAGTAAACTGTGCTGCCGCAGTGCTAGCCACTGCGCCACTGTGCAGCCCAGTCTATAAAGAAGTCTCTCAGGGAAACCTTCAGGCTGTTCTTGTATTGTTTGCGGTGCCCTCCAACAGAGCATTTGCCTTGGCAGAGTTCCCAGTAGAACAGCTGCTTGCGGATGTGATTTTTAGGCATGTGGATGACATGACCTACCCATCTGAGTTGGGCTTTAGATATGAGAATGATGATGCTAGGAATATTGGCTTTTTGCAGCACTTCATTGTCTGAGATTTTATCTTGCCATCGGATATTCAGGAGATTCCGAAGGTATCTCAGATGGAAATGGTTCAGCTGTTTTTCATGTCGTCTGTATGCGGTCCAGGCTTTACAACCATACAGGAGAGTAGTAAGGACTACTGCTCTATAGACTTTGAGTTTGGTAGCAAGACGGATCCCTCTCTTCTCCCAAACCGTCTTCCTGATCCGTCCAAATGCACTGCTGGCTTTGGAGATTCCAGCATCTATGGTGGCTGAATGGGAGAGACTACTGCCAAGGTAAGTAAAGTTTTCAACAGCCTGAAGTATCTTTCCATTGTCTCCCATCATACCTGTATCTAATTTTGATACCAGCCTCACAGTCTCTGCATCAGTCTGCATGGTACTGAACAACATGCTAAAAAGTGCTGGGGCAAAGACACAGCCTTGTTTGATGCCGTAGGTCACAGGGAAGGTGTCTGATGGCTCACCATCATCTAGAATGCATGCAGCCATGCCCTTATGGAACTGGCGAACGATGGTGATGAACTTGTTGGAGCAGCCAAACTTATTCATGATTTTCTACAGTCCTTCTCTGCTGACGGTGTCAGAGGCCTTAGTCAGGTCCACAAATGTGGTATAGAGGTTGTGGTGCTGCTCTATGCACTTTTCCTGAAGCTGGCGGGCAGCAAATATCATATCAACTGTTCCACATCCTGCTTGGAAGCCACACTGGCTTTCGGAGAGGAGACCCTGCTCCAGGTGTTGTAAGAGGCGGTTGAGCAGCACATGAGCCAAGACCTTGCCAGCTATGGAGCGAAGGGAGATTCCTCGGTGGTTATTACAGGACTGGCAGTTACCTTTGTGCTTGTGGATGTGGACAATTGTGGCATCTCTGAAATCTTGGGGTTGTGGGACCACATGTGTGTCACTATAAGCTTCACATCTCAGAGAGAACAAAGAACTGGGCCTCCTGTGAGATAACAGGAGGATGTGAAAATTTGGTCTTTGGTATGCAGAGACGACCTTGGAGGATTTCCTGGTCTCCCAGAGATTATGAGGAGGATGTTATAGGATTTAAGGAAAGATGTATTGTTACTTGTGATTAAATGCAATGTGACTGTGAGCTTTGAAGGTCCTGGATATATAAAGGACGAATGTCTGAGTTTTTTCCTCTTTCTGTTTTTGCTGATGTTGGAAGATGTGAATAAACCTGACTCGTGAGATAAACTCTGCCTCGTCATTTTCACATTTCCACAGGGTAACTGTTTTTTGTCCCACATGGACTGAAAGAGGCGGGTGAGCTGGTTGAGCAAGGTTGGACCGTCTGCTCTGTAAACCTCAGCAGGGATGGTGTCCGCTCCTGGAGATTTCCCGGTGGACATTTGCTTGAGAGATTTCCTCACCTCTTCAGCTGTTGGACGATTGTAGAGTTCCAGGTTCACCAGAGCTTGAGGAAGCTGTGCAGTTGCTTCATCATTGATAGTGGAGGGGCAGTTGAGTACACTATCAAAGTGCTCTGCCCATCCCTCCAGTATCTGCTTCTTCTCAATGAGGAGGGTTGTTCCATCAGATCCGAGGAAGGGGGATGAATCCATAAGACTGAGGTCCATAGACAGCTTTCAGAACATCATAGAATCTTTTGGTATCATGCTTGTCTGCATAGCCTTGGATCTCGTCTGACTTGTCACTGAGCCAAGTATCTTGCATGATACATAGCTTTGCCCTGTATCTGGCTGCGGATGTTGTTAAAGGCAATCTTTTTTGCTGGGCAGGAGTGGTTGTTCAGGTTGGCTAAGAGTAGTCGGTTCTTTTCTTCCAGCAATTCCTGGATTACGGTGTCATTTTCGTTAAACCAATCTTAATGGTTTTTAATGACTGAACCAATAGTTTCAAGGGCAGCAGAGTGAACCGTGTCCTTGAAGGAGGTCCAAGCTTTTTCAATATTGTCATAAGTTGTATATGAGTCCGAGAGTTTATTGCTCATGACTGACTGAAAGTTTTGGACAGTGTTAGCGTCTTTCAGTTTTGTTACATTGAGTCGCTTGATGACCTTTTGCCCTTGTGGTCTTCTCTTTGGCTGGATGTGAAGGTTGAGTTTGGAGATGTTAAGGCAGTGATCAGTCTAGCAGTCAGCACCGCACATTGCCTTTGTCACACACACATCCCGCCTGTCTCTTGCCCTGACGATGATATAATCGATGAGATGCCAGTGCCTGGAGTGGGGATGCATTCACAATGTCTTATTATGGGTTGGTAGGTGAAACATGGTGTTGGTGATGCTCAGGTCATGTGAGGTGCAGTTTTGGAGCAGGAGGAGATCGTTGCTGTTGCATTTGCCTACTCCATGCTTTCCAAGGACTCTGTTCCAGACTTTGGTCATGGCCAGCACAAGCGTTGAAATCACCAGGGAAGATAAGCTTTCCTGACTGAGTAACAGCTGAAATGAGGACATCAAGTTCTTCATAGAACTTGTCCTTGGTTTCTTCTGGGTTGGTCATAGTGGGAGCACAAGTGCTGATCAATGTAGTGGTCTTGGTTTTTCCCAGTGGAAACTGCAGTTCCATCAGATGGTCATTCAGACCTACAGGGATGCTTGTAAGCTTCTTGACATGGCTATTTTTGATGGCTGCTTCGGCCACTCCAAAAGAAGGTGTAGCTGCCGCCAATCTCAGTGAGTTGGCCTTTGTCAGGAAGATGCATTTTACTAAGCACTGCAATGTTGACGTTGTAGCGGGAGAGTTCTCTGGCCACGAGAGCGGTTCTTTTCTCAGGTCTGTCTGCATCGGTGTTGTCAAGGAGAGTTTTAACGTTCCAAGATGCTAAGGGGAGTGTAGTTTTTCTTGTTTTCTTTGAGTTTTGACCACTGTGTGGGATCCCACCAGCCGCGGTATGCTGGCCAGGGTGATGTGAAGCAGGCTATGGTTAAGGCACCTTTTCTAGTCCTGTCCTCAGGCTAAGGAGGCAAGCAGAGTGATCCTTGAGAGTGCTGCTCGGTTGCTTGGGGGGCTGCCGAATCCCACTGCTGCTTCGGTCCAGTGGGGAGCGGCCCTATGGCCTGAGCCGCCTGTGTGCAGGTTTGTGAGTACAGCTTCGAGTGACTCCACACCTGCTGCTTCGCCACTCCCCTATCATCACAGGACTTTTACGATGGTAGGGATGGTGTCATGACTTGCGCGTGACTTGGATTAAAGTGAGGGTGACTTGCGCAGCATCAATCTCACCCTCTCATTCTGGCACACCTGGTCCAGTGGCCAGACAAACATTGAGATGGCTGGGGGTGAGCCAGGATGCAGGAGCTGCCAGAAAGCAACAATTTGTCTGTTAACTACCTACGGGGCACCACTCTGGATTTTCTGTTAGGGTTTTCTCCCTTAGCCCTGACAGATGCTACCACTCCGGGCCGGAGTGGACCTGGGAGCAGTGACGATAAAGGGGTAGCTCCAAGTTCCTCACAACTTCTGTCCTCCCGAACAGAAGCCTCACCACTGGATGCAGTTTAATGTTGTACCCAGGACGACATTAAATAATAATAACAAAATTACAAAAGACAACCACAAAACAACAACAGGGGATGAGCACAGGACTACATGCAGTGATTAACAACTGCAGAGCACAAGGGACACAATAATAATAATAATAATAATAATATGGAAAAACAAAGACCAGAATGAAAATAAAGCATAGGCACGGTCCCTGACTGTGCTCAGATCATAACATAATCCCCCCTTTAAGGGGTGGAATCCAGACACCTCTAAAAAAGGAAACAAAGTAACACTGAAATGGGTGGGAGGAGGGGGGCAGGGCAGGGTGGGAAGAAACAAAATACAGGAATGACACAAGAAACCAGAAAAAACCAAAATGTCCATCAGGCAGTCTCCAACAGTCCCAGGACCACTGGCCCGGGGAACACGATGAGTCGAGGGGCCAACTTGAGTCCAAGGGCCCCTAGAACATGAGACGTGGAGAGTCAGGTGACCTCCCAGAGTCTCTGGGCCACCAGACCAGAGAACACAGCTAGTCGGGGGGCCGACCAGAGTCCAAGGGCCCCCAGAACATGAGACATGGGGAGTCAGGTGGCCTCCCAGATTCTCTGGACCAACAGGCCAGAGAACACAGTGAGTCCGGTGGCCTACCACAGTCCATGGGCCACCTGAATGGAGAGCACAGTGTTTCGGGGGGCAACCAAAGTCTGTAGCCCACCCAGCCGGGGAGTGAGCACCACCAGAGAATGGTGGCTGGGGAGCGCAGAGCTCGGAAGGTGGCAACAGGGGAGCTCCGAGCTCTGGGAATTGCAGCAGCTAGGATGCATCAACCTTGGGAGACAGCAGCTGGGGAGTGTCGACCACCAGAGATGGCTGCTAGGGAACGTCGACCACCGGTGGTGAAGGTGGAGTGGACTGCTCTGACTAACCAGGTGGTGCGGACTGCCCCGATGAACCAGGTGGAGTGGACAGCTCGGATTATGGTGAAGGTAGAGCGTGTAGCTCGGATGATGGCAGAGCTGTGGCGAGCACCTTGGTAAAAGCTGGAGCCGTGGCGTGCACCTTGGAGACAGCTGGAGCTGCTGGCATGCACCTCAGAGACAGCTGGGGCTGTGGCATGCACCTTGGAGATAACTGGAGCTGTGACGTGCACCTCAGGGAGAACTGGAGCAGGGATGTGCACCTTGGGGGCAGCTGGAGCAGAATCGTGCACCTCAGAGACTGCCAGAGCTGCTGTGTGCACCTCAGAGAAGACTGGAGTCGGGGAGTGCACCATGGGGACAGCAGAAACTGTAGCGTGCACCTCGGGAAGAGCTGGAACTGAAATGTGCACCTCAGGGGCAGCCTTGAGCAAAAACAGAGAGAAAAAGGTGGGTGACAACACACACACAGGGGTGATAGCAGAAACAGGTGGTGGGGGCTCAGCAGCAGAAGGGAGCTGCTGTTGAGGCCCTTCACCCGGAACGAAGCAAGACATATTAGATGGTGAGAAGAAATGCACTCACTTGTTCTACTGCTCTGCTGTTGCTGCCGGAGATGAGCCCGGAGTGGAAGCCGTGGCTGCTGGAGGGGCAGCAGGCATGGAGGCCAGCGTAGCAGCTGATGTAGGAGCTGGCGTTGCAACTGTTGTGGAAGTGGGCGTTACTGCTGCCTTGAGAGCCGGCGTTGCAGCTTCTCATGGAAGCCGACATAGGAGAATGCTCCGAGGCAGGTGGATTCGGCAGCGCTGGAGCATATGCTGAAGAGCAGTGAGGAGGTGTGGAAGCCGGAGCTGGAATGGTGCGCTGAGAGGGGCAGCGCCTCCTGGAATCCTCCCTGCAACTGGGAGCGCCAAACGCCAAGCGGGATCCCCAGAATTGCTCCCTCTCGGCGACGGTCATCTCCCAAGGAGCTCCTGGAGTAGCGGGCTGCTGCTTAGGTGGTGGAGTAGAGGCTGCAGCAAGTGAACAGTGTGGTGGGGGAGATGCCGGGTCCAGGGGACGCTCCTCCCTCGGTACAAGCTTCAACATTGCAGGTCTGTCTCCCACCATATGACAATACATTCGCCGGAGGTTTGCAACAGAAATTAACAGGCCCACCAGCTTAGGGTAGCTCTGTAGACTGGGGTATGCCTTCACCACACCGGCCGCAATGTCCAGGGCTCCCAGGGCTGCTTCTGGTGTGCGGGAGGTGCGGGTGTCTGAGATGTAATCCTCGACAGTCTGTGCTGCCCACATCTCATCCACACCCAGTCCTAGACTCCAATAATCCATGTCTGCTGGGTCCATGTTTAGTTGGATCATTCTGTCATGTTATCTGCTTTGGTGGGCAGATTAAGTTTAGGCAGGACCCAGATGCAGGCAGGTTTATGGTGCAAAATAATAATTTATTAACAAAAACTCAGGAGAAAACAAAAATGCAGCATGAGGGCTGGAATAAGCTCAGGAGTCACTGATAACAAAAACTCAAGGAGAACTACTTAACACACACAAGGAGCTTGACAGAAGGAATGACTATGACCCAACACAGAGCACAATCACAGACAAACATATATAGGGAGACTAATGATTACAGATGCAGGACAGTGAGAGGACAATCAGGGCTGAACAGTTACACATGAGGGCAATAATGATGATACAGATAACAGGGGATGACGTACGACAGAGGATGAGCATAGCGGACCAGGGGAAACACAGGAGACACATAATGCAAATAATAACTAAATTACAAAAGACAACCACAAAACAACAACAGGGGATGAGCACAGGACTACATGCAGTGACTAACGACTGGGGAGCACAAGGGAAACTTAATAATAATACTGATAATAATAACAAGGAAAAACAAAGGCCAGAATGAACATAAAGCGTGTCCACGGTCCCTGACCGTGCTCAGATCATGGCAGGTGATTCCAGGATCAGATGGCTTTACGAACACACAGCCTTACTTCAGACACCTCAGTTCATTGATGGATTGGTGGACTTTGACAAAAAGTGATTTACAAATTTGCATAGATGAAAGATCGCCGTACAGCCTTTTTCAAGTGAACATCACTGATGAGTCGATTTCACACTTTTGTGACTGACTGTTTTGTCTGCAATTTAAAAATCTTGGGTTCCCCTGCTCTGAAATATTGTTTTGGATGTGTTACAAATGATCATTAACTAGTTTAAGTTTAGATTTGTAATTTATTACTGTTTAACAGGGCAATAGCAGTTCAGTGAATGTCATTATCGCTGTCTCTGCTTCCACTTAGCCCAGTGTGTGCTTATGATTTGAGGAGGTGCATTTGCATTCACGGAACAAGTAGTTAGTGTTTATTTTGTCCCACCAGACTTTGTGCTAGAGATGCCACTGAAAAGCAATAAGCTTACACAGAGTACCCTTTACAAACAGAATATGGTGGCTCATATAGAGCTATTTAAAACCACACAAGTTTAAAAAAAAAAAAATGCTTTTATGCCTGCTTGTAGGAGCATGCTCAAATAACGAGGCTGAGTTTTAGTCATAAACCAGCTTTATTTGACAGAACACAAGCTCCTAGCATTCTCAAAGCAGGAAAGAGAAAGAATCATACTTCAACCCCCTTTTATACATTTCCAGCATCAGAATTCAAGTCACATGGTGTCTTCAGTCAACATACAGTTACAAAGCATCCCTTTGAAGCTTCACCATTGTCTCTCATTTCTTGATGAACCGGAATACCCTCCGGGGCGTCTTCTGTGGGACAAAGAGACAAATCTCACACTTCCTTGTTACCTCCTGTAGATTTGAGTCCTCAGTCCTTGTAGACGTGACACTCCACAATACACATTCAGTTCTGTCTCTGTGGCAGCGTGAGCCCACAATGTGTGTCGGCCACACTACCCCCCCCCAAACGTCGAGTAAGGCAAAATCTGCATGGCATAACAAAAAGAGAAACACAAAACACTCCATACATCGCTAATCAATCCACCAACTGCCTGGGTTTTAATCTTCTGCCGAATCTGCTGCAACTTGGCTTGGCTGCCTCTGCAACATCTCTCTGCACCTGTGGATTAAAGCTGTTAGCACCTCTCTGTGAAGACTTTGGAGAATGTCTTCTCGGCGGCCTGCCCCGGCGGGGGGGCCTCGCGAGCTGCACCTCCTCCTCAGCCAGAACAAAAGCGGGTTTGAGCCTGTTAATGCAAATCAGCTCCCTTCTGCCCCCTAAATCTAGCAGAAAATGCTTCTGCCCGGTCTCCAGCACTCGAAACGGTCCGTCGTAAAACGGCCGCAAACTTGGACGCTGGGCGTCATGTTTAACAAAAACAAACTCTGCATTTTTTAAAGCCTTGGGCACAAAAACGTGTGGGAAGCTGTGATGGACCGGGCCAGGAAGCGTGTTTGTTCCTGAGCCGCTCTGCCACGGCTGAGCGGGGGGACCATTAGGTGCGGGATTATCAGGAAGAAATTCCCCGGGCAAACGGAGCGGCTGAGCGAAAACTAATTCAGCCGGGGAAGCATGCAAATCTTCCTTAGGTGCAGAACGCAACCCTAATAACACCCATGGAAGTTTGTCTACCCAATTTGTATCCGTTAGCGACGCTCTGAGGGCTGCTTTCAATGACCTGTGAAAGCGTTTGCATAAACCATTGGCCTGGGGGTTATACGCGGTGGTGCGATGAATCTTCACCCCCAAGCTGCGGGCCATCGATGACCATAGCTCGGAAATAAATTGGGGACCCCTGTCGGACGTTATGTCCGACGGTACACCAAAACGCGCAACCCATGCTGTTAAAAATGCTCGCGCAACTTCTTCCGCTGTGGTTGATGTCAGAGGAATCGCCTCTGGCCAGCGCGTGGTGCGGTCTACCATTGTCAAAAGATGTGTGTGCCCGTGTGATAACGGAAGCGGGCCGACCAGGTCAATATGCACGTGATCAAAACGCTTAGCGGGGATGTGGAAAGGTTCTAACGGGGCCTTAGTGTGTCTGTGTATTTTAGCTCGCTGACACGCTACGCAGGCTGCTGCCCATTCCTTGACCTGTTTGCGCAACCCAGGCCAAACAAATTTCTCCCCCACCAATTTGATCGATGCGCGCACCCCCGGGTGCGCGAGAGAATGGACCAAGTCAAAAACACGGCGACGCCACGCGGTTGGCACCACAGGGCGGGGCCGTCCCGTGGAGACATCGCAGATTAGCGGGGGCATACCGTTTTGTTGCACCCTGTGCTCCAGCCTTAACCCTGTTGGTCCAGACTGGAGCGCGCGCACGTCCGCGTCGTTAACCTGCTCCGCAGCCATGGCTGCATAATCTAACCCAACACAGACCGGGGCTGCGCGCGCTCCCGCGTCGCTGCCCGGGCCCGCGGCCATGGCTACAGAGTCTGCCCCTATAGGGCTTGGTGGTGCTATTGCACGCGAGAGGCAGTCTGCTACAACATTGTGTTTACCCGCGACATGCTGAATATCAGTAGTAAACTCCGATATTGCGGCTAGTTGTCTTTGTTGCCGGCCTGACCCGGGTTCTGAAATTTTGGCCATCGCAAACGTTAGCGGTTTATGATCCACAAAAGCGGTGAAACGTCGCCCCTCTAACCAGAACTGAAAATGACGGATGGCCAAGTGTAGGGCCAAAAGCTCCCTGTCAAATGCGCTGTATTTCCGTTCACTATCGCGCAAGGTCCTGCTGAAAAACGCGAGGGGTTGCCAGGTACCTGCCACAAACTGTTCAACTACCGCCCCCATCGCTACATCGGAAGCGTCAGTGGTGAGCGCCATGCGGGCCGTTGGAACTGGGTGCGCTAACAAAACTGCATTTGCCAGGGCTGATTTGACCTGGGCAAAAGCGCGCTCCCGCTCCGGAGACCATTCGACTTTATTTGCGGGCTTTTGTTTTTTTAACGCGGTGTACAATGGCTGCATGAGTCGTGCTGCGCTTGGGAGGAAACGGTTGTAAAAATTAACCATCCCTAGAAACTCCTGAAGCGCCTTAACCGTTTGAGGTTGCGGAAAATCTGTTATGGCACGCACTTTATTTGGAAGGGGAACTGCTCCCTCTGCCGAAACGCGATGTCCCAAAAAATCAATCTGCGCCACCCCAAACTGGCATTTCGCTGGGTTCACTATTAACCCGTGCTCTGCCAACCTCTGGAAAACTGCTGTGAGGTGTTTTTCATGTTCGCCTTCGGACGTGCTGGCTACCAAAATATCGTCCAAATAAACGAACACGAAAGGCAGGTCGCGTAAAACTGCATCCATCATGCGTTGGAAAGTCTGCGCGGCCCCCTTGAGGCCAAAAGGCATGCGCAAGAACTCAAAAAGGCCGAAAGGAGTTATGACCGCTGTTTTGGGTACATCGTGCGCGCGCACTGGAACCTGGTGATAGCCGCGCACCAAGTCTATTTTAGAAAAAACGCGCGCCCCCGCCAAATGAACAGAAAAATCCTGAATGTGCGGAATCGGGTAGCGGTCATGAGCTGAAACGTTGTTCAACCTGCGGAAATCGCCGCAAGGCCGCCACGAGCCGTCAGCCTTTGGCACCATGTGTAACGGCGAAGCCCAAGCGCTCTTGGAGCGTCTAACGATGCCTAGTTTTTCCAGATTAGTGAACTCCTCGCGCGCGATGGCCAGTTTAGCTGGGTCCAAACGCCGAGCCTTTGCAAAAACGGGAGGGCCTGTGGTTGTTATGAAATGTTCTACCCCATGTTTGGCCACCGTTGCTGAAAAAGTGGGGACTGTGAGTGCTGGAAACTGAGCAAGCAGAGTGTGAAACTTACCACCCGCGGCTGAGACGCTGGCATGTGCAGTTGGCGGGGCCACCCGAGCTGTGCAGGGAATAGAATGAAAAGACAGTGCATTAATCAGACGTCTATTAGCAAGATCAACCAATAAACCATGTGAGCACAAAAAATCAGCCCCTAACATGTTGAAACTGACTGCTGCTACAATAAATGTCCACTCAAATGAACGGCCTTGTAAGGACAGAAGCATGGTCCTCTCACCAAACGTTTTAATTGTGGAGCCGTTCGCTGCTGACACTGACACCCAGGGGGCTTTAGAAGGCGACAGCCGTTCCGCGTAGGTGGGCGTGACAAAGCTCAGCTACGAGCCCGTGTCCACGAGGAACTGTTTCCCCGAGCGTGCATCCGTCAGGTAAAGCAGCCTGTTCTCATTGCCGAGAGTCGTGGCTGCTACCGGCCCTCGGTCCTGGCGTTTAAAATTGCACGGTGGGACGCACCTGTGCGCTCTCTCTGCAAAACGGCGGTGGTAGAAGCACGAGCCGTTCTCCGCTCCGCGTCGTCTGGCTCCGGTCGCCGCCGTTGTTGGTGCGTCTGGTGCCGCTGGACCCAAGCTGTCTCCGGACGCCGTTCCCGAACTAGCCGCCGCGGCCGAAACCGCGTTCTGCTTGTGGGCGTCGACCAACTTCTGCGCCTCCTTGCTCAACCCATGGTAGTCTCGCTTGGCCAATCGGGGTGACTCTGCCAGGGCCACTCTCACTGCTGGTGGCAGGGTTCGAAGGAATAGGTGGGCGAAAATGAATTCGCCATCCTCGGAGGCTTTGAGCTGCAGCATCTTCACCATCAGGTCCGCAGGTCTATCGTTTTCTGCCACCGTCAGCGCCAGGAGCCCCTCTGCTCTTTGTTGGACTGAGGGGGTGAAATGGCTGATCAGCGCGTCTTTCAATGCGCTGTACTTGTCGCTGTCTGGTGGATGATTAACCAAATCCTCCACTCTCTGGACCGTGTCACTGTCCAGTTTCGCTACCACGTGGTAGAATCTTGTGTCGTCGCTGGAGATTCTCCGGAGGTTGAACTGCGCCTCGATTGCGCTAAACCATGAGCGCGGGCTGTGCTGCCAGAAATCGGGCAGCCGGAGCGTGGAGGCGGCCATCAGGCTGGCTTCCACCGAGCCCGGTTCGGAAGAATTCTCATTGCTCATTCTCCGTCGTAGGTCACCAGTGTAGGAGCATGCTCAAATAACGAGGCTGAGTTTTAGTCATAAACCAGCTTTATTTGACAGAACACAAGCTCCTAGCATTCTCAAAGCAGGAAAGAGAAAGAATCATACTTCAACCCCCTTTTATACATTTCCAGCATCAGAATTCAAGTCACATGGTGTCTTCAGTCAACATACAGTTACAAAGCATCCCTTTGAAGCTTCACCATTGTCTCTCATTTCTTGATGAACCGGAATACCCTCCGGGGCGTCTTCTGTGGGACAAAGAGACAAATCTCACACTTCCTTGTTACCTCCTGTAGATTTGAGTCCTCAGTCCTTGCAGACGTGACACTCCACAATACACATTCAGTTCTGTCTCTGTGGCAGCGTGAGCCCACAATGTGTGTCGGCCACATGCTGTTCAAAAAAAAAATCAAAGCAGTTTTACCTACTTTTCTCATTCGTATTTACACTTTGTCCAGATGGAAATGTTCTTTTTTCCTTGCCAATAGCAGTATTGACATGCCTTCTATATGAGATAATTGCTATAGCATTACAATAATTTGTAATTCTAAATTACAATGTAATGGATGGATGGATGTACTTTATTAATCCCAAACTGGGAAATTATTAGTCCCACAATGGGGAAATTCTGTAAAGGCTTGTCTTATCTTATAGTATATCTTGTGGGGAGCGTGAAATGAAGAAGCTGAATGGTTTTGTAATTCAGATTTAATGTCGGCTTCACATCCCCAACATGTCTCACCAAAAGCAGAAAGAGGCTGATCGCAATCAGACCCCCATACTTATACATCACACAACAAAAGCCAACATCACACATCCTTGTCATATCCTTCTAATCATCCAGTGTCTCCTTCCAATGTCCTCCTGTTCCTTCGCCTGACCCTGGGGGGTCAGAAAGTCTTTTCAGGTCTTCACCACCGCGCCTCCATCTCCTAGTTGTTCTCCGCAGGCGGTCCAGACCTATTGTCCTCTTCTGAGACGTGAGGTCATTCCACACACGCAATCACAAAACATCCCCCCGTGTCTATACATATGCAGATATGGATATATGAACTACAGCCCCCCCCCAAACGTCTAAGAAAAGGACAATATATTTAGGTTCACCGAATATGGTGACATCACTGGCATAACTATACAAGTTGATCACATTAAAAGGAAGGAAAAAGAAAAAAAAAAAATCTTTAGCAACCACACCAACAGCATAATTTATACGGCATGATCACGTTAAAAACACAGTGATAACAGTAACAGTATAGTCTATGCCCCATGTCTGCCTTAAAACTGCCATGATAACCCCAACAGCATAGCTTAAAACCATTATCACATTCACATCAGTCTGTGTGTCGTCTGGGTTTCAACCGTCTTCCAAATCTGCTGTACGCCTGCCTTGGCGTCCCAGCGGCGCTGTCTTGTAAGGAATCTGCAGCTTGAGGAAAAGAGTGGTTATTTGATCCCTGCGGAGGGGCTGGGACGTCGAGGTGCTCTCGCCACCCGTACAGGCTCGTCACTCAACATGAAGGCAGGCTTAAGTCTGCCAATGCTGACTGTCTCTTTTCTGTCCCCCAAATCCAGCACAAAATGCTTATCTCCAGGTTCCAGCACTCTATATGGACCATCATATGGTGGGCGGAGGGTTGGCTTTAAAGCCTCGTGCCTAACAAAAACGAACTCGGCATTTTTTAAAGCCCGGGGAACAAAAACCCGCGGAAAAGTGTGATGAACAGGGCCCAGGAGCATGTCCGCTCCCGTGCTGCTTAGTGGCCTCAGAGCTGGGAGGTGCCCCGGCTCTGGATGTTCTGGTAAGAATTCACCGGGGAGCCTGAGAGGTTGTGCAAAAACTAATTCTGCTGGGGAGGCGTCTAGATCCTCCTTGGGCGCAGAGCGCAACCCCAATAAAACCCACGGTAGTTTGTTAACCCACTCTGCATCCATTAGTGACGCTCTGAGGGCAGCCTTCAAAGACCTATGAAAACGCTCGCATGAACCATTAGCCTGGGGGTGATACGCGGTAGTGCGATGGATTGTCGCCCCTAAGCTGCTGGCCATCGCAGACCAGAGCTCTGAGACAAACTGAGGCCCCCTATCGGACGTGATGTCCGACGGGACTCCGAAACGCGCTACCCAGGTCGTTAAAAAAACGCGAGCCACCTCTGCGGCTGTAGTTGACGTCAGCGGGACCGCTTCTGGTCAACGTGTGGTTCGGTCCACCATTGTTAAAAGATGTGTGAACCCCTGCGACGACGGTAGGGGGCCCACGAGGTCGACATGCACATGGTCAAACCTCCTGGCCGGGATTCGGAACGGTTCTAAAGGAGCTTTCGTGTGCTTGTGAATTTTGGCACGTTGGCAAGACATGCATGTTCTTGCCCACTCCTTTACGTGCTTGCGCAGGCCCGGCCAAACAAACTTCTCCGCCACCATTTTCACCGAAGCGCGCACTCCCGGGTGCGCCAGGGAGTGAACCGAGTCAAAAACGCGGCGGCGCCACGCGGCTGGGACTACCGGGCGAGGTCGCCCGGTTGACAAGTCACAGATTAAGGGGGGCACACCGTCACGCAAACCCCTGCTCTCCAGCCTTAACCCTGTTGGTCCAGACTGGAGTGCGCGCACGTCCGCGTCACTACTCTGTTCTGCTGCCATGGCTGCGTAAGCTATCCCTACGTGAACTGGGGCCGCGTACGCTTCCGCATTGGTCTTGCGCCCTGCGGCTGCGGTAGTATAATCTGCCTCCGCGTGCCCTGACGATGTCACGGCGCGGGAGAGGCAGTCTGCCACCACGTTGAGTTTGCCCGCTACATGCCGAATGTCTGTGGTAAATTCCGAAATTGCGGCCAGCTGCCTTTGTTGCCGGCCCGACCAAGGTTCTGAGATTTTAGACATTGCAAAAGTGAGCGGTTTATGGTCGACAAAAGCCGTGAAACGCCGACCTTCCAGCCAGAACTGGAAATGGTGAATGGCCAAATGAAGCACTAACAGCTCCCTGTCAAACGTGCTGTATTTGCGCTCGGTTTCGTTTAAGGATTTGCTAAAAAATGCTAGCGGTTGCCAAACTCCGTCAACGTGCTGCTCCACGACCGCCCCTATGGCCAAATTTGATGCGTCTGTGGTAAGCGCTATGCGGGCCGAGGGGTCGGGGTGGGCCAAAAGCGCGGTGTCAGCCAGTGCTCTTTTTACTTCTGCGAACACGCGTTCCCGCTCCGGGGACCACACGACCGCGTTGGAGGGCTTTTGCTTTCTAAGCGCGGCATTTAATGGCTGCATGAGCTGAGCTGCGCGGGGGAGGAAACGGTTGTAAAAATTTACCATTCCCAAAAACTCCTGCAGCGATCTGACCGTTTGTGGTCGGGGAAAATTTGCCACTGCGCGCATCTTATCAGGCAATGGGACTGCCCCTTCTGGGGAAACGCTGTGTCCCAAAAAATCAATCTGCGCCACGCCGAATCGGCACTTGGCTGGATTAATTATTAACCCATGTTCTTCCAACCTCTGAAAAACTGTAGTGAGGTGATTTTCGTGTTCCCCCTCAGACGTGCTGGCGACTAAAATATCGTCGAGGTAGACAAACACGAAAGGAAGATCGCGTAACACAGCGTCCATCATACGCTGAAACGCTTGTGATGCGCCTTTAAGGCCAAACGGCATGTGCAGAAACTCAAAAAGACCCGTTGTGGAGATAAAGTGCTCCACCCCATGTCTCGCTACTGTTGCCGAAAATTTGGGAACTGTGAGTGCTGGAAATTGGGTGAGGAGTTTGTCAAACTTACCGCCTGCTGTGGCGACGTTGGCCTGCACGGGTGGTGGGGACACTCGAGCTGAACAGGGGATAGAAGAGAATGACAGTGCATTGATTAAGCGTCTGTTTGCAAGATCAACTAACAACCCATGTGAACATAAGAAATCAGCACCTAACATGTTGAAACTCACCGCCGCTATGATAAAAGTCCACTCATAAGTGCGGCCGTGTAAGGACAGAGACAAGGTCCTTTCACCATAAGTGCTGATGTTCGAGCCGTTCGCCGCCGTTGCCCCGTTGCCGCGGGGTCCAGCCACTCGGTCAGCGTAGGTCGGGGTGATGAAGCTCACCTGAGCTCCGGTGTCTATGAGGAAGTGCCGCCCGGAGCCTTCATCAGTGATGTAGAGCAGCTTGTTGGCCTCGCCGAGAGCCGTAGCTGCTAACGGTTCCCGGCTTTGGAGTTTCCCGAGCTCTTGAAACTGCACGGTGGCACACACTTGTATGCCCTCTCAGCGAATCGCCGGTGGTAGTAACAGATGTCGTCTCGTCTGTTGCGTCGCGGCCGCGTCGCTGCCATGGTGGGCGGGATTTGCTCCGCTGTCTCCGGCTCCCCAATGCCCTGGGCTTCCGCACCGAGGTCCGCCGCTGCTGCTGTGGCCATCTGCTCGCCGCAGGAGTTGAGGAGCCGCTGTGCTTCCCGGGCCAGCGCACGGAAATCCTGCTGGGTCTTACAACGCATGCTGGACAGAGTCCCTCTCATGTGTGCCGGGAGATTGCTGAAGAAGATGTGCTGAAAGAAGAAGCTGCCGTTGTCTGCCTCCCTCAGCTGAAGCATGTCTTCCATCAGGGCCATCGGTCTGCGCCCTCCTTGGCCATACATCGCCAGTAGTCTCTTGGCCCTTTCCTCAGCCGAGGGCATGAAGCTCTCGATGAGAGTAGCCTTCAGCTCCTGCCTCCCTCAGCTGAAGCATGTCTTCCATCAGGGCCATCGGTCTGCGCCCTCCTTGGCCATACATCACCAGTAGTCTCTTGGCCCTTTCCTCAGCCGAGGGCATGAAGCTCTCGATGAGAGTAGCCTTCAGCTCCTCGTATTTGTCGCTGGCGGGCGGCTGCTGTATCACGCTCCGCACGCATTGTGCTGTGCCGGCGTCGAGCCTAGCGATGACGTGGTAGAACTTGGTTTCATCTGCCGTCACCCCTGCGAGCGCGAACTGTGCCTCAGCCTGCTTGAACCACGAGTTCGGGTCGTTCTGCCAGAATTCTGGGAGCTTGATGGCGACGGCGCTCGCTCGGGCCGCCTCCGACGAGTCTGCAACGGGGGAACGCCTTTCATCCATTCTCACGTACTGGTCACCAATGTGGGGAGCGTGAAATGAAGAAGCTGAATGGTTTTGTAATTCAGATTTAATGTCGGCTTCACATCCCCAACATGTCTCACCAAAAGCAGAAAGAGGCTGATCGCAGTCAGACCCCCATACTTATACATCACACAACAAAAGCCAACATCACACATCCCTGTCATATCCTTCTAATCATCCAGTGTCTCCTTCCAATGTCCTCCTGTTCCTTCGCCTGACCCTGGGGGGTCAGGAAGTCTTTTCAGGTCTTCACCGCCGCGCCTCCAGCTCCTAGTTGTTCTCCGCGGGCGGTCCAGACCTATTGTCCTCTTCTGAGACGTGAGGTCATTCCACACATGCAATCACAAAACATCCCCCTGTGTCTATACATATGCAGATATGGATATATGAACTACAATCTTATCTTATAGTATATTTTAAAAAATAATTTTATTCAATTTTAGACTCATATATTAAAGCAGCACTATGTAACTTACCTCTTCCTGCAGGGACATTTTATTGTTAAGTTGTGTGGTGTGTGACTCAAAAGCAGACAAGGGAGGAAGCGATAATAGAAGTGAACAATAATATTTATTACAGTAATTGTGCAAAATAATGTGTAGAGATGATAACTCGAGGATCTGGCAACCCTATGGGGAGAGAGCAGAGGGGACAGGTAAGATTAACTGAAGCAGTATGATGAGATTTTAAAGTTAGTTTCTTTGTGCTTACTCTTCAGCAGTGGAGAGTGGCTGGGGGCAGGTGAAGGACCTTCATGCCGAGTAAGCTGGCTGCCAGGGAGAAAGGTGCTGAGGTGCTGCAGTGGAGTTTTCCAAGGGATTGCTGTGGACAAGCAGGTCAGGCCTGAGTGCTAGGGAGTGAGAGTGAAGAGTGGTGGAGATTATGGTGGTAAGTCGACTTACTTGGGGAATAAGGGGGTGCACAATCCGAGAACGTCCAAGTCCAGTCCGTAAGGCTATTTCCAGAATCCAGAGGCAGGCAGGGGTCAGGGCACAGTAGGCTAGAGTTAGGCTGACAGATAATTTCAATCCAGCAGGCAGTCTCTGGGTCTAGGATAAAAAAAAAGTTCAAAAAAAGGTCAAGGCAGAATAATATCATGAAGCTGAGCTCAGGAGAAGATACGGGGTGTGTGCAGGTTAACATCACCAGGCAGAGTGAAGGCAGAGCACCCTATTTAAAGGGTCTCCTCTAATTAACCGCAGGTGATGAACAAGGCTGCAGGGAATGAGCCTAATCAGAGGGAGAGAAAGGCAGGGAGACTGAGCACACACAAAGACCATTACATTTATGGTCTGAGTCCCAGTAGCCAATCACAGCCATTCATATCCTATGATTGACTAATGGGACTCAGGGTGTAAAATGTGCCAGTTATATTTACAGTGTTCCTATATGATGCTGTTGCAGGCTCACTCATGGTGGAAGTGACATTCACTTGGTCAAAAATACAACCAAAATGATTTTAAACCGACAGTGCAAAACAGGTGACACAAAACTATATTGTACAAGTATTTTCTTAAAAAAAATCTGAGAATTAGAGTTTCAGTTTTTATGGCTTCTGTAATTCATATGACATCTCTCCAACATCAATATTCTCCTAGTAGAAAATATGCCACTTGCATATCCATTTTTGTTTTTCCTTAATGGAGATCAAATTTACCATTTACCACTATAGGGAATATCATTAGGAGAAGCACATACAGTAAAAGTGCTCCTAAGTCAACAACATGTTAGGAGGAGTGAGGAGAAATTTAAAGGGGTTTAGGAGTTTTTTAAGAGGAGGAGAAAATGGAGGAAAGACACACCCTGCAATTATTAAAACAAAGAAAACAAACAAACCTGGTTTAACATTTAATATTTCACCTTTCTTACTGATTTACACCTGTAATTTCACTGAAAGTACACATAAAGTACCATTACATCAGGCTGTATTATAAAGTATGTTTTTAGTTGATCCTATTAGAGATGTGCTAATGTCTCCCACCTAAGCACAACAACGTTCTGTCACCGGTGGTTGTTCCCCACATCCGCCACTGTCTGCACTCACACTTTCTTCTGTGGTGTGCATCTGTTTAACTATATTCCTTCATATGATGGAAGTGTTCCTGTCATTAAGAGGGAGATGGTGGGATCGGCTCCAGTAGATCCAAGTTCCAGGGAACTTGGTTAGAGAAGAAAAAAATTACAACAATTATCAACTAATTGATCCAGATCAACCCACACTTGTATATGGATGAATAAATGACCTCATACACAATATTTTATAAGGTAGCATTCATCAACACCACAGGTACAAGACAAGTATAAACTTGTATCTGGTAGCTACATGAAAAGATGCTGTTTAAAAACTTTCAAACCATATTCAGAAATCTTTCATTTCTGTCATCCACTGTAACATGTTGAAACTTGGTAGGCATAGACTTATACAGAATCAGAAGTGAAACGAATGTGAAAGTGCCTTAAACATGCAGGTGACCCCACTTGTGCTTGGAAACTAAATGTGGTTCAAATCAAAAGTTAATACCTCTCTAAAAGACTCTAAAAGGCTGAAGAGGTACTGTTGTCACCCCGCCGGGTGGATGGGCAGTGCCGGTGTTGGCGGTATCGGCGTCAACATGTCGTGATTTTGGAAGCAGGCAGCACCCAAGCTGACTGTAAACTGGAATAAATTGAAAACAAAACATGGCTCGGTGGCCAGAAAAAAAACTAAGATAAATTTAAACACAGAGGTAATAAACTAAGGAACAGGAGAAATAATAATTGAAGAACTAACCTGGAGACCAAAACAAACCAGAATGGAACCAGAAGCAAATTCTCAAGAGAGTAATCCATATGATCCAAGCCATGTTGCCACGACGAGCAGCCAGATTGACCTGAATTTAAACCAAACAGTTACACAAGGGAATCAGGTGGAAACACAGATGCCGAAATCAGACAAATTGCGTGAGTTGTGTTGCGTTCGAAATGTCCACTCATTAACTACATAGTGCACTACATTTAAATGCGAGTCAATTAAAATGTAGTGCACTATGTAGTGAATGAGTGGACATTTCAAAACCCAGCAAAAGAATCATAACCAGACACTAACAGGAAGACATTACCAAAATAAAGCAGGAAATTAATTTACATGGAACTAAATGAAACCAAGTACATTCAAAATAAATCCAAGATCAGAGAGACTGACTAGTAGGGGTGGGAAATGTGAAGGACCTCACGATTCGATTCAGATCACGATACTTGAGTCACGATACGATCCTATCATGATTCAACGATAATCACGATATCGTGATATCAAGTATCACAATCCCATATATTTCAAAGTTTTTCACCTTATTCAACCTCAAATCATGTCCCAATGTAAAACTGTTGACATCTCTTTCATATATTAAAGTATTCTCGGGGCTTCTTTTCTGCGGAGACGCATCTCTGTACACAGGGAGGGCGGTGAACGGTGTTTGGAATAGACTCCCACTTCAGCTACACTGTAAGCAATTGCTGTTAATTTACAGCCAATTTCTAACAGTAATATACTGTATTAATGGAGTACAGTTTTGTACTGCAATTTGCAATGCATTGTGGGCCGTTCAACATGAAGCAACAGCACACAGGCCATCAACAGTATGCTAATGTTTTAAAATACAGTAAGCTACAGTACTTTTTATCATGAGGTAAAATTTAGAAAGCCTTTCAGAGCATTAGGACATGCGCTGCTACTCATGAACAAGAAATCCTGCTTCATCTGCATCAACTGGATTGTGCATCTACAAATAACAAGGTAATTAAAAACTAACTTATTTTTATTTCTTTGACTGTAGAGTGTTACCAAAAATGATGTTTGAAAAGGTCACTGAGCTTTCTCTTGTGTCTTGCTCTTAACTCCACATGTTGTTCTGACAAACCACAAGAGACTTCGTAAGCATGTAATGCTATTGTGCACCCCTGAGTTATTTTAATTATTTTGTTTGTTGTTATTTTAAAGTGGCAACACTAGGAAAAAGCCAGGGAGTGTCAGGGCGCTGGGCGCTCTGTGCCCCTGCTCTCCCTCGCCCCCCCGATTAGCACTTCCCCTGCAGCTTTGATCACGTTGACTCTGCTACCCACATATCCTTGCCTTGAGATCATTTAAGAAAGAATCTGTCTTGTTTTGCCATGCTTTGACCTCTGCTTGCTCTAGACCCTGTACCTGCTTTATGATTTGGATTTTCTCCTGCCCTGTATTCACCTGCCATGCCATGCCCTGACTCTCCTCCTCCGCAGCTGCTCTTGGACTCTGGATTTCGCCTTATGGATTAGACTTGGACTTCCCTGGACTGCACAACTCCTCCCCTCATGCCCCAAGTAAGTCGACTTACCTCTGTGTATTCTCTGCCTCCTCACAACCTTCCCCCTCATGCAGGCCTGGCCAGCTTTGCTCCCAGTCTCTCCTTCACTCCCTCCCCAGCTCCTCTTCAGTGGTGTCCCCTCTCCCCGATCACTGAAGCTCCGACCCAGAGGAATCTTCTACCAAGCTCTCCATCACTAACCCAGAAGACCCTGTAAGCATTAAATGCACCATTAACTTTACACTAACCCCTGTCTCTGTTTCCTCCTGCATGGTTGCCAGAACCTCTCTGCACTGTGCATATTTTTATTGTAATAAAGATTATTGTTTCACTCAGCTACTGTTTCCCTCTGTGTTGCTTTTGGGTCTAAGCTCCTGTACCTTGTCAGAGAGAGGAACAATGACCAGCAAGGTGGTCATCATCTCTTTATGACAGACAATAGTACTGAAGCAGTTACAACTTTTGTTGTGTTTTCATGTTTGTTAAGTTCTCCGACATGTGGAATTTTTGTTTATTGCCATTGTGACTGTTTTTTTTTTATTTTCAGATTCTTTTTGGCTTGTGTATTTGAGGCTTCTAACAGTTAGTTTTTTTTATAATTACTGTTTTTTACAGTAGTAGTATTCATGTTGATACTGCCTGTTTAAATAAACATTAGTGCCATTAAATCCCTTTGTAAGTTGTTTATTTTGTAGGTTTAATCACCTGTCCTGAGCCCACAGAACAATGCTAATTTTAATTGCATTAAATATTGGGATTTTAGATGTTCTGAACTGCTGAATTAATTCACTGTATTATGGCTGTCTACAGTAAACAGTGAAAATTTAAAGTAACCCCAGTGTAGAAGAGCTTGGAAATGAAGAGGCGATGTGATTTATAAACAAAGTTTATTAATCAGCTCTTCCAACAAGTCTCATCTGGTGCAGAGTGGCAGAAGGGAAAAGAGACAGAATCTCTCCGGCTCACTGGCTTTATACGTGCACGCAACAAAAGACATGCATAACAAAGGCTGACATCCCTCATTATCTTAATCCCCCCATTGTCTTGGTATTTCCTCTCCTCGCCTTAGGGGGTGAGGGTGGCTCCTCCGGTCTCCTCCGCCTCGTCTGGGAACATCTTTGTTCTTCACTCGGCGGTTGAGAGCCTTTGTCCTTTCAGAGGTGTGAAGTCCTTTACATATGTAATTACTAAACATTTCCACATGCTTCAACATATGTAGGTTATGGAATACAGTGGTACCTCTACTTACGAACGTCTCTACATACGGAATTTTCAGGTTACGAGACGCCTCAACGGGAAAATATTGCCTCTAGTTACGAACGAAATTTCAGGATACGAAAGGCAAAAAAGTATGCGCTCCTCGCAGCTTCCGTAGTTTACCGAACGTAAACATACCTGTAGCTGCTCTGCCATTGGCTATCGCCTAGCATCTTCCTGGTATCCCATTGGCCACGAAGTTTTTTTTTTTTTTCCAAAACTTTATGCGTTTGGTTGATCTCGCCAAAGAATATGGCCGTAATCCATCAACGGTCAGCACGGTATTAAAACAAAACGAAGCACTTACAAGCCGACAAAAGCAAACGTCCTTGGATCAGAACATGAACCAAAGAAGGCAAAAGGTGACGACGTTTTTTTTTTTTTTTTCATCTCAAACGACGTCGACGACGATAGCAGTTAAAGGGTAAATGAACATAATTTTTATTATTCTTTCTCTTTTATTATTCTCTTTTATTATTCTTTCTCTCATTTTAAACTCTCATTTTATGTTTATTGTGCAGTAATCTAATTGTAACATGTATTTGTTACATGTTTTGATGCGTTTTTACGATTTATAAAAAATTTATGCCCGAATTTTGGGGGCTTGGAACGGATTATGGCATTTACATGTAAAACGCGCCTCTACTTACGAATTTTTCACGTTACGAGAATTCTTCCGGAACGAATTAAATTCGTAAGTAGAGGTACCACTGTATATGATTAATATAGACCACAGGCCCCCAAACAACTAAGAAAAGACAATAGAACGGTTCACAGTCTAGGATAGTTACTATGACATACTAAATGTTACATCTCTTGCCACAGAAGAAACTTTCTAGCAGCCATGCTCCTAAGAGAGTTCAGTGGTAATCATAACAGCATAGTAAAATCATAAGTCAGTCCTAAACTGTTGCAGCACAATTAGTGAACAATTGTGGAGTGGTTGGTATCAGTCCCTGTGCTGTCTGGGTTTCAATCTTCTCCCAAAACTGCTGTAGGTTGGTTTAGGCGCCCTGCTGGGACCTTCTTGTGAGGAATCTGCAGTGTGGGAAGGAGAGAGGTTAACTGTTCCCTGCCGGGGGGTTGAGTTTTTTCTCTTGGGGGGTCTACCCCACCCAGGTGCTCTCGCCAACTGTGCAGGCTCGTCTTTCAACAGGAAGGCAGGTTTAAGTCTGTCAATGCTGACTGTTTCCTTTCTATCCCCAAAATCAAGCACAAAGTGTTTATCACCATTTTCCAGCACTCTGAATGGCCCATCGTATGCTGGTCGGAAAGTTGGTTTTAAAGCTTCATGCTTAATGAAAACGAATTCAGCGTTTTTTAAAGCTTGAGGGACAAAAACCCGTGGGAAGGAGTGATGAGCTGGACCGGGGAGAGAGCCCGGTCCGTTGCTGCCTAAAAACCTTGGGACTGGAAGGTGCCCTGGCTCTGGGTTCTCTGGTAAAAATTCACCTGGAAGCCTGAGAGGTTGTGCAAAGACTAATTCTGCGGGAGAGGCGTCTAGGTCCTCTTTAGGTGCAGCACGCAACCCCAATAAAACCCAGGGAAGTTTATTTACCCAATTTGTGTCCGTTAGTGAGGCTCTGAGGGCAGCCTTTAAAGACCTGTGAAAACGCTCGCATAACCCATTAGCCTGAGGGTGATAAGCGGTGGTGCGATGAATTGTTGCCCCTAAGCTGTTGGACATGGCTGACCAGAGCTCTGAGACGAATTGAGTCCCCCTATCGGACGTGATGTCCGATGGGACACCGAAACGTGCCACCCAGTTTGTCAAAAAAGCGCGAGCGACTTCCTCTGCTGTGGTTGCCGCTAGAGGGACTGCCTCTGGCCAGCGTGTGGTGCGGTCTATCATTGTTAACAGGTGTGTGAAACCTTGGGAGGAAGGTAGTGGCCCCACGAGGTCGACATGAACGTGGTCGAACCTTCTAGCAGGGATTGGAAAAGGCTCCAGAGGGGCTTTTGTGTGTCTGTGTATTTTGGCGCGTTGACAAGAAATGCAAGTTTTTGCCCATTCTTTTACGTTTTTGCGCAGGCCTGGCCACACAAACTTTTCGGCGACCATTTTAACCGAGGCACGCACATTTGGGTGCGCGAGGGAGTGAATTGTGTCGAAAATACGGCGGCGCCATGTAGCTGGTACTAATGGGCGAGGTCGGCCGGTTGAAACATCGCATATTAGGGGGGGTACGCCGTCGCGTAAACCCTTCTTCTCCAGCCTTAACCCTGTTGGTCCAGACAGGAGTGCGCGCACGTCCGCGTCACCGCTTTGTTCCTCCGCCATGGCTGCATAATCTATCCCTGCATGGACAGGTGCTGCGTATGTGTCTGCGTTAGTGAAGAGCTCTGCTGCTGAGGCAGTATAATCTGTCTCCTCACGCTCTGGAGGTGTCACAGCACGAGAGAGACAGTCTGCTACTACGTTAAGTTTGCCTGCCATGTGTCGAATGTCTGTGGTGAACTCTGAAATCGCAGCTAGCTGTCTTTGTTGCCTGCCTGACCATGGTTCTGAAATTTTAGCCATAGCAAAGGTGAGCGGTTTATGGTCTACAAAAGCCGTGACACTCCGCCCTTCTAACCAGAACTGGAAGAGCGGATGGATAAATGAAGCGCCAGCAGCTCTCTGTCAAAAGTGCTGTATTTACGCTCAGTTTGATTTAGCGATTTGCTGAAGAATGCTAAAGGTTGCCAGACCCCGCTGACAAGTTGTTCTACAACTGCCCCTATAGCTAGGTCTGAAGCGTCTGTGGTTAGCGCGATGCGGGTCAAGGGATCTGGGTGAACTAACAATGTGGCGTTAGCTAGGGCGCTTTTTACTTCCGCGAAAGCGCGTTCACGCTCCGGGGTCCATTCGACCGAGTTGGAAGCTTTCTTTTTTTTGAGCGCGTCATATAGTGGCTGCATGAGCTGAGCTGCGTGGGGGAGGAAGCGGTTGTAAAAATTAACCATCCCTAAAAATTCCTGTAGCGATTTGACCGTTTGTGGCCGTGGGAAACTTTCTATCGCGTGAACTTTGTCTGGAAGTGGAACTGCCCCCTTCGGAGAGACTTTGTGTCCTAAAAAATCAATTTGTGACACGCCGAATTTGCATTTGGCTGGATTGATTATTAGCCCGTGCTCTTCTAGCCTCTGAAAAACCGTAGTGAGGTGCTGGTCGTGTTCTTCCTCAGACGAGCTGGCTACCAGCATGTCGTCGAGGTAGACGAAGACAAAAGGAAGGTCGCGTAGGACCGCGTCCATCATTCGTTGAAAAGTTTGAGCAGCGCCTTTGAGGCCGAAAGGCATTCGCAGAAATTCAAAAAGGCCGAAAGGGGTTATTACCGCTGTTTTAGGAATGTCTTCTGCTCGGACTGGGACTTGGTGATAACCGCGGACTAAGTCTATTTTTGAAAAAATGCGCGCACCCGCAAGATGTAGTGAAAAATCTTGAATGTGAGGAATTGGGTAACGGTTATGCGCTGTAGCGTTGTTTAATCTGCGGTAATCTCCGCACGGTCTCCAAGAACCGTCGGATTTCGGAACCATGTGAAGTGGTGAGGCCCAGGGGCTCTTCGAGCGTCTAACAATGCCCAATTTTTCAAGAGTTGTAAACTCGTCCCGTGCTATGTTGAGCTTGGCCACGTCTAAGCGGCGAGCTTTGGCAAAAACGGGAGATCCCGTTGTGGGAATGAAGTGTTCAACCCCGTGTTTAGCCACAGTGGCTGAGAATTTGGGAATTGTGAGTGCTGGAAATTGGGTGAGGAGTTGCTCAAACTTACCTCCTGCCGTGGTGACGTTGGCCTGCACAGGTGGTGGAGAAACTCGGGCTGAGCATGGAATAGAAGCAAAGGACAGTGCATTAACCAGGCGCCTATTTGCTAGATCCACTAATAACCCATGTGCACACAAAAAATCTGCGCCTAATAAGTTAAAACTCACCGCCGCTACAACAAATGTCCATCTGTAGCTGCGGCCGTGGATGAGGAGGTGCAGGCTCTTTTCGCCGAACGTGTCGATGCTAGAGCCGTTGGCTGCCACGGCTCCGTTGCCCCGGGTGCCCGTGGCTCAATCTGCGTGGGAGGGCATGACGAAACTCAGCTGGGCTCCTGTGTCGATGAGGAACTGCTTGCCTGTGTGTACATCCGTCACGTACAACAGCTTATTCTTCTCGCCGAGAACCGCTGCTGTTAACGGCTCTCGGCTTTGGCGTTTCCCGAAATCGCAAATTTGCAGGGGGGAACGCATTTGTGGGCCTTCTCGGCGAAGCGGTGGTGATAATAACAGACGTCGCTCTGCCTGTTACGTTTGGGCCGAGTCGCTGTCACCGTGGGCTGGGTCTGCTCGGTGGGTTGTGGCTCCTCGTGGCTCGGGGCGTCAGCTTTGAGGTCCGCGGATGCTGCTGTGGGTGTCAGCTCCTTGCAGGCGTTGACGAGCCGATGGGCTTCGTTGGCCAGTGCGCGGAAGTCTTGGTGGTTGTCGCATTTCATGCTGGCGAGTGTCCCTCTCATGTGTGGCGGCAGCGTGCTGAGGAATATAAACTGGAAGAGGAAGTTGTCACTGTCCTCCTCTTTGAGCTGTAGCAAATCCTCCATGAGGGCCTTCGGTTTGCACCCTCTGTGGCCGTAGACCGCCAGGATCTTCTCGGCTCTCTCTTCCGCTGATGGGACGTAGTTCGCCACGATGGTTGCTTTGAGCGTCTCATATTTGTCCCGGGCCGGTGGTCGCCGGATCATGCTCCGCACACACTTCGAAGTGGCGGCGTCGAGTTTGGAGACAATATGGTAAAATTTTGTATCGTCAGCCGTGATGCCCGCCAGTGTGAACTGGGCTTCAGCCTGCTGAAACCAAGAGGCGGGGTCTTCTTGCCAGAAGTCTGGCAGCTTGACGGCGACGGCATTCGTGCATACCATCACTGCTGTGCCCGCCGGGTGAGAGTGCCTTGCCTCGGCTCTCACGGCGGTGCTGGTGCTCGGTTGAGCCCTCTCAATCTCTTCTGCTGGGGGGAACAGTTGTCCATCTGTTCCCTCGTCTGCGTGGGTCACCACGGATGAGTCGATTGCGGGGGAACGCCTCAGGTCCATACTCGCGTCAGGGTCACCAGTGTAGAAGAGCTTGGAAATGAAGAGGCGATGTGATTTATAAACAAAGTTTATTAATCAGCTCTTCCAACAAGTCTCATCTGGTGCAGAGTGGCAGAAGGGAAAAGAGACAGAATCTCTCCGGCTAACTGGCTTTATACGTGCACACAACAAAAGACATGCATAACAAAGGCTGACATCCCTCATTATCTTAATCCCCCCATTGTCTTGGTATTTCCTCTCCTCGCCTTAGGGGGTGAGGGTGGCTCCTCCGGTCTCCTCCGCCTCGTCTGAGAACGTCTTTGTTCTTCACTCGGCGGTTGAGAGCCTTTGTCCTTTCAGAGGTGTGAAGTCCTTTACATATGTAATTACTAAACATTTCCACATGCTTCAACATATGTAGGTTATGGAATATATGATTAATATAGACCACACCCAGAATGTTACTGTAAATTAGAATAGTCACAGAAATGTACTGCATCTTAGTTTTACTGTAATAGGTTGTGAATATATAGGTAACAGTATGAATACTGTAAAATTCCAGTATTGTGGCATTCTGGGCAGCCTCTGGGACATGATTGGCTAAAATAGAGTATGCTAATGAGGCAGGGACTGAAGGATTGTGGGGAATGTTTGGAGGTGATTCAGTGTCGGTTCTGTGTTCTTTACTTATGTTTTTTTAATAGCAGCATTGTTAAATGTTAGTTAGTGTTGGTGCATTGTTCTCTGCAGAAACCGTGACTGAGGGAGCTACTCAGTTTATTGGGTTCGGCCATTGTGGCATTTTGGGGAAGTTAAAAAAATAAATGCTGATTGAGCAATAGCTGCCTTGTCATTGGCTGAAATCCCCTGCTCACTGCACTGTATTGCTGGCATCTGTGCTGCCAGTACTTTACTGTAAAAAATTAAATAAATATACTTTCATGTATATTGACCCATCCGTGAAACTACTATTATGTATATTTTCCATAATCCTGGGACCATTTTACTCAATTGTGTGTTCAATTGTGTCTGCACTCTGCATTCTTATGTACATAGTTCCACCCGCGTAGCCACTACCATAGTGTTATGTATGGAAAAACCTGGGTGAAGGATGAGGTACGATGATGGTTGGCGGATACAGCTTTATTATATGAACTACTGTATGTACAAGCAGTACACGGCATTGTACCAGCGTAGGCATCCGGCAAAGAGGCCATAACATGGCACCCTTGCCTTATATATGGGCAGTGCGATGACGTGACAGGAAGTGCACGTCATCACACTGCACTTCACAATAAGGGTGCCAAATACATATCTCACATCCCCCCCTCCTCAGAAAAGTTCAAAACCATACACACAATTGAAATCCCCCCCCCCCAAAATATGGGACCCGAATCACGCACTAAAATAATGAAAAACCATGTACTAAATTAGCCTAACACACTCACTCAAAACAACCTAAAAATAGGGCAGACTGGTGGACTACCATACAGCCCACACAGTGGGTTGGATTATTCTGCCACCCATAAACTAAAAAGAGTCTTTATTTCAAACTAAAAATATCAGCCGTGCTCCTAAACTAAAAAACAAACACATAAAATAACCCCCATACCATAACATGCATGCAAAAATACCAAAGAACTATAAATAAAGTGTTACCGCACAGTCATTTGGGTTAAAAACTGGAACCTGCATGGGGGGGTCCAGGGAAGCCCCTCAGCAGGGGTACCCCTGGAGTCCGCAGACCCCCGGAGCAATGGCTGATCTTCTGGATGGTGGAGCCTGGATCCCACACTGCTATCACCAACTCCCATTCAGCCTCGCCACCTGGAGCGTCTTCCTGGACATGCTGAAGCTGACTGGTGTGCCTCGACGAGCCATCGGACAGCCAGAAGTAAGCTGCGCCCAGCTTAGCCACTATGCACAAACACCCTCGATGCCTTGCTGGCTGTTGTTTGACCCATCTTCGCCGTGGATGTCCTTCAACCCGAACCAAGTCCATAACCCAGAGTGGAATTTTACTCGGCCTGATGTGCTGCTGCTGAGCATGCGGTAATTTCATGCTCGTCGGTCTGGCCCCGTCCTCTCCTATAAACGTTGTAGTGCTCACCATTGTAGCCGCAGACCCCTCACTCACCTGTGGCCAAGAACCGGAGGCATCTGGGGCTAGCATGGTGTCACTCATCGGCACGGGTACCGACCGTGAGCGAGAACTGGTCGACTTGAAAGCGAGGGCGTCTGTTAGCTCTTTGTACCGTTTGCTCCCAGTGTCTGTCGGCGACGTCTTCTGTAGCTGGCGCCAACTTGGCTCCACAGCTAGCTTATCAACGGCTTCCCACCAAAGGGCTAGCTCCATTGCTTTAGCTAACGTTAAGTCATTAGGCGCCATTAATAATCTAGCGTGCAGCTCAGCATTACACATGTGCTCTGCTAGTTGGTCGCGTACCATTTCATCTTCAAGCGGTCCAGAATGACACTCGCTGGCTAGCTGCTTCAAGTCAATGACATACTGGGGGATAGGCTCACCTACCCACTGGCATCTCCAGCGAAAACGATTTCTCCGAACAGTCACGTTGTCAGGGGTGGAGAAACATTTAGCCAGCAGCTCCACAACTTCCTCGTATGAATCCGCCGTGCCGAGCATCTGCAGGACCCTCCGGCCCTCAATGCCCAGGTTGTGAACGAGAACTGCCCGCGCTTTCGCCCCATCTAGCTTCCCGAGGTCCAGTGCCGTAATATACATCTGACAGGCCTCCAGCCAATGCTGCCATAAAACCGGTGGCTGGCCCGGGAGCTCGAGAAAGGGACGAAGCAGTGTAATGCACGCCTCCATGAGTTATTCCTCCATCGCCAAATGTTATGTATGGAAATACCTGGGTGAAGGATGAGGCACGATGATGGCTGGTGAACACAGCTTTATTATATGAACTAGTACATGGCGTAGCACCAGCGTAGGCATCCGGCAAAGAGGCCATAACATGGCACCCTTGCCTTATATATGGTCAGTACAATGACGTGACGGTAAGTGCACGTCATCACAGTGCACTTTACAATAAGGGTGCCAAATACATATCTCACATATACCTGTGTATATTTCTATAATCCTCTGGCATTTTTATTTTTATTTTATTCTTATTTTCCTTTATTTTTATTTCAGTCGTGTGTTTAATCGTGTGCTCTGTAACCGTGTTTTTATCTAATCCTTCTCCCTTACTTTATTGTACAGTAGCCTGGTGGAGCACCCACAATTTCATTGTACTGTACTACTGTACAATGACAATAAAGCCTATTCTATTCTATTCTAAATACATTAAAAAATTAAATACATTAAATAAATCACTATTGCAGTAATAAGCTGTAAAATCATTTCACAGAAAGAATTCTGTAAAATAACAGTAAAATGCTGTCAACTCAGCTACCAACACTTTATCATTATTTTACAGAAAAATGTTGTACAGTGTACGTTTAGTTGACTCTGTGGACTCTTAAAAAGCAGCTGAAAACTTTTTTGTTTAAGGACGGTTTCCGTTGAGTTTTAGTTCAACTGCTTTTCAATGGTAAGTCTGATATTTTTAAATTATTTTAGTCTTGTGTTTTAACTTGATTTTGCATTTTTAAAATTATGTATTTTCTATCAACTTCCTTTAATTCCATTTTATTGTACAGTGCTTTGTGACTATATGCGTCATGAATGGCTCTCGCGAGCCATAAAGGAGATGCTATAGGTGACCAGTGAGTTTACGTAACTTTATTAACAAAGGAACAGAATACACAAATGGCAAAGTAAAGAGCCACGAGGGGCAAAAATACGAACATACACAAGGTAGAACTCCAACTAGGGTGAGAGGCTAGGAAGTGCAGCGAGGAAGAAACCCACGCTGAGCGGTAACACTTACAGGTGGGTGAGGAGCAGAAACACCGAGAGAACTGGAGTTGGACATAGGAACTCCAGTCCTGGAAACACGATGTACGTCTTTCCTCTGTTTAGGTCGCAGCCAGGAGTGATTCTCAGCTGCTCCCTTAAATGAGGGACAGAACCCAATCAGGACAAGTTACAATTGTCACAGTCTTCTGGAGATAAGGAATATGACCAAATATTACGCCCTGCACCAGAGCGTTACATAGGAACTCCATGGCCTAGGACTTCTCCGCCAGACCTCCACATCCCTGGCCTCGACCGCTGTGTCCCACTCCCAAATGGAGACGCCACAGACGGTGTGCGCGAAGACTAGAGGTAAACGGGGAGGTATCCGAACAAAGCTAGTCACGAGCCCACACAGACTCCCGATTCCTTCCCTCATTCTGGCTAACGTATGCTCACTAGACAACAAAATAGACCACATACAGGTCCTGAGATTATGCAACATGATGCGCGGAACTGCTGTTTTTATCTTTACGGAAACATGGCTAAATGACAGTATCCTGGACTCTGCAATTCAATTAGCTGGGCAAACATGCTATCATGCTGATCGGGTATTCATAGAGAGAGGGAAAACTCAAGGTGGAGGCATGTGTGTTTACATCAGTGACCCTTGGTGCTGAGATGTGACTGCTGCACACAAACACTGTTCTCCGTTGGTGGAATTTATGATCATCAAGTGCCGACCCTTGCACTTACCAAGAGAAATTACATCTATCCTGCTAGATGCTGTGTATGTCCCACCCACCACCATCGGCGAGAGGAGCAGAGCACTAAATTAACTATCAGGCCATCATTGAGACACAAACAGCGCATCCAGACGGATTCCTCATCACAGCAGGAGCCTTCAACCATGCAGATTTAAAAGCCCTCCTACCAAAACTATACCAACATGTGGGCTTTCCAACAAGAGGAGACAGCTTGCTGGACCTGGTGTACATAACTCACAAGAGAGCATACAGAGCCCTCCCCCTTCCCCACCTGGGTCTCTCTGAACACATCACCATCTTGCTAAGGCCTGCATACAGACCCAGAGTGAAAGCCATCAGACCAACAAAAAAGCAGGTATGCGTGTGGCCAGAGGAGGCCTCAGATGCTCTGAAAGGCTGCTTCAGCACTACAGACTGGGACACTTTCAAGCATGCAGCCACTCACAGTGGACACACAAACATAGAGGAGTACACTGAGGTTGTTGTTGTGGCATACACAGCTAAATGCACTGATGATGTCAGTCACTGCAGAACCATCACTGTTCATGTCAACCAGAAGCCATGGATGACAGCAGAGGTCCCCAGGCTCCTGAGGGCTCGGAACGCAGTCTTCAGGGCCGGTGACACTGCAGGACTAACGACAGTTAGGACCAATCTGTCTCATGGTATCAAGGAGGCAAAATGACAGTACAGCAAGAAAATATCCGGCCACTTCAGCAACACCAGAGATGCACGTTCTCTCTGGCGTGGCATATAGACCCTCACCAACTACAAACCTCCACCTCAGACCTGTGCGAGTGACATCATACTGCTTAACAAGTTAAATGACTTCTTTGGCCGCTTTGAAGCACAAAACAGCACATCGGCACAGAAGACCACTCCTCCCCCAGATGAGCAGGAAATACTGAAAAGACTACAAATGGTATATTTACAAGCTGCATCCCAATAACCAATCATAATACCATGGTAACTTCATCCAGGTCCAATGTACAGCCAATGAATTGTACTATCAAGAGTGAGATAAATTCATAAATGTAGCATCGTATGGGAATTATACAGTAATCATTTAGTCACAAGTTCCCATCTCTTATTTAGAAACCAGTCCACCAAATATAATTAAAACACAATAAAAAATAGAAATGTTTTTACTTCATAGTCATACCCAAAACCGATTTTGTCTATTTGCATTATGGTGTTGACATATTTTGAAAGACTGACTTTATGCCCTAGTCTATATGTGGAATAATTGTAGCAGTGTGAGTCTCTTCCTGGCATGGTTTCAAATATTACAGTAAGTTCAAGGCAGGGGGGGAAAGCGGGAAGGCAAAAATCAGCAAACAAAAGACTGCTAACACACACACACAGAAAAGGAGTGGGAGAGAGGAGAAGCGCTTGTGAACTTTTGAATGCTGGCCAGGATTTTGGTGGAAATCACCTTGAAAAGTTCAAACTGAAACAACTGATAGGGGGAGGGTTATTTCAAGATTATTATGGAAAGGAAAGCTGACGTCACACACCCACACACACACACCTGCAGTAAACATGTTGAGACTGTGATTATGGTATCCAAAGCTAGAAGAAAAGTTTTTCAGTCTTAACAGGCACAATCCAAAAACATAAAATACTGGACTTTTGGATTTTTATTCACACCTTTACATACTGTATACTTAAGTTTGTTTTGTTTGTTTTTTGTTTTCAAAAAATTCCTTGACTTCTTTTTAGTACAGTATAGTTTTTAATTTTTATGAGTATATTTAGGAAGAAAAAAAACATACTTTTGTATCTTTAGATTTAGTTGAACTCTGAGTTACTTTTGATCTAATTTGAATTTAGTGTGTGTTCAGTTTTTGAAGCTTGCACTTACACAAAATAAACCATCAGCAGAGCTGTGGGATACAAACAATATACTGTCTTAATTCTACACACCAAAACAGTCAGGTAGTTTTGCCTTGTTTTCACAGCTACTGAAATGTAAAATGTTCAGCCCACAGACAGTTATTTTGGATACTGATGAAAATGCTACGCAAAAGAAACTTGGTTAGAAATGTTGTTTAAACTGTAATAACATTTTTATAACTTAATTTTCTTAATTGAAATCAGCATTGAAATAATTGTCTCATAAAAGTTAATTTTGTCTTCTCAGTGATAAATTATTATTCTTCCATTCAAGCTGTAAAGATGTTTCATACCTTTTTTCCCGTTTCGACTGTCACCTACAGTCTTCTTCAGAAAAATGTTCCCCCATTTCCCCTTTTTATCTCATGTGTCATACCAACTTAATAATAAGTGTTTATAACCAACTTGATAAAGTGGTACTGCATTTTATTTTTCCTCTAACATTTTTATCACTTGCTTATAAAGAAAAAAACAATCAGAAATTGCCTTAAAGATTGGTTTAGGGCGCTCGCGCACGCAGCGACCAGCAGCCGGTGGCTTGTCACCAGACTGCAAACCAAGTCTACCTACGGGTACAAATAAGTAACAAAAAAAAAAAAAGATGATAGAGACAACACTCTGACCTCCTGGCCAGTAGATGTCACATTTACTTTTGCCTCAACTGGCTGTGACATCCTTATCAGCCATAGATGTGCATAAACACTAGATAGAACATGGTTAGCCACAGGCTAGTCATGTTCCGTATCTATCTATCTATCTATATACACACACACACACGCGCGCGTGAGAGGGGCTGAAAAGTTCATAGGCTGAATAATTTACAGTGGTCAAATTTGATCAAATATGGTTTATTTTTCAACATAGTCTCCCCTTTAGTCCACACACTTCTTCCATCAGTGTTGCAGTGCTTGGATCCCTACGGTTGAAAAATAAAATACATTTGCTCAAATTTGACCACTATGAACTTTTCTGCCCCCCCCCCCCGCGGGAATATGTATTGTAATGTACTTTATTTATATTGCCCTTTAAAACAACCCATAGGTGACCAAAGTGCTTTACAGAAAATTAAACAGCACTAGAAACACACACACACACACACACACATATAGCTTACTTATATGTTTACAATAAATACAGCAGACAACTGTTTGTGTATCTGTTATCACAGTGTTGCTGGTGCAGTCACCCATTATAATTACCTACAGATTATGGCGTCTCCGTTTGCACGAGAATGTGTCATGTCCTAGTGTATCACATATCTATGTTATCGGCCACCGGAGTCTCGTCATCCAAGTGCTCAGATGTAAATGTTATGATCATTTCGGACCCATAAAATTTCTTTAAATTATTTTTTCATCAACATTATTTTTAAAGAATATAAAGAGTTTAATTCTGCACATCTATAAGCATTTTGTTGATGTATTATTTTTAAAAAACATTTATTTTCATGAAAATACTGTCTAGTTCAACTTTAAGTCCTTTTTTTTTTTGGTAGACACTTTCTAACTCTTGCTCAAGAAATATGGTGACTTGCCTTATCTATGTCTGTGTACTTATTTTGATAAACTAACAATATTGTTTTACTTGAGTGGCCTACAATTTCTGGCTACTTTACCCACTAATTCGTCATTCATAGTTGAACTATTAGACCTTCAGTTACAGAACAGTGACAGTGCCTGACTGTGGGACACATGCGTGTGCAGTCACTCCTTATCACATGTGATAAGGAATGAAATCATCTCTATAGTAACAGACACGTTTACAAACATACATGGGAGGTGCTGGGATCACCCGTCCTATGGAAAACTGTTTTAACATTTAATAGCTGGCCTGGATATGTGTTGTAGATATCAATAGTTCAATTTTTCATAGTAGAAATGAACATTTCAGATACCCACAATGAAATTCTTCTTCTCCATAATGACCTTTTCACTTTTCCCCCATTCATGTGTATTGGATTTTCACTTCCAGATATCTACAATTACATTCTTCCTATCTAGAATGAACATTCTGGATATCTGAAATAGAATTCTTACTAGGAGAAACTCTTATTTCAGATATCTACAATCCAGTTGTTACAAGTCATAATTTTCATTTTGGATATTTCATTTTGGATAAACATTCCAGATATCTATGATATAATTTTGGACATCCAAAATACATTGTAGGTATCTGAAATAAGAGTTTGTCCTAGTAAGAGTTCTATTTCAGATATCCAGAATATTCATTCTAGACAGGAAGCTAGGATAGCTATAAAATGTTAAAACAGCTTGTCATACCAGTCCCTTTATTTGGTTTCATTACATCATTGAGTCCGTTGAGCTGGTGACTCACTCACACACAGTTTTGTTTGGCAGGATATCAGAACTCCTCCTGTTCCAGCCTACTTCCTCATAAGGTGATATAAGCCCGGGCAGCTCACTTCTCCCTTCATTCAGACTACGAGTTAGGAAAGCCATAGCAAGAAGAAGAAGAAGAAAAATCACTGAGATGTACACTGGAGAGACTGAGTGCGGCGTTTGTTACCTGACCTACAATGGAGGTCGCCGGTGTCCCCGGGAGCTGCACTGCAAACACAGCTTCTGTGAGAGCTGCCTCCTGGCCATGTCCCAGCCCCTCAGACCCGGCAATAGGGCACACCTCACTGGGAGCAGATCCATCATCTGTCCCCTGTGCCGACAAGCCACCCCCATCTCCACCCTGGAGAAGGTGAGAGCAGAGCTGAGGGTGGACGAGAGTGTCCTGGAGCGGCTGCTGGAGGCCGGGCTCCTTGACCAGGACGAGGGCGATGACCAGGAGGTGGAGAGTCAAGTTCATCACCATGGTAACTTGGAGGAGGAGGAGGCACATCCCGAGAACTCAGCCGACGAGAGCGACTCTCCAGCGGTCATCAGTGGAGGGGGGCTGCGGAGGTCAGTGAGGAAGGCCTGGCTGAAGTTCAGACGAGGATTTCAGCAACCAAACGGTAAGGATGAAGAGCAAAAATGTGGAAAACAAATTGAAGACAACCAGCATTATTATCCAGACTGTAGTTACAGTTATCCATCATGCGCTTTACCCATCGTTTTATGCCCTCAATGTATGTGTATATGGATGCCTAAAAAGTATGTTTTCTGTCAGTTAATTCCATAAAAATGCCAACTTTTAAGTCAGCTCAAGAGGCTATCTGATTTCCATTTAAAACTTACTATAATAGTCGTTTTCACAAATTTGATGCTGTTGAATAATGCTGAAAAGGTGTATCAAATACAAATTAATTATCCCTATATAAAAATATTTTTTCAATCTCAGAAAAGGGTAAAGGAATTTAAATTAATGGTAAAAAGGTGGATGTCTGTCATAAAATAGAAATCATTAACAAAAACTGTCAGAGATGACATACCTCCACCAAGGCAAAATGTTTTACTGCAATGCTTAGTTTAGATGAGATGCAGTCCTAGAGGATCTTAAAACAAAAGTATTTGAATGCATTTATTTTCCGATGCATTTTTCCTTTATTCATGATGTTTTCTTTTTCCTTTCAACAGGTTATTTAACTTCAGATGACATTAGGGACCTCGCCCTGATGTCCTGCCACATGTTTTGAGCTGCTGAAACACACAAGTATTCCCTGAATGATGTGATACTGGAATGTGAAACTAAACACTGGACTGAGTGGTGATGACTATGAACACTTGACGATATGGAACATATCAACTTGATTTTTTTGTCACCCTTTCACAGTTTAAATTATGAGCACTGTGTAGCTATTTATTGTATTGATAAAATGTATTTTAGCTAAAAGTTGCCCAAGAGACCCATTTTTATGCCTTTTTTATTTATTTATTTCTCTTTGTTGGGTTGGTATTTATGTTTTGGTAAATGTATTTGTTTAAAGATATTAATGCTTTGGAAGAAAATAAATTATGTTTTGTTTCAGCTTTGCCTACTGTCAGTGGTGTGTGTTTGTGTTTGTGTGTGTGCACGTGCGCGTGGGTGCGTGCGTGCGTGCGTGCGTGTGTCAGTGGAAATGAACACATCTCAGCAACTTTAGTTCCACTTAAAATAGAGACTAACTAAATTTTATTTAGGAAAATTTTCTAACAACAGTTGAAATCTAGAAAAAATAGAATCAAAGTTTTCAGCGGCTATTGGGCTACGCAAAGGTCAACAGAAACCAGACTCCAAAGTGGCTCAAGTTAAGATAACATGAACAGGGAAAATGTTGTCAATCATTGACCACCACTTAATATCATTTCAGTTTACACACAACATCTTCAGCTACAAAGCAGCCCAGATAAAAGAAAATCTCCAGTGAGAATAACTCGCGTGCAGAAAAGGTGGAGGGCTGGTGGAATGGGGTCAGCAAGCAACATTTACTCCAGCTTGTCTCAGTGCCAAGGCCAAGGATTTAAGACATGGCAATAAAGTAAAAGCAGAAGTGATCAAAAAAGAAAGGGAGCAAAGTCAGGAGGCAGTCACAAACTTATATTTCCTGCATGACAAACTGCTGATTTACACCACTACCACCTCTCCAATCTTCTTGACATGACTTTGTGGTGCACACCTGTCATGAATAAGACCATTCTTTTGAGGGTTTAGGGTTGTTTTATTAACAGAATTATCCAAGCTATTGGTGATTAAAGAATCAAGAGGATGTGTAAATTTTCTGGCAACGTGATCATGAAAAGAATTTCTGCTGTTGACTACTTTCCAAGAGATGTTTTTGTCCTTCTTGCTTGCCTGCCATGTCTTAAAGCTTTGGCCTTGTACTGGGACAAACTGGGCTAAATTGGTGCTTTCTGACCTCATTCCACCAGCCCTCCACCTTCTCTGCACCTGAGTTATTTGTACCTGATTGTCTCTTATCTGGGCTGCATTGTAGCTGAAGGCATTTTGTCTAAACCGAAGAGGGCTTAAATGGTGGTCAGTGATTGATGGCATTTTTCCAGGATACCTATTCATGTTAGAATTTGATCCACTTAGTTTCTACCTTGACAGAATTACTTATACAGACTCTAGTTTGGTATAAATGTGAGAAATCTAAAAAAATATAGCCCCCCCACCAACACAATCTCACATAGGGCCCCCAAAAAGCAGGAAAAGGGCCTGAACTAATCTATCATTCAAAGTGGTTGAGCCAGGTAACTCCCTCAAACACAGTTTTGCAGGACATCAGAGCTGAGCTCCTCCTGTTCCATCCCACTTCCGTATAAGGTGATATTGTGGTGCACATATGTGGGTTCCATATGCTTCACATGTGAATTACTGTATGCTTGTTGTAGGCTTCACGTCTCAGAGGAACAAAGGGACTGAACCTCCTAGGGGTAACAGGAGGATGCGAAGTCTGGCCTTTTGTACACGAAGAGATGGCCGTGAGGGATTTCCTGACCACCAGGACTTTAGATGGAGACGAGGAGACCTGGTGGCGGATGCATTGTGTTTGGGATTAAAAGACAATGTGAATGTATGGTGAATGTATGCTTTGATGTCCTGGGGTATTTAAGGAACAGAATGTGGGGGATTCTCTCCTTTCTGCTTTTGAATGTTGGAGAATGTGATTGTGAATAAAACTGAATCTGAGGAATAAACTCAGTCTCGTCCTTCCACACATCTCCACACTGGTGACCCTACGACGTATCATGAGCGGAGACGAATCTCCCGAGCCAGACTCGTCAGGAGCCAGCCAAGCGAACGCAGCCACAGTTCAGCTACCGGACTTCTGGCCGAACAATCCGCGCTCCTGGTATAGAGCAGTCGAGGCACAGTTCCACCTCCGGAGGATTTCGGGAGACGCCACAAAGTTCTACCATGTGGTTGCAAAGCTGGACAACCACACAGCTCAGCGAGTGGAGACCCTGATCAACCACCCGCCCGACAACGACAAGTACAGCACATTGAAGGCTGCACTCATCCGTTACTTCACTCCCTCGGTGGAGGAGCGCGCAGAGACGCTCCTGGCGCTGACTGAATTTGAGAGCGACAGACCTGCAGACCTGATGGGGAAGATGCTGAGTTTGAGAGACTCTGAAGATGATAACTTCATCTTCACCCACCTTTTCCTCAGGACCCTACCGTCAGCGGTGAGAGTGACCCTGGCCAGTTCACCACTGTTGGCCCGACGAGACTACCACGAGCTGGGCCAAGAGGTGCAACGACTCGTCGACGCCAATAAACGGCGCGCGGCTACGGCTGCGGCAGCGGAGCCAGGCGCAACGTCCGGAGAGGGCAGGGGGCCAGAGGCTGCAGCACCAGGCTCACCGACGACGGCGGCAGCAGGGGCCAGGAAACACGGAGCAGACGACGTCCTTTGCTTTTACCATCGCCGCTTCACAGAGAGGGCACGCAAGTGCATTCCACCGTGCCATTTTAAGCGCTCGGGAAACACCAAGACCGGGGGTCGGTACCAGCTGCGGCCCTTGGAGAAGAGAACAAGCTGCTCTACTTGAGAGATGCGCACTCGGGGAGACATTTCCTCGTGGACACGGGCTCCCAGCTGAGTTTCATCACACCTTCCTACGCTGACCAGCTGGCGCCCTCCAGTGGTCCCCGGGTGTTAGCAGCGAACGGCTCGGCAATTAAGACCTTCGGTGAGAGGACTCTGTTTCTGTCTTTACACGGCCGTACATACGAGTGGACTTTCGTCATAGCGGCAGTCAATTTCAACATGTTAGGGGCTGATTTTTTGTGCTCACATGGTTTGTTGGTAGATCTTGCTAACAGACGCCTGGTTAATGCACTCTCTTTTTATTCTATTCCCTGTACAGCTCGAGTGGCCCCGCCAACAGCACAAGCCAACGTCACAGCTGCAGGTGGTAAGTTTCACACACTGCTCACTCAGTTCCCAGCACTCACGGTCCCAACATTTTCGGCGGCCGTGGCTAAACACGGGGTGGAACATTTTATTACTACCACCGGACCGCCTGTCTTTGCAAAAGCTCGGTGCTTGGATTCAGCTAAACTGACCATAGCGCGCGAGGAGTTCGCCAACCTGGAAAAGTTGGGCATCATCCGGCGTTCGAAAAGCCCCTGGGCTTCACCGCTTCACATGGTCCCGAAAGCTGATGGCTCGTGGCGGCCTTGCGGTGATTTCCGCAGGCTGAACAACGCTACAGCGCATGACCGCTACCCGATCCCGCACATCCAAGATTTTTCAGTTCATTTGGCGGGGGCGCGCGTTTTTTCTAAAATAGACTTGGTACGCAGTTACCACCAGGTCCCAGTGCGCGCTGAGGACATACCCAAAACAGCACTAATAACTCCTTTCGGCCTTTTCGAGTTTTTGCGCATGCCGTTTGGGCTTAAAGGCGCGGCACAGACGTTCCAACGCATGATGGACGTGGTTTTGCGCGATCTCCCTTTTGTGTTCGTCTACCTGGACGACATATTGGTAGCCAGCGCGTCCGAAGACGAACAGGAAAGCCACCTCACGGCAGTTTTCTGGAGGTTGGCAGAGCACGGGTTAATAATTAACCCAGCGAAGTGTCAGTTCGGGGTGACGCAGATTGATTTTTTGGGGCATCGCGTCTCCCCAGAAGGAGCAGTCCCTCTGCCTGACAAAGTGCGCGCAATAACAAGTTTCCACCAACCACAAACGATCAAAGCGTTACAGGAGTTTTGGGGAATGGTGAATTTTTATAACCGTTTCCTCCCCTGCGCAGTGCAGCTCATGCAACCACTGTATGCTGCACTAAAAAAACAAAAACCCACAAATAAAGTCGAATGGTCTCCAGAGCGAGAGCGTGCATTCTCTGAAGTCAAAACAGCCCTGGCAAACGCTGCGTTGTTGGCACATCCGGTCCCAGCAGCCCGCATGGCGCTCACTACTGACGCGTCAGATGTGGCCATAGGGGCGGTCGTGGAACAGTTTGTAGCCGGAGCCTGGCAACCGCTCGCCTTTTTCAGTAAAACTCTGCGCGACAGCAAACGAAAATACAGCACATTCGACAGGGAGTTGTTAGCTCTCCACTTGGCCATTCGCCACTTCCAGTTCTGGCTGGAAGGACGCCGTTTCACCGCGTTCGTTGACCACAAGCCGCTGACTTTTGCGATGGCCAAGATTTCAGAACCTTGGTTGGGCCGGCAGCAGAGACAGCTGGCCGCAATATCGGAGTTCACTACCGATATCCAGCATATGGCGGGTAAACTTAATGTAGTGGCGGACTGCCTCTCGCGCGCCATGGAGGCTCCAGCCCGCGTGGAGGTAGATTCTGCAGCCATGGCCGCGGAGCGGGTTAGGGACGCGGAAGTGCGCGCGGCCCCGATCTGCGTGGGGATAGATTATGCAGCCATGGCCGCGGAGCAGGTTAGCGACGCGGATGTGCGCGCGCTCCAGTCTGGACCAACGGGGTTAAGGCTGGAGAACAGGGTGCTGCAAGACGGCATGCCCCCCCTAATCTGCGATGTCTCCACTGGGCGGCTGCGTCCGGTGGTTCCAGCCGCGTGGCGCCGCCGCGTTTTTGACTCGATTCATTCGCTGGCGTACCCGGGAGTGCGGGCGTTGGTCAAAATGGTAGGAGAAAAATTTGTATGGCCGAGCCTACGCAAACAAGTTAGAGAGTGGGCGGCGGCCTGCGTAGCTTGTCAGCGGGCCAAGGTTCATAGACACACGAGGGCTCCCTTGTAGCCATTTCACATCCCAGCTAAAAGGTTTGATCATGTCCACGTGGACCTCGTAGGCCCCCTCCCGCCCTCACAAGGGTGCACGCATCTTCTGACAATGGTTGACCGCACCACGCGCTGGCCGGAGGTGGTTCCACTGTCGTCAACCACAGCCGAGGAGGTTGCGCGCGCGTTTTTAACGGCTTGGGTAGCGCGTTTTGGAGTCTCGTTGGATATCACGTCCGACAGAGGCCCTCAATTTGTTTCCGAACTTTGGTCAGCGATGGCCTGCAGCCTGGGGGCAACGATCCACCGCACGGCCGCGTACAACCCGCAAGCTAACGGGTTATGCGAACGTTTTCACAGGTCACTGAAGGCGGCTCTCAGAGCGTCGCTTACGGATGCAAATTGGGTTGACAAACTACCATGGGTTTTATTGGGGTTGCGTTCTGCACCTAAAGAGGATTTAGAAGCCTCCCCAGCCGAACTAGTTTTCGCACAGCCACTCCGGCTGCCCGGGAAATTTCTCCCAGATAATACAGCGCTGGAGTGCTCCCCGGCTCAGCGGTTACAGAATAGCACGGGCCCGAGCACGCTACCTGGCCCCGTTCACCACAGTTTTCCACGTGTTTTTGTGCCTAAGGCTTTAAAAAATGCGGAGTTTGTTTTTGTCAGACATGATGCCCATCGTCCGCCTTTACGCCCACTTTATGACGGACCATACAGAGTGCTGGAAACAAGGGATAAGCATTTTTTGCTAGATTTGGGGGGCAGAAAAGAAATGATTGGCATTAATAGGCTCAAACCTGCTTTTGTAGTAGCTGACGAAATTGTGCAGTTGGCTAAGGCTCCTCGACGCGGCAGGCCCCCTAGAGAGCATTCCCCAGAACACCTACAGAGGTTGACTAACAGTTCTAATACCCAGGAAGCAGTTCCACAGCAGGAAGACGCCGTGGAAGTGGTACAGCCTGCTTACAGCAAATACGGCAGAAGACCAAAGCGGCATGTGGACTGATATGTAGTGATTTTATTATGACATGCAATCTGTGGTTATGCTGTTCCATCTTAGACGTTTGGGGGGAGGGTTATATGTGGTGCACATATGTGGGTTCCATATGCTTCACATGTGAATTACCGTATGCTTGTTGTAGGCTTCACGTCTCAGAGGAACAAAGGGACTGAACCTCCTAGGGGTAACAGGAGGATGCGAAGTCTGGCCTTTTGTATACAAAGAGATGGCCGTGAGGGATTTCCTGACCACCAGGACTTTAGATGGAGACGAAGAGACCTGGTGGCGGATGCATTGTGTTTGGGATTAAAAGACAATGTGAATGTATGGTGAATGTATGCTTTGATGTCCTGGGGTATTTAAAGCGTACCTGTGGTGGTCATGAAAAAAAAAAGATATTATATTGAGCCCCTGTCTCACGTTCTAGTTCTAGTTTAAGTTCAAGTTCAAGTTCAAAGCAATGTGATATAAATCCATTGCTAATGTGCTGGTTCAGCTATGTCAGCAAAACATGCGAGCAGCCATGCTGGCAGCTACATGGCCTGCCAGGACGCTTCCTGTGACGAAATATCGTTGGCACCGCGATCCGGATCAATATTGGCTGAGCCTGGAGTGCCCGGATGAGCAGTGGCTTTCAGGATATTCTAATTCAAATTCAAACGTTTATTTCAAACTCAGGGTTCATATTAAATGCAGAATTAAAACGAGTAGAAAATAAATAAATAAATGCTTAAATTCAGCAGGTCGTCTCGTCTGATCTGAGGTTGTAACGGCCGCAACACGGCAGATGATTCGGCTCCTCCCTCGCCGCTATACAGAGGAGCAGACACTCGGCGCGTTGCGTTGTGTATGAGGACCAAAATTCAAACGTTTATTTCAAACTCAGGGTTCATATTAAATGCATAACTAAAACGAGTAGAAAATAAATAAATAAAAGCTTAAATTCAGCGGGTCATCTCGTCTGATCTGAGGTCGTAACAGCCGCAACACGGCAGATGATTCGGCTCCTCCCTCGCCGCTATACAGAGGAGCAGACACTCGGTGCTCTTGTTACAACAAAAACATACAATGCGATATGGATATCGCAACATGGCGGAATGTAAAGCCTTTGGATGTCTCAATAATAAGCGAAAAAACAAAGATAAACACTTCTTTTGTGTACCCAAACCCAGCTCACCTTGTCAGAAGATCTTAGCGGAAAAGTGATTGCGCAATCTCCGAACAGGGCACAGATGAATCCTTTCAGACGAAATTGCGTTGTGTGTGAGGACCACTTCGTCAATTTCACCCTCAGAAGACCTTTCTGGCTCAAACCTGTAGCCATGTTGGATGAATTCTTCCTCAGAGTCTGACAATTCAGCCATAATAGAATAAAAACACTCACAACAGCACCCTAGTCGCTCATACAGGCGGAGTATTGGCAATGATATGACGTCACATCCGCATGTGTCATGGCTGCGTGCAGAGTTTTCATTGGCTGGCCATGCCTGCGGTCGTATTTGCATATTTCTATGGTGGTATATGGCTGGAAATAATTATTTAACCAAATAACGAGTACTTTGCCTAATGTTTTCAAGTTGAATGCGTTTAGACGACCACCACAGGTATGCTTTAAGGAACAGAATGTGGGGGATTCTCTCCTTTCTGCTTTTGAATGTTGGAGAATGTGATTGTGAATAAAACTGAATCTGAGGAATAAACTCAGTCTCGTCCTTCCACACATCTCCACAATATAAGCCAGGGCAGCTCACTTCTTACTTCATTCAAACCACAAGTTAGGAAAGCCACAGCAAGAAGAAGAAAAATCACTGAGATGTACACCGAAGAGATTGAGTGCGGCGTTTGTTACCTGATCTACAATGGAGGTCGCCGGTGCCCCCGGGAGCTGCACTGCAAACACAGATTCTGTGAGAGCTGCCTCCTGGTCTTGTCCCAGCCCCTCAGACCCGGTAATAGGGCACATCTCACTGGAAGCAGATCTATCATCTGTCCCCTGTGCCGACAAGCCACCTCCATCTCCACCCTGGAGAAAGTGAGAGCAGAGCTGAGGGTGGACGAGAGCATCCTGGAGCGGCTGCTGGAGGCCAGGCTCCTTGACCAAGAGGAGGACGATGACCAGAAGGTGGAGAGTGAAGTTCATCACCATGGTAACTTGGAGGAGGAGGCATATCCCGAGAGCTCAGCCGATGAGAGCGACTATCCAGCAGTCATCAGAGGAGGGAGGCTGCGGAGGTCTGTGAGGAAGGCCTGGCTGAAGTTCAAACAAGCATTTCAGCAACCAAACGGTAAGGATGATGTCATTTATACATTGCAAATAGAGGGGATGCATTGGAACAGAATTCTTGGCAGTTACAGGACAGTTACCATAGCAACACAGCACTAAGTGGCAATCAACTTAACAAACCCTGTTGTTAAACAAATTAAATGCTGGACTCCAGAGGCTGAGAGCACCCTGCAAGACTGTTTTGCCCGGACAGACTAGTATGTGTTTAAAGCTGCAGCCACCTGGGAGGACTCTTCTGTAAACATACAGGATTATGCTGAGTATGTGACTGGGCACATCAGCACGTGTGTTGACACTATCGTACCCACCATACAAGTCAGGAAGTTCCCCAACCAGAAGCCCTGACTCAACAGTCAGGTACGTCAGATGCTGCATGCTCGCTCTCTTGCATTTAAATCAGGCAATGAGGCTGAGTACAAAGCTGCAAAGTATGGACTGAGGAAGGCTATAACAACAGCCAAGAGGCAGTACAGAGAAAAGCTGGAAAGCCTCTACCCCACTCCTGACCCTGGGTGCATGTAGCAAGGCCTGCAGCACATCACAGACTACAAGAGAACCACCAGCAACACCACCAGCTTCACAGACAGCCTGCCGAATGATCTCAACATCTTTTACACCCGCTTTGAGACCTCCAGCTTCAGTGCAGAGAGGAGACACACACACACACACACACACACACACACACACACACACACACACACACACACACCACTACAAGTGTCATCAGGCCAGGTAAGCAAAGCACTGAGGAATATCAACCCCCGCAAGGCAGCAGGACCAGACAGCATCCCTGGACAGGCTTTCAGAGCATGTGCTGCCGAGCTGACTGGTGATCTCACATCCATCTTCAACCTCTTCCTCAATCAGAACATAGTCCCCTCCTGCTTCAAAACCACAACCATCGTCCCCCTCCCCAAAAAGAGCCCGCTGACCTGCCTGAATGATTACAGGCCAGTAGCACTCACTCCAGTCATCATGAAGTGCTTCAAGAGAGTGGTGCTGGCCATCATTCAGGACAGCATACCGGATACCCTGGACCCCCTGCAGTACGCCTGCCAGCCCAACAGGTCCACCTCAGATGCCACTGCTGCTGCACTCCATTATTCTCTCTCCCACCTGGAAGATAAAGTGTTATGACCCGAGCGCTAATGTTATTTGTGCTCGGGCTATTCCTGTCAGGTCTTGACAGTGGCGTTGTTATTCCAGCTCTCCGAGCTCTTATTGTGACAGCGCTCGGGGAGGCTTCCGCTCAGCTGTCAAGACCTGAACAGCTGTTCTGCATTTGCAGTCGTTAGCGGCCGGCTTCTTAAACTGACGCTAGCGGCTGCATCGTTGCAGCAGTGTCCGTCGCTGATCGTCGGAGCGATCGTACGTTATGGATTAATACTACATTGCCTGTCTGTGGTGTGACCGTCTCATCCTGTGGACCCGTGAGTGAGCTTATTAGCCGTATGCCTCCCTGTGTGTAGACTTGTTGGTGTCATAGCCTCAGCGGCCTGTATTATTGTGATTTTCACCCTAATAAAGACTTTAACACAACTCTCTGGTGATGGTGTGGTGTCTTATGGTGGCTCGCGAGGGCCACCGCGTGACATAAAGACTCTTACATCAGGATGCTCTTTGTCAACTACAGCTCCAACATGGTCATCCCCCACAAACTCATCTACAAACTGTCTTTACTTGGCCTGCACCCCACCCTCTGTAACTGGCTACTGGACTTTCTGACTGGCAGGCCTCAGCCTGTCAGGATGGGTAACAGGACCTCAGCCAGCATCATCATGAACACAGGTGTCCCATAGGGTTGTGTTCTCAGCCCCACCCTCTACAGCCTCTTCACCCATGGCTGTGTCATCTCCCACAAGGACAATGTCATCTTAAAGTCCGCGGATGACACAGCAGTGATAGGTGATGAAGCATCCTACAGGAGGGAGGTGGCCAGCCTGGTGTCATGGTGTGAGGACAACAACCTCACCATCAACACGGACAAGATGAAGGAGACGATAGTGGACATGAGGAAGGGGAGGAGACCTCATCGGCCGCTGTTCATCCGGGAGCTTGAGGTGGAGAGGGTGAGCAGCTTTAAATACATGGGCATCCACATCAGCGAGGACCTTAAAGCCACATTTCCACTATATAGTTCTGCGCTACTCTTTTCTTTTCTTTACTACTTGTTTCTCCCGCGGCTGCGCCTCCATCACAACCGCGGAAAGCCGAGAATTGCTGGGGTGGGCGGGATCGAGGTGGCGCTACACTGCTGACGTATAAAGGACGAGACTGACTCCTCAACAACACAGAAAAAAATAGCGGATTACGAGCGGAGGATTTCCACGGTTTTTAACACAATGAATGTCTTTAACGAGACAAGAGAATTTTACAGGAGAAGACGACGTGGATTGAGACAACACACGTTGGAGCAGGAGAGGAGAATAGCGGTTGCCCAGGAGGAATCTGAAGCAGCTGCATATGAAGCAGAGATCATTCAGAGATCATTTCATTTGTTCAGTGTTCATGTGCATACATATGTCAAACGTCTTTTTTAAATAAAATGTTGTGCACTTTTAAACTACGTCGCCTCTGTTGTTCAAAACGGTTAAATGTTAACAGACGGTTAATTAAATGCTGAAACACCGGGGTAATTTAAAATTATGCAGAAGCTTAATCCTAAACCCCTTTAACTTACCAAATAATTTATAATATTATAAAAAAAAGCCAATCCAAATCTAGACCCATTTTGTATATTGTGTAATAATGATACACTGATGATAAACTGACTTCCCAAAAAAAGCAGCAGCTATACAACGCACTTTTGGTTTGATGGAATTGCCAATTGACCTTGGAATTATATGTGGAAACTTGTTATACTTCCAGTTAACTTTAACTTACAAAATAATTAAAAATATTATAAAAAAGCCAATCCAAATCTAGGCCCATTTTTTGTATTGTGTATCATTTGAGTATCATTGTACAATCTATTGTTATTTATAAGGGTTATCTGTTCAGTGGTGGCTAATTACACACTAAAACAACGTAGAAAATGACTGCAAAGAAAATGCTGCAGCTAGCCAAGTCACTTTTGATTTGATGGAATTGCCAATTACTAACTAACTAACTAACCTACACTTATATAGCGCTTTTCTAGTCACAAAGACCACTCAAAGCGCTTTCATTAATACTAACCCTCTATTCTAAGGGCCTATAGGAAACAGATATCTAGGGACAATTTAGAACAGCCAATTAACCTAACATGCATGTTTTTGGCATGTGGGAGGAAACCGGAGAAATCCCGGAGTAAACCCACGCAACACGGGGAGAACATGCAAACTCCACACAGATCACTGTTGGTCGGGGGCTGGGATCGAACCCACGATCCCACGATCCCCACAATCCCCCGGCCAAGGGTAAACTGTGCTGCCGCAGTGCTAACCACTGCGCCACCGTGCATTCCAATTGACCTTGGAATTATATGTGGAAACTTGTTATACTTCCAGTTAACTTTAACTTACCAAATAATTGATATTATAAAAAAAGCCAATCCAAATCTAGGCCCATTGTGTATCATTTTTCCAATCTATTGTTATTTATAAGGGTTATCTGTTCAGTGGTGGCTAATTACACACTAAAACAACGTAGAAATGACTCAAAAAAAAAATATGCTGCAGCTAGACAACTCACTTTTGGTTTGATGGAATTGCCAATGAACCTAGAAATTTTATGATGAAACTTTTTTTAATCCTACTAAATACACTGACATTGTCACACTGCCCAACACCAAATTATAATTTTCTTTTTCAAACCAAAGATCACTATGGATCTATTAAATCACAATAGCATAGGTTTATCATATACATGTCAACGTTTACAACATCGAAAATGTTATATTTGGGTTTACATGTATGGGTATTTTCGCTTTATATTATACTAGACTGCTTATAATTTATTGGAATTCTCAGAATTTGGAATGCCGATATAACATTCAATTCACATGTACTTACCTTTTACCCAATTCGACTTTCACCTTTATCAGTGTCTACTGCTGAATGTAAATTACACCTGTGCAACTGCTTACAATTTTACTTAAAAACTGTACCCAATGTAGAGCAATGGATACAGCAGTGGTAATATTTATTAAATTTAACAATAACAATTACATTACCATTAAAAATCTTGACACCTTTATGGCTGAACAGCAGGATTAGGGTCATATGAGGCAATGGAATGTGTATGTAATTATTTGCCTTTATCATCCAGTGTTATAATATACAAACCACACTTTTATCCAAAAGACTAACATTTTATTACATTACAAATATTCCCAAAACATGTTAACAAATGGGGAGCTTTCAGTACTTCGACCAGACTGCCAAAATGGTTTCGGAAGGCTCCGTGGAAGGAAGCCGTCTCTGTCAGCTCATCCCTTCTTAATGCAGCTAACTGCAGGTGTCTTTCGCGCTGTTCGAGCATCCTTTCATGGATCCGCATCTCCTCAGCATGATTCTGGGCCATCAGTGATGCAAGGTCTGCAATGTTGCTGCTTTTCAGCTTGCCTATATGAAAGACAGAAGTCATTGTATTTAGATAACACCGGATCAAAACATGTCAGAAAAAATAATATGGAATTAAACTGTTGAAAGCCTGTGGTAGGATGCTTCGTTGCTGTATTTAAGCTCAACTGTCATGTTGTTGCCCCTCAGTAGAGTGGACTATAAGAAACTTCTGTGGTGATGTGGTTAGGCCCCCCTTCATTTCAAAAAGGATTAATTGTAAAAAGTATTTTGATTTAATGGGTTATTTTTAAAAGAATTTCTTTGTACTGTGGCCTCATAAATCAGAATGGGTTAATAGTGTTAGCTGACTTGAAGAATTTCAATCAAGCATTTTGATTTGAAGTCTGTACATGTGCTCCTTTTTTTTTTGTGAAAATACAACAGTATTTCCACCACCAACACACCTATAACACTGGGCCACTGTGGCTATGAACACCCCTGAATCTAGTATTTTTATAAACGTAGAAAGACATTTTAAATTCCTTGTTATGCGTCTATAGAAAACAATCACATATAAAAACAACCCGGTGGTAATTTTCAGTTTGTTGTGCCTTACCAGCACTTGACTGGGAGATGCCGGGGCAGTCCAGTGAGGCGGACCCAAGGGATTTGAAAACTGTGTATAGAAGGAAAAAAAACACACAATAACGCTCACAAACAAAGTGCAACATGTACCGCAAACACAAAACTTTTTAACCAGAATACAATAAGCTTACGTCAGCGTTTTGTTCACGTGAATACTGAAATAAAAGCGCGATTCTGCAGCTTGATGCCAGGTAGCAGCAAGGTACAGAGGTAGCTAGCTATTAGCGGGCTAGCCATCACCACAATTGCCCACAATCAAACAACTTTCTTTATTGCTAAAATAAAGTGCGCTTTTGACCGAAAGGCAAGAAGACGGACAATAACAAAACAACACTCACCGTCACCGTTTTCCAATTCCGTGGCCGTGTCGAGTCCAAATTCTCTGCCAATAATAGCAGGCCGGACACTTCCTGGTATATTTTTTCATTGCAAGTTGCCCCACCAACTCGCTCTGGATGTAGTCATCAGCTACGAGGGACAGAAAAGTCCGCACCTCCTCGTTTGTTCATGGAATAAACTTGCACGTGGACATCGTTATATGAAAACACAATTTTGAATCCAGTCACCGCGGTTACTCGCTGAAATTACAAATGGCGGACGTGTAGCTTCAACAGAAAACTAACGGACGCGTTTGGTGACGTTACGCCCTGACCAATCAGCGTTTAGCAGTCGATTGACGTCAATTCACACCTCGCTTTTCGCTTGCTTGTACCCTGCCTCTGAACAGGCACGAAAATCGTAACGGTTAAACCGTGAGGACTTGGGTGGAAATGGCGAAAAACCGAAACAAGTAAAAAAAAGTAAAGCCCAGGCGATACTGGTGGAAATGGGGCTTAAGTGGGCACTTAACACCACAGAGCTGGTTAAGAGAGCTCATCAGCGACTGTACTTTCTGAGGAGGCTGAGGAAGTTTGGCATGCCCCCTAAGATCCTCAACAACTTCTACAGCTGCATCATCGAGAGCATATTGACCAACTGCATCACTGCGTGGTACGGCAGCACTACTGGTTTGGACCGCAAACGCCTGCAGAGAGTGGCGAAGACAGCGGAGAAGATCATCAGGACTCCACTCCCCTCTCTGCAGAGCAGCTATCACCGCAGAGTCCAAAGGAGAGCTGCCTCCATCCTCCAGAACCCCACCCACCCCCAGCACAGACTGTTCACACTTCTACCCTCAGGCCGGAGGTACAGAAGTGTGAAATGCAGGACATCCAGACAAAAAAACTCCTTCTTCCCCACTGCCATCAGACTCCTGAACAAATAACAAACTCCGGACACAGCTTTGCAAATAGGAATTCACACAGTAGATGCTAAATTTGCACACTGCTCATTTGCACATTGTACATAGTCTCACCCCGTCTCATGTCCATATCATTTCTGCTGCTAAATTATCATGGTACAGTCTACTGGGTATTATCAGGGCACACGCGGTTCATGTCATCTCAGATATTAAAATACCATTGTCCATTTAACCATCCAGTGAATTTTCAATTTTCATTCTTCTTGTTTCCTCTAGTTCTCTAGTTTAATTGCTTTAACTTAATTCCGCTAGTTCTCTAGTTTAATTGCTTTAACTGTCATAATTGCCTAATAGGTATTTATTAGTATTAGTATTTAGTATTAAGGTGTGCTTATTACCTTTATTAGCACTAATGTGTATCTATTACCTTGGCATTTGTTTGGAGAGCAGATTAAGAATTTCATTGCTCAGGAAATGTCACATTTCTTAACTGCATACATGATAATAAAGCCTTTGAATCTTTGAATCTTGAATCACATGTGACAGTTTTATTTTGTATGCAGTAAAACAAAAATCACACAAAATACTTAGTCACAGCAGTGCAGAGTATTTTTTTTTAACTAGATGTTGATACCACACCATTTACTTGACTGTAGTGATGTGTGGCTAAAGACAAAGGAGCACATGGTAAGTGAAGACCTGATTCAGTTTTTAATTATTTATTTATTTTGCCAATAAGATTAGCTCTCCACAATGCAAGCAGGTACTCTGTGTGCTGCTGTGATTGAATACTGTGTATTTTTTTTTTGTTTTGTTTTACTGCATACACCTTAATGCTGTCACTCATTTTTGCCACTGAATGTTTTTCAGCTGCCATGGGTTCTGTTTGATGACTAGGGATGGGAATCGCGAGGGAACTCACAATTCGATTCGGATCACGGTATCTGGGTCACGATTCGATCCTATCATGATTCAACGATAATTCTCGCAATAATTGAGTATCACGATCCCATATACTTCAAATTTTTTCACTTTGTTCAACTTCAAATCATGTCACAAAGAAACTGTTGACATCTCTTTCATATAATAAAGTATTCTATAAAATAAAGGCTTCATTTTCTGCGGAGACACGTCTCTGCACACAGAGAGGGCGGTGGATGGTGTTTGGAATAGACTCCCGCGCCAGCTACGTTTAGCAGACTCTATGGGCTCTTTTAAAAAGCAGCTGAAAAACTTTGTTTAGCAAGGATTTCCGTGAGTTTCAACTACTTTTTAATGGTAAGTCTGATATTTTTTTAAATTATTTTAATTGTGTTTTGACTTGTTTTTGTATTTTTAAAATTATTTTTATCTATCAGCTTCCTCTTATTCCATTTTATTGTACAGAGCTTTGTGGTTATATGTCTGTGCTTCATAAATAAACTTTACTTACTTGGCGATCGGAGAAAACGTTTCCTGCCAGTGTCTCGTTACCTTAGCCGTTGCTAATCCAAGACATGTGTGGCCCGCCATATTCTGGATGTTTTGTTTTTTGTTTTTTTTTCATGCAGTGCTTCTTGCGGGTTGTGTGTCATGTCAAGGTCTTTCCTTCCATCTTTGTTATAAAATCCAATAAAGGCCTGACATTTGAGCCAACTTTGAACTAACTGCTTCCTAGCTTTCAAAGCTGGCTGGAATGCTCCAGACAAGCTATGACTTCACTTGACTGGGTGCTTGCTTGGTCCCATCTAGTGGACTAACAATGCCACTGATTAACTGATAACCCAGAAGTATACTGTAAGTTTGCACATTTTTTTTTAAAGTAAAAGATTGATCCGTGCGTTTATGGATCAATGCATTGTCACCAGTGCCAAGTATTGCAGTCCATCAATGAACAAATCCCACCTCTATTGATGACATTATTGAACAGAATCCCGCTCTCCCCAGACATCCTGCTGTTGTGTCCCTGGGCAAGACACTTTACCCACCTTGCCTTCAGTGTCCATGACACTGGGCATGAATGTGTATAAATGTTTGGTAGTGGTCGGAGAGACCATTGGCCCAGATTGGCAGCCATGTTTCTGTCAGTCTGCCCCAGGGCAGCTGTGGCTACAGTAGTAGCTTACCACTACCAATGTCTGTGAAGTGAATGAATATTGTATCCATTGTAAAGTGTCTTTGAGTGTTTATGAAAAGTGTTATGTAAATCTGATGCATTACTATTATTATCATCATCATCATCATCAAACACATACCCTCTATACATAGCAAAAATTTGGAGAAACAAATATCAGCAGAGCCTCTGACCATTCCGGTGACCCAGCCATGGGACGTTTTACATTGGCTGGACACTGGCTGGAATGGTAAGGAGTTTTAAAGTTTTGACATTTTCTTTAATCTGTTGGTTCGGTGATTTGAATATCAGACACAAGAACGCTCTGTTAAAAATAGTAAACATCAGCAGTAAAATCATTGGTGTCCAGCAGAACAACCTGCCTGATTTGTACAATAGTCAGGTGGTGAATTCTATTAAACCATTCTTACCCTCTTCATCAGGAGTTTCAGTTTCTCCCCTCTGGCTTACGTTTTAAATTTCCCTCAGTTAAGATCAACAGATACAGACATTCATTCATCCCCACAGCCATCACCCTCCTTAATGCAGGGAAGAGGAGGTAGACACACATTCACTCTCACACATGTAGTCACCTATTTATTTATAGGAGCAAGTCCAAGTCAGCTCAATAGGCTATTTGACTTGCGTTTGTATTTAAACATAATAGTCACTTTTGTAAATTGGGTGCTTATAATAACGCTGAAAAAGTGCATAAAAGCTCAATTTTAATTGCATAACAGTTGTCCATCTATTTGGATTTGACTTTTCACATTAATTCAACAATAAAGTAGAAATAATGTCTCTGTCATGGCCTACGGTGAGTGAGCACGCACACACCATCAGTAATCACCTCCTATTTGCTTCAACTGCGCAGCAGCCGGACTCCACCCTATGGGTAAACTGGCATCATTTCCCTGTGGGATTGTTTCAACACTACAGCCTCCTTGCCACGAGATCACCTGCTGCCCGTCACATGTTCCTTCACCACTGCCCACATGTGTGCATGCTCCAGCTCACTTGCAGCCCTGCCTCTGTCCTGCTCACCAAGACTACAGCATCATGTAAACCAGCTTTGCATGTGACTCACCTTGTTGCCTCTTTGTGTCACAAATCCCCATGCGCCATTGTACGGCACATGAGGGAGAGAATGGAAAACCCAATTGCGTGAGTAGAAAGCGCCATTTTATTAAACTTAGTCACAAAATAAGTCCAGTTGTCCACAAAAATACAGGAAGTTGAAAATGATGAATTAAGGCCACCAGACGTACAGGGTGACTGCCGGATGCTCTACAGCCCGGTCAAGGGGAAGCCTAGTGCCGCAGGACTGCTGTCAGCACAAAGAGAAAGGCGAACATGACACTTACGAGGCTGGAGCGATCCCGGGGTGATCCGTGTAGTCTGGAGGATGAAGAGGGTGAGCAGGGTCAGCCAATTACACCAAGGGATTAACCGAACTTCAAGTGCTTGGCTGAATAATAGCAGGTAATGAAAACTCATACGTGGAGAGCTAGCTGCCGTGTATGGAGGTGAATGCTCCAAAAATTTCTTTCCACAAACGCAGTGAAGAAATACTCCTGATGCTAAAGAGGAAAGAGATTGCCGGTGCGAGAAAGCGTGGGCTGAATGTGATATGACCTGGTGTGTGAGAGAGCGTGTATGAGCGTGTGAATGGGAATGAATGGAGCGTGTGTATGTGTGTGTGTGTGTGTGTGTGTGTGTGTGTGTGTGTGTGTGTGTGTGTGTGTGTGTGTGTGTGTGTGTGAACACCCGTGACAGTACAGCTGATGGCACTTGACAGGAGGAGGGGGCATCCCCAAGCTGTTAGGGAGCAGAGGCCCAATAGCTCCCTGAAGCGCCAGGTGGAAAATAGGGCAAAACATAACAATAAGTCAGAACTGGGTTTGGAACAGCCAAACCCAGATTCATGACACTTTGGAAACCTTCTGCCCTCCCCCTGCCCAGCCTCTGGCACTGGACCTCCGTCAGATCCCCACTCCCAGCGTCGCTTCAGCCCTGTAAATCAAACAATCACCCAATTAATCCTCACGCTCCTCTCCTCCCTCCCTCCCGCTGACCACTTTCCATTCCCACTCCCACTTGCTATAGTGGGAGGGTGGGGGGTTGCAAAGGGTTCCTCCTGCAGTGTCAGCTTGTTTTTCAGAGAACCCCAGCCGACCTTCCAACCGATCAAAGCAAGGTCAGCTACAGTGTCATGCTTTTAGATGGCCCTGCCCTTGAATGGTGGCAGGCTTTTGTTTTCTGTCCCGATTTATTTGGCCACTCTTACCATGAATTCACCCATGAGTTCAAGAAGGTTTTTGGCCACTCTATCCAGGAGGGAGACATCTCCAGCCACCTACTGGACTACAAACAGGGTCCTCAGTCAGTAGCAGATTATTCTGTCCGCTTCCACATCCTTGCTGCCAAGTCTGGGTGGAATGACATAGCACTCAGGGGTGCTTTTATGCAGGGGTTAAACTCCACCCTCTGGGACAAGTTAGCGGCTCAGGATGAACACCCCTTGCTTGACACGCTAATGGTACATGTCCACTGGTCCAGTTTTTTTGGAAAGGAATCGGTCACCGGAACCGGTGAGGTGTGGGAAAGGGGCGTGGGCATGGGGCCGGTAGAGCTTTTGGATAGGTGAAGTCTTGTTTAGTGTCCTCTCCATCACAGTCTCAAAGGTCTCCAGCCTGAGACCAGTTACAGAGCCAGCCCTCTTGATAATCTTGTCAGGTCTGTTGGTGTCACTGGCTCTGATACTGCTGCCCCAACAGAAAGCAGCAAAGAAGATGGCACGGGCAACAATTGCCTGGTAGAAAAGCTCCAGCATCCTGCTGCACACGTTGAAGGATCTCAGCTTCCTCAGGAAGTAGAGTCTGCTCATCCCCGTTTTGTACGCAGTATTGGTGTTGGATTTCCAGTCCGGTCCGTTGCTGATCATGACACCCAGGTATTGTTTTAATAGAGCTGGCATATTTGGTTCACCCAATCCTACAGACCCACACAATGCATGGCAAATTTGACCGCCTGGTTCATGAGCTTCGGCTGGATGAGCCCATGTTCCACTGCTCTCCACGCCTCGTTCCTCTGTATGTTTTTTCTATATGACAACAAGGACTTGTCATATAGTATCGGGTTGCCTGAAACAGCTGTTATTAATTTTCCTTCATGTCTTCACAACAGCAGGTATAGTACAGATCTACTTTTCTTCTCTCCCCCCCCCTTCTCTTTTCTTCTCCACCAGCTGGCTGGTTCACTGGATTGGTCGATGGATCCGTCCGCAGGCGGTCTTCAGCTCTTGGCTGCTACCAGAAAATATGGCATCCTTGGTCTCCATATCTTTAAAACAAACCAGCAAAAAGTGTTTCTAACATCACTTTGTGTGAGAAATAATGGATCTGTCATTATTTGACATCAAAAACTGCTGGTTTAAAAGTTCAGCATGAGAGCACTGCCTCCGGTGCATGACCGTACAGAAAAAAACATTGACAGAGCACAATGTTTATGCAAATATGCCGTAGGGGAACCCACAGGCGATTCGGCACACGGCAGTCCAGTTTTCAACGGTCCGGACCCAAATGCTTTCTGTTGTGTTTCCAATACACAATGAATGGGAAACGGAAAAATGATGGAACCAGTGGACATGTAGCATCATTTCCCTAGCCGTTCAGCTGGACAATCACCTCCATGAGCGCGTTCCACCGCAGCTACTCCTCCTCGCACTGTGTTTTCTGCTCCTCACATTTCCTCACCTTCCCCGTACTCCTCGCCAGTGATGGCAGAATCCAGACAGCTCAGCTGCACCCAGCTTTCACCCACTGAATGTCAGTGCAGGAAGGATGCAAGGTTGTGTTTTACTGTGGTGCTTCCAGGCACTTTTCGGCTCAATGCCTGGAGCACTCAAAATGACTCCACCCGCCAATCACAGTGGGAGGACTGATGGGCAAAGTGTCAACACCAGAAGCCCCGCTAAGGTTTACCTTGCCCACGTTAATTCAGGTCAGTTCTGTGGAGCATTCCACCTCCTCTCTAACTGACTCAGGAGCAAAGCAAAATTTCATTTCTAGTGATTTAGTCTCCCAACTTCAGATCCCCACTATTGAGGTGCCTTTGCCACCCCCTGTAGTATCACTCTCTGGTTCTAGGTTTGCCACCATCATTAGGATGACCTCCCCCATTTTTATCAATGTATCTGGCAACCACCAAGAACATCTCCCACTCCTTGTATTACCCACCTGCTCCTCTGAAATTATTTTAGGGTTTCCCTGGCTAAGGTTGCATAACCCCTCCACGGATTGGGCCCTGGGTAAAATTAACTCCTGGAGTAATCTTGGCTTATCCTCCTGCCTCTGTTCAGCCCCTTGGTCATCCACACTACCATCACATCCAGGTTCTGAGGCTCCCCCCGATCTATCATTAGTGCCTAAGGAATTCCATGATCTTGCCTCTGTATTCAGTAAGACTAAAGCCTTGTCTCTACCTACACACAGGCAATATGACTGTGCATTAACCTCCAGCAGGGGGCGCAATTACCCTTCAGCAGACTGTACAGCCTCTCTGGCCCGGAGCGGGAGGCCATGGAGAAGTACATTAAGGAGTCACTCCAGGCCGAGATCATCAGACCCTCATCATCTCCCGTAGGGGCAGGCTTCTTCTTTGTGGGTAAGAAAGATGGCACACTCAAGGCCTTGTATTGATTACCGCGGCCTCAATAGCATTACCATCAAAAATAAATATCCATTGCCACTAATGAACTCAGCCTATGAACTCCTTCAAGGGGCAACCATTTTCACCAAATTAGACTTGAGAAACGCTTACCACTTGATTCATATAAGGGAGGGGGATGAATGGATGACTGGTTTTCGCATGCCCATGAGCCATTTTGAGTACCTTGTGGTACCCTTTGGTTTAACCCAGGGGTGTCCAATCATGTGCCATGAAGGGCTAAGACCCTGCAGGTTTTCTCTTCTACCCAGTCTCTTCAGCAGGTGTTTTAACTGATCAGCAATCAGTGGGAAGAAATTCAGTGAAATCTGCTGTTGAAGACACTGGTTGGAGGTAAAGCCTGCAGGGTCTTGGCCCTCCATAGCACATGATTGGACACCCCTGGTTTAACCAGTGCTCCAGCAGTTTTCCAGAGGTTAATCAGTGATGTTCTAGGATCTTTCCTGAACCTGTTTGTCACATCATAGCTGGTAATTTTAATCAAGCATGCTTGAAAACTGTGCTGCCTAATTTCCCACAGTATGTGAAATGTGCCACTAGAGGAAAGAATTGTCTTGATCGGGTGTATTCAAACCTGAAGCATGCTTACAGAGCTGTGCCGTGTCCACATCTTGGCCTGTCAGACCATCTATCATTGCTCCTCACCCCAGCATACACCCCCCTCAGGAGAACTGCTAGACCTACTATAAAGAACATCACAACATGGCCTGAGGGAGCTCTTTCTCAGGTGCAGGACTGTTTTTCAAACACTCTATGGAATTTATTCAAGAATGAGGATCTGGAAATGTACACACAGACTGTATTATGCTACATCACCTACTGTATCAACCAGGTGACTGTGGAAAAACGCATCAGGGTTTTTCCTAACCAGAAGCCTTGGATGACAAAAGAAGTCCAGACACTCCTCAGAGCCCGTGATACAGCCTTAAGGTCAGGGGATACAGAGCTGTATAGCACCACCCGGGCTAATCTGAAGAAAGGCATTAAGGAGGCTAAACAAGCCTATAAGAAGAAAGTTGAGGACCATTTTTCTGATAATGATTCGAGACGAGTATGGCAAGGCTTTCACCATATCACAAACTATAAGGGCAGCAGCATCATTTCCAGTGACATCAGCGCCTCACTGGCAGAAGAATTGAACTGCTTTTTCACACGGTTTGAGGCAAATACACCTCGCCCGGACCCACTGACATTTTTGAATGCCAGCTCTGATGTGCTTACACTGCAGGATCATGAGGTGAGACAGACACTGTAGTAGTTCACCCGAGAAAGGCTACTGGTCCCAATGGAGTGCCAGGAAAGGTGCTCAGAGCATGTGCAGATCAGCTATGCTCTGTTTTGACTGACATTTTTAATTTGTCTCTCAAGGCAGCCTTTGTTCCACAGTGTTTAAAATCTGCAGTCATTATTCCTGTGCCTAAAAAGCATATTATCAGCAGTCTGAATGACTATCGACCAGTAGTATTAGCATCCATTATTATGAAGTGCTTTGAGAAAATGGTATTGAAACATCTTTTGTCTAGTCTCCCCCCAGACTTTGATCGGTACCAGTTTGCCTACAGGCGGAGCAGATCCACTGAAGATGCTATTGTTATAGCTCTCCACTCGGCATTCAGCCATTTAGAAGACAAGGGGAGCTATGTAAGAATGTTGTTTGTGGACTATAGCTTGGCATTTAATACAATTATTCCCAAAATTCTCATCACCAAATTGCTTCAGCTTGGTCTGCCTACTCACACTTGCAGCTGGATTACGGACTTCCTAACAAACCGAACACAGACTGTTACACTCAGACCCCATTCCTCCTCTACAGTCATGCTTAACACAGGCTCGCCACAGGGTTGTGTGTTGAGCCCCACTTTGTATTCATTGTACACATATGACTGCATACCTGTTCATCCCACAAACATTATAGTGAAGTTTGCAGATGACACAACAGTAGTGGGGCTCATATCAGGAGGAAATGAGTCCGCATACAGAGATGAGGTCCAGAAACTGGTGAGATGGTGCTCAGATAATAATCTGCTATTGAATACAAAAAAACCAAAAGAACTCATTATTGATTTTAGGAAGCATAGCAGTGAGCCGCCTCCTCTATATATAGGCAAGGAGTGTGTGGAGAGGGTGGGGGCTTTTAAGTTTCTGGGTGTTCATATTTCTCACAACCTTACCTGGGCAGTTAACACCATAGCTACAATAAAAAAGGCTCAACAACATCTACACTTTCTGAGGCTCCTGAAGAAGAATGGCCTGAATGCACAGTTGCTGATTTTATTTTATCACTCTGCTATTGAGAGCATTTTGTCATATGGCATCACAGTTTGGTATGAGGGCTGTTCAGCCGCAGACCGCAAAGCCTTCCAGAGAGTGATCGAGACTGCGCAAAAAATCACTGGCTGTTCTCTTCCTTCTCTGGAAGAGATTTCCAGGTCTCGGTACCTCAACAGAGCTACTGCCATCATTAAAGACTGCACTCATCCAGGCCATGATTTCTTTCACTTGCTCCCCTCGGGTAAGTGGTACAGATCCCATAAAACCCAGACTACCAGGTTTAATCATAGTTTTTTCCCAGCAGCAGTACATATTTTGAACGGATTTATGTAACACGTACAGACTGCTGATATTATTTTAGGTTATTTTAGGTTATTTTGTGGCAATAACCCTGTGTGTATAAGCTGGTCTTATATATTTATCGCTCAGTATGTTTTTATTATTGCTATGTACATATTGTACATAAGAGCAGTATGTAAGAGCAGTTACAACTGAGCTAAAAAAACACCAAAAAATGCCCGTAGAGGAAACGAACCCTGAACTCTTCGAGGCTGCTGAACTGGAGAAAGTCCTACAGGGCCTGAAATGTGGTAAGACAGCAGGATACGACAACATCTTCCCAGAATTCAAGAAAAATCTTGGCCCCCGAGCCCTAACCTGGTTGACACAACTCTACACAAGGATCATACAAACAAACTCGATCCCAAAGAAATGGCAGACAGCAAAGGTCATTGCCATACCAAAACCTGGCAAAGACCACAAACTACCAGCAAGCTACCGCCCAATCTCCCTACTCAGCATTCCTTATAAAACCATGGAGCGCCTAATACTGCAACGTATTTACCCAGGAATAGAGGAAATTCTAAGTGTGGATCAAGTAGGTTTCCACAAGGACCGCAGCACAGGAGAACAAGTATTGGCCCTAACCACCTTCATCGAAAATGGTTTTGAGAGCAGACTGAAGACAGGGGCTGTGTTTCTCGATCTTACAGCTGCCTATGATACGGTCTGGCACAAAGGCCTCCTCCTGAAACTTACAAAGGCGATCCCTGCCTGGGCAACAGCAATTATAAAATCCCTGCTGACCAACCGAAGGTTCAGAGTCCACCTCGGTCAGAACACAAGCACATGGAGAACGCAGAAAAACAGACTCCCACAAGGCTCAGTTCTAGCTCCAACCCTGTTCAACCTCTACATAAACAACCTGCCCACTACAAAATCCTGCAAATTCATCTATGCAGACGACATCTGTTTGGCACTCCAAGCACCAGACTTTGAGCCACTGGAACGGGTGCTCACGGAAGATATTGCCAAACTGGACCAGTTCTGCAAAACCTGGCACCTAAAACCAAGCCCAGCAAAAACCGTCTCCAGTGTTTTCCATCTCCACAATGTAAAAGCTGCCAGAGAACTAAACATCCACCTGAGCGGACTCAAGCTTAAGCATGCCTCGAATCCAACCTACCTTGGAGTGACCTTTGACAGGACCCTATCCTTCAAGGAACATTTAAAAGGGACGGCTGCAAAGGTGAAGGCACAAAACAACCTGCTCTGCAAGCTCGCTGGTGCAAAATGGGGGGCGGCAGCCTCCACCCTGCGCACCTCAGCACTGGCCCTTTCATACTCTGTAGCAGAATATTGTGCCCCTGTCTGGTCCAGGTCATCCTACACACACCATGTAGACACCCAGCTCAACACAACCATGAGGACCATAACTGGGACAATCCGCTCAACACCACTCCCCTGGCTCCCTGTAATTATGAGAATGTTAAATGCATGAGTGAACTGTAAGTGTGATAGTTTGTTTTTAGGGAGCAGTATCTCAATTTCGTTGCATTGTTTATTAGCAATGGAATGACAATAAAGGCACTTTGACTTTGACTTTGATCTACGATAAACACAGTAGGCATTTGTAAACATGTCTATTCAAGCATTATGTATGATTCACAAAATTAAGATTAGCTGTTCAGGCAATAAATGATTCAAAGCTTATGATTGCATTAGGCAAAGTTATATTCTATCTAGGGCGGCACGGTGGAGGGGTGGTTAGCACTGCGGCAGCACAGCAACTCACCCTTGGCCGGGGGATCCTGGGTTTGATCCCAGCCCCCGACTAACAGTGATCTGTGTGGAGTTTGCATGTTCTCCCCGTGTCTGCGTGGGTTTACTCCAGGATTTCTCCGGTTTCCTCCCACATGCCAAAAACATGCAAGTTAGTTTAACTGGCTGTGCTGTTGCAATCCTAGAATTTCCCCATTGTGGGATGAATAAAGGCTTATCTTATCTTATCTTAGGTATGACAGTGAGAGTGAATGATTGTCTGTCTCTCTGTGTTGGCCCTGCGATGGACTGTTGATCTGTCCAGGGTGTACCCTGCCTCTCGCCCAAAGATGCTGGGATAGGCTCCAGTTCCCCCGTGACCCGAAAATGACTAAGCGGAAGAAGATGAATGAATGAATATTCTATGTACTGATTATATGGGACACACTGGTAACTATCATTCAAAACATTATTCAAAGAGCACACACTTATTTGTTTTATTCAAGAACATTCTCGTTAGTTTTTTTTAATGAACATGAACCAAAGCCTAACGACTAGGGTCCCCGGGTAGACCACCACGGGATCCAATGCGGCTGGGTGAGTTATTCTGCCACCGTGTCAGCCGCATTCCTGCCTGAACAGTCTTTTTGCGGACAGTCTTCCACAGGGAGAACAGCTCTGCCTGAGGGGTTTTGTGGTGGGCCCGTGGCAGCCTCATCCCTGGAACTGTCGGACCCCCAGGGCCAGGGCCAATCTTCATGACGCTGGGCCCCAGATCCCACACTGCGTTAGCTGACTCCTGCAAAGCCTTGCAGTCTGGAGCAGCCACCTGGACACACTGTAGTTGGTGTGCATGCCGAACCGAACCGTCTGTCAGCTGGAAGCATGCTGTTCCCAGCTTCGCCACGATCCTCAGCGGCGCCCGGCGTTTTGCTGGCTGTGGCCAGGTCAGTTGTCGTCCTGGTCTCTCGCCGGTGAGAACCCGAACCCAGTCCATGACCTGGAGTGGTGCCTTACTTGGTTTGATGTGTTGCTGCACTCTGGGTGGCTCTGCGTGCTGGTTCGGCTTGGGACCTCCATCGTGCTGCAGTGGCTCAGTAGTCGCCTTGTTTGTTGCGGACCCTTCACCCGTTGTCTCCATCGTTAGCTGAGGCTCATCGTGGGTGCAGAAGGTTTCCAGAGCCTCTCTGGTGTCAGTTGTTGAGGCGGACTCTTCGCCTGTCGGCTCAGTCGTGGTTCATTGAGTGAAGGTACGGAAGTCGTCCGGTTCCTCCTCTCTTCTGTCTGAAGAGCTCTGCTGTGTCATGCTGGGATCGTCGTTCATGCCTGGTTGCTGTCGCTGTGCTTCGGGGCGCTCTGCATGCTCGGGCTCCCTTCCCTCCGGCTCTGGTTCTGGTTCTGGCTGAGCGAGGGATGTAGGCGAGTCCAGCTGCACCCCCTCTGGGTGGCTCTCCTCCTGAGAGCGTACGGTGGATGCTTTGGTGTCGGTGCCGCTCGTAATTACCTCGTCCCACACCACGTTGTGATCCTCAAGGTCTGCTGTGCTCCAGCTGCCACATCCAGATTATTAGAACCCCGCGCTGTCAATGACGGTGAAGCTGAGTCTGTAGAAGAGGTCGCATCCCATGATGTTGTTGCCGTGCGCTGTCATTTGGAACGAGAAGTCATACACGATTTTAGACTTGTAATAAACAGTCAGTTCTACCATTCCGACATTGCACAGACTGTGATCCCCATATCTTTACAGCGGCATTGTGTTCTTGTGGATTCTGTGGTTGGGGAAAAACTTCTTCACCGTGGCCCAGTTTAACATTGACCGCACCGCCACCGTGTCAAGCAGGAGCGGTATGGCTACCCCATCCAGCTCAACGATGCTGTATGAATAACCATTGAGGCCAGGGCTTACCGCATGAATGGTCGTTGTTGGTGAGCGGGCTGGCTTACTTGGCGGGCCCCACAGTGCCTGCGGCTGGCACACTCTGGGTTCAGGTGCCCGCACTTGTTACATCGTTGTCGTTTGGCCGGGCAAAAACGTCTGTGCTGGTGCATTTGGGATCCACAGCTCCCGCAGACTGTCTCTCGGAGCAGACCTTCAGCTAACGGCATTTGTCTCAAACTCTTCCACTAAGTTGTCTTCTCCCTCCAGGCTCACCATGTTAGCTAGCATCATTTGTTCAGGTAGCTTCTGTGCTTGGCACCCATTTAACTCCGAGGCTAACTTTTCTGCTGCCTCTAGCTGGAACGCTCACTCAATCGTGTTAGTTAGCATCATGTTGTTTGGTGCCATTAGCATCTTAGCTCGTAGCCTAGCATTGCACATGTGCTCAGCTAACTGGTCCCGCACCATACTAGCTAAATGCCTTAAGTCAGTGACAAACTGCTGTACTAACTCACCGACCTTTTGGTGTCTTTGGCGAAAGCGAATTCATTGTGCAGTCATGTTGTCGGGGGTAGAAAAGTAGCTAGCTAGTAGCTCGACGGCATCCACATATGACTCAGTCGGTCCTAGTGTGTGGAAAATTCGCTAGCCTTCTATGCCGTGGTTGTGGACAATGAGTGCTCTTTTCCTTACTTTGTCAAGTTTGCCCAGGTCCAGCATTGAGATGTAGGTCTCAAACGTGTCCAGCCAACATGGTCAAGGGACTGCTGGTTCTCCTGGGCACTTGAGGAAAGGCTGTAGAAATCGTAAGCATGCCTGCATGGTTTAATCTCTCATCGCCAAATGTTATGTCCACAAACCTGGCAATGACGACCGACGAGGATTCTGCCGTTTAGTGAACCTCATTACAGTTATAGTGAGGCAAAAAAGTATTTAGTCAGCCACCAATTGTGCAACTTCTCCCACTTAAAAGATGAGAGAGGTCTCCAATTTTCATCATAGGTATACCTCAACTATGAGAGACAAAATGAGGAAAAAAAAATCCAGAAAATCACATTGAAGGATTTTTAAAGAATTTATTTGCAAATTATGGTGGAAAATAAGTATTTGGTCACCTACAAACAAGCAAGATTTCTGGCTCTCACAGACCTGTAACTTCTTCTTAAAGAGGCTCCTCTGTCCTCCACTCGTTACCTGTATTAATGGCACCTGTTTGAACTCGTTATCAGTATAAAAGACACCTGTCCACAACCTCAAACAGTCAGACTCCAAACTCCACTATGGCCAAGACCAAAAAGCTGTCAAAGGACACCAGAAACAAAATTGTAGACCTGCACCAGGCTGGGAAGACTGAATCTGCAATAGGTAAGTAGCTTGGTGTGAAGAAATCAACTGTGGGAGCAATTATTAGAAAATGGAAGACTTACAAGACCACTGATAATCTCCCTTGATCTGGTGCTCCACGCAAGATCTCACCCCGTGGGGTCACAATTATCATGAGAACGGTGAGCAAAAGTCCCAGAACCACATGGGGGGACTTAGTGAATGACCTGCAGAGAGCTGGGACCAAAGTAACAAAGGCTACATCAGAAACACACTACGCCACTAGGGACTCAAATCCTGCAGTGCCAGACGTGTCCCCCTGCTTAAGCCAGTACATGTCTAGGCCCGTCTGAAGTTTGCTAGAGAGCATTTGGATGATCCAGAAGAGGACTGGAAGAATGTCATATGGTCAGATGAAACCAAAATAGAACTTTTTGGTAAAAACTCAACTTGTCGTGTTTGAAGGAGAAAGAACACCATACCTACTGTGAAGCATGGGGGTGGAAACATCATACTTTGGGGCTGTTTTTCTGCAAAGGGACCAGGACGACTGATCCGTGTAAAGGAAAGAATGAATGGGGCCATGTATCGTGAGATTTTGAGTGAAAACCTCCTTCCACCAGCAAGGGCATTGAAGATGAAATGTGGCTGGGTCTTTCAGCATGACAATGATCCCAAACACACCGCCCGGGCAACGACGGAGTGGCTTCGTAAGAAGCATTTCAAGGTCCTGGAGTGGCCTAGCCAGTCTCCAGATCTCAACCCCATAGAAAATCTTTGGAGGGAGTTGAAAGTCTGTGTTGCCCAGAGACAGCCCCAAAACATCACTGCTCTAGAGGAGATCTGCATGGAGGAATGGGCCAAAATACCAGCAACAGTGTGTGAAAACCTTGTGAAAACTTACAGAAAACGTTTGACCTCTGTCATTGCCAACAAAGGGTATATAACAAAGTACTGAGATGAACTTTTGTTATTGACCAAATACTTATTTTACCGAGGAATTTACCAATTAATTCATTAAAAATCCTTCAATGTGATTTTCTGGATTTTTTTTTCTTATTTTGTCTCTCATAGTTGAGGTATACCTATGATGAAAATTGGAGACCTCTCTCAACTTTTAAGTGGGAGAACTTGCACAATTGGTGGCTGACTAAATACTTTTTTACCCCACTGTAAGTGTGAAGAATACAGACGTGTACAAAGGGCTGACTGGCTACCACTGGGTGTCCCTCTGATAACTATCATACAACTTGCATACAACTGACTGGTGAAGTGGCGGGTTGCCCAATATATAAGACGTGGTGATGTCATCCACAAGATGCCGCACCACTCCCTGAATACCTGGTATTCATACACCACACAGCGTAACCATAAACAAAGGTTCCGCCCAAGGCAAATGCAGCTCCGGCTACTATAGATGATAAAGTGGCAAAGACTATGCCAAGAGTGGCCAAGATTAAGCCAAGGGTGGCCATGGCTACCCATGACCTTCCCCCCAGCTCCGTCATTGGTGTAGGGCCGCCACACCAAGCTTTTTTTTTTTTTTTTTGGTCACACCAAGCTGCTGCTGAAGAAGTGGTTCAAAGTTGGTCAGCCCTCTAAGGCCCCCTACGGGCCTGGGGCTGTAAGTATTTGTCTGCCTTGTCTGCCAGCACAGCGCCTCTGACTATTATGAATTTTATTTTAGTAATAAAAAAGAAATTGAGAGCTTTCAGCTGCGCCCTCTCCAGCAGGGGGTGCCCTAGGCAACGGCCTAGGTGGCCTATGCTTTGGGCCGGCCCTGCATACATTCATTCATTCATTTGTCCACGGATTCATGAACGGCCCACGTCCAACCTTAATCAGGTCAAATGTCAACTCTTAACCAATTAAATTAAGCAGGTGGGACAGACATACACCTCAATAAGTAATAAGTTGATACACCAAAACAAACCCTCCAATAAATGTTGGGCATGGCAGAATTAGCAAAAAAAAAAAAAAGTGTTTCTTTCGGGGCCTCAAACAAGCCAGGGCCCTGGGGATACTGCCCCGGTAAGCCCTCTTGATAATCTGGGGCAGAATCCAAGAGGTTTTTTTTTAAGGCAAAGAAGTGTAATATTCTGCAATGGCTCAGTCAGTCACCGGATCTCAACCCAGTTGAACATGCATTTCACTTGCTAAAGATAAAACTTAAGGCAGAATGACCCACAAACAAGCAACAACTGAAGACAGCTGCAGCAGAGGCCTGGCAAAGCATCACAAAGGAGGAAACCCAGTGTTTGGTGATGTCAATAGTTTCCAGATTTCAGGCAGTCATTGCCTACAAAGGATTCTCAACAGAGTATTAAAAATGAACATTTATGGTAATGTTAATTTATTCAATTACTTTTGAACCCCTGAAATGGGGAGATTTTGTATAAAATGTTTGTCATTCCTACACTGTAATTCCAATTTGGATGTGAATACCCTCAAATTAAAACTGACAGTCTGATCTTTAAGCCCATATTGATTATATAACTGTATCTTGAATGTGTTTTGGAAAACAGCTAAAATAACAAAACTTGTGTCACTGTCCAAATATGTTTATAGACCTAACTGAAGTTCTAGTCAGCTAAGCGTCAGGTCTTAATTAAACCAAATGGTAACTGCTGCCATCTACTGACTACTCTTATCACTACAGTGAACACTTTGCTGAGAGCATGGTGTCATTAAAACCAATTTCCAAAAAGTTGATGTCCATTTAAAGGTACAGCATATACACCGTGTTCCAAATTATTATGCAAATAGGATTTTAGTGTCATAAACATTCAATTTTTTTTTTCAGTTAAACTCATAAATGGTACTGTGCCTCAGGGCTCTTTGGGACACTGATAAGATAAGATAAGATAAGCCTTTATTAGTCCCACAATGGGGAAATTCCAGGATTGCAACAGCACAGGGATAGCAACACTCAGAACAACAATCAGAAGGCAAGAAAAAACAACATCTAGCAAACATATGTCCATATTACTATAAATGTATATATATAGACACACAGTGTAGAGCATTATGGTTGGTTGGTGGATGTGCAGCAGAAAGTCTAAGCTCTCTCTCCGCGGATGCGGCGGGCCAGCTGGAAGTCTTTGGGCACGATGGTGACCCCCTTAGCGAAGAAGAGACCACCAGGTGGGCCTCGCTGGTCTCCTGCAGAGCCATGACGGCGAAGCTCAGGAAACACAGGACGGTCTTGAAGTCCTGAGCGATCTCCCTCACCAGGCGCTGGACGGGCAGCTTACAGATGAGCAGCTCCGTGGATTTCTGGCAGCGACGGATCTCTCTCAGAGCCACGGGCCTGTGACGGCGAGGCCTCTTCACTCTGCCGGTGGCCGGAGCGCCTCTCCGAGCAGCCCTGGTGGCTAGCTGTCTCCTGGGGTGGCTTTTTCCTCCAGTAGATTTTACGGGCGGTCTGCTTGGTTCTTGCCATCGCTCTTTATTATTCTGTCTTATATTTCTTGCACGCCGCCTAAACTCCAGCCCGGCACCCGCGTCGTTTTCGCTACAGCTCCCGGTATGTCGAGTTTCCCATTAGCACCGGGCGGCGGCCAAGTGCTAGCTAGCACTAGCTCCTCCCCGCTGTAGCGTCTCCCGCTGCAAACCGTGGCTCCGTCCGCCGACCCAGGAGACCCCCGGGGCGATCTGTGCGTCCGTGATATATATACAGAGTGAAAGGTGTAGAAAGAAGAAGGAAGATAAAAAAAAAGGCTGTTGCAACGGGCAGCCTACTCGTGTGGCGCCACCGGTCCGGCGGAACCGGAACCGGTTATGATATCAGCCTCAGACTCATGTCATAATTAGTTTGCCAGGTGAGCCCAATTAAAGGAAAATTACTTAAGAAGGATGTTCCACATTATTAAGCATGCCACAGGTTTCAAGCAATATGGGAAAGAAAAAGGATCTCTCTGCTGCCAAAAAGCATCAAATATCTTGGACAAGATAGATTGATGGATGTACTTTATTGATCCCAAACTGGGAAATTACAGAAACGTATTGGCGGGATTCCAACCCACGACCCCAAAGAGACTGGAGCCTTAATCCAGCACCTTAGACCATTCAGCCATGCTACCACATGGTATGAAAACATTAGATATTTCATGAAAACTTAAGCATGATCATTGTACTGTGAAGAAATTTGTGGCTGATTCAGATCACCGTGACGATAAAGGCATAATGAGAAAGGTTTCTGCCAGACAAATTCATCGGATTAAGAGAGCAGCTGCTAAAATGCCATTACAAACAGGTATTGAAGCTGCTGGTGCCTCTGGGGTCCCACGGACCTCAAGGTGTAGGATCCTCCAGAGGCTTGCAGTTGTGCATAAACCTGCTATTCGGCCACCCCTAACCAAAGTTCACAAGCAGAAACGGTTGCAGTGGGCCCAGAAATACATGAAGACTAATTTTCAAACAGTGTTGTTTACTGATGAGTGCTGTGAGCATGGAGGGTGGATGGTTGGTGGATGGCCACCATGTTCCAACAAGGCTGCGACGTCAGCAAGGAGGTGTCAGAGTCATGTTTTGGGCCGGAATCATGGGGAGAGAGCTGGTAGGCCCCTTTAGGGTCCCTGAAGGTGTGAAAATGACCTCGGCAAAGTATATAGACTTTCTGACTGACTACTTTCTTCCATTGTACAAAAAGAAGAACCATGCCTTCCGTAGCAAAATTATCTTCATGCTGCAAAGAATACCTCTATGTCATTGGCTGCTATGGGCATAAAAGGAGAGAAACTCATGGTGTGGCTCAGAGGCGGACTTACCATTAGGCAAAGGTAAGTGACTGCCTTAGGCCCCGATCTTATAGGAGCTCCATATTTTTTTTTTTTTAATGTTTAGCATATTTTTTGTAACTTTGATTTTTATTCATTTTTCATCATACATATTACATTCAGATCACAGTCTATATTTAAAAAAAAGGAGCTAGAGGAAGAAAGAAAAAAAAAAGAAAAAAAAGGGGGGGGACAAATGTTGGAGCATCAAGTTTTTAGTTTCCATCTCTTAATTCTTCTGGTTTTTCCAGTGTCTTTGGTTATTCTTTCAATTTCTGTCTCGTTGTTGCACTTTGTAGTGTGTCCATTTCCGCCATTTTTTTCATATTGTCCTTCTTGCATTCTTTGTCGATATGTTAGTTTTTCCATCAAACGTATATCCTCAACAATGTCAGTCCATTGCTCTTGGTCAGGAAGAACTTCTGATCGCCATTTTCTTGGGATTGTTTTTTTTACATGCAATCAGCAAGATTTTAACTAGATATCTGTCCTCAGCCTGTATTACATTGTCTCTTTTAAGATCACATAAATACATCAAGTTACAGTTCATTGGTATATTATATCCTAATATCCTCTGTATTGTCACATGCATAGATTTCCAGAATGATGAGATTTTGCAGCATTTCCAAAACATATGTGAGTGGTCTGCATTTTGAGCCCCACAGCCCCTCCAGCATAAAGATTGGGTATTTGTATATTTTCTTTGAATCTGTGGTGTAAAGAAATAGCGAATCAGGATTTTCCATCCAAATTCCCTCCATGTCCTTGAACTTGTTGATGTGTGTTGTGTTTTCCATATTTCTTGCCAGTTTACTTCTGTTATGTTTAAATTGAGCTCTTTCTCCCATTTCTCCTTTATATAGTTACTTGAATGTTTGTTTGCCGTAAGTTTCTGATGTAGCTTTGAAATAATTCTTATTTTATTTCCTGCATATGAGCTTAAAATTAATTGTATAATCTCGCTCACATCTGTGTGGAGGTTATGCCTAATCTTCCTCATATAATAATCTCTCATCTGCAGATATCTGAAGAATTTCGATTTTTCTAGTTTAAATTTTCTTCTCATGTTTACAAAACTCCCGAGATCTTTTTTTCCGATATTGCCCCATGCTGTGATTCCCTTGTTCACCAGATTTTTGTATCCCCTATCTTGCTTTGCCGGTACAAACTGACTGTCAAATGCTACCCATTTCAATAGTTTTATGTCCTCCTTTATATTATATTTTTGTACTATTTTATACCACAGTTCCAAAGTAAATTTAGTGATTGGGTCTATTTGTTGGATTTGCTTATATGCATCCTTATCTCCTATTATGCTTTGTACTGGGAGTCCCTCAATTTCCTTTTCCATTTCTTTCCATTTTGCCTCATATCCTCCGTCGCACCAACATATGATATATCTTATTTGTGCTGAGTAGTAATATTCCTTTAGACTCGGTAGGCCCATGCCTCCTTTCTCTTTTGGTAACTGGAGAGTTTTGTATTTCACTCTTGGCTTTTTACCTCCCCAAACAAATCTCGATATCATCCTGTCCCACTTTGAGAACTGGGCACCAGGAATCTCTGTTGGTAGAGCCTGGAAGAGGTAAAGCAGTCTAGGTTGTATGCTGATTTTGACTGTCTTAATTTTTGAATTCAGATCCATATTTAAGACTGACCATCTATCAGTATCTTTTTTTATTTCTTGTTCCAACCTATCATAGTTTGCTTTATAGATTTTGCTTAGATCTTTAGGTATGTTCACTCCAAGGTATTTTATTTCTTTTTGTTTCCAGTTTAGTTTGATCTTATCAGTTATCTGGTTTAGAGGGTTATAGTGGAATGTCAGTATTTGTGTTTTTGTTATGTTTATCTTGTATCCTGATAATTTTCCAAAATTTTCTATCAAGTTCATCATTTCCATTATTGATTCATCTGGTTGTTCAAGGTAAACTATAGTATTGTCTGCAAGTAGCCCAATCTTGTGTTCCGCTCCCTTTATTGTTACACCTTTTAATTTCTTATTTTGTCGCATCACTTGAGCCAGTGGCTCTATGAACAGAGCAAACAAGGTGGGCGATAGGCAGCATCCCTGCCTAGTTGATCTTTGTATATTTACTTTGTCTGTTAAGCTACCGTTTATCTTGATTCTTGCCACAGGTTCTTGATACAGTGTCTTTATGCATTGTACTGATTTTTCGTTAAATCCAAAGCGTTCCAGCACATTATATAGGAACATCCAATTAACCCTATCAAATGCTTTTTCTGCGTCTAAACTCATTATTACTGCAATGTTTAGCATATTTAACATGATGTCTGACAAAATAAAGAAACACCAGTATTTATATGAATGGCAAATCAAATCATGAACGTAACATCCTCTCCCCTTCTCCTCAGACTGTTGGACTCTATGTTGTCTCTGAGGTAAGTGCATGCGCGTATAGTTGGTTACATTGTAAACAAACCATACAGCATGTAGAATAGCAGCAAAATGAAACAAAGTTATCCGAGTGGCGCAGAAAAATGGAGAAAAAGAGAAGAGCACAGAAAGTTATTTTTAATCGAAACAACCTTCTTCACATCAACCTGGGAGGAGACTAACCCTCCCCAGGAGCAGGAGCACACATGATGCTAATGACGAGCACCTGTTAATGAGGAGGCAGCAGTGACGCCAGTTGCTGACAGTACGGGTAAACAACAAAAAATTAACTATTTTTTCTAATTGCAAGATTTGCAGAGGCCAAGGCTCATAAGGTTAAATTTAAATATGATTAACTGTGCTCCCCAGGCATGCACAGGATATCTGCAGCCTCACAGAAGACATTACATGAGATTAAATATAGTTTGTTTGCTTTATTACGATCCTCATTAGCACTTGTATAGAACATTGACTATTCTTCCTATGGTCTAACATACACACAACCCCATACACATTTACAGATAGCAACAACAGTATTAAAATAACAAAAAATAATCCGTCTCAATTTCATAAACAAAAATACAACTTAATATGGGAGAAAACTTAAACCCTAGTAATTTTGAGTTTCGGTGAAAGAGTTCAACCACTTTTCTGTTTATCCTGTAAATTATTGGAGCAATGGCCCAATGTTGTCTCTGAATGTTCCTTAATACCCTCTATAGCTCATTGAGTGAAAGAATGTAAAACAAACTTGACCAACAAATAATCTTAAAATTATAACACTGGTCAACACCAAATTTATTGTAAGTTTTTTTTTTTTTTTTAGCTGATTTAGGGCAATTTTGATGTGCTGAATCCAAAAATCACATTGCTCAATCAGGTCAACTTTTTGAACTATGGCCACATGGTTTTTTTTTTATGTTTTTGTTTACATGTACGGGTATTTTCGCTTTATATGATGCAAAATTCTTTTATTTATTGAAATTTCTCAAACTCTGAAGAGTGTGCATGTGCCAGTTTATGACTAATTGGTATTTTTATTTTACAGGTGAATTAAATAGCTTCGACCAGAAGATTTTGTAAAAATAAGCCCGATGTATTCTGCTACCTCTACAGCGAATACAAGAGGGGTGTCTCCCTGCCGCTGAGCATTCTAGAGGTTCGAATAAACGGAAGTTGAAGCTCTGAATTTTGAGCAATGATGACATTCAATTTACATGTACTTCCCTTTATCAATGCCTATATTCAATTTACAGTAATTGAAGTTTGTAACATTTAATCAATAAATTGTGTTAGAAAACGATTTTTTCTCTTAAAAATCTATTTTGGATGAGAAATAACAAAAATCAACCAATAATGTCACAAAAATGTAATCAATTTAGTCAGAAGATCATTCATTCATTATCCACCATTTGTGAAAAGTGTACCAACTTAATAGGCAAGGCTTAGATGGTTTGGACATGTGCAGAGGAGGAAGAGTGGATATATTGGACAAAGGATGTTGAAGATGGAGCTGCCAGGCAGGAGGAGAAGAGGAAGACCACAGAGAAGATTCATAGCTGTAGTGAAGGAGGACATGGAGAGGGTTGGTGTTACAGAGGAAGATGCAAGGGACAGGATGAGATGGAGGCAGATGATCTGCTGTGGCGACCCCTAAAGGGAGCAGCTGAAAGAAGAAGAAGCACCAACTTAATAACTGTAAATACATTATTGGGAAAAATGAGACCAAAATGTTCCCAAACGGGAGAAATCCATCTTTTTAGTGCTGGCTCCATCTGAAAGTGAAGCTTGGTTCTGCCAAATCCCATACACAGTCAAAGATCTGACAACAAAAAACATGAGGGACAGGGATTTCCATCATAGCTGCTTAGTTAATTTCATGTTGCGTGCCAAATCATGAATGGCTTCATGAACCAGTGATGAGGTACGACCGGCCGGTGAGGCTTCAGACATCATCACATACATCATCAATACAATCCTCAATATGTGCTTCACAGAATATTTCTTGGATTTACTCAGCACATATTCCGGCACTCCGCACGGCACGTCTCATCACTACAGGCAGCACTAAGGAGAGGCACAGTAGGAGATCCACGCAGGTAATACTTGATTAAGAATAGTTGCAGGCTTACGGTGGGAACCAGGGAGCTTTGAGAAAGTGAGAGCACAGGAGGCAGAGGCACAAAGAGCTGTTGAACTGAGTCAATAGCCCTTTATAATCTGGCAGGTAATCAGAGCAAGTGTGCAATGAGGACCAGCTGCAGGCAATCACAGGTAATCAAAAGGAATACTACAAGTGTGATTTTGCGCTCTCACCTTGAATCATAACATGGAGTTTGCAACGTCTTGTGTGCATCTGCTGTGGTCATTAAGGTCTGCTGGAATTCGATCTAAAAAGAAACCTGAAAAATTAGATTTTTCTTATATGTTTAATTTTATCCTAATGTTAAAAACAGGACTTTCTTGTAACACCACTGAGTTTCTGTGCCTAAACCCAATGAAGATTTTGTCACTAAGAGATAAGTTTAAAAAAAAAAAAAAGTAAAGACTCCAGTCTGGTGTCCTTACAGTGGAGTAATTTTTCTAAATCCTGAAAAGAAAGATCTAGTTCCTCTTTGACAGCATTATCACATTACAGTGCATACTTTTTTTTTTTTTTCCACAATATCTTTATTGAACCTTTTTTTTTTTTTAACAAACATGATACAAACAATCAAACACTAACGCTAAAGTACTACAAAAAAAAAAATGCACTAAAAACACCAACAACCACCAACAAAATCAAGTCTTCAACAATGCTCCTCTGTTTAGTCTAGACAATCCAATACATAAGTATACATATTATGTTCACCAGTTTGGAATTTACAAGGTCCACACACATCATTCACCTTCTTCTTCAAGAGTTATGTTTAAATTTTTTACATAATCAATAAAAGGTCTCCATATATTCTCAAACACAATTTCCTTTGATTTCAGTATATATGTTATTCTTTCTAATGGAAGGTTTGTTAACATCTGTCTTAACCACTGAGTCACATCTGGTCTATGAGTCTTTTTCCATAATAGTGCAATACATTTTTTGGCATTAAGCAAACTGAGGTCTATGAATGTTCTTTCACTTTTATTGAAATTATGCTTTTCTGGGTACAGACCCAACAAAACCAGTTTAGGATTCAATATGATTTGTTTTGAGATTATTTTTTCAATTGTTACCCTCACCTCTTCCCAAAACATTCTTATTAATCTACATTCCCATAAACAATGAAATAGGGTTCCTTTACTTTCCATGCATTTTGTGCATGTATCTGGTATATTTTTGTTATATCTATTTAACTCCTCCGGTGTAACATACATCCGCATTAACCATTTGAAATGTATCAATTTAAGGCGTGCATTTATTGATTTGGTTTGAGCTTCTGTACAAGCCAATTCCCATTGTTCCTCTGAAATTTCAATTTGCAGATCTTCTTTCCAGTAGTTTAATCTTTTCAGTGAATTTTCACTTGAAGATAGTGTCAATGAGTTATAAAACTCTGAAATAATACCCTTTCTTTTACTATCTTTCATCATCATTTTTTCCAAGGATGAATAAATAGGTCGAGTGAGAGCTTTATTTTGATTTGATCGAATAAAGTTTCTAAGTTGAAGATATTTAAAAAAATGTGTTCTATTGAGATTAAATTTGATCCTCAGCTCTTCAAAAGACATTATGTTGTCTGCACATGGCAAATATAAATCCTGAATCTTTTGTATCCCTTTTAAATTCCATACTTTAAATACAGCGTCCGCTCTCCCTGGTTTAAAATATTGATTACCCCATATTGGACTAAATTGTGACAATAACTGTGGTTCTTTTAAATAGTTTTTAGCTTCACACCATATTTTGATCATATGCTTTACAAATGGATTTTTAACTTGTTTTTGTAATTTTTTTGCCGAATCTGAGTATATGAATATGGGAAGAGGTAAAGGTAAATTGTATGATTCCATTTCAGTCCAGTGAGGGAGATCATTTGATGAAAAATAATATGTCATAGACCTCAGTTGTGCCGACCAATAATACAACATAAAATTTGGACATTTCAGACCTCCACGATCAAATGGTAAATATAATAAAGACAGACGTAATCTAGCCCTCCTGTTGTTCCATATAAATTCCACTATGGCTGTGTTGTGAGACATGTATATGTTGGACACTGCATATGTGATTTAACCACGATGAAGGAGAGCCAGCCCCCTGCGGTGCGGAGCCACAGAGCCTGGACCCCCTGTGGAGGACAGGGGACAGAAGACTTCCTGACCACTGAGGCTCGGGAAGAGAGAAGGGGGAGTTATGTAAATAAAAGGCTAATGAATGTGAATAAAGAGACTTTGATATAGATGTGTGATTTCCCCCGCGAGGGAAATGGTTTGATGTGAGAAGGTTTAAATGAGAGAACTTTGGTGTGTTCGCTCTCTTTGTTCGCTGCTCAAGAATAAGAGCAGACAGTGGAATGATTTCTTGAATAAACTGAAATGAAAGACAATTCGGTTTCGTTATTCAAGTCTCCCCACATTGGTGACTGACGACGTTGAGAATGAACGAAGAAATTCTCAGGGTCCCGGACTCACAGCGCTCAGAGCTGGCGAGCGCAGTGGCCGTTAAGCTGCCTGATTTCTGGCAGGATAACCCACGGTCGTGGTTTCTGCAAGCAGAGTCGCAGTTCGCGCTCGCAGGAGTAACGGTGGATGACACTAAGTTCCACCATGTCATCGCTAAACTGGACAACAGCACAGCTCGGTGCGTGCAAACTTGGTGGAGCAGCCACCCGCGACCGACAGGTACGGCAAGCTGAAATCCACCCTCATCAAGTTTTTCACCCCCTCGGCTGAAGTGAGGGCGAGGAGGATCCTGTCTTTGCTAGACCAAGGTGGACACAGGCCGAGCGCCCTGATGGAGGAGATGATACAGCTGAGAGGGTTGGACAACGATGATTTCATTTTTCAGTTCATCTTCCTCTCCAACCTCCCGGCGCATGCGAGAAGCACGCTGGCCGGCAAAAAGTGTCACACCCTGGAGGAGTTCCGGGAGCTGGCCCAGGAGGCAGACGGGATCCTGGACGCCTGCGGCGGGCAAGCAACCACAGCAGCGACCCGAGACAGCGGGGAGCCAGAGGCGGCAGAACCAGACTGGCCGACGATGGCGGCAACACGGCCGCGACGAGGGGGAGCCAATAGCCCGGCGACAGAGGCGCGGGCACGACACAGCGGAGGAGAAGATCTCTGCTTTTACCATCGGAGGTTCGCAGAGAAGGCACGCAGGTGTGTGCCGCCCTGCATCTTCAGGAGTTCGGGAAACGGCAAGACCGGGGGTCGCTAGCAGCTTCGACCCTCGGAGAACGCAACAAGCTGCTCTACATCACGGATGCGCGCTCCGGACGAGTGTTCCTCATTGACACCGGAGCACAAGTGAGCTTCATCACCCCAACATACGCGGACCGGGTAGCTGGACCCCACGGTGACGGAGCTACAGCGGCAAATGGCTCGAACATCAACACCTACGGGAGAAGGACCTTGCCTTTATGCTTACATGGCCGCACATATGAATGGACTTTTGTAGTAGCGGCGGTGAGTTTCAACATGTTGGGCGCGGATTTTTTGTGTTCACACAATCTGTTAGTTGATCTTGCTAATAGACGGCTGGTAAATGCACTCTCTTTTTACTCTCTCCCCTGTTCAGCTCGAGTGTCCCCGCCACCAGTACAGACCCACGTCGCTACAGCAGGTGGTAAGTTTCACACACTCCTCACCCAATTTCCAGCGCTCACTGTGCCCACTTTTTCAGCGACGGTCGCGAAGCACGGGGTGAAACACTTCATCCCCACTTCTGGTCCTCCCGTGTTTGCAAAAGCTCGGCGCTTGGATGCAGTTAAGCTCGCCATTGCGCGCGAGGAGTTCGCCAGCCTGGAGAGGCTGGGCATCGTTCGTAGGTCGAAGAGCCCGTGGGCTTCGCCGCTGCACATGGTACCGAAAGCCGATGGCTCCTGGAGACCGTGCGGGGATTACCGCAGGCTAAACAACGCTACGGCACACGATCGTTATCCCATCCCGCACATTCAGGATTTTTCGGTGCACCTGGCGGGGGCGCGCATTTTTTCAAAGATTGATCTAGTTCGCGGCTATCACCAAGTCCCGGTCCAACCGGAGGACATTCCTAAAACAGCGGTAATAACCCCGTTCGGACTTTTCGAATTTTTACGCATGCCGTTTGGTCTCAAAGGGGCGGCGCAAACATTTCAGCGGATGATGGATGCCGTGTTACGCGATCTCCCTTTCGTGTTTGTGTACCTCGACGACATTTTGGTCGCGAGTACTTCAGAGGACGAACACGAAACGCACCTCACAGCAGTTTTTAGGAGGCTGGGAGAGCACGGCTTAATAGTTAACCCAGCCAAGTGCCAGTTCGGCGTTGAGCGGATTGATTTTTTGGGTCACCGCGTCTCCCCGGAGGGAGCGGTTCCGTTACCAGAGAAAGTACGCGCGGTAGCGGATTTTCCCCGTCCACAAACGGTCAAATCACTACAGGAATTCTTGGGGATGGTGAATTTTTATAACCGGTTCCTGCCCCACGCAGCTCAAATCATGCAACCGTTATATGCCGCGCTCAAAAAACAAAAGCCGACCCAGGCGGTCGAATGGTCCCCGGAGCGGGAGCGCGCGTTCACAGAGGTTAAAAAAGCCTTGGCTGACGCTGCGCTCCTGGCCCACCCAGACCCTGCAGCACGTATCGCGCTGACGACAGACGCTTCAGATTTAGCCATAGGGGCCGTTATTGAGCAACAGGTAGCCGGAGTTTGGCAGCCTTTGGCTTTCTTTAGCAAATCTTTAAGCGCGGCTGAGCGAAAATACAGCGCGTTTGACAGAGAACTGTTGGCGCTGCATTTGGCTATTCGGCATTTCCAGTTCTGGCTGGAAGGACGGTGCTTCACCGCTTATGTGGACCACAAGCCGCTCACATACGCCATGGCCAAAATTTCAGATCCGTGGTCCGGCAGGCAGCAGAGGCAGCTGGCCGCAATCTCGGAATTTACCACTGACATTAGGCACGTCGCGGGCAAATTCAATGTAGTAGCGGATTGTCTCTCACGCGCGTTCACGACCCCGACACGCGCAGAGGCAGAACGGGCCACCGTGACCGCGCCGCAGGAGAGCGGCACGGTGGCGCGCGCAGCCCCGGTGCACGTGGGTATAGATTACGCAGCCATGGCAGCGGACCAGGGGGCGGACGCAGACGTGCGCGCGCTCCAGTCTGGACCAACAGGGTTGAGGCTGGAGAGCAAGTGTTTACAAACCGGTATGCCCCCCCTGATCTGCGACATGTCGACGGGGCGCCCGCGTCCGGTGGTTCCGGCCACGTGGCGCCGCCGTGTTTTTGACTCGGTCCACTCACTGGCGCACCCGGGGGTGCGCGCGTCGGTGAAACTAGTGGCGGAAAAGTTTGTTTGGCCGTGCCTGCGCAAGCACGTGAAGGAATGGGCAAAAACCTGCATTTCCTGTCAACGGGCCAAAATTCACAGGCACACAAGAGCCCCGTTAGAACCGTTCCGCATTCCGGCCAGAAGGTTCGACCATGTGCACGTCGACCTTGTGGGCCCCCTACCGGCATCACAGGGGTTCACGTATCTTTTGACAATGGTGGACCGCACCACACGTTGGCCGGAAGTGGTTCCACTTGCGACGACCACGGCCGCGGAGGTGGCTCGCGTTTTTTTAACGGCTTGGGTGGCGCGCTTCGGGGTTCCGTCGGACATTACGTCCGATAGAGGACCGCAATTCATCTCTGAGCTGTGGTCAGCGATGGCCAACGGCTTAGGAGCCAAAATTCACCGCACTACGGCTTACCACCCTCAGGCTAATGGTTTATGCGAGCGTTTTCATAGGTCTTTGAAGGCAGCACTCAGAGCGTCGCTCACGGATGCAGATTGGGTAAATAAACTCCCATGGGTTTTATTAGGGTTGCGTTCTGCGCCTAAAGAGGACTTAGACGCCTCCCCAGCGGAGCTGGTATTCGCACAAACTCTGAGGCTGCCGGGCGAGTTTTTACCAGAGCACCCAGAGCCCCCACCTCTCTCTGCTCTGGGACCGTTAGTTGGCACGGGGGCAGACACGCTCCCGGGTCCGGTTCATCACGCTTTTCCACGAGTTTTCGTCCCCAAGGCTTTGAAAAATGCCGATTTCGTTTTTGTCAGGCGCGAAGCCCTTAAAGCAACGCTCAAACCACCTTACGAAGGGCCATTTCGAGTGCTGGAGGCAGGTGATAAGCAATTTGTGCTAGATTTTGGGGACAGAAAAGAGACAGTCAGTATTGACAGACTAAAACCTGCTTTTGTCATGAAGGACGTGTCTGTACCGGTCGCGGTGGCGCCTCGACGAGGCAGGCCCCCGCAGGGGGCAATTAACCACTCTCTCCCTCAGTCAACAGACCCGAAGCAGAACAGCACCGCAGGCAAGGCGGGGCCAACGCACAGCAGATTCGGCAGACGGCTGAAGCCCAAGCGGCGCACAGACTGAATGTTGGTGTTGATTATTCAGTAGTGAGTAAGGTGCTATTAAATTTTGGGAATTAGTCTGTTCTTCATCGTTTGGGGGGGGGTTATATGGCTGTGTTGTGAGACATGTATATGTTGGACACTGCATATGTGATTTAACCACGATGAAGGAGAGCCAGCCCCCTGCGGTGCGGAGCCACAGAGCCTGGACCCCCTGTGGAGGACAGGGGACAGAAGACTTCCTGACCACTGAGGCTCGGGAAGAGAGAAGGGGGAGTTATGTAAATAAAAGGCTAATGAATGTGAATAAAGAGACTTTGATATAGATGTGTGATTTCCCCCGCGAGGGAAATGGTTTGATGTGAGAAGGTTTAAATGAGAGAACTTTGGTGTGTTCGCTCTCTTTGTTCGCTGCTCAAGAATAAGAGCAGACAGTGGAATGATTTCTTGAATAAACTGAAATGAAAGACAATTCGGTTTCGTTATTCAAGTCTCCCCACACCACTAACTTTTTTTTTATTCTTGAGAATAGATCTAAAGGTGGTGATAAGGGAATGTATTGAAATAAATAAAGTATTTTAGGTAAAATATTACTTTTAAGTATATTGATTCTCCCGATCATCGACATTGGTAGTGACATCCATCTCTGAGTTAACTCACTGATATCTGACATTAAGGCTTCATAGTTGACACTGGCGACTGATTCTAGCTTAGGCATAATTTGGATTCCTAAATATTTAAACTGATTTACAACATTGAATTGATTTACCTCAGGGGCTGGGTAATTTCTCTGGGTCTCATTTAGCATTAATATTGAAGATTTAGTTTTATTTATTTTATATCCTGATATTTCCCCAAAATTCTTTATTAAATTCAACAAGGTTGGAATTGATTTTTTTAGATTCGACATAAACAAAATTATATCATCGGCGTACAGGGAGATTTTATGTTCTGTTGGTCCAACTTTAATTCCATATATTTGTGAATGTAAACGTATCGCTATCGCTAAAGGTTCAATTGCCATAGTAAACAGTAAAGGTGAGAGTGGACAGCCTTGTCGACATCCTCTATTGATTTTTATTGGTTTTGAAATATTGTTATTTGTTAGGATTTCTGCTGTAGCATTATTGTATATTATTTGAACCCATTTTATGAAATTATTTCCAAGTCCAAACCTTTGTAGGACTTCAAAAAGAAAGGGCCATTCAACTCTATCAAAGGCCTTTTCGGCGTCCAATGATAGGAGAGCTGTATCCGGTGCTTCTTTATTAAAATAGATAATATTAAATAGTCTTCTTACATTATGGAAGCCTTGTCTACCCTTTATAAAGCCATTCTGATCTCGATTAATAATATTTGGTAAAATTTCTTGTATTCGCCTTGCTAAAATTTTACAGATTATCTTAAGGTCGGCGTTTAATAGGCTTATTGGTCTCATATTTTCACATTCAGTGCATACTTTTTTTTTTTTGTTTGTTTGTTTTTCGGCTGCTCCCTTTTGGGGTTGCCACAGCATACCATCACCTTATATTGCAATGATCCGCATGTTGATTTGGCAAGGGTTTTTATGCCAGATGCCATTCCTGGCACAACCCTGCTATTTTATCTGGACTTGGGACCGGCACAGGGAGTACACTGGTTTATGCACCCCCTGTGGCTGGGCAACCAACATTTCCCTCCTCTGTTTCATAATTGCAGGGCACCAAGCTGGGTAGCAGGAAGTTTCATTTTTATATGGTCTTTGGCATGACCTAGCCAGGACTTGAACACCGGCCTCCCGGTTGTGGGGCGGATACTCTACCTCTAGGCCACCACTCCAGTATTACAGTGCATACTTATTATTAATTCAAAAAGAAAGCTAGGAAAGCTAGGAAAGGAAACAAACAAAACAAAAAAAAAAAACTGGCAGAAACACAGTTTCCCAAAGCTGCTTTGCCATACTGGTGTTTCCATTGTTTCGCTGTGGTTAAAACCAGACAACAGCATGACGAAACGATTGCTCAAATACAGGAAATGATTTGAAAACAATGAACCACTTTCTGGTTATTTACTCAGTAGTGATCCACAGCTGTGATGCATCTCAGCTGAAACAAATTAATGGTCAAACATGACTCTTCCGAGAGTCACTTTTACCTCATTTGGGGCCTGATTTACATAAAATGATGTCAGGTCGGGGGGTGGGGGAGCTCATTCTTGAGGCTTTTTTTTTATAGATGAGTTGCATTTTTCCCGTCTTCACTCCCATGCAGCACAGAGTGTGCTGACACAGATTTTCCATCCCCTCCGCCTGAGTTTGCGTGTAGGGATTCAGCATGCTGGTCCGTGAGTTAACCCGCTGTGAGATGGAAAAACAGATCCTCTTTCCCTGCATCTGTTATGCCACTGATGTGGAAGAACACGGTGCATCTGGGGAAAACAATTTGTTGTTTTGTCTTGATTCACGCTATACCTGAAGAGCAAAATGTACTGCTCTAACTCAAGTGCTGAGTGCACCTATCTTGTGACGACAGAAATTGCAGCGACATTCCTCACATACCTGGAGTGACCCTCTGAGTTACTGCAGAGGCGCAGATGTTCCACTAGATGGCACTACTCCACTGTGTTATCCAAAGAGTGTTTGAAAGCGCATGCACACTGCTCACAAAAAGTTAGGCTTGGGGAAGCTCTCACGATGACTCCTCCCGATTCGTCCGTTGACTCACCGGTTGAATGAATGAATCTTTATTTCGGATAGATTAAAAGTAGAGATTAAAAAAGAAACAGAATAATATAACAAAGGGGGGAAGAAAATCCAACAAGGTCAAATTAGACAATAACTCCTCTGATTATACAGTTCAACATAAGTTATCCGAAATGGGTGATGGCTGAAGCCGCAGTTTATATTGCCCACCCATATTCCATCCAAGAATTCAAAAGAAAAACAAAACAAGAGCGATTACAATTCAGAACAAAGCTAAGACAAAATGTGACAAAAAAAACTAAGCAACAACACAACACAGACTAGATATGACAATCCTTATGTGATTTTACATTGTGGGAATGCATATTGTGGGGGAATCTGCAGACAGCGTCTCAGTCAGGAGGCAGTGATTAAACATAAGAGAAGAACAGGCAAGGACGTCCTGGGGAGTTGGCAGGAAGAGAGAGCTGGGGGTTGAAGGAAAATGTATTGTGGAGCTGGATATCATGCAGTGTGATGTGAAATGTCATGCAGATGTGAGATGATCTGTGGAGCTTATAAGGAGAAACCTGGTTTGGCTGATTCAGTGCTTTTCTGTGTTTGGATGATGTGAGAGTGTTAATAAAGTTTCGTCTGCTCATAAACCTGCCTCATCATTTCCCACACTCTCCACAACATGTCATCTTGTATATACTGTATGTTTGGAGTATTTCTTCCTTTAGTTTTTGTTTAAATTGTCCAAGCGTTGTACATGATTTTAATTCAGGTCCAAAATCGTTCCATAATCTGACTCCTTGCACTGAGACACAGTGTTGCTTGGTGGTAGTTCTCACTGAGGGTTTTTGAAATATACATGTTCCTCTGAAATGATATTGTTTCTCCCTTATTTGGAACAACTTCTGGATATTTGTGGGCAGTGATAGATTCTTCACTTTAAACATTATTACTGCAGTTTTAAAGTCAACCAGATCTTTCAACTTGAGAGCTTTTAATTTAAGAAAAAGTGGGTTTGTTGGTTCCCTGTAAGCGGCTTTGTTTATTATTCTAATAGCTCTCTCCTGAAGCATAAAAACTGGATATATGTTTGTTTTATATTGTGACGTAGGCGAGGTTCACACAGAGAAGAGGAGCAGATAGTTGTGACGAACAGGTTTTATTCACACACACACTGAGCACAGACAGGAGGGGAGGTCATTCTCCCAGACCTCCGTTTCAATCATGGTTATACAACACATGATACATCTTGCCCTAATCCTGCCTATGAAACACTGCTGGGTCATTATAACGCAGTTATAATGACACAGCAGTATAATAACTTAGTAATAACATTTAATTACACACACAATAACGTCCTCTGTTGCAAAGCATGCTGGGGAAATCCCTGCTCCCCCCCAATACAGCCCCGATGTTACACTGCCCCCCTCCTGGACTGGTTTCTGCCCCCAGAAAAATTAAAGTCCAATTCAAAAGTCCAATACAAACTCGTCCAGGTGTCGGGGCGGCCTTCAGTGCCGGCAACCAGCACGTACAGGCCTCCTAGTGTCCATCTGAGTCTCAGTCGGGGTATCTGGTCGGGATGAAGGCTCCGGTTTGTCCACCAGTGGGGCGGGTGGCTGATACGGGGCGAGACGGTCACGGTGAAGGACCACAACCCGGTCCCTTTTCCTAAGCCTCACCCTGTACACCACATCCGACAGTCTCTGCAAAACCACGCACGGTCCCGACCAATGGCTCGCCAGCTTCGGTGATCGTCCTCTTTTTTACTCAGGGCAGAAAACCCAGACTCGATCTCCCGGTGCAAAATCCAGCACCATGTTGCTGAATAGGGAGCCAAAGGCAATGCACTGGCTGACGCCTGGTGTCAAGGTACCCTCCAAAGTTAGGGATATTTGACTTTCAGGTGAAATTTATGGAAAATGTAAAAAGTTCACATTACAATGATATTATATCATGAAAGTAGGGCATTTAAGTAAAAGCAGGCAATGGTGATTTCCCCATCTCAAATAATTTATTACAGTAAAAGCCAACAACAGTGGTGGGTATACCACAACAAAAAATGTCAGTGTCTCAATAACTTGTGATGTGCCCTTGAGCATCAATTACAGCTTGACAACGATAGCTCATGCTGTTCCCAAGTCAACTTATTGTCTGCTGAGGCATGGCATTCCACTCTTCTTGAAGGGCGACCCACAGGTCATTGAGGTTGTGGGGTGCAGGGTTACGAACCTCTACATGACGACTCAGCTGATCCCATAGATTTTCTATGGGATTCAGTTCTGGAGAAAGTGCAGGCAACTCAATCTGAGGTACCCCAGCCTCCAGCAGCCGTCCATGAAGATGAAATTAGGCCTTTGTTCATGCAGGGACACAATGACTGAATTAATGATGTTATTCAGGTAGTATTGGCTTGTCACTGTACCATTCACAAGGTGTAGGGCAGTTCTGTATTGACAAGACACACCTGCCCAGTCTGTAGCACCGCCACCACCAAAGTCTCGTCTGGTGACAACAGTGGCTGATGCATAACGTTCTCCTTGATGTCTCCAACATCATTGACTGCCATCATTTCTGCTTAGTGTGAATCAACTTTCATCAGAGAACAGCACTGAAGCCCACTGGTCCCTTGTCCAGCATAGATGCTCCCTGGCCCATGCAAGACAATGACGCCTGTGCCTGGTGGTGTGGTCAGGTACCCACCCTTGCAGGTCTTCTAGCATGCAGACCACGCTGATGTAAATGGTTTCGAATGGTCTGACACAACACTTGGGTGCCTCTCACCTCCCTTAAATGTGCCTGGAGTTGAGTGTCATTCATCCTCTGGTTCTGCAGGGCACTGTTCACAATGAAGTGGTCATCAGCATGGGATGTGGCCAAAGGATGTCCACTTCTATGCCTTGCTGTGACTCTTCCAATCTCTCTAGATCTCTGTTGCAACCAGCTGATGACACTCTGTGACACTCTAAGCTCAGTAGCCACTTCCCTCTGAAGAACATCCTTTTTGAAGCCTCACAGTGGCAAGGTATTGTTGTCGTCATGGTCTCATGATGTCAAAATGTGGCCAGCATGATGAAGAAGACTGTTTAAATACCAATTCTATTTGAACCAGAAAATTTATTGGTCGATTCATGGATCAAACATCTGTTGTGAATTTTGCTGTTAAGCACCTAGTTGGACAACAGCAAGTTATGCAAAAAGAACTGAAACATTGAACAGTGTGACATGTGCATTTAAAAGGTTAGAGAACATCAAATTAAGTTCACCTGGAAAGGTCAGAGAGCATTTTAGGTGCACCCTGAAATTTCACAAAAGCAGAATATCCCTAACTTTTTGTGAGTAGTGTACATTATAGCCAATTTACTGCCAAAATAATTCATCTTTATCGTTATTGTTACAGGTTTTTGGTTATTTAGAAGACAAATTACCCTCAAGTCCAGCTGACATTATCAAAGAACAATTGTATAGTTATCGCCTGCACCACATACAGTATATGTCTGCCTGTTGCTTGTTTGTGGTATGGTAAAAAAAAGCATAAAAACTTCTCATCCTCAACAGTTTGGGATAGTAAAGATTTCTATAAATTTTGTACCCCCCCCCCCCCAAAAAAAAAAATACAATAATTATGGGTAATATACTGTATGCCAGCAGGCTTAGTTTATTTTTAAATAACTGTTGAATTTAAGTGTGACAAACAACCTTGTGTCCTGGTAGTAAACGCTCTAACCTTTGCTAATGACTTGACTTGTTTATGCTCTGTATCAGACAGGTGCAATTTGCCAATGAAAACAAATCTTACATGAAAATGATCAGAAGGGTTTATATACAGTATATATATGTGTGTGTGTGTGTGTGTGTGTGTGTGTGTGTGTGTGTGTGTGTGTGTGTGTGTGTGTGTAATTTTTTGAGCACTCCTGTCATGACATGATTTCTCTAAGGGGTCATACTATTATTTGCACCAAAATGGGAACAAAACCTAATTTGGTTTTATTCATGCAAAGATGACAATTAGTCTAGATCTCCAAAACTGAGTGACTCACTGAAAAATCTACAGCAAATTTTGACCACTGGAATAAACTCTGTGAGTTAAAATTGACTCAATTTAACTATATATGTGAGGTCACAGAACGCACTCAGGCTGAGTAAAAGGGACTTTTTTTTTATCTTTAAACTATATTCATGAGATAAAACCAAACTCTGTGAGAGTTGAAATACTGATGGCATGTAATGTAAAATACATTTCTCATGGTGAGTTAATTTTAATATGAACTCTTTCATAGATTTAATTTTGAACAATTATAAATGTGATCATTGAACACATAATGGAGTTAAAGACACACTGGTGGATATAAATCCCCTTAAAAACAAATCATTGTCTAAAATGGTATCTTACGCCCTTTTTTCCACAATAAAACGTTCATGGTCTTACAATTGCTTGTGAAAATTTTTTCCGCTTTTCCTCCTGCTTCAAACACCAGGATCCTGCCCATGAGTACACTGACACACCACCTCTCCTGGAGGACCACAGAGCACACAAGTCTGGAAGCTGGCAAATTTGACCAGAAAATGGTAGTATTGAAGCTCTAATGCTTGAAAATCACAATGCTGCCATGACTCTGGAGGTTCTAAACAACCACTCGGCACTTGTGGCACTCAGCACAGGAGCACTACCACTGTCCTCTGTCGGGATACAAGCTATGCAGCCACCCAGTAGCAGACCACCAGTCCCCACTGGTGCTTGCGCACCTTTAATATCCCAAACTTCAGAAGTTAACATAACCATTGTGGTATGTAAAACCACAATGAGTTAACCGGCATCAACGTGTTGACGCAGCCGTGTGGTGACGTCATCACGCCAAACCATTGTAAGGGGAGAGTCGGCCATCTTAGGTCTCTCTCAGCTCCAAGCTATACAGCGCACAGCCCAACAGTAAACCAGTGCTGTAACTATAACAACTTGTAATAAATTTCGTGTTCCGAATCAGCAGCACTCTCCATTGGTCATTCCGGGTTTCCGGACATAACATTTGGAGGCAAGAGTTAAACCACTGAAGTGTGCGTGAGGCCACTACAGCCGTTTCTGGAAAACCCCGGTGAGCCTCCCGTTCCATAGCCGCTCTGGCTTGATGCTTTCACCGCTTACATATCGGAATTTGGCCTGGACGAGATATACGAGGTACAGAAACAATCTCTACTGGTTCACTATCTGGGCATAGAAGGCCAACATATTTTCCACATGCTAGGACCAACGGAGTCATTTGCTGATTTAGTCGAGCTGCTAGCTAGCTACTTTGCCACACCTGACAACATGTTGGCACGGTGCATTAAGTTTTGCCACCAGCGACAAAAAGCTGGGTCCATTGCCCCCACATCTGACAGAGATGGCATCAACATTGTGGGCCCTGAAGGCTGGTCAGGACTGCAGCGTGTGGTGAAGCTGGATGGCGTCAGTGTATCAATGATGGTGACCACTGCTGCCTCATGGTTGACGACTGGTAAACGAGGCCACAGTTAGGAGGCTTACTCCCCGGTGACCTGATGCGGTGGAACTGCCGGACAACAGATGCTCCATGACCGGCAGAGACATCACCTTCGCACTGCAATACAGTGACAGAACAATCCCAGCGTTCCAGTTCCAGGTGACATGCCAGGGCAATAACGTTATGGGATGGGATTTTTTCTGTCAACTGGGCTTCTCCCTCGCAGTGCCCGGGCGTAGGGACAATGGTCCAGGTCCATCACACAGTCTGCAGCCACAAGGGACCCGGAGCTGGTCCCCACGCAGCACAAGCTTTCTCGAGCTGCAGCCTCATCACAGGAGGGAGAATGTGACTTTGCGGACATGAGTACAGCCGGAGAATACAGCACAGAGAGGGAACACAACATGGAGGGAGAGCAGCAACCAGACTCACCTCAGATCCTCGCCCAGCATGAGCCTCCAGGAGCTGCTGCGGAATTGCAAGACAGGATGCCCGCGTCTATTGGGAACCCCGGGACACAACAACCCAGCGCAGATTCTAACAATGACGACAGCGACACATCGCCACAACCAGATTTCCCAGGTGAGGGGAGGAGGGGCCGGACTACTTCCGAATCCACACACAACACCAGCCTACGGGAGCCGCCGCTGAGCTGCTAGATGAAGAGTCCGTGATCATACAGAAAGCAGTAGAGTCACCAGACGTCTTCCGAATCCACAATCAGCACAGAACCCCAGAAGTTGCCGCAGAGATGCAGTATGATATGTGATCCAACAGGATGTAACAGAACCACCACAACCTGGTGGACGCCCCGCAGCAGACATGAGAGTCATAGCATCACAACCATGATACCGAATGCAGCTGAACAGAGCGCCTCTCACAGTGATGAACTGGGTTCAGGTCTGCAGAACAAGGCTCACAGCTGGCCCTGACATCGTCACCACCACGACACCTATGAAGATCGCCGCAAAGCTGAGGCCAGCTGCTGTTCAGATGGCGGATGGATCGAGATGACAAGCCAGCCATCTACGGAAGGTGAGAACAGCTGCCACGAATCAAGCTGCAGCGTTGGAGCTGACCCAGCTAGTGTGGGATCCCAGCTGGGACATTGTTGACGAGCATGCCGCAGCTCCAGCAGGACGGCATCAGGGCCTGCTGCAACTGGCGCCTCCAGGGACAAGTCCACCACGAGGTCACCTTAGTGCCCCTCCGACTGAACTGCACTCCTCAGAGAAAAAAGAAAAGAGGACTGTTTAGCTACAGGCATGGCTGCCAACAGATAGTGGCAGAATAACCCACTCAGCCGCGCTGGGCTACACGGTGGTCTACCCGCTAGCCCTAGCTAGTTTTGTGTTACCAAATTGGGGAGGGTAAATTCAGTTTGCATACTGTTCTGTTTTTTTTTTTCCCAAGGGGGGCTGAATGTGGTATGTAAAACCACAATGGGCTAACCGGCATCGGCGTGATGACGCAGCTGTGCAGTGACGTCATCACGCCTTACCCTTATAGGGGGAAGGTCAGCCATCTTAGGTCTCTCTCAGCTCCAGGCTATACAATGCACAGCCCAACAGTAAATCAGTGTTGTAACTATAACAACTTGTAATAAAGTTCGTGTTCCAAATCAGCAGCACTCTCTGTTGGTCATTTCGGGTTTCCAGACATAACAACCATGACTGTTTAGAGGAACAACCAGATCAACTGTATATCACATGCGCCCACACTCCAGCAGGCTGGAGCTCCTCTCAGCATTTAACAAACAACAGTACAAAGTATTTAAGGACATTTTTAAAATAAAGTCACAGCGATTGTTGTCCAGAAGGACAGGCAAATTTACTGACCATGCATGCACAGTAGTTGTAAATGCTCATAATAACTTCTAATAATGAGTGTAAATTGTGGAACTGCAACGCACAGTGAGATGCAGCTCCCTGAGTCATTATAATTTACATTATTCCTTGGCCATAAACGAAGTATAATGACTTTTGTGCTCAAAAAACTTGTTTGTAAAATAACTTTATACAATCTACATGTATAGCTGAGGGTCTTTGCACACTATCTATACTCAAGGAGAGTTATAATATTAAAATATAGACTTTTATTCCTTCTTTTTCTGTGTATTCCATTAAGAGGTAATAAAGTACAATACATTTGTTTTGTTAAAATTATTTATAAAATCTGATTTGTAAATCTGACTCTGAAAGCATCACAGCCTCACCAGGGCATGAACGTCACCACACGTAACTGGGTTGAACAACATGCCCACTTGTACAGGAAAGGGGTGGGGGGGGGGCTGAAAAGATCATAGTGGTCAAATTTGACCAAATGTAGTTTATTTTTCAACATACTCTCCCCTTCGGCCTACACACTTCTTCCATCAGTGTTGCAGTGCTTAGAACCCTGCGGTTGAAAAATAAAGCACATTTGGTCAAATTTGACCACTATGAACTTTTCAGCCCCCCTCATGTGCTCGGTGGCTCGGAGTAATGGTGGGAACTGCATTGTTCCATAAAAGCAGTTTAATGGTAAAACCCATCTTAATTTGGGTCAAGTTTTCAAAGTAGGTGGCCAAAAATACTAACTGGCACTGCAAGCTAAGCTGAATCCTCAGTTCCGCCCTTTTTCTCCAAGGCCATACACAGAGCTTAGTCCTGACTGGTTCACTGTTCTAGTGACGTCATTAGAACGGTTTGTCTAGGAACAACCAGAGGAACAACCAGATCAGCTGTATAACACATGCACCCACACTCTCCTCTCCTTTGTCTTAGAAGATGGAGGACAAGCTGCAACAGAGCGACATCGGTGGGGTCTGGAGAAACCTTAAAACCATCTCTGGGCTCCAGAAAACCTCCCCCCAGGCCACGGGGGCAGGGAGTGGGCGAACAATCTGAACCTGTTTTTTAATAGGTTTGACCAACCGCCCTCCCCTCCGACTGCACAACAACCACTGCTGCCTCTAAAGACACCGAGACCTGCTGTCCACACCCCACTCCACCAACACCCCCCCCCCCCCCACTCCCAGCACACAGCCCCCCAACCTGACCCTCACTAAGACCCAGATGAGGACGGAGCTGAGGAAGATCAAGGAGAGGAAGGCCTCGGGACCGGATGGCATCAGCGCGAAGCTCCTCAAGTCCTGTGCAGACCAGCTGTGTGGGATTGTGACGTACATCTTCAACCTGAGCCTGAAGCTGGGGAGGGTACCACAGTTGTGGAAAACATCTTGTGTGGTACCTGTACCAAAGACTTCCCACCCCAAGACCTGAACAGCTACAGACCAGTGGCCCTGATGTCTCACATGATGAAGACCCTGGAGAGACTGCTCCTTGCTCACCTCCGCCTCCTGATGGGACCAGCGATGGATCCACTCCAGTTTGCCTATCAGCTTGGCATTGGGGTGGAGGATGCAGTGATCTTCCTCCTTCACCATTCTCTGTCCCACCTGGAGAAGCCCGGGAATCCGGTGAGGAACATGTTCTTTGACTTCTCCAGTGCTTTCAACACCATCCAACCGATGATCCTGAAGGACAAGCTGCTGTGTGCAGGGGTGGACCAGCACCTGTCATCATGGATCCTGGACTACCTCACTAACCGGCCACAGTTTGTGAGAACCCAGGATTGTGTGTCCGACATGATCATCGGTAGCACTGGGGCCCCCCAGGGAACAGTTTTGGCTCCCTTCCTGTTCACCCTTTATGCTGCGGACTTCTCACACAACACAACACACTGCCATCTACAGAAGTTCTCTGACGACTCTGCGATCGTCGGCCTCATCTCCAACGGAGATGAAGCTGAGTACAGAGGACTTATCCAGGACTTCGTGGACTGGTGCCATCGGAACTGCCTCCAGATCAACGCGAGGAAAACTAAGGAGCTGGTGGTGGACTGCCGCAGGAAAGGACAACCCCTCACAGCACCAGTAAATATACAGGGAACAGACATTGAGATGGTGACATCCTACAAGTACCTGGGTGTTCATCTGAACAATAAATATGTTTATATTTATATGTATGTATGTATATATATATATATATATATATATATATATATATATATATATATATATATATATATATATATATATATATATATATACACTGTATATACGTATACTGTATATATATGTTTATATTTATATATCTATATATTTATTCCATCTAGCTACAATGCTCCACACTGTGTTTTTATATATCTACATATTATTCCATCTAGCTACATTGCTCCGCACTGTGTGTGTTTATATACTTGCATATTTATTCCACCTAGCTGCAATGTTCCGTACTGTGGGTGTTTATATATTTACATATTTATTCCATCTAGCTACAATGCTCTGCACTGTGTGTTCATATATTCATATATTTATTCCATCCAGCTACAGTGCTCTGCACTGTGTGTCTGTGTGTGTGTGTATATATATATTTTATAGAAATACGTACATATGTATATTAGCTGCTCTTGCTTGCTTGTTTTTTTCTTGCCTTCTGATTGTTGCTCTGAGTGTTGCTATCCCTGTGCTGTTGCAATCCTGGAATTTCCCCGTTGTGGGACTAATAAAGGCTTATCTTATCTTATCTTACCTTATCTAAACTAGACTGGTCACACAATACTGACGCACTCTACAAGAAGGGACAGCGCAGGCTGTTCCTACTGAGGAGACTCGGGTCTTTTGGTGTACAAGGGGCGCTGCTGAAGACATTCTACGACACGGTGGTGGCATCAGCCATCACTTTTGGAGTGGTCTGCTGGGGCAGTGGCATTACAGCAGCCGATAGGAAGAGACTGAACAAACTGATCAAGAAAGTTTGCTCTGTCCTGGGGCAACGCCTTTACCCAGTGGAGGAGATAGGAGAGAGAAGGATGGTGGCTAAACTGTCATCTCTGCTGGAGTCCGAGTCCCACCCTATGCAGGACATACTGGATGCACTGAGGAGCTCATTTAGCAGCAGACTACATCATCCTAGGTGCACAACCGAGAGGTTTCGCAGGTCCTTCCTACCTACGGCTGTCAGACTGTATAACCTAAGCAGGGCTGCTCGCAGAGATAGCAAAAAAAACGTGACGACCTAATAGTACTGAATGCAAAAGATGCAATAGACTTACACAAATGGTCCCCTCCAGTATATACAACTAGGACAATATCAGTCGCTACGGAGGGTGACGATATGTATGGGTACATATTCATACTATGTAGGATAACTAAGTAGACGGTTATGCTGTTTATTCCATCTAGCTACAATGCTCCGCACTGTGTGTATATATATTTATGTGTACATATGTATATTCGCTGCTCTTGTTTTTCTTGTCTTCTTCATTGTTGCTCTGAGTGTTGCTATCCCTGTGCTGTTGCAATCCTGGAATTTCCCCATTGTGGGACTAATAAAGGCTTATCTTATCTTAAACTCACCTCTGAGAAGGGAGAGGTGCTTAACTGAATTTTAACAGCAGAAAAACAGAGACATGGCACATAAGAGTGATTTCAATCTTGATACTGTATGTCTTGTTAAGTCATAAAAAACATGTTGCAGACATGTTAGCAGATTTTTTTTATTATTTTCAATGGAGTGTAACTTTAATAGTTCAAATGCTTACAGGTGCAGGTGAGGAAGACAGCAAACTTTCACCATGTTGTTATAAGTTTACATGTTTCAGGATACTCCTGTAACTGGTACTGTGACTGTTACCCTGTATAGCCCTAAGATGTTATTATAGATAGGCTAGAGTATGCACATTATTCAATATAGGCAGAAGATGATGATGATGGCAGTGCAAGTCTCACTCAAGTTGCCACAGTTTTGAACTCACTTAAAAACTAACCTTCACAGTAAATCTACTGAAACATCAAATTAGGAGACCATCTTCAGACAGAAACTGGGCTATGAGTGTTTATGCCAGCAAGGGATATGTCCTAAATGTACAGTTGAAACCAGAAGTGTACATACACTGTATAAAAATGTACAAAACCTTTTTTTTCCACACTGTCCAACATTAGATTAGACTAAACTGTTCCTGTTTTAGTCTGGATTACCAAAAAAAAAAAAAAATTCTATTTGCTAATTTTTAAAATATTTACTAAATCATTTTTCAGATAATTTTTTTTAGTAGTTTCTTCAAATTCAGAAGTATACATTCACTAAGAATGTTATGCCTTTAAACAATTTGAGAAAGCCCCGATTATGATGTCATGGCTTTGGAAGCTTCTGACAGGATAACAACATTTGCATTAATTGGAGGTACACCTGTGGATGTATTTTAAGGTACACCTCAAACACACTGCTTCCTTGTGTGACATCATGGGGAAAATCAAAAGAAATCAGCCGAGATATCAGGAAGAGAATTGTGGACCGCCACAAGTTTGGTTCATACTTGGGTACAATTTCCAAATGCCTGGCAGTACCAAGTTTATCTGTTCAAACAGTTACATATATGCAAATAATGCCATGGGAATGTCCAGTCATCATACCACTCAGGAAGAAAATGGGTTGTGTGTCCCAGAGATGAACATGTCTTGGTGCGAATTATGCGTATCAATCCCAGAACAAAAGCAAATGAAGATGCTGGCTGAAGCTGGTAAAAGAGTGTCATTATCCATAGGGAAACGAGTCTTGTACCAAAATGAGCTGAAAGGCCACTCAGTGAGGAAGACGCCATTACTCCAAAAGAAACAAACAAACAAAAAAAACCCACATTACATTTTGCAAATGCATACAGGGACAAAGACCTTAATTTTTGGAGACATGTCCTATGGTCTGATGACACTAAAATTGAACTGTTTGGCCATAATGACCATTGTTACATTTGTAGGGAAAAAACGGGGAAGCTTGCAACCCTGAGAACACCATCCCAACTGTGAAGTATGGGGGTGCAAGCATCGTGCTGTGGGGGTGATTTGCTGCAGGAGGGACTGATGCACTTTACAAAATAGATGGCATCATGAGGAAAGAACATTATGTCGAAATACTAAAGCAACATCTCAAGACAATAGCTAGAAAGTTAAAGCTTGGATGCAAATGGGTCTTCCAAATGGACAATGACCCTAAGCATACCACCAAATTAATTACAAAGTGGCTTAAGGACAACAAAGTCAGTGTTTTGGAGTGGCCATCACAAAGCCCCGATCTCAATCCTTCAAATAATTTGTGGGCAGAGCTGAAAAGACGTGTGTGAGAAAGGTGGCCTACAAACCTGACTCAGTTATACCAGTTCTGTCAGGAGGAATGGGCCAAAATTCCATCAAAGCTTGTGGAAGGATAACAAACATTTGGCCCAAGTCATACAGTTTAAAGGCAACGCCACCAAAAGCTAGGGAAATTTAAGTAAACTTCTGACTTTGAAGAAAGTAATAAAAAATTCTCTAAAAAACTATTCAGCAAATATGGAAATTTTTAAATTTGGTAATCCTAACTGACCTAAAACAGAAAAAAAGTTTAGTATGATTTAATGGCAGACAGTGAGGAAAAAAAGGGATATGTATCTTTTTTATACAGTGCATGTAAACTTCTGGTTTCATATACCGTACACACACACACACACACACACACACACACACACACACACTACTGGTCAAAAGTTTTAAAACACCCCAATTTTTCCAGTTTTATATTAAAATTTATTACATTCTCATGGGTGCAGTATATACTTTGTGTGTGTATACTGTATATATGGTGCATCCGGAAAGTATTCACAGCGCTTCACTTTTTCCACATTTTATAACGTTACAGCCTTACTCCAAAATGGAATAAATTCATTTTTCCCTCAAAATTCTACACACAATACCCCATAATGACAACATAAAAAAAGCTTTTTTGAGATTTTAACAAATTTATTAAAATTTTTAAAAAAACTAAGAAATCACATGTACATAAGTGTATTCACAGCCTTTGCTCAATACTTTGTTGATGCACCTTTGGCAGCAATTACAGCCTCAAGTCTTTTTGAATATGATGCCACAAGCTTGCCACATCTATCTTTGGGCAGTTCACCCATTGCTCTTTGTAGCACCTCTCAAGCTCCATCAGGTTGGATGGGAAGCGTCAGTGCATTTTCAGATCTCTCCAGAGATGTTCAATTGGATTCAAGTCTGGGTTCTGGCTTGGCCACTCAAGAACATTCGCAGAGTTGTCCTGAAGCCACTCCTTTGATGTCTTGGCTGTGTGCTTAGTGTTGTTGTCCTGATGAAAGATGAACCGTCGCCCCAGTCTGAGGTCAAAAGCACTCTGGAGTAGGTTTTCATCCAGAATGTCGCTGTACGTTGCTACATTCATCTTTCCCTTTATCCTGACTAGTCTCCCAGTTCCTGCTGCTGAAAAACATCCCTACAGCATGATGCTGCCACCACCATGCTTCACTGTAGGGATGGTATTGGCCTGGTGATGAGCGGTGCCTGGTTTCCTCCAAACATGATGCCTGGCATTCTTGCCAAAGAGTTCAATCTTTGTCTCATCAGACCAGAGAATTTTGTTTCTCATGGTCTGAGAGTCCTTCAGGTGCCTTTTGGCAAACTCCAGGCAGGCTGCCATGTGCCTTTTACTAAGGAGGGGCTTCCGTTTGGCCACTCTACCATACAGGCCTGATTGGTAGATTGCTGCAGAGATGGTTGTCCTTCTGGAAGGTTCTCCTCTCTCCACAGAGGAATGCTGAAGCTCTGACATCAGGTTCTTGGTCACCTCCCTGACTAAGGCCTTTCTCCCCCAATCGCTCAGTTTAGACAGCTGGCCAGCTCTAGGAAGAGTCCTGATGGTTCTGAACTTCTTCCATTTACAGATGATAAAGGCCACTGTGCTCATTGGGACTTTCAAAGCAACAGAAATTTTTCTGTACCCTTCCCCAGATTTGTGCCTTGAGACAATCCTGTCTCGGAGGTCTACAGACAATTCCTTTGACTTCATGCTTGGTTTGTGCTCTGACATGCACTGTCAACTGTGGGACCTTATATAGACAGGTGTGTGCCTTTCCAAATCATGTCCAATCAACTGAATTTACCACAGGTGGACTCCAATTAAGCTGTAGAAACATCTCAAGGATGATCAGTGGAAACAGGATGCACCTGAGCTCAATTCTGAGCTTCATGGCAAAGGCTGTAAATACTTATGTACATGTGATTTCTTAGTTTTTCATTTTTCATAAATTTGCAAAAATCTAAAAAAACAAAACAAAAAAAAAACTTTTTTCATATTGTCATTATGGTGTGTTGTGTGTAGAATTTTGAGGAAAAAATTGAATTTAATCCATTTTAGGAATAAGGCTGTAATATAACAAAATGTGAAAAAAGTGAAGCGCTGTGAATACTTTCTGGATGCACTGTGTGTATGTACACACACACACACACACACACACACACACACACACACACACACACACACACACACATATATATATATATATATATATATATATAATGTTTTTTTTGTTTTTGTTTTTAAAGTTCTTTGCTGTTCTGCAAGCCCCAGAAAAAGCTGTTCAATTCTGCTCAAAAAACACAAAAAATTTTCAGCCTGCTAAATATTAACAAGTCCCTAATCTGAATGGGTAAAGACTGTCTGCCTGAATCAATCACAAGTAAAGAGGCAGTCTGAAGAAGTGAAGACAGAGCTTGCTAGTTTGTAACATCATAAAACCCAAGAAGTGCAATCCACTTATTCCTTCAGGAGTCTAACTAAATAAAGGCAGTGTGTATTTCTATGTGAAGACCGTGTTTAAGTGTTTTAACAGTATGGCTTTATTTTATCAGGTTAAATTAAACTAAAATACCATTTTGTACGACACTGGACCTTTCAATGGACATTAAGCGACCTCTTGTGGTTGCTGAAATAATGGCATGAAGAAACATGGCGAAGAGTTACAGTTGCAGTGTGTCTTTTCCTAAGCCTGTTTCAATAAGTTCAACAACCTAAAAATATGCATTCAATGCATAAAAGAATTAAATCAAACTGAAAGTGACTCTTGAACAAGGAAGTGAAATGAAACAAACAGTAATGACAAAAAGGAAGTGCATTTTTAACTCATTCAAACAAAGCTGTAAGGAGCTAATGTGATGGCGCTGTCTGTCTGCCCTTCTGTCCATTCATCCACATTTCATGGAAATCTCTACTCCCCTCAGTCAGTTGCCTTGATTTTTATTCAACTCACACACAATGATCCTCAGGTGGGTCTGGATTCAAGTGGGCTCAAGGTTAGCATCAAAGGTCAGGGGATCTGAGGGCTGTAGGGGTGAGGTGGTTTAATCAGGTTGGAATAACAGTCTGACGGTCACTGACGGTCTGATTGATTGTGACAGATTTGAGCAATTTGCAAACGAGGAGATGCAATGAAGACTGTATCCATTGGTGTATACTGAGGAACTTAGGATCTTTAAGGTATTAGCTGGAGGGTTTGATGAACATTCTAACTGAAAGACTCAGATTAAACGATTAAATGTCTCAAAACATCACATGGAAAAGAAACATTATTCTCCCCTGAGCATGTGCCATCTATGGTGGGAAACTCACAGCATCCATGTGCAGACCTGGAAGACCAACAAAGCTGTTGAGATGAATCAGCACCATACTAGTACTGAATCATGCTCGTCAACACCCAGTGAATGAACACAGAAACTTTACACCCGCACGAGTGTTGGCAAACACAAGCTGTGGCCTAAATGGGAGGGGGAAAAAAAATCAAAGAATGCTGTTCAACTCAAAAATACATACTGGAATTTCTCTTTTATTGTTTCCACACTGTAACAATCAGCTACTTAAAAGTTAAATTTCAGTGAACTGTGTCTGCATTAAACCCAAATCACAGCTCTGAGCAGGTGCATTTACACCTCCTGATCCCTCTACCCCATATACAGTAAATACCAATTCTACACTTGTCCTCCATCTGCAAGTTATAAAGGGCCTCAAAGCCACATGAAAGCGGGAGATTTTTTTTCCTTTAAAGGGGATCTGCCATTCAAACTTAAACACATTGTACATTGGATTAATGGCCCTCCACCCCACCGCTCAACCAATACCCGTGGAAAGTGGGGCCATCCACTTTCCCATAGAGCTGAGCGGTATTAAGGTGATATGATGTTTGATGTTATGGGGCTTCTGTGCACCGGCGTGTCAAGGCGTTGGCCCATCGGCTTCTTCAAAGCCCCCCCCCCCCCTTGTGTGGCTGAGTGTTGTGTGTCAGGTTCGCACTATTCGAAGTTTGCTCACCTACAATATTCCATGTCACTCTGTGTGTGTGTGTGTGTGTGTGTTTGTGTGTGTGTTCTTGCACAGGCGGACCCTCCCACCCTCTCTGACAGTGAGGGGAATTCTGTGCCATGTGTCTGCGGTTTTCAGGCAGCTTTCAAGGGAAATAAAAGCAGAGAGGCCTCCCAGTCCCCTATCTTTTCCCTCCGTCCTCCTCCTTTCTTCTTCTCAGTTTTCCTTCACTCCCTCCATGTGCCATTTTTTTTTTATGATTTCCACCTCTCTTTTTTTCTTAGACCAGCCACAGCTAATTTGGTATGCATCCTATACAAGGCAAATCCATACTCATGGCAAAACATTCTCTCACGAGGTGGGAGGGAGCGTTGGTTGGAGTGGGGAGGAGGAGGAAAGGGAGGGTGGATGACAGAGAGAGACTTTTTGTTTGGCTAAGTACACTATGTGAAAAAGAGGGGGCGGTGAAGAAAAGAGAGTTGGAAATACATTAGAAAATGGTGGGATTGGGCACATGTGGAACTTCACATGGCCCATAGTGGATTGGGGGTCTAGAACGTACGGTTCTCGAGCTAAATGCCGCACTCGTGGCAGTCACCAGTGGTTCCCTCACACATATAAAAAATAAGTAGCTAATTTACAAAAAAAAGTTGCTAATTTATTTGAAAAAGTCCCATATCTGTATGAAAAAGGTTGCAAATTTATGAGGTCAAAAAAAATTAAAAAGAACAACTAATCTATAAGAACAAAGCATAGCATTAGTAAAGGAAACAAATCATCTGATAATCCAGTGCCTATTGTGTTTCTTAGAAGCCTATTAGATCTCTATTAGTCATTATAATGCACTTATTAAAAGCTTATTCTGCATGAACATTGCAATTTGCATTAGGCTATTAACTACAACTTTTTCTTCTCTTAGATACAGTGGTGTGAAAAAAGTGTTTGCCCCCTTCCTGATTTCTCATTTTTTTGTATGTTTGTCACACTTAAATGTTTCAGATCATAAACCAAATTTAAATATTAGACAAAGATAACACAAGTAAACACAAAATGCAGTTTTTAAATGAAGGTGTTTATTATTAAGGGGAAAAAAATCCAAGCTTACATTGCCCGGTGTGAAAAAGTGATTGCCCCCTAAACCTAATAACTGGTTGGGCCACCCTTAGCGGCAACAACTGCAATCAAGCGTTTGCGATAACTGGCAATGAGTCTTTTACAGTGCTGTGGAGGAATTTTGGCCCACTCGTCTTTGCAGAATTGTTGTAATTTTCAAGCATGAACTGCCTTTTTAAGGTCATGCCACAGCATCTCAATCAGATTCAGGTCAGGACTTTGACTAGGCCACTCCAAAGTCTTCATTTTGTTTTCCTTAAGCCATTCAGAGGTGGACTTGCTGATGTGTTTTGGATCATTGTCCTGCTGCAGAACCCAAGTGCGCTTCATCTTGAGGTCACAAACAGATGGACGGACTTTCTCCTTCAGGGTTTTTTTTTGGTAAACAGCAGAATTCATGGTTCCATTTACCACAGCAAGTCTTCCAGGTCCTGAAGCAGCAAAACAGTGCCAGACCATCACACTACCACCACCATATTTTACTGCTGGTATGATGTTCCTTTTCTGAAATATTGTGTTCCTTTGATGCTGGATGTAATGGGACATACACCTTCCAAAAAGTTCAACTTTTGTCTCGTTAGTCCACAGAGTATTTTCCCAAAAGTCTTGGGGATCATCAAGATGTTTTCTGGCAAAACTGAGACAAACCTTTATATTCTTTTTGTTTAGCAGTGGTTTTCATCTTGGAACTCTGCCATGCAGGCCATTTTTGCTCAGTCTCTTTCTTATTGTAGAGTTATGAACACTGACCTTAACTGAGGCAAGTGAGGCCTGCAGTTCTTTGGATGTTGTTGTGGGGTCTTTTGTGACCTCTTGGATGAGTTGTCGTTGCGCTCTTGGGGTAGTTTTGGTCGGCCGGCCACTCCTGGGAAGGTTCACCACTGTTTCATGTTTTTGCCATTTGTGGATAATGGCTCTCACTGTGGTTTGCTGGAGTCCCAAAGCTTTAGAAATGGCTAGAAAATTGAACTCAGCTTTCCAAAGATGTGATAAACCACAGTTAATTTATGTTTTAACGGGGGGCAATCACTTTTTCACACAGGACCATGTAGGTTTGTATTTTTTTTTTTACCCTTAATAATAAACACCTTCAATTAAAAACTGCATTTTGTGTTTACTTGTGTTATCTTTGTCTAATATTTAAATTTGTTTGATGATCTGAAACATTTAAGTGTGACAAACATACAAAAAAAATGAGAAATCAGTAAGGGGGCAAACACTTTTTCATACCACTGTACTTGCTTATTAATAGTAAATAAGTAAGTTGTTGGATATGAATGTTGATATAAATTCACATTGAGAAGCCTGTGACCAAAGCACTGGAGCCTCATCCATTTATTTAGAGAAGCTGCCTTGACGACATTAGATCCATTGTCTGTTGTTATGCAGACTAGTCCCTCCTCCTGCAGGTTCCAAGATGATTGTGCTTCCCTCAGTCCGTGGGTTATAGCTGCTCCTGTGTGGTGTGGGAAAAACGACATCTGCAAGCATCAACTCTCCATTTTAAAATCTCCATCAGTGTAATGAATTGTCAGGGACAGGTAGGGCTCCATTATTCTGCTTGACCATAGATCAGTCATAGTTGCAAAGTACTTGACAGTTGTGATAGCCATCTGTATTTTTCATACAACGCAGGTAATGCAACTTTGGAGAATCACGTGGGTATCACATATTTCTTGTCCAGTGTTCTGACCATGTTTCTGAAGCCTTCGTTGCTCATACAGTCTTCAGTGGACACCTGTCTTTGGCCAAATAAGACGCTATTGCATCAGTTACTTTAGCATGTCTTTGGGAGGCGGATGGATATGGTGAAGCTCTGTGTAGGGTTGATACTTTGATTGCCTGGGTCGGCACCGGACACACACTGTGATTTAGTGACATTTGCTTTAGCCTTCATGCATTTATCATACTTGTGTTTGTGGTGTTTTTTCAAATGGTTGAATAAGTTAGTTGTGTTGTCCTGTGGCACAGACACAGCTCTTGTGGCACTCTTTGCAAAATATCATTTCTTTTTAGTCAGCATCACTTCCCCTGAGTCCAAAACACATCCAGACAACAGATGATGATCCTTTCGAGGCACTAGCTCCTCGCCTCCACGTGTTGCTGTACTGTCACCTTCTGCTCCCGACATCTGGCTTGTGTTTCACCATCAAACCAGTCCGCTATTGATAACTTAAGGTTGCCGCTACAGGGTGCACTCAATTGTCAAAATTTACTTAACTGGTCCAAAAACTGCAAATAATTTGCCTTTGTTGTTTGTCTGTGCCTGTAGTGGCTCTTCCATGTCCATGGGTGGCAGTATGTCACGAGCGATAGCTGAGCGGTCAAGGCACCAGAGAAAAAGCGGAGGCTTCCAAAGTTTACAACCAGCAATTTCTGTTAATTCCAACAATCTTCACAGGCAATAACTCCAACGCACATCTGACACCCCACACAAACCAAATGAAAACACCTGTTAATATACTCAGTGAGATAATTAACCTAATTGGCACATACCATAGTCCCAGGTAAGACAATGAACATTTCATCTTCCCACATATACCCAATAATATCTAAAAAGGACATAATTCAATTCAATTCAACTTTATTTATATAGCGCCATTTCACAACAACAGTCATTTCATAGCACTTTCAACTGTAGGGGAAACCCCCACAGTTGCAGAAAAACCCCAGCAATCAGGTGATCCCCTGTGAGCAAGCGCTTGGCGACGGTGGAGAGGAAAAACTCCCTTTTAACAGGAAGAACCCTCCAGCAGAACCAGGCTCAGGGAGGGGCAGTCATCTGCTGCAACTGGCTGGGGGGTGAGGGGATAGAGAAGATGAAAAGAACAGACATGTAGAGAGCAAACAGCCTGATGGGGACTCAATCTATGGGAGAGAACAAACAGATGTTAATGACCAGCAAAAAATAAATATTTCATTGAGAATGAAGAAAGGAGTGAAGCCCAGTGCAATTATTGGAGGTCCCCCGGCTGTCTAAACCTATTAGCAGCATAACTAAGGGAGGGTTCAGAGACACATGATCCCTCCCTAATTGTAGGTTATATCAAAAAGGAAGGTTTTAACCCTATTCTTAAAAACGGAGATCAAGTTTGACTCCCGAACCCAGACTGGCAGCTGGTTCCACAGGAGAGGAGCTTGATAACTGAAGGCTCTGCCTCTCATTGTACTTTTGGAGATTCTAGGTATTACAAGTAATCCTGCATTTTGGGAGTGTAGTGCTCTGTTAGGATAATACGGTAGGATCAGATCTTTTAAATAAAAAGGGACCTGATTGTTTAGAGCTTTGTAAGTAAGAAGAAGGATTTTACACTTAATTCTAAACTCTATGGGAAGCTAGTGAAGGGAGGCCAGAACCGGAGAGATATGATCTCTCTTTCTAGTACCTGTTAAAACTCTTGCTGCAGCATTTTGGATCAACTGAAGACTTTTTAAAGATGTCTTAGGACAACCTGATAATAAAGAGTTATTATCTAGAGCTAACAAAAGCGTGGATCAGTTTCTCAGCATCATTCTGAGACAAGATGCTCCTAATCTTGGCAATATTACGCAAATGTTCGAAGGCAGTCTTAGAAACAAATTTAATATGTGAATTGAAAGACAGATCTTGATCAAAAATAACTCCAAGGTTCCTCACAGCGCTGTTAAGAGAAAGAGTAACTGCATCCAAACTAAAAGTTTGATTTGGAAAGGAATTTCTAAGGTTTTTTTGACCAACAAGAATGACTTCAGTCTTATCTGAATTTAATAGCAGAAAATTGCAAGCCATCCAAGCTTTCGTTTCCTTAATACAGGCATCTAACTTGGCTAATTTATTACTATCATCTGGCTTAATCCACAGATATAATTGTGTGTCATCTGCATAACAATGAAAATGTATACAGTGATTTCTAATAATGTTGCCTAACGGAAACATACATAAACTAAAAAGAGTAGGGCCTAGCACAGATCCCTGTGGAACTCCATGACTGAGCTTTGAGTTGAAAGAAAACTCATTATTGACATGAACAAACTGGAACCTATCAGATAAATAAGATCTAAACCACTGCAACGAAGCTCCATTAAGTCCAACATAGTGTTCTAATCTATCAAGTAGAATATTATGATCGATAGTATCAAAAACTGCACTAAGGTCTAAAAGTACAAGAACAGAAACAAGTCCATTATCAGATGCGATAAGGAGATCATTAGTGACCTTCACTAAGGCTGTTTCAGTACTATTGCGGCGGCATGAAATAAAGCAACGTGGTGAAGGTTTTAAGCAGGTTTATTAAATCACACCGCCGTCACAGAACTCCGCTCCAGCCCAAGTGTGAGCAGACTGGAGCGGGGTCCTCAGGCTCTCGTGAGGGGACACAGAGTGTGTGTGTCCAGCAGCAGCAGCAGTTGAAGGAGAGAATGAGTTACAGAGTCGTGCAGCATATATACCCAGTTACAACAATACATGAAAGAGCATTCACAGCAGTTGGTATGGGCATGTCTCTAGGTCACAGTAAGGACAGGACGCATGAACACAATGCATGAATGGCACATTAACATCACAATGCATGAATGGCACATTACATCACAGCAGTGCAGCAGAAAAAACCAGGAGTAGCGAGCTGACTGTCCTTAGCCTGTTGTGGGGATTTTCCCAAACCCGCCACACTATGATGGATTCTAAACCCAGATTGAAACTCTTCAAATAAACCATTTCCCTGCAGGTGGTCAAATAATTGCGTAGCAACAACTCTTTCTAAAATTTTTGAAATGAAAAGGAGATTAGAGATTGGTCTATAGTTAGCTAAAACTCCTGGATCCAGTGTTGGCTTTTTGAGTAAGGGTTTAATTACAGCCGTTTTAAAAGCCTGCGGTACATGGCCTAAAGTTAATGAAGAATTGATTATTTGAAGAATAAAGCTACCAATAAGTGGGAAGACCTCTTTAAATAACCTGGTAGGAATAGGGTCTAAAAGACAAGTTGAAGGCTTGGATGAGGAAATTATTTTGTCTAACTCTAAAAGGTCAATTGGAGTAAACTCATCCAAACAAATATCAATTGAAGCAGTTGTAGTAGTTACTGTATTTAAGTTAACGGTGGGAAGAATCTGATTTATTTTATCTCTGATAGATGAAATTTTATTATTGAAAAAGTTCATAAAGTCCTGACTAGTAAGCTCTAAGGGAATGCTAGGATTGACAGAGTCCTGACTCTTTGTCAGCCTGGCTACAGTGCTGAAAAGAAACCTAGGATTATTCTTGTTCTCTTCTATTAATGCAGAATAATAACTCGTTCTAGCTTTTCTAAGAGATTTTTTATAAATTAAAAGATGATTTCTCCAAGCTAAATAGATTTCATCTGAATTAGTGGAGCACCATTTTCTTTCTAATTGATGAGTCTTCTGTTTTAAGCTACGAGTTTCTGTGTTGAACCAAGGAGTTAGAAATCTCTGATTGGACTTTTTCTTTTTTAAAGGGGCCACCAAGTCTAGAGTCTGATGCAGAGAAGCTGTAACACTATCTACCATGCTATCAATTACAGAAGGAGCAAGCTGTCTATAGCTTATTTCCATTGTGTTGACACATGGCATAGAGGAAACAATCTGCATAAATTTGGTAACAACATCATCTGAGAGGCATCTACTGTTATGACCCGAGCACTATGTCACTGTGCTCGGGCTATTCCTGTCAGGGCTTGACAGCAGCGTTGTTATTCTGGCTCTCCGAGCTCTTATTGTGACAGTGCTCGGGGAGGCTTCCGCTCAGCTGTCAAGTCCTGAATAGCTGTTCTGCATTTGCGGTCGTTAGTGATGGACTTCTTAAACCCACGCTAGCGGCCGCATCCCTGCAGCAGTGTCAGTCTCTCTCCGTCAGAGCTATGTATGCTTTGGACTATTCACTACCTCGTCTGTCTGTGGTTAGACCGTCGCTTCCCGTGGACCTGTAAGTGAGCTGTTTAGCCTTACGCCTCCCGGTGTGAGTAGACCTGTGTGTGTCACTGCCTCAGCAACTTGTGTTATCATTACTCCACCAACCTTGCCTGTCTGTGTTATGACCATCTCCTCCTGTGGACCTGTAAGAGAGCTGTTAGCCTTATGCCTCCTGATGTGTGAAGACTTGTATGTGTCATTGCCTCAGCAGCTTGTGTTGTCACTATTTCACCGTTGATAAAAACTCTCACATAACTCTCTGGTGACTGTGTGGCGTCTTATGGTGGCTCACGAGAGCCACCGCATGACTGTACACTGCTGCCAAAACGGCGTTTACGGTGACGCCAACCCGAGACGCCTTTCACCAGTGAGTTAGAGTTTTTTGGGGACATTTGCTTTTCTTGTCTGGGTATGGTGTGTGAGGAATGCCGTCGCGGAGGGGCCGCGCTCGGAGTCCGAGCCACGAGCTGACAGGCATTCTGGAAGTTGTGGATGAGATGCTCATCTCCGCTTCCCTGCTGGATTACGATCACGGCATACACTGGTACCTGGACTCTGCTGAAGACGCTCTTCGTCATCTCTCTCCCCGCTACGTCGACCACCCGGAAGTCGATGCGAGGAGGGTAGATATCGCCGCGCAACGCGAGATATTCCTGATGCTGGAGGAGGAACACGGCATGACGCAGGAGAAGAGGCACTCCTGCTCTTGGCCTACAGATCCCGATCCTGTCCTCGATCCATTTCTGGAGTTCGCACCATCTGGGGGCCGGCGAAGGCGTCGGCGCCGCGGCCGAGCACATCTTCAGCAAGCTCCTGTTCTGGATCCAGTTCCGGGCCGCCGGAATGACCCACTCAACCAGTCAGCTGTCTCTTCGGCATCATATCAAGAGGGAATTCCTGCAGTCCCTTTTTTCGGGCCACCACCCCCTGCTGTATGGTCAGCATGCTGTGCTCGGCCCGCTTCGGCTGCCGCTCCCTCGTCCTTGACGTCCTCCTCAGCTGCTGCGAGTGATCAGAGTCCTGCGCCGGCGAGCTCCGTCCATGGGTCCATTCCTACCACCCAGCAAGCGAGGGAAGGAGCAACGTCCTCTACAGCTGGCACCATCCTCCCTCCGGGAGACAGGCAAGTTCAAATTCACTCCCCTACTTATCATGGTGATCTGTCTTGTCTGACTCCTGGGGGTGAAGCTCGGGGTTCGCAGCCCCCCGAGTTTCCTCCTCCAGCTGTAGTTATCTGTACTGAACCTGAGCCTCTGTGTTTCCTCCTGTTGAGCGGACCTCGGCGTTAGATCCACGCCGTCGAACGAGGGGGAGGCCTGCGGCTCTGGGAATTATCCAGGCCCTGCAGCCTTGTTTTGGACAGAGGAGGACAGCGGACTGCGGTGAGGATCCTGAGCCGATGAGCAAGCGTCCCCAGGTCTCCACAGAGATGCAGCCCGAGTCAGCAGGTCGAGGGTCCCCTGCCCCCACGCCATGCGGGTTATCGGTGTGGACATCAGCGCGAGAGGATCCAGCTGCAGAAACCATCAGGCCGGCTGTGGAACCCGACACAGCCGAGTGGGAGCCCGACGACGAGCTTCTACCTGAACCTGGATCGACGAAGTCCTGGACGGCTCCAGAGCCCGAGTGCAGGAAAGTGCTCTTCTTTGTTTTTCTTTGTGGTGTGTTAGAGCATTTTTGCCTGCCTCATGGGGAGGCGAGCGAGGGGCAGCCGTCTGCTGCGCCCAAGCTCGTCTCGCTGGGCTCTGGCACTGCCGGTGAAACTGATCCCGGTCCTCTCCTGTCTTCTGAGCCTCTCCACAGCGTAACCGGTTTGGAGTCTGTCGAGGTTGCGGGGCTGGAGGTCCCAAGTTCAGGGATGGAGGTCGCTGCCGGTGCAGTACCGACCCAGTCGGGGTCCGTCCAGACCCAGTCGGGGTCCGACGCGTGGGCTGAGGTGACCCAATCGGGGTCCAACGCGGGTGCAGCGGTGACCCAATTGAGGTCTGTCCTGACCCAGTCGGGGTCCGACGCGTGGGCTGAGGTGACCCAATCGGGGTCCGACGCGGGTGCAGCGGTGATCCAATCGGGGCCTGCCAAGATCCAGTGGGGGTCCAACGCAGGTGCTGCTGTGATCCAATCGGGGTCCGACACGGGTGCAGCGGTGACCCAATCAGGGCCTGACGAGATCCAGCGGGGGGCCAGCACAAGTGCGGCTGCGACCCAATCGGGGTCCGACGAGGTCCAGTGGGGGTCCAACGCAGGTGCAGCTGCGACCCAATCGGGGTCTAATCGGGGTCCGACGAGGTCCAATCGGGGTCTGATGCAGGTGCAGCTGTGACCCAATCGGGGTCCGACGAGGTCCAGTGGGGGTCCAGCGCAGGTGCAGCTGCGACCCAATCGGGGTCCGACGAGGTCCAATCGGGGTCTGATGCAGGTGCAGCTGTGACCCAATCGGGGTCCGACGAGGTCCAGTGGGGGTCCAGCGCAGGTGCAGCTGCGACCCAATCGGGGTCCGATGAGGTCCAATCGGGGTTCGAGGAGGTCCAATCGGGGTCTGTCGCTGGTGCAGCAGTGACCCAATCGGGGTCCGGCGAGGTCCAGTGGGGGTCCGACGTTGGCGCTGCTGTGACCCAATCAGGGTCCGACGCGGGCACAGCTGTGATCCAGTCGGGATCCGATACAGGCGGAGCTGCGACGATCGCATCGGTCTGGACCGAGATCGGTGGAGGAGCCGCAGACCCTTTGCCGCCTGATGTGAGGTGGACCCATTTTCTGGATTATTCCCCTCTCAGGAGCCACCAGCTGGGGTCGTCAGCGCTGGGGGCCGTTGGAGGTTTTTGTCTGGCAGGCTGGCACTCTCATGTTGTTTCTTCGTTAAGCAGGCTGCCGCACGCTATTCCTCCACGGTTCTGGTGGCTGAGGGATGCGGGTCGGCCACCCGAGGGACTGCTTTGTGGGTTTGGCGCCTTGGGTTGGTCACCCGATAAACTGCGTTTGCTACTGGGTGGCCTGGTACGGCCACCGGAGGACTTGTTTCTTGGGGCCTGGGACTGGGGCAGGCCGCCTGATCATGTACCGTTTTGTGTGACTATCCGTGGGGCCATCGGAGGCAGGGAGGTCGCCGGAGCTCTGCCTGGGGGCGTTTGATCTCCGCCGATCGTCTTCTGTTTGGGCCCATACGGTGTAAGGTTATGTAGAGCAATTGAGATTGCCTCATGTGTGTTTGCAGTATGCTCTTGGGTTGTTTTTTTTTTTGTTTTTCCTCTCCTCTTCCTTTTTGAGGGGATATAGCATGTATTTCTTGTTTTCTTTTTCCATAGTTACCGTGTGTTTGCATGTATTTCTTGTTTTGTTTGTGTTTTTTTTTTTTGTTTTTCCTTAGTTACTGTGTGTTTGAGGTGGTTTTAGGTTTAATTTTGGCTGGGTTTCATGTACAGGGGTGGTTTGGGAGTATGATTGTGGCATTTTTTTTTTTAAGTTTGTGCTTGAAGGGACCTTTACTTTGAGTTTTACACCATGTGGGGTTATGTACTCTGGAGTTAGACGGGTTGTCTGTGGTCTCGGTGGGAAAGCTTTTGGTGTCAGGTGACTATGCTCTGTTTGATTTGTACCCTTTGTATTGTATTCCTGCTTTGTTTTTGTTTGTTTTTTTCTGTTTTTTTTCTTTCTTTCTTTCTTTTTTTTTTCTTCATTGTTCTGGGGGGAATTTGATGGATATGTCGGTTGATGTGTTCTTTTTCCTTTTTGTTTGGGGCCTTGTTGGGTTTTGTTTGGCTCCCTCCTTGCCTGTTCCTCAACTCACCCGCCCTGTGGTTGGGGGGGGGGGGCTGGGTGTTACAAGACGTTCGGAGCCCGTCTTTTGAGGGGGGGCTACCGTTATGACCCGAGCACTATGTCATTGTGCTCGGGCTATTCCTGTCAGGGCTTGACAGCGGCGTTGTTATTCTGGCTCTCCGAGCTCTTATTGTGACAGTGCTCGGGGAGGCTTCCGCTCAGCTGTCAAGTCCTGAACAGCTGTTCTGCATTTGCGGTCGTTAGTGATGGACTTCTTAAACCCACGCTAGCGGCCGCATCCCTTCAGCAGTGTCAGTCTCTCCGTCAGAGCTACATATGCTTTGGACTATTCACTACCTCGTCTGTCTGTGGTTAGACCGTCGCTTCCCGTGGACCTGTAAGTGAGCTGTTTAGCCTTACGCCTCCCGGTGTGAGTAGACCTGTGTGTGTCACTGCCTCTCTTGTCACTATTTCACCGTTAATAAAAACTCTCACATAACTCTCTGGCGACTGTGTGGCATCTTATGGTGGCTCGCGAGAGCCACCGCATGACATCTACTGTAGTAATATTTTTCTTTAGGAGCCAAATAGTCAGAAATAGTAAAATCAAAGGTTAACAGACAATGGTCTGACAGTACAGGGTTATGAGGAGACACGACCAGATTTTCTATTTCTATGCCATATGTCAGAACAAGGTCCGACGTATGATGGCGATAATGGGTAGAATTTCCTACTTTCTGAGAAAACCCCATTGAGTCTAATATTGAATTAAATGCCATATTAAGGCAATCACTATCTACATCTACATGTATATTAACCCCTTGCACTCTGGTCAATTTCCCTAAAAACGCCAAAAAATAACATACCCAAAGTAAATCAAAAGCTGTTCTTCAACCCTTTGCAGCATCTTCATGGGGTTGGTCTCATTTAAAAGAAAACACTTTGAATTTGTTGGCAAAACAGTCATAATCTCTCTAAGTGCTTCTGCCACTGAGTAACAGTCATCTAAACATACTGAACTTGAAGAAAATAAATTTCGCCTGTGTGGGCTATATTAATCATATATTCCATAACCTACATATGTTGAAGCATGTGGGAATGTTTGGTGATTACATATGTAAGGCAACTTCACACCTCTGAAAGGACAAAGACTCTCAACCGCCAAGTGAAGAACAAAGACGTTCCCAGACACTGTGGTGGAGACCGGAGGAGCTACCCTCACCCCCCTAGGGCGAAGAGAGGAAGTACCAAGACAATGGGGGGATTAAGATAATGAGGGATGTCAGCCTTTGTTATGCATGTCTTTTGTTATGTGCAAGTATAAAGTCAGAGAGCCGGAGATATTCGGTCTCTTTTTCCTTCTGCTACCTCTGCACTAGATGAGACTTGTTAGGAGAGCTGATAAATAAACTTTGGTTTATATATCAAATCGCCTCATCATTTCAAGCTCTTCTACACTGGTGACCCCTGACGCGAGTATGGTCCTGAGGCGTTCCCCCGCGATCGACTCATCTGTGGCGACCCAGGCAGACGACAGCGCCCATGCAGACAGGGGAACAGATGGACGACTTTCCCCCCCAGCAGAAGGGATTGAGAGGGCTCAACCGAGCACCAGCACTGCTGAGAGAGCTGAAGCAAGGCACTGTCATCCTGCGGGCACATCAGTGATGGTCTACACGAATGCCGTCGCTGTCAAGCTGCCGGACTTCTGGCAAGAAGACCCGGCCTCGTGGTTTCAACAGGCTGAAGCCCAGTTTACACTGGCGGGCATCACGGCTGACGATACGAAATTCTACCATATCGTCTCCAAACTCGACGCCGCCACTTCGAGGTGTGTGCGGAGCATGATCCGGCGGCCGCCGGCCCAAGACAAATATGAAACACTTAAAGCAACCATCGTGGCAAATTACGTCCCTTCAGCTGAAGAGAGAGCCGAGAAGATCCTGGCGGTCTACGGCCACAGAGGGTGCAAACCTAAAGCCCTCATGGAGGATTTGCTACAGCTTAAAGAAGAGGACAATGACAACTTCCTCTTCCAATTCATATTCCTCAGCACGCTGCCGCCACACATGAGAGGGACACTCGCCAACATGAGATGCAGCACCCAGCAGGACTTCCGCGTGCTCGCCAACGAAGCTCAACGGCTCGTCAACGCCTGCAGGGAACAGACACCCACAGCAGCATCCGCAGACCTCAACGCTGATGCCCAGAGCCACGGCGAGCCTCAACCCACGGAGCAGATCCAGCCTGCGGTGACAGTGACACGGCCAAAACGTAACGGACGGAGCGACGTCTGTTATTATCACCACCGCTTCGCCGAGAAGGCCCACAAATGCGTTCCCCCCTGCAAATTTACGATTTCGGGAAAACGCCAAAGCCGAAAGCCGTTAACGGCAGCGGTTCTCGGCGAGAAGAGTAAGCTGTTATATGTGACGGATGGACACACCGGCAAGCAGTTTCTTATTGACACAGGAGCTCAGCTGAGTTTCGTCATGCCCTCCCAAGCAGATCGAGCCATGGGCACCCGGGGCAACGGAGCGGTGGCAGCCAACAGCTCCAACATTGACACCTTCGGCGAAAAGAGCCTGCACCTCCTCATCCACGGCCGCAACTACAGATGGACATTTGTTGTAGCGGCGGTGAGGTTTAACTTGTTAGGCGCAGATTTTTTGTGTGCACATGGGTTATTAGTGGATATAGCGAATAGACGCTTGGTTAATGCACTGTCTTTTGCTTCTATTCCCTGCTCAGCCCGAGTTTCTCCACCACCTGTGCAGGCCAGCGTCACCACGGCAAGAGGTAAGTTTGAGCAACTCCTCACCCAATTTCCAGCACTCACAATTCCCAAATTCTCAGCCACTGTGGCTAAACACGGGGTTGAACACTTTATTCCCACAACGGGCCCACCCGTTTTTGCCAAAGCTCGCCGCTTAGACGCGGCCAAACTCACCATAGCTCGGGACGAGTTTACTACCCTTGAAAAATTAGGCATTGTTAGACGCTCGAAGAGCGGGCCTCACCACTTCACATGGTTCCGAAACCCAACGGTTCTTGGAGACCGTGCGGAGATTACCGCAGATTAAACAATGCGACAGCGCATGACCGCTACCCAATTCCTCACATTCAGGATTTTTCACTGCATCTGGCGGGTGCGCGCATTTTCTCAAAAATAGACCTGGTCCGCAGTTATCATCAAGTCCCAGTTCGAGCAGAGGACATTCCTAAAACAGCGGTAATAACCCCTTTCGGCCTTTTTGAATTCCTGCAAATGCCTTTCGGCCTCAAATGCGCCGCTCAAACTTTTCAGCGGATGATGGACGCGGTATTACGCGACCTTTCTTTTGTTTTCGTCTACCTCGACGACATGCTGGTAGCCAGCTCGTCTGAGGAAGAACACGAGCAGCACCTCACTACAGTTTTTCAGAGACTAGAAGAGCACGGGTTAATAATCAATCCAGCCAAATGCAAATTCGGCGTGTCACAAATTGATTTTTTAGGACACAGAGTCTCTCTGAACGGGGCAGTTCCACTTCCAGACAAAGTTCACGCGATAAAAAGCTTCCCACGGCCACAAACGGTCAAATCGCTGCAAGAATTTTTAGGAATGGTTAATTTTAACAACCATTTCCTCCCCCACGCAGCTCAGCTCATGCAGCCCCTATATGACGCACTCAAAAAAAAAGAAAGCTTCCAACGCGGTCGAATGGACCCCGGAGCGTGAACGCACCTTCGCGGAAGTAAAGAGCGCTCTAGCTAACGCCACATTGTTAGTTCACCCCGATCCCTCAGCCCACATTGCACTAACCACAGACGCTTCGGACCTAGCTATAGGGGCAGTTGTAGAACAACATGTCAGTGGGATCTGGCAACCTTTAGCATTCTTCAGCAAATCGCTAAACCAAACTGAGCGTAAATACAGCACTTTTGACAGGGAGCTGCTAGCGCTTCATTTATCCATCCGCCACTTCCAGTTCTGGTTAGAAGGGCGGAGTTTCATGGCTTTTGTAGACCATAAACCGCTCACCTTTGCTATGGCTAAAATTTCAGAACCATGGTCAGGCAGGCAACAAAGACAGCTAGTTGCGATTTCAGAGTTCACCACAGACATTCGACATGTGGCAGGCAAACTTAACGTGGTAGCAGACTGCCTCTCTTGCGCTGTGACATCACCAGAGCGCGAGGAGACAGATTATACTGCCTCAGCCGCAGAACTCTTCACTAACGCGGACACATACGCAGCACCTATCCATGCAGGGATAGATTATGCAGCCATGAGAGAGGAACAAAGCAGTGACGCGGACGTGCGCGCACTCCTGTCTGGACCAACAGGGTTAAGGCTGGAGAAAAAGGGTTTACGCGACGGCGTGCCCCCCCTAATATGCGATATTTCAACCGGCCAACCTCACCCGTTAGTACCAGCTACATGGCGCCGCCGTATTTTCGACTCAATTCACTCCCTCGCGCACCCAGGTGTGCGCGCCTCGGTTAAAATGGTCGCCGAAAAGTTTGTGTGGCCAGGCCTGCACAAAAACGTAAAAGAATGGGCAAAAACTTGCATTTCTTGTCAGCGCGCCAAAATACACAAACACACAAAAGCCCCTCTGGAGCCTTTTCCAATCCCTGCTAGAAGGTTCGACCACGTTCATGTCGACCTCGTGGGGCTACTACCTTCCTCCCAAGGTTTCACACACCTGTTAACAATGATAGACCGCACCACGCGCTGGCCAGAGGCAGTCCCTCTAGCGTCAACCACAGCAGAGGAAGTCACTCGCGTTTTTTTGACAAACTGGGTGGCACATTTCGGCGTCCCATCGGACATCACGTCCGATAGAGGACCTCAATTTATCTCAGAGCTTTGGTCAGCCATGTCCAGCAGCTTAGGGGCAACAATTCACCGCACCACCGCTTATCACCCTCAGGCTAATGGGTTATGCGAGCGTTTTCACAGGTCTTTAAAAGCCGCCCTCAGAGCCTCACTAACGGATACAAATTGGGTTAGTAAACTTCCCTGGGTTTTATTGGGGTTGCATGCTGCGCCCAAAGAGGATCTAGACGCCTCTCCAGCAGAATTAGTTTTTGCACAACCTCTCAGGCTCCCAGGTGAATTTTTACCAGAGAATCCAGAGCCAGGGCATCTTCCAGTCCCAAGGTTTTTAGGCAGCAACGGACCGGACTCTCTCCCCAGTCCAGCTCATCACTCCTTTCCACGGGTTTTTGTCCCTCAAGCTTTAAAGAACGCTGAGTTCGTTTTTGTTAGGCATGAAGCTTTAAAACCAACTTTCCGCCCGGCATACGATGGGCCATTCAGAGTGCTGGAACATGGTGATAAACACTTTGTGCTTGATTTTGGGGATAGAAAAGAAACAGTCAGCATTGACAGACTTAAACCTGCCTTCTTGTTGAGAGACGAGCCTGCACAGTTGGCGAGAGCACCTCGGCGGGGTAGACCCCCCAAGAGAAAAGACTCAGCCCCCCTGCAGGGAACAATTAACCACTCTCCTTCCCACGCTGCAGATTCCTTACAAGAAGGTCCCAGCAGGACGCCTAAACGAACCCACAGCAGTTTTGGGAGAAGATTAAAACCCAGACAGCACAGGGACTGATGCAAACTACTCCACAGTTGTTCACTGATTGTGCTGTAACAGTTTAGGACCAACTTGTGATTTTACTATGCTGTTATGATTACCACTGAACTCTCTTAGGGGCATGGCTGCTGGAAAGTATCTTCTGTGGCAAGAGATGTAACACTTAGTATGTCATAGTAATTATCTCAGACTGTGAATTTTTCTGTTGTCCTTTCTTAGTCGTTTGGGGGGGGGCTGTGGGCTATATTAATCATATATTCCATAACCTACATATGTTGAAGCATGTGGGAATGTTTGGTGATTACATATGTAAGGCAACTTCACACCTCTGAAAGGACAAAGACTCTCAACCGCCAAGTCAAGAACAAAGACGTTCCCAGACACTGCGGTGGAGACCGGAGGAGCTACCCTCACCCCACTAGGGTGAAGAGAGGAAGTACCAAGACAATGGGGGGATTAAGATAATGAGGGATGTCAGCCTTTGTTATGCATGTCTTTTGTTATGTGCAAGTATAAAGTCAGAGAGCCGGAGATATTCGGTCTCTTTTTCCTTCTGCTACCTCTGCACTAGATGAGACTTGTTAGGAGAGCTGATAAATAAACTTTGGTTTATATATCAAATCGCCTCATCATTTCAAGCTCTTCTACAGCCTGGGTGTTTTTTTGGATACAAATGCTTGCAAATAACACACAGCTGTCAGATCCGGGCTGGAAAATGCAACAGAAATGTAGAACCAAGTGTTATCCAGCTGAGGTCAAAATTTTGTAACACTACAAAAAATGAATATATTACACAGCTTTTTTTTAGGTTGTTCCCAGGCGTTTTTGAACTGTGCCAAATGGCACAGTTTGGAAAAACGTCTGTAACTTTTGAATGATTCAATATAGAAGCTTGATCTTGGGCTCTAATGAAAGGTGAAGGGCTGTGTGTGTATGTGTGGTTGTTTATTCATTCATGAATGAATGAATGAATGAACAAACAAGCCCCCCCACACAAAGAAGCATGCCATGTAAAAAATGTGTGGCTTTTTTTTACAAGAAAAAATAACCTACAGTGCAATAAAAATTATACTAAAATATCTGTAATGTAGAAGATACCAACTCCCCCCCCCCCCCCGCTACAGAGGACAGACATCGTCCATCGACACATGACAGACCGCGGCCATGCGCCGCCGTCTACTACGCACAGTTGTACTAAAATATCTGCAATAATATCTGCAATCCACTACAGAAGAGTAGTGGGGGGGGGCGTTCACGGTCTGGACGCGGCACACGGACCGTATCCAGTCCGTGCGCCGCGGTACACGGTCCGTGCGCCGCGGTCTTCATGTTGCGATGACGCACAGTTGTAATTTACCGATCGGTCAAAAGTCATTTTGATTACAATTTTCAGGGATAAAGAATAATTTAGCTTATAACACTTACCTGTCCACAACAGCAGTGTCGCTGGCGAACATCTCTTCCTCATTGTCAGACGAACATGACGCTGGTCCGCTTGTTACGGACTCGTGGTTCTGGTCACGCGACCCGGTCAAACCATAATTCCATTATTGTGGTTTTGCGCTTCCATGATTGCGGTTTTGGCAAACGATTTTTCAAAACAAATAAGAACAGTAGTAAGAAAAAAAGACTGGTGAACGTGTGTGTGTCACCCAGCGGCTTACACAAAACAGATTTTACGCAAGGGACGCACGCTTTCGAACTTCTGTGCTTCAATTGGCTCGCTGTATTCGCAGCCGTTGGTAGGCGGGTCCTTCTTGCTAGGTTTTCAGTCATTGGTTCTTCAAGGTTTCAGAAACCCAATTCAAGGCTCTTATTAGTCGAATGAGAGGTCAATCACATCTAAACCAATCAAAGCACTCCTTTGGCTTTCTGTTTGCGGCTGTGTCTGTAGTGGAAGAACGGAAATGCAGCTTTTTTTTTTCAGTGCGCCCTAGGACGCAGAGACGTGACCACCCGCGGTACACCGGAGTGCAAGAGGTTAAAGTCCCCTACTGTAATTATTCTATCTGATTTCAGCAATAAATCAGCTAAGAATTTGGCAAATTCGGATAAAAACTCGGTTGATGGAGGACGATAAACTATGGCAAATAAAATTGGGTTTAGCCTAAAATTCATGTTTAATTTGAGTTTTACCAATTTTTTGTTTAATCACTTTGGGATGCTTATACATTATATTTTTATTTACTTTGGAGGGAGCAGACAGTGATTCTCTGATGGGGAAGACAGGGGCTAAGTTGAGGGGTGGTGGATGAAGAGGAGCTGCAGAGAGGCGTGTAAGACTGCGACTCTGCTTCCTGGTCCCAACTCTGAGTTGTCAATGTTTGGAAATTTGGATAAAAATGATGCCAGATTGTTAGATAAAAGAGACGCACCATCCAAAGTGGGATGGACGCCGTCTCGTCTAATAAGCCATAACCATCACCACCTCCATAACCGTGTGGTACGCAGGAGCCACTGCCAGGGACAGACTAAGGCTGCAGCGCGTCGTGCGCACTGCTGAGAAGGTGATCGGCTGCAAGCTCCCATCTCTCCAGGATCTGTACATCTCCAGGACCCGGAGGCGTGCTGGCCGGATCATAGCCGATCCCTCACACCCTGGTCACGTACTGTTTGCCCCCCTCCCCTCTGGTAGAAGACTTCGGTCCATCCAGACTAAAACCTCCCGTCACATGAACAGCTTCTTCCCCTCTGCCATTAGACTGCTGAACACTAAGTGACTCTCGTGCACCATGTACAGCAGCTCAACCAGACTCATGTCAATCATCACTGTTTTCTTCCTGCATTACCGACTGCACTATATAGTTCTCCACAGTATCTGCTGCTGGCTAATATATATTTTAACTGTTGACCAGTATCACTTAATCTTATCCTACACTTTATTACATGTATAGTTTATTTCTCTTATCTTATCATGTTTAATGTTGCAGCATTGTACCGAGACAAATTCCTAGTTTGTGTACTACATGAACAATGGCAATAAACCTGATTCTGATTCTGATTCTGATTCTGATTCTGATTCTGAAGACCAGGTTTTCCCCAAAATGAGTTCCAATCGTCTATGTAGCCCACATTGTTTGCAGAACACCACACAGACAGCCAGTGGTTGAAGGATGACATGCGGCTAAACATGTCATCACTGGTCAGATTGGGGAGAGGCCCAGAGAATACTACAGAGGCAGACATTGTTTTGGCAAAGTCACACACCAATTCCACATTAAGTTTTGAGACTTCCGACTACTGGAGTCGGACGTCGTTAATGCCAGCGTGGGTAACAGTTGTGGAGTATTTACAGTTACCTTCAAGATAAGATAAGATAAGATAAGCCTTTATTAGTCCCACAATGGGGAAATTCCAGGATTGCAACAGCACAGGGATAGCAACACTCAGAGCAACAATCAGAAGGCAAGAAAAAAAAGCAAGAGCAGCTAATATACATATGTACATATTACTATAAATATATATACTGTATATACACAGAGACACACAGTGCAGAGCATTGTAGCTGGATGGAATAAATATATGAGTATATAAACACATAGTGCAGAGAATTGTAGCTAGATGGAATAAATATGTAGATATATAAACACCCACAGTATGGAGCATTGCAGCTAGGTGGAATAAATATGTAAATATATAAACACACACAGTGTGGAGCAATGTAGCTAGATGGAATAATATGTAGATATATAAACACACAGTGTGGAGCGTTGTAGCTAGATGGAATAAATATATAGATATATAAATATAAACACCCCCAGTGCGGAGCATTGTAGCTAGATGGAATAAATATGTAAATATATAAACACACACAGTGCAGAGCATTGTTGCTAGATGGGATGAAACAGCACAACCGTCTACTAAGTTATCCTACATGGTATGATTATGTGCCCATACATATTCTCACCCTCCATAGCGACCGGTATTTTCCTAGTTGTATGACAGAGGGGACCATTGTGTAAGTCTATTGCATCTTTTGCATTCAAAAAACTATTAGGTTGTTACGTCTTTTTTGCTATCTCTGCGAGCAGCCCTGCTTAGATTGTACAGTCTGACAGCCATTGGTAGGAAGGACCTGCGAAACCTCTCGGTTGTGCACCTAGGATGATGTAGTCTGCTGCTAAATGAGCTCCTCAGTGCATTCAGTATGTCCTGCATAGGGTGGAACTCGGACTCCAACAGAGATGACAGTTTAGCCACCGTCCTTCTCTCTCCTATCTCCTCCACCGGGTCAAGGCGCTGCCCCAGGACAGAGCTAGCTTTCTTGATCAGTTTGTTCAGTCTCTCCCTATCAGCTGCAGTAATGCCACTGCCCCAGCAGACCACTCCAAAAGTGATGGCTGATGCCACCACCGTATCATAGAATGTCTTCAGCAGCGCCCCTTGTACACCAAAAGACCTGAGTCCTTTAGCCAGCATTTTCAAATTTGACTCAGTGTTGCCTGCTCTGGCCCCAGGAATGCATTTGACTATGGCTGCTGGAGTCTCTAGGTTCACGTTTCTGACTACAGAGTCGCCAATGATCAGAGTTTTTTCTTAGCGGGTGTGTCGTTGAGCAGGGAAAACCGATTAGAAACATGAAGAGGTTGGTGGTTAACCAGGGCTTTTCGGCTAGGCTTCCTTCTCACCGTCACTCACCCAGTCTCCTCGCTGCTGAGGAGGACCGGAGGACCGCTAGCAGGCCGTCCTATGCTAGGGAGCTCCACTGCAGCTAAGGGACGTCCGTCAAGATTAATTGGCGCAGATGGTGTTTCAATGCAGCGGAGACAGGATTCCAAATCAGACAACCTCGCCTCGAGCGCCTCAAAAAGACAACATTTATTACATTTACCACTATCACTAAAAGAGGCAGAGGTGTAGCTAAACATCTGGCAGAGAGAGCACACCAGAGGAGGAGGGGAAGGAGAGCTAGTAGCCATAGCTAGTGGCTAACCTGAAGCTAACACAAATACCGATGAAAGGTAAACAGAAGGCTAAAGAGGGTGATTAGATGACACTGAGTGTGCACACAGGAGCAAGAGGCTTGATAAACAGAAGTGAGAGCTAACGGTAGATGGAAAAAAGTGATTAAAATACAATTAAAGACAAAATCCTCAGGAGAATGAGGAGAGCTAACCAAAGAGCAAACCACAGACAGCCAGCAACACAGAAGTGACAATACGTTACCACAGGAAGCCGTTGTGATAATAAATACATAAATAATTTCCCCACAATATTTACAGAATAAATAACACCATAAATACACCATAAATAATACAATAAATAATTCAAACCCCTATTTACATATTAAACTCCCCCTTTACTCCACCATCCTATACTACCTCCTGCTGGTATCCTTTAAAGGTCCTCAAACCCCTGAGGAGTCTTTTGCCCAGATACCACCAGGAAGCACACTGGCAAAGGTACATGGTTTCAAGATTAATCAATTGCCTCACCCAATTAACATAATTAATATTAACAATTATCTCACAAAAGTATTCAATTCAGTCAAAACACATTCTACAGTTATATGTGCATTTTTACAATCCAATACATGTTAACATTTGCAAATATACAGTAAATCCTTTTACACATATAATATTCAATTACCAGACCATACAGCGGCGACACTCTGTCGTCACGCAGTATGAATGCAATCTTTCTTCTTCTTCTTCTTCTTGACAAAAAACTCACCCTGCAGAGAGGTGGGGCCACCCCCACAATGTCTGCAGCCACTCTGTATGCTCCACGGACATCCCCCAAAAACCACTGCCACGTGTGAGCCCACAACATGATCTGGAGTTGCACGCCAGCCAGGAAGATATCACCACCTCCTCCAGAAACCACATCCCAACATCGGCTGCCCTCAGCCCCAAACAAGCGGTGGACAAAACTGTCACAGAGCTCCCATCCATCCGTATGCCTCAGTAAGTCTCATTTTCAAACTTATTTATTCTCCTGGTAACAGAGGAATATCAACACTGATTTGTATATAATTGTGCTGCTTTTCAAACTGAGTGTAAACAAATTACATGAGTGCAGCAGGACCTCTCGTGCCAGAGTTTCCTGACAGCTACACAATTCCAGAAAGTTTGGAAGGATAAATAGAAAACTAAATTCCAAAGCTCCAGTGTGGGAGTATTTTGGACAGGAGAGCCCAGTAATGTCAACGAGCTGGTATGTGGCCTATATTCGAAAACGGTTGTAACAAAAACTGGAAAAATGCAGTAAAAACATAACCATCCAACTCAAATTTTCCAAGTGGGAACAAAACTGTGCTCAGACATACAGAGCCCTCTATTTCCCCACAGTCTCGTATAAAGCAATCTTTGACCAACAATGTAGATATAAAGATGACGGTGATAAATAAAAAAATTACTCTTAAAAATTTGTCTGCCAAAATTTGTAGTCATTAGAGGTTTATTTACAAGACTAAATTGTCATTAGATATTCTGCAATAGGCTAAAATGCGTCATTTTATAACACCTTGGAGTGGTGGGGTTCGGCAGGATTTTTTCAATGTAGGAAGGGTACCATGGCTTAAAAAAAAGGTTGAAAAACACTGATCCAGAGAATCCAGGTGGGAGACAGGCGAGTGTCCCAAAGGTTCCAGACAGGTGGGTAAAAGATTGAGTGAGGAGCAAGCAGGCAAGATCAGCGTGGGAAGGGAGTCTTGACTGAGGAGCCAGGCAATTTTACATTTATTTTGAAGCTCACATGTTTTTCGGTTTCTTTCAGAATTCTTATTCAACAGTTCCCCAAACTGTTCATTTTTAACCATTTTTTTTTTTAATTTAAGTTTTTGTAAAGGGTATACAGGTCATTACAGCATTGCATTGTTTACATTTTCATCACATGTTCCCTTATTTTTTGCTATTTGACAACATTGGTAGGATAGTTATTACAACACCCCCTTTTTTTTTTAAAGTGAAAGAAAAAGTGAAATTAAGGAGAATTAAATTAAAAAAACGAATAAACAAACAAACAGAACAGCAAAAAACAAACAAACAGGAAATTAAGTAATTAAAAGTAAAAGAGCAACTGAGTAGCATTGGAACAAAGAGCGGGACCATTATTGAAATGGTATTTGTCAAAGATTAGATCTAATAGAAGACACATATGCGATCCAGGGTTGCCAAAAGTTCATGAACCCATCCATGTCCTGTCTCAGTGCGAATGTCAACTTTTCCATTGAGTAAATGTCTTGAATCACGTTAATCCAATCTTCAGGTGTAGGACAGTCCTTCAGCATCCATTTTTTAGTTAGGGCTTTTTTACTTGCCAATATTAAAACATTGAATAAGTATTTATCCTCGTCTTTCCAGTGAGTCCGGTAGTAAACCCAAATACAAAGTTACAAAAGAAAAGGGAACTGTTATTTTGAATATTTTCCCCAATATTGTCTGTACGTTGGTCCAATATTGGTGGATAACTGGGCATGACCAAAACACATGAAAATGATTTGCAGTCTTTTCACCACACAAGCGCCAACAGTTCAACCCCTTATGGGTAAATTTGTTTTGTGCAGGTGTTCTGAAAAATCTTACCAAGTTTTTCCATCCAAATTCTCTCCACTGCAGGGATGAGGTACTTTTCCATTGCTGTCTATTTAGCTTTTCCCATATTTCCGATTGTAAAGTGAAATTCCCCTCTTTTTCCCATCTCTCTTTTATATATGATGTGTTGTCTCCTTTTAAGTCTTGAAGACCTTGGTATATTTTAGAGATGTATCTGATCCCTGGGATCCCTTTATATGCCATTAAGAAGACCTTCAGAACACCTGACTGGGCCCTTTCCAAATCCTCCTTTTTAAGTATATTGTTTATGTGGTGTCTAAGCTGAAAGAACCTGTAAAGATCTTGATTTATTAGACCTTGTTTTTTCAAATCTTCAAAACTTCTTAAAGTTTGCCCCTTAAAAAAATCGTAATATTTTATCAGCCCTTTCTCTTTCCACTCTTTAAATCTAGTGTCTGTTTTATTGGGGGTAAAGTCTTGATCACAGGCAATCCATTGCAGAAGTCGATAGGGCTCTTTGGCTTGATTCTCTCTGACTATCTTAAACCAAATTTTTAGCGGGGTCTCTATCCACTGGTTAGTGTTATTCAAGAGTTTAGTTAAGGCATTGTTCCCTATTATCGCCTGTAGGGGGATGTCACTTGTTATTTGGCATTCCATCTCCTTCCATTGTGCAGTGTAGACTGGGTTACATATCTCTACTAAAGTTTTAATTTGTGCAGCTATAAAATAGTCCCTGATATTTGGCAGCGCGAGCCCACCTTTGTCTTTGTTTAGCTGTAGGGTTCTATATCTGATTCTAGGTCTCTTACCCTGCCATATGAATCTTGAGATCCTTCTGTCCAGCTCCTGCCATGTTTTTTTGGGAGGTTCTACCGGTATTGTTTGGAAAAGGTATAGAAGACGTGGAAGTATATTCATTTTGACTGCTTCAATTCTTTGTGCAGTACCTAAGAATGGTATCATATTCCATCTTGCTAGGTCAGATTTTATTTTTGTCACCAGTGGATCATAGTTTAGTGTTATAATTATTATTATTTTTTTTTTTTTTTTCCGGTTCCGGTTCCGCCGGACCGGTGGCGCCACACGAGTCGGCTGCCCATTGCAACAGCCTTTTTTTTATCTTCCTTCTTCTTTCTACACCTTTCACTCTGTATATATATCACGGATGCACGGATCGCCCCGGGGGTCTCCCGGGTCGGCGGACGGAGCCACTGTTTACAGCGGGAGACATTACAGCAGGGAGGAGCTAGTGCTAGCTAGCACTTGGCCGCCGCCCGGTGCTAATGGGAAAGTCGACATACCGGGAGCTGTAGCGAAAACGACACGGGTGCCGGGCTGGAGTTTAGGCGGCGTGCAAGAAATATAAGACAGAATAATAAAGAGCGATGGCAAGAACCAAGCAGACCGCCCGTAACATCTACTGGAGGAAGAAGCCCCGCAGGAGGCAGCTAGCCACCAGGGCTGCTCGGAGAGGCGCTCCGGCCACCGGCAGAGTGAAGAGGCCTCGCCGTTACAGGCCCGTGGCTCTGAGAGAGATCCGTCATTACCAGAAATCCACGGAGCTGCTCATCCGTAAACTGCCCGTCCAGCGCCTGGTGAGGGAGATCGCTCAGGACTTCAAGACCCACCTGCGCTTCCTGAGCTTCGCCGTCATGGCTCTGCAGGAGACCAGAGAGGCCCACCTGGTGGGTCTCTTCTTCGCCAAGAGGGTCACCATCATGCCCAAAGACTTCCAGCTGGCCCGCCGCATCCGCGGAGAGAGAACTTAGACTTTCTGCTGCACATTCACCAACCATAATGCTCCGCACTGTGTGTCTATATATATACATTTATAGTAATATGTACATATGTTTACTAGATGTTCTTTTTTTTTTTCTTGCCTTCTGATTATTGCTCTGAGTGTTGCTATCCCTGTGCTGTTGCAATCCTGGAATTTCCCCATTGTGGGACTAATAAAGGCTTATCTTATCTTATCTTATAATTTTGTCGAGTTGTTTCGGGATATTGACCCCCAGATATTTCATAGATTCCAACTCCCAGTTAGTTTTGAGTTCACTTAGTGAAAAATGATTTGGGTCATAGTTGAATGTTAAAACTTGGGTTTTATGCATGTTTAATTTGTACCCCGATAAATCTCCATAGTCTGAAAAAACTGAGATTAGTTCTGGTAGAGAAGTGTCTGGCTGCCCTAGGTATATTAAAATGTCATCAGCAAAGAGTGCTATTTTATGTTCCTTCTGACCAAGTGTAATACCTTGAATTTCTTGATTTTGTCTTATCCATTGGCTCAGAGGTTCTATGAAGATTGCAAAGAGCAGTGGAGACAGGGGGCAGCCTTGACGACATCCTCTTTCCAGCTCAAAAGATGATGATAAATTACCGTTAATCCTTATTTTAGCTGTTGGTTTTTTATATAATGCCTGTATAGTTCTAATGAAGTTGTTATGAAAATTGAAACTGGATAAGATTCTATATAGGAAAGACCAGTCAACCGAATCGAATGCTTTTTCAGCATCTAATCCCAATATGACTGCATTTAAGTTATATTTTTTTATATGATGAATTATGTGTAAAGTGCATCGAATGTTGTCTTGTGTCTGTCTTTGTCTTATAAAACCTGTTTGGTCTAAGTGAATTAAGTCTGTCAGTATGTTTTCTAACCTTTTGGCAAGGATAGTGGTAAAAAGCTTATAGTCCTGATTTAATACACTGATTGGTCTGTAGTTGGAGCATTCTAGTTTATCCTTTTCAGGTTTAGGTATAACTGCAATGACCCCTTCTCTCCAGGAGGGGGGATTTCCCCTGTGTGGAGGACGTAGTTAAATGTTTTCAGGAGGAGAGGAGATAGTTGCTGTTTAAAGGTTTTGTACCATTCTGCTGTATAGCCATCTGCTCTTGGGGATTTGTTAGCTTTAAGTTTCATAATTGCTTTTTCCAATTCTTTAGGTTGTATTTCTGACAGTAGGGTTTTATTTTGTGATTCCGTAAGTTGGGGAATGTTTAATGTGTTTAGGAATGTCTCGGATGCATTTTTATGTTTTTTGTGGGAGTATAAGTTCTTGTAGTAATTCTCGAAGCTTTTAAGAATATCCTGAGTTCTGAATTTTATTTCCTTTGATACTGGGTCTCTGATTTTGTAGATTGCTTTTTCTGTTTGTTGTTTCCTCAATTTATAGGCTAGTAATTTTGCCGATTTACTGCCTGCTTCATAGTGTTTTTGTTTCAGAAATGTAAGTTTCTTCTGGATTTCTATTGTGTAGATCTCATTTATTTGATTTTTAATTTCTTTAATCTTGAGCGAGCCATTAGAATGAATGTTGTCTTTGTGTTCTTTTTCTAGGTTCTTGAGTTCTGACTCTAGTGTGATTAGTTTTTCTTGTCTCAGTTTCTTTTGGGTTGCCAGTTTTGCAATAATTTTTCCCCTTATTACAGCTTTGCACGCATCCCACAGTATTAAAGGGGATACTTCTCCATTATCGTTTTCTTCCAAATATCTGAGAATATCTGATTCCAATTCATCTTTCAGTGGTCCTTTCAGGACATTTGAATTCAACCTCCAGGAAAATGTATTATTTGTGTATTTTTGGATGTTTAAGTCCATATAGATCGGACTGTGGTCAGAGAGATCCATCAGTCCTATTTTACATGTTTTTACTCTTCCAATGTCTCTGTTAAACATAAAAAAGTAATCAATCCTTGAGTAAGATGAATGTGGCGTTGAATAAAAAGTATAATCTTTTACACTGGGGTTGAATTCCCTCCATACGTCACAGATTCCCATTTCTTTTAGTAGCATCCAAGTATTCCTATTTTGGGTGTTATTTTGATGTGAAGAATTACCTGTTGCATCCCAGTATGGATTCAGTCTTAGACTGAAGTCTCCACCACATATCACTAAACCTTGGGCTTTAGTTATTATTAGGTCGAATACATTTTTATAAAATTTCCATTTAGCCCCTGGTGGTGCATATACATTCAGCAGGGTGATATCTTCTCCCTCTAGCCGCCCAGTTACCAAACTGTACCTCCCTTCTTTATCTTTGTGTTCTGATTTTTTTTCAAATGTAATTTTGGTTGATACCAATGTCGCTACTCCCCTCCTCCTCCCTGATTTATATGACGATGAAGAGATCATTTTAAACCCTTGTCTATTGAGTTTAGTGTGTTCCACGTCTGTTAGGTGGGTTTCTTGTAAAAATATTATTTCTGCTTTGTCTTTTTTCATTTTGCGTAGAATCTTGGATCTTTTAACTGGATTCAGGATCCATTTTACATTATATGAGGCTATTTTGGTTACACCCTGTTTCTCCATTGTATTTTCATGTATTTTCATGTATTCATGTATTCATGTATTTTCATGTATTCTCCATTGTATTTTCATGTATTTTCATGTATTTTCATGTATTTTTTTTTTTTTTTTTTTTTTTTTTCTCTCGGCGCCACACGAGTCGGCTGCCTTTTGCAACAGCGGCTCGATTCCGAGTCTTTTTCCCTTCCTCTCTCTTTTGATCCGTCTTTTTTTTTCACCCCACTTATATCACGGACACACAGATCGTCCTAAATGTCTCCTGAGCCGGTGGACGGAGCCACTGTCTATAGCAGGATACGATACAGCAGAGAACAGCTGCTAGCATTCAACCGCCACCCGGTCCCATTGGAAAAACTCGACATACCGAGAGAACTGAGGCGAAAACGCCGCGGCTGCCGGGCTGGAGTAAGGCGGAGGACAAAAAATATAAGGTACAGACCCTCCCTTCCATCTGTTGTCATGGGAAATATACGGTCGATACTGGGAAAGTTAGATGAGCTAGCGGCTATCTCCCGTTATGATAGCACATACCGGGAGTGCTCTCTCCTTTTGTTTACTGAGACGTGGCTAACTGAACTAGCAGCAGATGCTAACATTGAGCTGGAGGGTTTTCACATGATACGAGCTGACCGAACACCAGACAGTGGCAAGGCTAGGGGCGGTGGAGTGATAATGTATGTTAACAACAACTGGTGCAGACCGGGACATATCACTGTTAAACAACGACACTGCAGCAAAGACATTGAGTTGCTAGCTGTTAGCATGAGGCCTACATATCTCCCGAGAGAACACTCACACGTGATCTGCATTGTTGTTTATGCAAATCCGACGGCGAACGCTGGGACAGCACGTGACGTCATCCATTCAGTAACCAGCAGGCTGCAGACAGAACACCCAGATGCTCTTCTCCTCATCTCAGGCGATTTCAACCATGTTTCACTGTCTCCCATTCTACCCACGTTCACCCAGTATGTCACATGCCACACTAGAGACAATAAAACACTGGATTTATTCTACGCAAACACTAAGGAGGCGTACACCTCATCACAACTCCCCCCACTCGGGAGATCGGATCACAACTTGGTTCATCTCCGGCCGGTGTACAAACCCCTAGTGCACAGACAACCTCCGGCCATGCACACTGTGGAGTTATGGTCTGAGGAGACAATGGACACCCTAAAGGGCTGTTTTGAAGCCACCGCCTGGAAGCAGCTCTGCGATCCACATGGTGAGGACATCGATGGCCTCATTCACACCTTCACGGGCTACCTCAGCTTCTGTGTGGACAAATCCGTTCCCACCAAGACCATACGGCGTCACTCAAACAACAAACCCTGGATCAACCCTGAGATAAAAACACTTCTGAGAGAGAAGAAGAGGATCTTCAGGTCAGGGAACAGGGAGATGCTGAAGTCCGTACAGAGGGAGCTGAGGAGAAAGATCAGAGAAGGCAAGGACAGCTTCAGGAAGAAGATGGAGGACAAGCTGCAACAGAGCGACATCAGCGGGGTCTGGAGAAACCTCAAAACCATCTCGGGGCTCCAGAATACCTCCCCCCAGGCCACAGGGGGCAGGGAGTGGGCGAACAACCTGAATCTGTTTTTCAATAGATTTGACCAACCGCCCTCCCCCCTGACTGCACAACAACCACTGCTGCCTCTAAAGAAATCAAGTCCTGCTGCCCACTCCCCACTCCACCAACACCCCCCCCACTCCCAACACACAGCCCCCCATCCTGACCCTGACCAGGACCCAGGTGAGGACGGAGCTGAGGAAGATCAAGGCGAGGAAGGCGCCGGGACCGGACGGCATCAGCGCAAAGCTCCTCAAGTCCTGTGCAGACCAGCTGTGTGGGATTGTGACGTATATCTTCAACATGAGCCTGAAACTGGGGAGGGTACCACAGCTGTGGAAAACATCTTGTGTGGTACCTGTACCAAAAACTTCCCACCCCAAAGACCTGAACAGCTACAGACCGGTGGCCTTGACGTCCCACTTGATGAAGACCCTGGAGAGACTGCTCCTTGCTCACCTCCGCCCCCTGGTGGAACCAGCGATGGATCCACTCCAGTTCGCCTACCAGCATGGCATTGGGGTGGAGGATGCGGTGATCTTCCTCCTTCACCGTTCTCTGTCCCACCTGGAGAAGCCCGGGAATATGGTGAGGATCATGTTCTTTGACTTCTCCAGTGCTTTCAACACCATCCAACCGATGATCCTGAAGGACAAGCTGCTGCGCGCAGGGGTGGACCAGCACCTGTCATCATGGATCCTGGACTACCTCACGAACCGGCCTCAGTTTGTGAGAACCCGGGACTGTGTGTCCGACACGATCATCAGTAGCACGGGGGCCCCCCAGGGAACGGTGCTGGCTCCCTTCCTGTTCACTCTTTATACTGCGGACTTCTCACACAACACAACACACTGCCATCTACAGAAGTTCTCTGATGACTCTGCGATCGTTGGCCTCATCTCCAATGGAGATGAAGCTGAGTACAGAGGGCTTATCCAGGACTTCGTGGACTGGTGCCATCGGAACTGCCTCCAGATCAACGCGAGGAAAACTAAGGAGCTGGTGGTGGACTGCCGCAGGCATGGGCAGCCCCTCACAGTACCAGTAAATATACAGGGAACAGACATCGAGATGGTGACATCCTATAAGTACCTGGGTATTCATCTGAACAATAAACTAGACTGGTCACACAATACTGATGCACTCTACAAGAAGGGACAGCGCAGGCTGTTCCTGCTGAGGAGACTCAGGTCTTTTGGTGTACAAGGGGCGCTGCTGAAGTCATTCTATGACACGGTGGTGGCATCAGCCATCACTTTTGGAGTGGTCTGCTGGGGCAGTGGCATTACTGCAGCCGATAGGAAGAGACTGAACAAACTGATTAAGAAAGCTAGCTCTGTCCTGGGGCAGCGCCTTGATCCGATGGAGGAGATAGGAGAGAGAAGGACGGTGGCTAAACTGTCATCTCTGCTGGAGTCCGAGTTCCACCCTATGCAGGACATACTGAATGCACTGAGGAGCTCATTTAGCAGCAGACTACATCATCCCAGGTGCACAACCGAGAGGTTTCGTAGGTCCTTCCTACCAACGGCTGTCAGACTGTACAACCTAAGCAGGGCTGCTCACAGAGATAGCAAAAAGACGTAACAAACTAATAGTTTTTTGAATGCAAAAGATGCAATAGACTTACACAATGGTCCCCTCCGGCATACAACTAGGAACATACCGGTCGCTATGGAGGGTGAGAATATGTATGGGCACATAATCATACCATGTAGGATAACTAAGTAGACGGTTATGCTGTTTCATTCCATCTAGCAACAATGCTCTGCACTGTGTGTGTTTATATATTTGCATATTTATTCCATCTAGCTACAATGCTCAGCACTGGGTGTGTTTATATATTTATATATCTACATATTATTCCATCTAGCTACATTGCTCCGCACTGTGTGTGTTTATATACTTGCATATTTATTCCACCTAGCTGCAATGCTCCGTACTGTGGGTGTTTATATATTTACATATTTATTCCATCTAGCTACAATGCTCTGCACTGTGTGTTCATATATTCATATATTTATTCCATCCAGCTACAATGCTCTGCACTGTGTGTCTGTGTGTGTGTGTATATATATATATTTTATAGTAATACGTACATATGTTTATTAGCTGCTCTTGCTTGCTTGTTTTTTTTCTTGCCTTCTGATTGTTGCTCTGAGTGTTGCTATCCCTGTGCTGTTGCAATCCTGGAATTTCCCCGTTGTGGGACTAATAAAGGCTTATCTTATCTTATCTTATCTTATCTTATTTTCTTATTTAGTATAACAGTGTGGTGGCCCTCTTTTTTGCTACTCAGAAACTGAAAGAACATTAAGAACATAAAAAACATTAAGAACATAGTGTACGAAACTTTAAAACAAAAAACTGTCAAAAAAACTTCCTGAGCTGGGGTCTCTTTAAAGACCCTGTAAGAGCCCTGATGGAGTGTAGGCTCTGAGGGAAATTCCTCAAACTCTGTTACGTGTTGAGGGCCCTCTCTTACCCCTGTAAGTTGTCCCATGTTTTTAACGTGAATTTCAGATCCCAATCCGAATTTGTAATGATTTTTTTTTTTTTTTTTTTTTTTTATGTCTATACCCTATGAGATTGTGTGCACCCTCCCACCCCCATCACAGCAAACATTCACTCTAATACTAACTAACTAACCTGCACTTATATAGCGCTTTTCTAGTCACAAAGACCACTCAAAGCGCTTTCATTAATACTAACCCTCTATTCTAAGGGCCTATAGGAAACAGATATCTAGGGACAATTTAGAACAGCCAATTAACCTAACATGCATGTTTTTGGCATGTGGGAGGAAACCGGAGAAATCCCGGAGTAATACAGTATTTGTTAGTGTGGAGAGAACATGTGGGTCATTGTTACGTTTCTATTTTAACATGATTTTTTTTTTCCCCTTTAAATTAAGAAGACATTTGTTTCTAATGCTAAAACTGCTCCATGAAAGGTTTTACCACATGCTGATTCTGCATCTCCTTTAATGTTTGTTACCTTGTAGGAGGGGGGGTGGAAGTGCAGAGTGACTGAAAAGAAAAAAAAAAAAAGACAAAAAGGTCGCTATTCCTTCCTGGAACTGGAAAGCTTATCTTTGTAGCTCTGGGGTTGGGTTTCCCGCTGCTGGCCCGTGGATTTTGAAGGTCTCTGAGTGGACCACGTTTGAGCTCTGATTTTCTCGCTCAGATTCGCTGCGGGTTTAAACACCGTTACCGGGAGTCCTCTTCTTGCCATGTCAGTTGTTGCTTCTTCCGCTGAATTGTAGAGACATGACTCTTCACCGTAAAAGACCCTTAACTTCGCTGGAAATGGCGTCTCAAAGCGTAGATTCTGTTCCCGTAGAACCTTTTTGGCGTCGTTATATTCCCGTCGCTTTTTAAGAACCTCAGGGGCGTAATCGTACTCCACGAAGACTTTTCTCTCATGATGCATAAATCCTTTTTTCTGCCAAGCCCGTCTTACAACGTCTTGTTTTATTTTGAAATTGGCGAATCTCACCACCACAGAACGTGGGGGCGCTTCCGGCGCTGGCTTAGCGGCTAATGTACGATGGGCCTTTTCTATCTTCAAATCGGTGGTTTGTGGAATATCCAATTTCTCTCTCAATAAGGATTCCACGCATTCCGCCATTGTGTTGAAACTATCTTCAGCTCCTTCTTTCAGACCGTGAATTCTAATGTTGTCTCGTCTCTGTCTTCCTTCTTGGTCGGTTAGCTTAGCCTCCAGCCTTGACTGTTTTCTGTGTAAATCCAGCACAGAATCTTCAAGCACTTTTACTCTTTCTTCAGCTTCCAAGATTCGGTTTTCGGCCTGGTCCATGCTGCTGTTCGTCCTTTTTAGATCCTCTCTGAATTCAAGAAATTCGGCCCGAAATCGTCGTAATTCATCAAATAGCGATTTCAAGCTAATCCTTTTGTTAGCTAAGCCCAGGTCCTCGTCTTCTGAAAGGAGGTCCTCCGGTTCAGATTCTGCGGCCGCTGTGCGTCCTGACCTGGGGAATGTCAGTTTCCTCTGCTTTTGGTTAGGCATGGTGTTATTGTCTTTTGATTTTTAATCTTCCAAAAATCCGTTAGGTCTGATTTTGAAGATGTTTTCCTTGGATTGGGGTCTGGGAGTTTCAGCGTTAGGTTGCTATCACCATGGTGTCCAGACCGGAAGTCCTAACCATTTTTTTTAACAATGGAACTCACCATCTAATCTGCTCAGTGTGACCATGACTAAATCTACAGCATGTAACTTTACCTAAAGCAACATATGGAAGGTCTGATGGGGGATTTAAAAAAAAAAAAAAGAAAGTTGGGAGGATTAGTCAAAGCTGATCCATAGTTCTGGGTTGAGTCTGTGCTTCAGCTATGATTCAAACTGCCACCATATACTGAAGGATGGTGAGGAAGTAATAGAAATGTGGCAAGGTGCCCATATTAACATTCCCACATCTGCTATGGAAACAAAAAAAACAGCGTCCATGTCCTACACCCAGTGAGCTTCCTGTGACCCTTGCCTTGCAGGAAGTCATAAAGACAGGAAGACTTCCTGTATTGTTGCCAGCACACAGCAGTGCTTACTGTAGACGATCCACAATGCTGAGGGAACAGTGATGTCAGGCCATAAAAACAGTACTCTCAACTCCATCAAAGAGGCCACGGCATACATGCTGTATGACGGGAGATTTACATCACTGCGTTATACCAGACGTGTTGTCACAGCGATGAGCAGATGTGGAAAGGCTCTGAATCAGATCTGAAACTGGGGGGAAGGGGGGGATCTGAGTCATATTTTTTACATCCTGTAAAATGAGCATTTTGCCATAGTATATAACATATTGGTTTTAAAACAGGGATTCTTTCACAGCTGTGGGTGCATGTAAAGGACTGAAGAAAACAGTCTTGCACAGCATATCCTTACAATAGTGCAGATTTTCAGGTAATCGCTGACACTTCACTGCCTAGTATTGGAGGATTCTAAAGATCGGCAGTCAGTGATGCTGCCAGAAATTTTGGGTCAAATCAGTCTCTTTACATATATTTTCAATCTTGTGCATTTTCCAGGGACTAATTTAAAATTTTGACATCCTTGAGGATATACAGTGCTGTTAAAAAAAGTATTGGTCCCCTTCCTGATTTCTCATAGTTTTGCATATTTGTCACACTTAAATGTTTAGAGATCATCAAACAAATTTTAATATTAGACAAAGACAACCTGATTAAATACAAAATGTAGTTTTTAAATGATTTATTAAGGGACAAAAGCTACCCAAAGCTACCTGGCACTACGTGAAAAAGTAATTGACCCTAGACTAGGGATGCAAGTTATCAATTAATTAATTAATTGATAATTAATTCACCTTATCGATCGAATAGTAATAAATTGATAAGCAGTGTTTTTCCTGAGAATCTGAATTTCCCTCAGTACAATACGGTCTATCTTTAACATATAAAAAGTTGCTGTTTTTTCATATACTGAATAAAACATGAACATCGTATTCCTCAATGATTTATTGCACCACTTGCATTTTTTTAACTAGAGACAATGGCATTTTTTGCATTTTTTGTAGTTTAACAAATTTTGCACTGTATAGTGTGTACTATGTGCTGGTACAGCTCAGTAAATTACAAATGTCATGATTTTTCATTTATTTTAAAAACTATTACCAACATCATAAAATTTATCTTTTTTAATTATATTTTTTTTAAAAAGTTTGCGTTCTAATTTACTGAGCTGGACTAGTAGACTGTTTTAACAGGAAAATAAATTGTGAGCTGCTTCATTTGTTGCATGTTAAACATTACCACAGTACTGTTAGATATTAACAGTGAGCAGCACAGACGTGATGGCACAGGCACAGATGATGTCATCACGCCATGCCGCTATTAGGGGACTGATGGCGGGAGACCTTGGCGCGCCGTCTCAACTCGACATCAACCTGTACTTACTCCCAGTTAGCATAACAGCTATTTTACTGTAACATGTGCTGTTAGCAGTGTCTGTTAATAAAACCGTCGTTCAATACAGCTACTGCCTCCGCCGTCCTAATTCCAGACATAACAAGTACCCCGGCAATCCAGACAAACCCAGTACGATCTGGGCTCCCTCTATTGTCTGTTACCTCAGTGGGAACTGAGTGGGGAGAGTCTTTTTCCACGCTGCAGTCCGTTTGTCTGCCCTGTTGTTTTGAAGTAGGTGGGTGGGCACTGGAACGTGCCGTTGGAACTTGTGATTCTCCTAACCAGAAAGAACATTTTTTTTTTTTTGCTCTCACTCATACAGCACATATACAGTATCTGGGATACTATTATAACCATGTTATAACCATGCCCAGGTCTAATACCCACTGTCACAAATCCTCTGTACCCTCTGTTAACCGCAATAACCTCATACAAGTACACACACACATACACACACCACCCAATAGCACACCCCTCAAAATGTCACTTTTAAATGTCAGATCACTATACAATAAGTGTCTTTTATTATCAATGAGTTGATTTTAGAGCATGATCTTGACTGTTGGACTGTTGGACCAACCAACCTGTTGGACCATCAGTTCTTTTAGAAGCATCCCCTCCTAAATATAACTTTTTATTTTCTAATAGAGAGGGAAAAAAGGGAGGGGGTCTGGCAGCTATTTGATCATCATCATTGAATTTTAGAGACACTATAATTGATTTTTATCCCTCTTTTGAACACCACTCCATTGTTTTTAGCTGTTCTCCTATTTTTTTATTTAACCTTTTATTTACCCAGGTGGAACAGATTAAGAACACATTCTTATTTACAACTGTGGCCTGGGGGGAAGGGGAAACTCACATTCATACCTCCCCAGTTGATACCAATTAACCTAACCTGCATGTTTTTGGCCCTTGTGGGAAGAACCAGAGAAATCCCGGAGTAAACCCACACAGACACGGGGAGAACATGCAAACTCCATATAGAAAGATCACCGTTGGTCAAGGGGTGGGATCGAATCCGAGATCCCACGGCCAAGGGTGAGTTGCTGTGCTGCCACAGTGCTAACCACTGCGCCACCGTGCTGCCTATATTTTGTATGTGTGTTTACAGGCCTCCCAAACATTGCTCATCTTTTATTTCCAATTTTTCACAGTTTCTCTCCATTATTCACAGTAAATACAATCAGATTATTATTTTAGGTGATTTTAACTTACACACTGATAATGAATCAGACGCTTTTGCAGCTGATTTTTTAAAATGTTCTTCACTGTATGAATTTCAGCCACCCATCTTAAAGGTCACTCTCTGGACCTAGTCATCACCTCAGGCCTGTCAACACACATCACCTCTGTTTTAGATTTAGCCATCTCAGATCATTTTTGTATATTTTTTACTATCAATTGTTTTAAACAGAATGATGATTTTATCCCAGAACGCACTGTGAGGAGGGGCCATCTCACTGCTGAGGTGGCTGCTAAATTTACTGAGTTTTTAAGTGAGATTCCTGCTGACTTTTTACCCTTGTCTTGTGATTTTATTGTAGATGGTTTTAACAGAAAATTGGAAACAGCACTTGACACAGTAGCTCCTTTTAAAACAAAACCAAAAACTTTCCATTAATCCAACCCCACCCTGGAGAACTGAAGAAATTAAACTAAACAGAAATGTCGAGCTGCTGAAAGAAAACGGAGAAAAAACAAATTAGAAATTAACCTCCAAATTTAAAAAAAAAATAATAAACTTATCACCTACAGCAAAGCAATAAAAGAAGCAAGACAAGCACATTTTCCAGACTCATCAACAATAATCACAATAACCCAAAAACTCTTTTTTTCAATAATTGATCAGTTAATAAACCCGGTTTTTAGTATGTCTAGCAGGATGTCTACAGACTCCAAATGTGAGGAATTTGCAGCTCACTTCAGCAGTAAAATAGAAAGTATAAGGTCAGCTATTAGTCCAGGGGTGTCCAACCATGTGCCATGGAGAGCCAAGACCCTGCAGGTTTTACCTCCAACCAGTGTCTTCAACAGCAGATTTCTGTGAACTTCTTCCCACTGATTGCTGATAAGTGAAAACACCTGCTGAAGAGACTGGGTAGAAGAGAAAACCTGCAGGGTCTTGGCTCTCCATGGCACATGGTTGGACACCCCTGTATTAGTCTATTACAACCTACTGCTTTTAAGGTAAAAGGTAAGGTAAAGCCAGTTTTATTGTCATTGAATCCATACAGCAGAACAAAATTACGCACTGTGTTTTTATATATCTACATATTATTCCATCTAGCTACATTGCTCCGCACTGTGTGTGTTTATATACTTGCATATTTATTCCACCTAGCTGCAATGCTCCGTACTGTGGGTGTTTATATATTTACATATTTATTCCATCCAGCTACAATGCTCTGCACTGTGTGTCTGTGTGTGTGTGTGTGTATATATATATATTTTATAGTAATATGTACATATGTATATTAGCTGCTCTTGCTTGCTTGTGTTTTTTTTTTTTTTTTTTTTTTTTTTCTTGCCTTCTGATTGTTGCTCTGAGTGTTGCTATCCCTGTGCTGTTGCAATCCTGGAATTTCCCCTTTGTGGGACTAATAAAGGCTTATCTTATCTTATCTTATCTTAATTACGTTTCTCTTATCTACAATGTTAATCACATCTAGAATCAGAGGGGTCACTGCCATGCAAGGCACCACCACAAATTTTCCCTCCTCCATTCCATTATTGCTGAGCACCAAGCTGGACGGCAGGAAGTTCTGCTTTTATATGGTCTTCAGCATGACCCGGCTGGGATTTGAAACCCAGCCTCCCGGGTGTGGGGCGGATGCTCTACCAACTAAGCCACCACTCCGGTTTCCCAGTTAAAACCAGCAACCTGTCTTTTAGATTCAATTTCTACATAATTTTTAAAATCCATTTGTAGCTTTTTAGTTGATGTTCTTAACATTTTAAATTATTCTCTTCAGACGGGAGTTTTTAGTGCTTTTAAGACAGCTATTGTCAAACCTTTTCTGAAGAGAAATAATTTAGACACAGAAGTACTGAACAATTACAGACCAGTGTCCAATCTGCCATTTTTAAGTAAAATTTTAAAGAAAGGAGTTTTTAACCAGTTTAAAAAATTTATAAAAACTCATGATTTGTATGAAACATTTCAATCTGGTTTTCGGTCAAATCACAGTACTGAGACAGCCCTGATCAAGGTTTTAAATGATCTTAGAATCAACATGGACAAGAGCATGCTCTCGGTCCTGGTCTTACTGGATTTTCCCCCCTTGTCCTGTCAAGCAGCTAGGTGAGCAGAACAGAACTTTGCTTCCCTTACTGTGCCAAACAGATTTACTTTGCCAAAAGGAGCTTTATACAGTACATATATACTGTATATGTACTGTTTATTATTTATAAAGTCCTCTTGTAATAGCTTCTAATACTTTATTTAAATTGTTTTACCCATAAAGGACCCGGGGGGTGGGGGAATGAGGATAGGAGGGGTGGAGAGGGGGAAAGAAAAGGGAGAAGAACAAACAGAGAAGACAAACAGATTAACACAACTGAAACAAACAGAAGATAAACTGTTTCTTCTCCTGAAAAGGTCTCATCACGAGTTAAAGGAGAGACAGATGTGCGTGTACATGTGTGTGCGTGTGTATGATATAAGATAAGATAAACTTTATTGTCCCTCAAGGGGAAACTTGTCTTGAGCTTATCACCTGTGCTGCAACCACACAATCCACACATACACAATGGATGTAGTACATAATAAAATTATATATATATATATATATATATATATATACTACCGTTCAAAAGTTTGGGGTCACTTAGAAATTTCATTATTTTTGAAAGAAAAACACTTTTTCAATGAAGATAACTTTAAACTAATCAGAAATACACTCTATACATTGCTAATGTGGTAAATGACTATTCTAGCTGCAACTGTCTGGTTTTTGGTGCAATATCTACATAGGTGTATAGAGGCCCATTTCCAGCAACTATCACTCCAGTGTTCTAATGGTACAATGTGTTTACTCATTGCGTCAGAAGGCTAATTGATGATTAGAAAACCCTTGTGCAATCATGTTAGGTCTGCAATGCTGTAATTGCTGCAAATGGAGGATTCTTTGACGAAAGCAAAGTTTGAAGGAAAAAATTATTATTTCAAATACAAATCATTATTTCTAACCTTGTCAATGTCTTGACTATATTTTCCATTCATTTTACAACTCATGGTGGTAAATAAGTAAGACTTTTCATGGAAAACATAAAATAACTGTCTGGGTGACCCCAAACTTTTGAACAGTAGTGTATATACAGTATATATATATATATATATATATATATACTGTATATATATATATATATATATGGGGTACCCCCCCACAGCAGCCACGGACAAACACAGCGCTCGACTAGAGCAATTAACAGGACAGTGAGATGTGTGTGTTGAGATCAATAGGCAGCCTTCCTGTGCTTAGTTCAGGCACCAGCATCCTGTGGATATGTATGACGCAAATGCAAACATTCATGCTTCCTGCTCGCATTGTGGTACAAATGTCACATGTCTGAATGCATTTCCTTTGATGATAAAATGCCTTTGATGTATTGTCCGTTGCTGGGTATTTAAGTGGCTGAATTCATATGTTCACCCTCTGTTCTTCTTCTGACTGCTTCTGACTACAGCTCATGAGAGCCTGAGAGCGATCCCCAGCATGCTTATACAGCAGCTGGGGTGAGCTCCGTGATGGCGATGATTTGATCAATAAACTTCATTAAAACTCCAGACGCCGTGTCTTATTTTAACATCGCCACACTGGTGACCCCGCAGACGCACACGCTTTGTGCGACGCAACCTTCTGGTCTGGACAACCACGCTGGCGACCCGACGCTGAAAAGAACACGCTGCCAGCAAACGCAGCACCCGGCAGTGATTCTCCGACGACGAGCGAACGTGGCAGCCCGACTGATCTGCCCTTCCTTTCTGCTTCAGGGAGACTTTGACGCTCTTCGGAGACCACCCACGACCGGGAAAGCTGAGGAAATTTCATGGTGAGGTCTGCACGCCTAGATCGGCACATCCACGCTGGACCGGCCGCTCTCACGGCTCCTGACACACGATTCTGTGTCTCCATACGAGAGCGCACACACCTTGCCCTCTCTCCACGACAGCGGCCCATGGCCGACGGAGAACGCGTGGACCTGAACGCACCATGACCCGGCACGAGCGACGACCAACAGCCCGAACAGGGGAGACAATCGGCGCCGACTGCGCAGATCTCCATCAAGCCCCCTGACCCTGATTCGCCTCGCGACAGCGGACCGGCCATGCACAGAAGCCTCGCATCAGAACAGCGCAGCTGGAAGGCACGTGGCCGCAGCGCGTGCCACGCACCAGAGACAAGCTGGCTCTACAGACTTATACATCATCCTCCGCCGCTGCACACGGCTCTTCAGGACTGCTCACACACCTGAAGCACACACGCAGCCCGCACACAGGATTTGGTGTAAGTCTCAGCCACGGCGCACGACGGGAATCCAGCCGTCAGCTGTCCCCGAGGGCTTTAGGGCCGCGAACGCACCTAAAGCCTAAACGCCAAGTCCCTCACATAGCTTCAGCTCCTGTTTTTCTTCATTGCCGGACTGAATCGCGAGAGGAATCAGAGACTAACTTTTCTTCCCACAGCCATGGACATCCCCCGCCACTTGCTACCCCCACCCTCCTCCCTTCCCCGGCACAGACTTTCCCCGCAGCTCGCCACCAAAGCGGGACTACCGAGGTCTCAGCTCCCCGCTAAGCCCTCTGGGGGGGGGAGTGTATGGGGTACCCCCCCACAGCAGCCACGGACAAACACAGCCCTCGACTAGAGCAATTAACAGGACAGTGAGATGTGTGTGTTGAGATCAATAGGCAGCCTTCCTGTGCTTAGTTCAGGCACCAGCATCCTGTGGATATGTATGACGCAAATGCAAACATTCATGCTTCCTGCTCGCATTGTGGTACAAATGTCACATGTCTGAATGCATTTCCTTTGATGATAAAATGCCTTTGATGTATTGTCCGTTGCTGGGTATTTAAGTGGCTGAATTCATATGTTCACCCTCTGTTCTTCTTCTGACTGCTTCTGACTACAGCTCATGAGAGCCTGAGAGCGATCCCCAGCATGCTTATACAGCAGCTGGGGTGAGCTCCGTGATGGCGATGATTTGATCAATAAACTTCATTAAAACTCCAGACGCCGTGTCTTATTTTAACATCGCCACATATATATATATATATGGACAAAATTGTTAGCACCCCTGAGAGCGCGCGCAAAGTAAGTGTGTGCATGTGAGTGGTTTGCCAGGAAACATACAAAGAGAGCAGCAGGTTGCAGCAAAACCCCCTCCTCCTGGAAACCCCGGGCAAGCAAGACAGTGCCACCAAACCCCACAGAGCACAAATGTCCTGAGACTAACAAGCCCCAGGACAACAAGGCATCTGCCTGGGATGGCCAAGGGAGGCCAGGCCATGAAGTGGCCGGCGTGGTGCACCCCCGCCCCCAGACAGGCAAGCCCCTCCCTTCCTCCCCAGCAGGGCCAACGCCAGCTCTCGGGCCCCAGGTGCTGGAAGGCCACTGCCCACCCCCTGAGCCGGGGACCAGCCCATGCCCCCAGCACAAACCCCCCCAGACACCCCCACGCCAAAAGAAGGTGGCAGCAAGGCATAGGAACCCCACGGTGGCCCAGCCCCCCCAGTCCAAGGGAGCCCATGTGGCCAGGAGGTACCATGAGGCGCCACCCCCTTAGTCCAGCACCCCCGTCCAGCACACACTGAAGAGGATGATGGAATAAAGGCAACGTTGGATTTTTAAATAGCTTTATTATCACCCGCCTTCATCAGAACTCGGCTGCAGCCCATGGCTTGAGCAGGCTGCAGCTTCATTCCTCCAGCTCTCAAAGAGGAGAGGAGACACACGGTGTGTGTGTCCAGCAGTAGCAGTTGCAGAATCAGAATGAGAGGCAGAATCACAACTTGGCACAGCATTTATACCCAACTCAAACAATAGATCAAAGGACCTTCACAGCAGTCAATCCGGCATTTGCATATCAAAGGAACAGACAGGATGCATGAGCACAATGCATGGATAACACATGGATGATGCATTAACTCAAAGCAGTGACATGCATAACCGGCAGACTGTAGCAGAAACAACCAGAATGTGAGGTGATTGTCTTTAGCCTGTTGTGGGGGTTAAATCAAACCGCCACACTGCTCCCCCCCAGAGGGCACGGTAGGGGACCGTGACCTCGATGTTGCAGTTTGGGCAGCGAGCAGGGAAAAGCTTTGTGCAGGAGGAGGGGGAGGGGGTAGCAAATGCTGACCGGGCACGGGAAAATCGTTCGAGTCGCGCCAAAAGTGTTTGCTGCTCCGCGATGTCCCGTCTGAACATGCAGAGATCAGAAGAAGAAAAAAATTAGTCTCTGACTCCTCTCGTGGCCATGAAGAAAAGCAGAAGCGGCGGTAAAAAAAAAATAAAAGCAGAGGGATTGGCGTGTTGACTTTAGGGCAGGCGCAACCCTAAAGCCTCGGGAACCGCAGACAGCTGAATTCCCCTTGTGTGCCGTGGCTAAGACCATAAAATCCAGTGAGCAAGCTGCGGGCCTCAGGTGTACAAGCAAGCCTGAAGGGCCAGTGTGCAGCAGAAGGAAGGCGGTCGGAAAAGCCGTATTTGTCCCGTGCGTGGTGCGCTTTCCTCGTCACTCTCGGTGCGCGTGCCAGGGCTCCGTGCGTGGGTGGGCCCGCTGGAGAGGAAATCAGGGTCGGAAACTTGGTGGAGATCGGTGCAGTCTGCACCGAAAAATATCTCTGACGAGCCGTGGCTGCAGATTAGTCATGGTGCATTCAGGTCCACGTGTGCTCCGTAGGCCATGGGAGTCGCCCGCATGTGCTCTCATGTGGAGGAGCTGCGCGGCCGGTCCCGCATGGATGTGCCGATCTCGGCGAGGGCGCGCCATGACGTTCTCTGCCGCTTACCCGGTCTTGGTTGATGTCCTGAGAGCAGCTCGCCCGCCGTGGGCTCTGCGTCGAGGCCTCGCTGAGGCAGCAGGGAGGGCAGACCAGTCAGGCCGCTGCGACGGAGCATTCATGCCCGGGTGCTGCGTTCGCTGGCCGCTCGTTTTCTTCAGTCTCGGGTCGCCAGCGTGGCTGTTCAGATCAGAAGGTTGCGTTTGCACAAAACGTGTGCATCCATGGGGTCACCAGTGAAGAGGATGATGGGGTAAAGGCAGCGTTGGATTTTTAAATAGCTTTATTATCACCTGCCTTCATCAGAACTCGGCTGCAGCCCATGGCTTGAGCAGGCTGCAGCTCATTCCTCCAGCTCTCAAAGAGGAGAGGAGACACACGGTGTGTGTGTCCAGCAGTAGCAGTTGCAGAATCAGAATGAGAGGCAGAATCACAACTTGGCACAGCATTTATACCCAACTCAAACAATAGATCAAAGGACCTTCACAGCAGTCAATCTGGCATTTGTATATCAAAGGAACAGACAGGATGCATGAGCACAATGCATGGATAACACATGGATGATACATTAACTCAAAGCAGTGACATGCATAACCGGCAGACTGTAGCAGAAACAACCAGAATGTGAGGTGATTGTCTTTAGCCTGTTGTGGGGGTTAAATCAAACTGCCACACACACACTCATTCCCACGCACTCACACCCTCATGCTCTCATACACACCCTCTTGCACCCACACACACTCACATGCACTCAACTCACTCTCATTCTCCCTCTCCCCCACACAATTCCACACTCACAATCCCACCCCCAGACCTACCCACTCTCTCCCACTCCCTTACCTGCTCAATCTCTCTCCCACTCCCCCCACAGTTGCGCGCACCCACCCATACACACACTCTCACTCATGCTCCAACTCACTCGCATCTACTCATGCTCTCCCCCATACACTTCCCCTCATTTATTCACCCTTATCACTTGGGGCGGTCGTCTGCAGATGTTGCATGCATGAATGTGCACCAACGGTGGCAGCGGCCGGGGAGACTGTCGGCGCAAAACAGCAGCCACACCTCTGCCAACCTGCCCCAGGGCGGCCATGGCCACAGAAGCAGACCACCATCACCAACGCCCACCCAGAGCAACCAATCAATGGACCACCGCAAGCACTCCGAGATGCCACCTGACACGCAAAACACCACACAAATCGAACCCACCACCACCATCTCCACTCATCACTCCCTTGCTCTCTCTTACTGGATTTAAGCACAGCATTTGACACAATAGACCATGATATTTTTTAAACAGATTAAACAATATGATTGGCCTCTCAGGCACGGTTTTAACTGGTTTAAAGCTTATCTCAGTAGCAGAGATTTTTATGTCACCCTGGGTAAACACTCCTCATCAAAGAGATACAGTATGGATTGTGGTGTTCCCCAAGGTTCAATTTTAGGTCCACTCCTTTTTAATCTGTACATGCTGCCACTAGGCAATGTCATCAGCAGACATGGAATTAGTTTCCACAGTTATGCTGATGACACCCAGTTTTACATTTCCATGTCCCCTGATGACCCAGCACCAACTGATGTCCTTTTTAACTGCATTTTAGACATTTTAACCCTTCTTGTGGCAAGGTTTCATGGACAAATAGTGCCCCCACTGCCACAGGCACAGCACTGCACCTGTCATGTGATGTTATATGACGTGGCCAAAAACTCCCCAGTTAATTTAAGTTGTACAAAGGATTCCACCTCACAAAGTGGCAAACACGCATAACTTACTGCTCTTGCCTTGGAGGACTGATGGCAGACATAGAAGTTTCCTTCTGGACACCTGAGAAAAAGAAATTTTTAGACAAACAAATGTGGACGTTACCAATCACTGTGGATGTACCCGACTGCAGACGGAGGAGCCATTTGCTCCCAAATTTGCCAACTATGATTCTAAAAAAGAGATTATTTAGCTTATGAAGGTAAATGTTTACATTTTGTTATAACAGAGGGTGGGTGAAGCTGGTTGATGTTCACCTGCTACCACCCCCAGTGCCATGTGACTAGACAACAATCACGCCAGTTCCATGTCGTCATACAAAATAAATTTCGGCGGAATAAAAGCGAAATTGAGGTGGGATAATCATAAGAGTTTCTGGATGTGGGAGAGAAAGCGCAAATGACCGACAGAAGGCAAAATAATGACCAGGATGGGTGGAAATGGACAAAGGGAGAGCTGCCTGGCCAGCGGTAAGTCTGACGAATTTCTTTGTTTGTTGATATTCTACTAACGTTCTGGTTCATATACTTTGAAGAGAAGAAAACAAAACCGGTGACAAGAAAACAAAACTATCCTTTGTGTAAATATGTCCAAAAGTCCATTTTTGACCAAAAGTTATGTAATTTGTTATGGCTGTGTCACATTATGCAAATTAGATGTGTAAATTTACTCCTATCTCAAACTTTGGATCATATTCTACTGTCAATTAGAAAGCTGTAGAATCTACAGCTTTCTAATTGACAGTAAGCCATTATCTCTTACCACTTTCAAGTTATAGCCTTGGAAATCTCTGACATCTGAACTGAATATTTTCTTGAAAAAAATTTTGACCACTAGGGGCTTATGGCACCACGGAGTGCCTGTGGCAGTCATTGGATTAAGTCCTGGATGACAGAGAATTTCCTACAGCTCATCCAGGGTAAAACTGAAGTTTTAGTTATTGGTCCGGAAGCTTAGAGAGAGAAACTTTTACCAAAATGACAAACATTGTCTTTTATTCCACCAAGACAAGATAATGTTATGATCCGGACATTTTGTCCTCGCCTTCTGTTATTTTTGAAAAGTTTGCACAACTTTGTTATCACTGGTTTGTTGGGTTACCTTCAGTTCTTAGTTATGTTTTTCCCTGATTTGGTTTATTTATGATCATTGTCTGCATTATTTGCCCTCTGTGTTCTCCAGTGTTCTCTCTCTGCATAGCCATAGTTTAATTATCCTGCTCCCTATATATTTGTCAGCCTGAGTTTGTGTTATTGTGGCATCATTGTCGATTATGCTCCTCATCTTCTGGTCATAGTCTTCATCGTCTGTAAGTTTAATCAGCATGTTTTGTGTTTGACAGCCCTTGTGTTGCTTTTCGTCTGTTCATTTTTGTTTTGTGAATAAATCATTATTGCACCGAGTTCTGCCTGTGCTCTTGGGTCCCAGTTAAAAACACAACTGCCTTACAAAGCAGTTTTTGACAGAATGACACCACCAACATAGGACCCAGCAGACATGGTCTACAGCGGGTTTGGGTGGAACAAGGTCAAGTGTGGACCGGCTCAGCTGATCGAAGCGTACGTCATGCCACACTTGGGAGCAATCCATGATGGTCCTGGACACAGAAGTAGTTATGGATCATCCCAGTCTGTGGGGCTACCCGGGTCTGGCTGAACTGTACAACTCGCTGAAGTTGCTCTATGGACTGATGAAAAGCCCAGAGCCTGTGCCGACTTCTCCTGCCTCTCCTCACTCACCAGTTCCAGTCTGCCTCTCCCCAGCTGTGCAGCTACCTCACAGGCTGGAGGAGAGCTCCCAAGCAGCAGCTCCTGTGTCAGCAGTAACACCGGCTCCACGTCATTTTCCACCTGCAGTGCCAGCTCCCACATCTGCTGCACGGGTGCCCACGTCTGCTGCCCCATCAACTCCAGTACCTGCTCCAAAACACCTCCTGGCCCCAGTGCCGGCTCCTCGTCACGTCTCAGCTCCAGTACCTGCTCCAAGGTGCCTTCCAGCTCCAGTACCAGCTCCACCAGCCATCTCTCCCACAATTTATCCTGAGGTTGTCACCCCAGCAGCAAGAGACCAGGAATTAAGGCAAGTACCTTTCCACTTATGTTCCACCATTATTTTTGAAAAGACTTGTCTTGCTTCTGGTGGGGGGAACCAAGTACACTCCCCACCAGTTTCTTGCTGCTTATGACTGTGGTGTAGCCTCACTGACCCCCTGTTTTCCTCCATCGTCTGAGGTGGCCATGTCGAGGATGAAGCTACAGGAGGACCACCCTCCATCAGCTTCATCATTGGAGCATGCTGCTCCATCATCACCTTCATCAGAGCGGTCCGTTCACCCTGTTGTCCAGGGTGTTGAGCCGTCTGCTTCACCCTTTGCTCAAGAGGTCAGGAGACCTCCACCCTTTGTCCAAGAGGTCAGGAGACCTCCACCCATTGCCCAAGGTACTGAGCAGTCTGCTCCACCTGGGCCGTCAGAGCAATTCACTCTCCACCTGGGCTGTCAGAGTAGTCCACTCCACCCGGGCCATCAGAGCAGTCCATTTCACCTTCACCGCCTGGGGTTGCCGCTCCTCAGCTGCTGTTGGCCCCTGCACCGAAAGCTCCTCAGGTATTATCCTCTGAACTAAAAACTCCTGTATTGTTGACCTCTGAGTGGAAAGCTCCTATATTGGTACCTCTTGAGCTAGAATCACCTATATCAGTGCCTCCAGAGCTAAAAATTCCTATGTTGGGGTCCCTGGAGTTAAGAGTTCCTGCATCGTTCATTATCTTCAGAGCCAAAAGCTTCTTTGTTATCTTTGGAGCAGAAGGCGCACATATTATCTTCATCTTTAGAGCAGAAAGCTCTCATGTTGTTATCTTCAAGGCAGAAACCTAACATGTTGTTATGTTCAGAGCAAAAGGCTCCTGTGTTGTCATATTCAGAGCAAAAGATTCCCATGCTGTCATGTTCAGAGCAAAGAGCTCCCACGTTATATTCAGAGCAAAAGGCTCCCATATTGTTATCTTCAAAGCAAAAGGCTCCAGTATTGTTATCTTCAGAGCAAAATGCTCCCATATTGCTACCTTCAGAACAAAAGCCTCCTACGTTGTTGTTACCTCCACCAAGGAAGTTATGTAATCATGGTGGTTTGTCTGTTTTTCCGTCCGTCTGTTAGCCTGATTATGCAAAACCTATAGGATGGATTTTGATAAAATTTTCACCAGAGGTAGCCCTTGGGTCGAGGATGAACCTGTTAAATTTTGATGATGAGCTGAGAGTGCATACATCCACCAAGGACCTTGTTTTTATTTGTGCAGCAGGATTACACAAAAAGGACTGCATGGATTTGGATGAAATTTTCACCAGAAGTGGTCCTTGGGCTAGAGAGGAAGCCATAACATTTTGGTGATGATCCCAGAATGCATACCTCCACCAAGGCTCTTATCTTCTCACACTGTGTTAGCATGAATACTCCAAAACTACTTGATCAATTTGGATGCAATTTTTTTTTTTTTTTTTTTTTTAACCAGAGGTGGTCCTTGGGCTAGAGAGGAACCCATAATATTTTGGTGATGATCCCAGAATGCGTACCTCCACCAAGGTTCTTATCTTCTTGCACTGTGTTAGCGAGAATTGTCCAAAAGAAACCCATGTGGCACATATGTTAGGTTCATATTTTCCACAAATGTATTGCTGTATGTGTATTGGGTGCTTCACATCTCGCGGGACAAAGAAGGTCTGGATCTGCAGAGGTCTGCAGGAGATAACAAGGAGGTGTGAGATTTGGCCTTTGTCTCAGAGAAGATGCCCCAGAAGGATTTCCGGATCATCGAAGAATAAGAGACAATGGTGAAAGATCAAAGAGTTGCATTGTGACTGGGATTAAGTACCATGTGACTGTATGTTTGCTAAAGCACCATGTGACTTAGGTTTCGATGCTCCAGGAGTATAAGAGTGTGATGTTTCATTGATCAGCCTCTTTTCTTGTTGAGATGTTGATAGAGTATGTGTTCTGATAATAAAGCTGAACCTGAGAAATAAACTCAGCCTCATCCTTGAGCACATTCTCTACACCCATTACATTTTGGAGGTGATCCATGAGGGATGGAAGGAGCCTCAGTGGAGGTATGTGCTCTCTGAGTGCTCTTCTAGTTTTCAGAGCAATCAGTTCCTACATGGATATTTTCAGATCAAAAGGCTTTTACATGGTTATCTTTGGGGCAAACCGCTCATACGTGGTTATTGTCAGATCAAAAAGCTCCTACATGGTTATTTTCAGAGCAGACAGCTCCTTTGTGGTTATTTTCAGAGCAGACAGTTCCTTTGCAGACAGTTCCAGGTAGGGCTGTGCGATATGACAAAAATTCATATCACAATATAAGTTGTCTTATATCATGATAATGATATACAGTGGTGTGAAAAAGTGTTTGCCCCCTTCCTGATTTCTCATTTTTATGTTTGTCACACTTAAATGTTTCAGATCATCAAACAAATTTAAATATTAAAGATAACACAAGTAAACACAAAATGCAGTTTTTAAATTAAAGTGTTTATTATTAAGAGTTAAAAAAATCCAAACCTAGATGGCCCTGTGTGAAAAAGTGATCCCTTCCCCCCAAGTTAAAACATAAATTAACTGTGGTTTATCATATCTTTGGAAAGCTGAATTCAATTTCTCTAGCCACACCCAGGCCTGATTACTGCCACACCTGTTCTCAATCAAGAAATCACTTAAATGGGACCTGTGAAGTAAATCAAAAGATCCTCAAACGCTAGCCATCATGCTGCAATCCAAAGAAATTCAGGAATAAATGAGAAACAAAGTAATTGAGATCTATCAGTCTGGAAAAGGTTCTAAAGTCATTTCTAAAGCTTTGGGACTCCAGTGAACCACAGTGAGAGCCATTATCCACAAATGGTGAAAACATGGAACAGTGGTGAATCTTCCCAGGAGTGGCCAGCCAACCAAAATTACCCCAAGAGCACAGCAACAACTCACCCAAGAGGTCACAAAAAACCCCATAACAACATCCAGAGAACTACAGGCCTCACTTGCCTCAGTTAAGGTCAGAGTTCATGACTCCACCATAAGAAAGTGACTGGGCAAAAATGGCCATGCCAGAGTTCCAAGACAAAAACCACTGCTGAGCAAAAAAAAAAAAAAAAAGAAACCCATAAAGGCCCGTCTCAGTTTTGCCAGAAAACATCTTGATGATCCCCAAGACTTTTGGGAAAATACTCTGTGGACTGACGGGACAAAAGTTGAACTTTTTATAAGGTGTGTGTCCCATTATATCAAGTGTCAAAGTAAGACACTGGATATAATGGCCCACTCATTTTTGCAGAATTGTTGTGATTCAGCCACATTGGAGGGTTTTCGAGCATGAACCGCCTTTTTAAGGTCATGCCACAGCATCTTAATTGGATTCAGGTTAGGACTTTGACTAGGCCACTCCAAAGTCCTCATTTTGTTTTTCTTAAGCCATTCAGAGGTGAACTTGCTGGTGTGTTTTGGATCATTGTCCTGCTGCAGAACCCAAGTGCGCTTCAGCTTGAGGTCATAAACAGATGGCCGGACATTCTCCTTCAGGATTTTTTGGTAGACAGCTGAATTTATGGTTCCATTTACCACAGCAAGTCTTCCAGGTCCTGAAGCAGCAAAACAGCCCCACACCATCACACTACCACCACCATATTTTACTGTTGGTATGATGTTCCTTTTATGAAATGCTGTGTTCCTTTGACGCTGGATGTAATGGGATACACACCTTCCAAAAAGTTTTTCCCAAAAGTCTTGGCGATCATCAAGATGTTTTCTGTCAAAACTGAGATGAGCCTTTATGGCTTTTTTGCTCAGCAGTGGTTTTCGTCTTGGATCTCTGGCATGTAGGCCATTTTTGCCCAGTTTCTTTCTTATGGTGGGGTCATGAACCATAGTCCATAGAGTATTTTCCCAAAAGTCTTGGGGATCATCAAGGTGTTTTCTGGCAAAACTGAGACGGGCCTTTATGGGTTTTTTTGTTTTGTTTTGTTTTGCTCAGCAGTGGTTTTCATCTTGGAATTCTGCCATGCAGGCCATTTTTGCCCAGTCTCTTTCTTATGGTGGAGTCATGAACACTGACCTTGACTGAGGCAAGTGAGGCCTGTAGTTCTCTGGATGTTGTTGTGGGGTCTTTTGTGACCTCTTGGGTGAGTCGTCGCTGCACTCTTGGGGTAATTTTGGTGGCCGGCCTCTCCTGGGAAGGTTCACCACTGTTCCATGTTTTCACCATTTGTGGATAATGGCTCTCACTGTGGTTCACTGGAGTCCCAAAGCTTTAGAAATGACTTTAGAACCTTTTCCAGACTGATAGAGCTCAATTACTTTGTTTCTCATTTGTTCCTGTATTTCTTTGAATTGCAGCATGATGACTAGCATTTGAGGATCTTTTGGTCTACTTCACAGGTCCTATTTAAGTGAATTCTTGATTAAGAACAGGTGTGGCAGTAATCAGGTCTGGGTGTGGCTAGAGAAATTGAATTCAGCTTTCCAAAGATGTGATAAACCACAGTTAATTTATGTTTTAACGAGGGGGGATCACTTTTTCACACAGGGCCATGCAGGTTTGGATTTTTTTTAACCCTTAATAATAAACACTTTCATTTAAAATCTGCATTTTGTGTTTACTTGTGTTATCTTTGTTTAATATTTAAATTTGTTTGATGATCTGAAACATTTAAGTGTGACAAACATAAAAAAATGAGAAATCAGGAAGGGGGCAAACACTTTTTCACACCATTGTAAATGATAGAGTATTCTATGAAACAATAGACATTTTTAGATTGTCATCCAATATATATTGTCATATCGTACAGCTCTAGTTCCAGGTCAAAAGGCTCCTCTATGATCTCCAGAGCAAAGAGCCCAATGTCATCTCCTGAAGTTAAAACTCCCATGTTATTTTCTTTTGAGCTAAAGGTACCTAACTAACTAATTAACTAACCTGCACTTATATAGCGCTTTTCTAGTCACAAAGACCACTCAAAGCGCTTTCATTAATACTAACCCTCTGTTCTAAGGGCCTATAGGAAACAAATATCTAGGGACAATTTAGAACAGCCAATTAACCTAACATGCATGTTTTTGGCATGTGGGAGGAAACCGGAGAAATCCCGGAGTAAACCCACGCAACACGGGGAGAACATGCAAACTCCACACAGATCACTGTTGGTCGGGGGCTGGGATCGAACCCAGGATCCCCACAATCCCCCAGCCAAGGGTAAACTGTGCTGCCGCAGTGCTAACCACTGCGCCACCGTGCAGCCAATGTTTAAAGCTTATTTGTTATCTCTAGCACAAGGAAATCTCATGTTGTCATTCTCTTCTGAGGTTCCAATTCCTGTATTGTCATTACCTCCTGAGTTTAAAGTGCCCATTCCGTCACCTCGTGATTTTATAGTTCCTATGTTGCTATCTCCGCAGCATAAAGTTTCCATGTTTCCATTATCTCCTGAGTTCAAAGAGTCCATATCATCACCTCCTGAGGTTGCAGGTTCCATGCTGCCCCAGAAGTTAAAAGTTTCTTGTCATCATCTCCTGAGGTTACAGGTTCCATGTTTTCCTCCGAGGTTAAAGATTCCATGTTGTCATCCTCTGAATGTAGGGGTTCTACAGTGTGTCTTCTCCTGAATGCAAGATTTCCATGTTGCCTTCTCCTGAGGTTAAACTTTCAGAGGGTAAGGTTTTCATGCCATTACCTCCCAAATTTAAAGCCTCTGTGTTGTTCTTTGTGCGAAAGGTTCCTTTGTCATTTTCAGAGCAAAGGGCTCCTGTGTTATTTTCAGAGCAAAATGCTCCCACGATGTCGTTGTCTGTGCAAAGTGCTCCTGTGTTTTCTCCCATCTGGTGGCCCATGGACTTTAGTAGGCCACCAGATGCATCGTGTCCATCCGTCCGGTGGCTTTTGGACTTGGGTAGGCCCCCTGGTCCACTGGGTTCATCCATCTGGTGGCTTTTGGACTTTGGTAGGCCACCCGATGCACCATGCTTTTCCATCTGGTGGTCCATGGACTTGGGTAGAACACCAGACGCGCCATAGTCTGCCTGGTGGTGGTCTTGAGACTTTGGCCTACCACCTGATGAACATTCTTCTGTTGTTTATGTTATTGTTTTTGCCCCCACTGTACCTTTTCCCCTTCCTCCCGCCTGATTGGGGTGTTCTTTGTTTTGTTTTTGGGTATCTGGATTCCACCCTTATGGGGGGGGGGGGCACTGTTATGATGCGGACGTTATGTCCTCACCTTCTGTTATTTTTGGAAAGTTTGCAGAATTCTGCTAACACTAGTTTGTTGGGTTATCCTCAGTTCTTAGTTCAGTTATGTTTTTCCCTGATTTGGTTTATTTATGATTATTGTCTGCATGATTTACCCTCTGTGTTCTCCAGTGTCCTCTCTCTGCACAGCCCCGCCCGCCCTGTTTGTAGGTGCTTCTGTTACTTTCTAATTAGCCCCAGTTGTCTCATGTTAGTTTAATTATCCTGTGTCCTATATATTTGTCAGCCTGTGTTTGTGTTATTGTGGCATCATTGTTGATTACCCTCCTCATCTTCTGGTCATAGTCTTCATTGTCTGTGTTTAATCAGCATGTTTTGTGTTTGGCAGCCCCTGTGCTGCTTTTCGTTTGTTCATTTTTGTTTTGTGAATAAATCATTATTGCACCGAGTTCTGCCTGCACTCTTGGGTCCCACTTAAAAAACACAACTGCCTTCCAAAGCAGTTTTTGATAGTTAAAAACCTGGGCATTATTTTTGACTCTTGAGCTTAGTTTTATTAAACATGTTAATAATATTTTAAAAACAGGATTTTATCATCTAAAGAATATAGTCAGAGTCCACCCGTTTCTCTCTCGAGAAAACACAGAGACACTAATGCATGCTTTTATTTCCAGTGGTATTGCTTATTGCAATTCTCTCCTTTCTGGTCTTCCTAAAAAGACGGTCAGTAACTTACACCTATTACAGAATTCAGCAGCCCATGTGCTGACGAAGACCAGAAGGAGGGAGCATATTATGCCAGTTTTAGGATTGCTGCATTGGCTCCCTGTGAGTTTTAGAATCAATTTTAAAGTTCTTTTATTAGTTTATAAAACTCTTAATGGTCTTGGTCCTTCTTACTTATTTGATCTGCTTTTACCATAGTGACCCTCACGAACCCTGAGGTTCTCTAGTACTGGCCTTTTATTGATACCTAAAGTTAGGACAAAAACCCACAGTGAGGCATCGTTCGTGTTTTCAGCCCATGTCTGTGGAACGGCCTGCCAGAGGACCTCAGGGCTGCAGACAGCATTAATATTTTTAAAAGGAGGCTCAAGACCCACCTTTTTAGTTTAGCTTTTAACTAGTTTTATTATTCATGTTTACATACTTATTTAGCTATTCTACTTATTTATATATCTTTATATTTTTAGATTATCTTAATTCAGTTTTGCATTACATTTTATATATGGGTATAATTATTACCATTTTATTTTCTTTCTATTTATTTTTATTCATGCTCTTAATCTGCTTCTTATTGTTTTCTATTGTATTTTATTTTATCTTATGTTATTTTTAGCTCTAGTGTTTCCTCACTGGGGGGCTGTCAGCACTGAAGGCTGTAACTGGCTCTGGCAGTGGGGATGCTGCTGTGGTGGTGGCCCTAGCTTAGTGGGATGGGGGAGTTCAGTCACAGCCTGTTGGTTGTGGTATGGACTCCTCTGTCTGCCTGGGTGGCCCCTGCGGCGGTGTCTCTGCAGCTGTGGGCTGAGACCGGCTCCTGGTGCTGACGGTCCCCCTATAATGGCATTTTCTCACTCTGGTCCTCAGTGCTCAGCCATGTTTTAACTATGTCTATTGTTACTTGTGGGTCGGGGTGGGAGGAAGTGGGGTCTGGGGTGAGTTGAGGGGTCAGGTGGATGGACGTCTTGGATGAGAGTATGGCTGGGGTGGGAGGGCTTGGGGAGGGTTTTCTTGTCTTTTTATTGTTTGTTTTGTTTTTGTTCTATCTGGAATTGTTTTTAATGAACCAAGTGGAATGTCTGTTAGGTGACTGTTAGTTCTGAAGCTGGGGCTCCCGGTTCATGTTTGCAGACAGACAGCTTGGCTGCCCAGTAATAGAGCAGCGGTCGGGTATCAAGACTGGGCTTATTGTGTTTATGACATTATGTAGCAAACATGGAAGAGTTAAAATGGTTCCTCACAGAAACAAATTATATAAACTAAAGGGGGGGGGGTGTTTTTAAGAGAAATGACTGTTTTGATATTTTTCAATAATAGATGCATTTCAGAAGATTAAAACCACAAAAACACAAATTTTCAGTCAATAACCCCTTTAAAGTCCAGTGAGGCAGGGGTTGGAACTAGTCACATGAGCTTCATCAGCTTTCCCAGTTGGGAGTGATAACACTGTGTAAATTAACCTTTACATTTTTGTTTGAGGTTAGGGTTTTGTTATCTTAAAAGCTGACACCCCTGGGAACTCCTGAAAACTGAGATCATGTTGATTTGAGCCAACAGTTCAGTGGGGCCAACACACATGAAGTTCAGCTTACTCGACTGGATCACATGGGACTTGACAAGTATTCCTGCAGTGTTTAAACAAGCAGGGTTATTGAGTCTATATTTGCAGCCATATGTAGGTGTGTTTCTTTGCACTCAGCATAAAGTCACAGTATCATGTGCACACACAGGAGATGACACAGTGGCCTCGAAGAGGTTCACCTGCTGGCTGCTGGCCAGCGCTCCTCTCTGTCACCAAACTCTGCATCCTCTAGCCTTGGCTTCCACCCAGCTCTTTCACACCGATGTCGCTGTAGTAGTAGAGGAAGGCCATCGCTGCCTGTTTGATATGAGTTTGTCTGTCTTTTCTCATTGAGAAAATAACAAATGTCAACAAAATGTTACCACCTCACAGTGCATCAACAAGGAAGAAGATAAAATTGTTTATATTAAGTTTCCTCAGTCAGGACAGCTGCTTTCATAGGGGGAAAATATCACAAAATCACAAGGATAGTTCTTGCTATCAGTGTTCAAAAACAGGTACTGAATCAAGAGGTCGAAGTGCAGCATGGGAAAATGGAAATGTTTGAGCATGATTTAAAAAATAGACCTTCTAAAGCAGCAGTAGCAAAAAGATGCCAGTTTCCTGGGCTGCCACTTGAAACTGGTTCCACAGGTTTAGCTAGTCCTTAGATTTGTTAAAATTACTCACTTCATTTAATTTAACTTAACCAGGTTATAAAACTTAAGATCAAGGATCTCTTTTACTGGAGTGTTCTGTCACCCTGTCTATATGATTTAGTAGATGATTTGCTATTTTTTAACAAGGGAGATGGTACAACAAGAGCAGGTGTGTCCCTAATTTGGGATGATCAAATGTAAATTAAGTACAAATTTTTCCAAGAATAAAGCACAATTATGTAAAAAATGCTAATTTAAAGTAACCAAAGTAATGACCGAAAGAACGAGATCGCGGATACAAGCGGCTGAAATGAGCTTTCTCCGTAGGATTGCTGGACTCACCCTCAGAGATAGGGTGAGGAGCTCAGTCATCCGGGAGAGGCTCAGAGTAGAACCACTGCTCCTCTACATTGAGTTTTCTTGTACCACCTTTCCGGAGGTCCGGGTCGTGGAGGCAGCAGTTCAAGCAGAGAAGCCCAGACTTCCCTTTCCCTAGCCACCTGCTCCAGCTCTTCAGAGAGGATACCAAGGTGTTCCCAGACTAACTGGGAGGCACAGTCTGTCCAGCGAGTCCTGGGTTTGCCCCGGGTCTCCTCCCAGTGGGACGTGCCCGAAACACTTCAAGTGGGAGGCGTCCAGGAGTCATCCTGATCAGATGCCCAAATCACCTCAACTGGCTCCTTTCATTGTGGAGGAGCAACAGTTCTACTCTGAGCCTCTCCTGGATGACTGAGTTCCTCACCCTATCTCTAAGGGTGAGTCCAGCAATCCTACAAAGAAAGCTCATTTCAGCTGCTTGTATCTCATTCTTTCGGTCATTACCCAAAGCTCGTGACCATAAGTGAGGATAGGAACGTAGCTTGACCGGTAAATCGACAGCTTTGCCTTAGAGCTTAGCTCCCTCTTCACCACAACGGACCGGTACAACGTCTGCATCACTGCAGATGCTGCCCCGATCCGTCTGTCAATCTCTCGTTTCATTCTCCCCTCACTCGTGAATAAGACCCCAAGATACTTAAACTTCTCCACTTGGGGCAGGAGCTTGTCCCCAGCCTGGAGAGGACAATCCACCTTTTTCCGGCTGAGGACCATGGACTTGGACTTGGAGGTGCTTATTCTCATCCCAGCCACGTCACACTCGGCAGCAAATGGTCCCAGTAAGACCCGTAGGTCATTGCTGTATGAAGCCAACAGGACAACATCATCTGCAAACAACTGAGATGAGATCCTGTGGTCACAAAGCATGACATCCTCCGTTCCCTGGCTGCGCCTAGAAACCCTGTCCATAAAAATTGTGAACAGGATTGATGACAAAGGGCAGCCCTGGTGGAGTCCAACTCTCACTGGGAATGAGCCCAACCGAGTGTTGGCAATACGAACCAAACTCTCACAACGATCGTATAGAGACCGGATAGCTTGTAACAACAAGCCCAATACCCCATACTCCCGAAGCATCCACCACAAAAAACCACGAGGGATGTGGTCAAATGCCTTCTCCAAGTCCACAAAACACATGTAAACTGGTTGAGTAAACTCCCACGAAGCCTTGAGGATTCTCGAGAGGGTAAAGAGTTGATCCAATGTGCCACAGCCAGGACGAAAACCACATTGCTCCTCCTGAATTTGAGGTTCGACCAACAGCTAGACTCTCCTCTCCACTCCCTTGGTATAGACCTTCCCAGGGAGGCTGAGAAGTGTGATCCCTCTAAAGTTGAAGCACATCCTCCAGTCCCCTTTCTTCAAGAGAGGAACCACCACCCTGGTTTGCCATGCCAAAGGCACCGTCCCCCGACCACCACACAATGTTGCAGAGGAGTGTCAACCATGACAGCCCTACAACATCCAGGGCCTTGAGGTACTCAGGGTGAATCTTGTCCACCCCTGGGGCCCAGCCACCAAGGAGCTTTTTAACCACCTTAGCAACCTCAGCCCCTGTGATGGACAGTTTGTCCCCCTCGTCCACAAGCCCTGCTTCCTCTATAGAAGGCATGCCAGTGGGATTGAGGAGATCCTCAAAGTATTCCTTCCACCGCCCGACAATATCCCCAGCCAAAGTCAGCAGCGCCCCATCCGCACCATACAGAGTGTGGACAGGGAGCTGCTTCCTCCTCCTGAGCCACCGGACAGTTTGCCAGAATCTCTTCAAGGCCGACCAAAAGTCTTGTTCCATGGCCTCACTGAACTCCTCCCACACCCGAGTTTTTGCTTCAGCAACCACCTGAGCTGTACTCTGTTTGGCCTGCCAGTACACCTCAGCTGCTTTGGGAGTCCAACAAGCCAACCAAGCTTGATAGGACTTCTTCAGCTTAATGGCCCCCCTCACCACTGGTGTAAACCACTTGGTTTGGGCGTTGCCACCATGAGATGCACCGATGACCTTGCGGCCACAGCTCTGGGCAGCCGCTTCAACAGTGGAGGTGGAGAACATGGCCCATTCGGACTCCATGTCTCCAGACTCCCTCGGAATATGGTCGAAGTTCTTCCGGAGATGGGAGATGAAGACCTCCCGGACAGAGGCCTCAACCAGATGTTTCCAGCACACCTTCACTACACATTTGGGTCTACCAGGTCTGAATGGCATCCTCCCCTGCCATCAGATCCAACTCACCACCAGGTGGTGATCAGTTGACAGCTCTGCATCTCTCTTTACCCAAGTGTCCAAGACAGAAGGTCGCAGGTCTGATGACACAATAACAAAATCAATCATCGACCTGCAACCTAGGGTGTCCTGGTGCCAGGTGCACATATGGACACCCTTATGCTTGAACATGGTGTTCGTTACGGACAAACTTTGGTTAGCACAGAAGTCCAATAACTGAAAACCACTCGAGTTCAAATCAGGCAGGCTGTTCCTCCCAACCACCCCCCTCCAGGTTTCACTGTCGTTGCCCACGTGCGCATTGAAGTCCCCCAATAGGACAATGGAGTCTCCAAGAGGAGCACCCTCCAGCACCCCAGTCAGTGACTCCAAAAAGGGTGGGTACTCTGAACCATCATTTGGTGTATAGGCACAAATGATGGTCAGGACCTGTTTCCCAACCCAAAGGCGCAGGAAAACAACCCTTTCATCCACTGGGGAAAACTCCAATATAGAGGCAGCAAGGTGGGGGGATACAAGAATACCCACCCCTGCTTGTCGCCTCTCACCCGGGGCAACTCCAGAGCAGGCCAAGCTCCAGCCCCTCTCCAGGAGACTGGTTCCAGAACCAGAGCTGTGTGTTGAGGTGAGGCCGACTATATCTATCCGGTATCTCTCAACCTCATGCACCAGCTCAGGCTCCTTCCCCACCAGAGAGGTGACATTCCATGTCCCAAAAACCAGTTTAGGAAGCCTGGGATCAGACCGTCAAGGTCTCTGCCTTCAACCGCCATCTGATCCACATAGCACCGGACCCCCATGGTCCCTCCTGCAGGTGGTGAGCCCACTGGAGGGTGGACCCATGTAACTCCTTCGGGCTGAGCCCAGCCGGGTCCCACAGGCAGAAACCTGGCCACCAGGCGCTAGCCATTGAGCCCCTTCCCCAGGCCTGGCTCCAGGGTGGGACCCCGGTAACCCCATACTGGGCGGGGTACACTGAATTCATCATGAGAGTGTGTTGAATCATTCTTAGTCGGGCCCTTCACCCAGAACCAGTTTATCTTGGGTGACCCTACCAGAGGCAAATTGCCCCAGACAACATAGCTCCTGGGATCACTAGGGCACACAAACCCCCCACCACGATAAGGTGATGATTCATGAGGGGATTTTTAAATTTCATTTGTTTATATATAGCCTAATAATAATAATAAAAATAATCATTTATTTCATTTATAACACACTTTACATCTCAGGGCAAAATCTCTACACAAATAGGATTAACAACAAGAATAAAAGCAAACATTAAGTACATACGATGACACACCAGGACATCCCTGGTGAGAATTGCTCTCAAATATTTTACCTGGTAAAATAAAAGTCAAATAAATAAAATGAAAACACTTTCCTAAACAATGAATTTGTATCCATAAAATAGTACAACCCTTCCTATCTGGAGTGGATAAAAGGAGCACAGATCCATATAAGTCCCCCGTAGGGATGTAATGGTTTATGTATTCATATTCGGATTTTCGGTACAGCACCTTCGGTTCGGTACAGAGGCATACCGAAGTTCCACACGGACCATGTTGAGTGAAAGACATGAATTGTAACTGCCTCGCACCGGACATGTAAACAAACAGTTCAGCCCAGGGAACGTCTGTACAGAGAAGCCAGAGCTTGAAGACAGACCAAGGCAAGTGAATAAGACGAAAACAGCATCAGATATGCTTTTGGCATTATGTTTTCCTTGTTAACTCATTTGAAACAGCACCACGTGAACGTGCAGCACAAATAAAAAAGACTAACGCGGTACAAGCGCAGCTTCCAGCAGCATTTAGACAGCCTTTCCAGGGCTTTTCAGATCGAGCCAAAGCAATAACAAATGCCACTGGTGTTTTTATAGCAGCAGGTCTAAGGCCATATTCATTTGTTGAGAACACCGAGTTTAAACACATGCTGAAGGTAACTGGCCCCAGTATGAAGTTTCTTGTTGTGCCCACTTCAGCCAGAAAATAATACCATAAAGGGATAAGGACCTGTACTTATATAGCGCTTTTCTAGTCTCAAAGACTACTCAGAGTGCTTCAGTAGCACTGACTCTCTAAGGGCCTATAGAAGACAGATATCTAGGGACAATTTAGAATCATCAATTAACCTAGCATGCATGTCTTTGGACCATCCTTTTCAGAAAAAGCTAAATCTGTTAATGCTGCACTTTAGGCCTGTGTTTTTCAAGGGTGCTCTGGAATGTTCAGGTTTCTGTGGGAAATTATCAAATTTCACTAGTTAATTGTCCAAAAAATTGGAAATGGGCAGCACGGTGGCGGAGTGGTTAGCACTGCAGCAGCACAGCAACTCACCCTTAGCCGGGGGATCCTGGGTTCGATCCCAGCCCCCGACCAACAGTGATCTGTGTGGAGTTTGCATGTTCTCCCCGTGTCTGCGTGGGTTTACTCCGGGATTTCTCCAGTTTCCTCCCGCACGCCAAAAACATGCAAGTTAGGTTAATTGGCATCAAAAACTGGGGATTCTAAATTGTCCTTAGGTATGACTGTGAGAGTGAATGGTTATCTGTCTCTCTGTGTTGGCCCTGCAATGGACTGGCGATCTGTCCAGGGTGTACCCTACCTCTCGCCCAAAGATGCTGGGATAGGCTCCAGCCCCCCCACGACCCGAAACGGATTAAGCGGAAGAAGATGAATGAATGAATTTGCTGTTGTTGTGCATGGGTGCCTTCAGAACCTATACACAACAATGACAAATTAGTGAAATTTGACAATTTCCCACAGAAACCTGAACATACCAGACTACCCTGGTTAAAAACACTGATTCAGGCAATAAGGAACTTTAATTTCCAAAAAATACAAGAATAATTCAGACTATTCAAACTTCTATTGTTGCACTTGTCTGCATCGTTCATTTGCTAAGAAGAGAATTTATTTGTTTTATTGCATTGGCTGCACGGTGGCGCAGTGGTTTAGCACTGTGGCAGCACAGTTTACCCTCGGCCGGGGGATCGCGGGGATCATGAGATCGTGGGTTCGATTCCAGCCCCCGACCAACAGTGAGCTGTGTGGAGTTTGCATGTTCTCCCCGTGTTGCGCGGGTTTACTCCGGGATTTCTCCGGTTTCCTCCCGCATACCAAAAACATGCAGGTTTAGGGCGCTCGCGCACGCAGCGACCAGCAGCCGGTGGCTTGTCACCAGACTGCAAACCAAGTCTACCTACGGGTACAAATAAGTAACAAAAAAAATATATATATATTTTGTTTATTTGAGAATTGACTGCTGGCAGTTTGCAGTTTATTTTTTTGTCAAAGCTGTTCCCGCATATACAAAAGATAAGCAGTTTTATGTTTTGGATTTGGTTTCCTAACTGTACCGAAAATGAATCGAACCGTGGCCTTAAAACCAAGGTAAGTACCAAACTGTGATGTTAGCATTCCGTTACACCCCTAGTCCCCCAATATTGCAACATTGCAGTATCTCAGTGACAGCAGTCTCTGATGTGGCTGTCCAAGGAATAAGTGAAATCGTGTGAGTTTAATTTTATTATGTTCCAGAGTTCAGAAAAGATAAAAAGTCATGGACTGGGAGACCTGTAGATTTTGTTAAAACAAAGTTATTCACATAATAAAAACTCAGAGTCTCCATCAGACCATCTTGATGGTTCTTGTGTTAATTAAATAAATACATTGGTCAATAATCAATTTATTCATGATGTTGTGTTCACTGTGGTTGTCATGTTTATTGCTTGGTATTATGTGCCATCTAGTGGCCATTTTAGTTAACTTATTTAAGACAGTAGAAGAAGAACTCAGACAGGAAGTTGTTGGAAAAAACGGTCCCACTACAATACACGGCAGCTCCACTTTCCTGGTCTTCTTCATTCGTTTGTGTTTGTTAAAGCATCGTCTGTAAGTATTTTATAGTGGAAATAACTAGTCACCATATACATTGTCTTCGGTTTGGTAGTCTAGCGTTTTGGTGCACTATTTCACATTGAAAACCGTATGTTAATGTTTATACTGGTGCTAAGCTAACGGCTGTTATTCCGTGCTTTACATATGTAAATAAGATAGTCATTGCTTGCGATTGTTATTTTAGCCCAAATTGATATGTGTATGTCTTGTTTTTCTGTATTGTTATTAATTAAAGATTCAGTAAACTACACTGAGTGTCTTCTGGAGTTTGAGAAGTTTCTGGATCTGTGTTTAGCTGTTTGGATAGCTAGGTCAGCTTCTAGCAAGGCCATTTGATGTTGGCCTGTTCAACTGCACTGTATGGGAATATGATATACCTGGGTGACAGCTGGATAATGCCATCCCGCACAGCTGGCATAGCTCGGCTCAAGGTCGACTGGGAAATTCCCGATCGGTCTGCCAGCTCCCTCTGGAATGCCCCTGTTGCCAGGAACCCCAGTGTTGTCAGCACCTGCACTGGGACGGGCAGCGCACAGCTTCTCATCGCGTTGCACTCCAAGACTGGCCGTAGCTCTGAGCACAGTTCCACAAGGACTACCTGTAGAAACCTAAACCGGCTGACAAGTCAGTCATCATCCTGAAACAGAAAAACTTTTTTGTCTCTAAATACCCTTTCTCTTCTCACTGGGTGATTTGCAATATCCTCTAATAATGCTAACGCCATTGCTGTTAGAGGCATTTTCAGCACTTCTTTGCGCTTGCTTTTATATTCACTCATCTAATTGTGCACACTAGGATGTTTGTTCATCATGTGTCTCTGGTGTGTACAATAATTTTCACGTCATTATCAGTCTCCCAACATCACCTCTAAGTGTCACCAATGGTTCAATAACAGTAGAAACGTACATACACCAGCCATGAAGTTGCCGTGGGGCTGCACATATTTCCACGGTCATTTCATTCTTGATGCATCTGAAATTTTCCATGGAAAAGGACGTACACCATGTTTTTTTGTGTAAGTACCCTTTGTACATGAGGCCCCTGGTCCACAAATATTTCTCACCAGGTGGGGAAGGCACGACAAAGATTGTACTTCCTCAGGAAGCTACGTCAAGCCCCTCTACCACAACCCCTGCTGATTAACTTCTATCGCTCCACTATTGAGAGCCTCCTGACCTACTGCTGTTTAGTGTAGTTTGACTGCTGTACTGCAGAGGACAGAAAAGACCTGCAGTGGGTGTTAAGAGTAGCAGAGTAGGTGATCAGGACAGCACTACCCCTCATCAGTAACATTTACACTGGCATTTATTTAGCGAATGCAAAGTCCTTAAGCCAAGCAGTTGCCTCCTGGTTTGCTGTATGGAGGGTGTGTAATCCTCCTTCCAGTCTTTGGAGCGGGCAAGCCTCTATGATGTGTTCCATTGTTTGCTCCTCTCCACATGCGCACAGTGGGCTAGGGCTACTGCCCCATCTGTGAAGGCTGGCCAAGCAGGGGCCATGTCCAGTCCTGAAGTGATTGAGTGTAGACCACTGTCTCCTTGGGAGGTTGGTGCCCGGGACCTGTTGGTTGGGGTTTATCACCAGCTGTTTGTTTGGGACCTCCTTGGTCTCCCATTCCTCTTGCCAAGCTGTCTGGATGGTAAAGTCAGCTGGGGGAGGGTTTTTCCAAATCGGCCGTCTGGATGAAAGTCGGGCAGTGGGTGGGGTGTAGATATCTGCATGGATTGGTAAGTGAGGAGAATCTTTAACTTTTTGGAGCATCCTTTGAGTTAATGCTGCTCGCCGGATGTGTGGAGGGGCTATGTTTGACAGTACAGAGAGCCAGGGGAGTGGTGTTGAGCGGATTGTTCCAGTTATAGTTCTCATGGTTGAGTTGAGCTGGGTGTCTACATGGTGTGTGTAAGATGACCTGGACCAGACAGGGGCACAATATTCTGCTACAGAGTATGAAAGGGCCAGCGCTGAGGTGCGCAGGGTGGAGACTGCCGCCCCCCATTTTGCACCAGCGAGCTTGCAGAGCAGGTTGTTTCGTACCTTCACCTTAGCAGCCGTCCCCTTTAGATGTTCCTTGAAGGATAAGGTCCTATCAAGGGTCACTCCAAGATAAGTTGGATTTGGGGCATGCTTAAGGTTGAGTCCGCTCAGGTGGATGTTTAGTTCTCTGGCAGCTTTTGCATTGTGGAGATAGAATACACTGGAGACGGTTTTTGCTGGGCTTGGTTTTAGGCGCCAGATTTTGCAGAACTGGTCCAGTTTGGCAAGATCTTCCGTGAGCACCCGTTCCAGTGGTTCAAAGTCTGGTGCTTGGAATGCCAAACAGATGTCGTCTGCATAGATGAATTTGCGGGATTTTGTAGTAGGCAGGTTGTTTATGTAGAGGTTGAACAGAGTTGGAGCTAGAACTGAGCCTTGTGGGAGTCCGTTTTTCTGCATTCTCCATGCACTTGTGTTCTGACTGAGGTGGACTCTGAACCTTCGGTTGGTCAGCAGGGTTTTTATAATTGCTGTTGCCCAAGCAGGGATCGCCTTTATAAGTTTCAGGAGGAGGCCTTTGTGCCAGACCGTATCATAGGCGGCTGTAAGATCGAGAAACACAGCCCCTGTCTTCAGTCTGCTCTCGAAGCCATTTTCGATGAAGGTGGTTAGGGCCAGTACTTGTTCTCCTGTACTGCGGTCCTTGCGGAAACCTGCTTGATCCACACTTAGAATATCCTCTATTTCTGGGGAAATGCGTTGCAGTATTAGGCGCTCCATGATTTTGTAAGGAACGCTGAGTAGGGAGATTGGGCGGTAGCTTGCTGGTAGTTTGTGGTCTTTGCCAGGTTTTGGGATGGCAATGACCTTTGCTGTCCGCCATTTCTTTGGGATCGAGTTTGTTTGTGTGATCCTTGTGTAGAATTGTGTCAACCAGGTTAGGGCTCGGGGGCCAAGATTTTTCATGAATTCTGGGAAGATGTTATCGTATCCTGCTGCCTTTCCACATTTCAGGCCCTGTAGGACTTTCTCCAGTTCAGCAGCCTTGAAGGGTTCAGGGTTCGTTTCCTCTACAGGCATTTTTTGGTGTTTTTTTAGCTCAGTTGTAACTGCTCTTCTGGTGTCTTTGTCTTGGGGTGCTTTGGCGATAGTCAGTAGGTGGGATGCAACTTGGTTGGGTGTGACGGATGCTCGGCTTTGGCTAGGGGGCTTCTGTGCAGCTCCTAGGCGATGGATGAGGCTCCAACATTTCCTGCTAGAGTGTGTAAAGCTCCGGTCAGCAACTGTCTCCTCCCATTTCTTTCGCCGGGCTGTATTTAGCGATTCAATGAGATGGTCTGCTATCTCTGGGTCCCCTGATGTTTGATAGGATTGTAGGAGGGCAGCACTTTCTCCGTCCAAACATGGGACATAGAGGGGTCGGTAGCCTCGTGGGATTGCAGTATGGGCAGCCTTGAAGATTGCGCTGCAGAAGCGGTTGTATACTTCATCTACAGTGATGGTGTGGAGTGGGATGGTAACAACGCTCCGGTCCAGAGTTTCACTGAATTTCTTCCAGTTGGCTTTGCGGAAGTTCCAGCGCATCTTCCTTGGGCTGTATATGACTGGAAGTTGTAGGCCAATGTGTACAAGCAGGGGCCGGTGTTGGCTGTGTGGAAAATCATCAAGAATGAGGATCTGTGTAGGATATGGCTCCCCATTCAAAGAGCTGGCCCAACACAGGTCAGGAGAATAGTCCTTCTTCCACCTAGCAGAGTGGAAGGTTCCTCTTTGTTTGGGGTCGTATATCAAAGCGAGGTCATTTCTGGATGCCCAGTCTGAAAGTGCCTCCCCATCACTGTCCACTGCTGGGTACCCCCAGTCAGGGTGATGGCTGTTAAAGTCCCCCACATAGATGGCAGGGTGGGGTAGGGTGGGTAAGACCTGCAGATCCCAGTTGGCATTAGGGGGCTTGTACACATTGACAATATGGAAGCCACCAATGATTATGGTGTCTGAGAAATGTGTTGTTATCAGGTGATTTGCTTCAACTATGTCAGAACGCACATAGGTGGCACGTCCATGTTTAGCATGTAGAACATAGCACAGGAGGTCAAAGCCTTTGATGGTGAAGCGGCCAGCTTCCTCTGTGCCAATATGAGTCTCTTGGAGGCAGATTACATCAATCGAATGTTGGAAGGCGAGGACTTCGATAAGGCTTCGCTTGGCTGCAGATAGGCCTTCAACGTTTAGTTGTAATATGCGAAGGGCAGATCCTACCACAAAGTGCTCTTGGGGCTGTTTGGTTTCGGCTTTAGGAATGTGACTAGGATTCTTCTTTGACTTGGCACAGAGGCGTCGTCTCTTCGAATTTAGTCTGCTGGTAGGATCATTAGCTTCCCCAGGCGAGCCCGGGTACTGACGGAGGGCGCGACGAGAACGCTGATCCATTGCCCCACACTGGCAGACTCCAGAGGAAAGCCAGTAGTGTAATCAGCAACACCTCACATCCTGGACACTCCCTTTTCTCCCCCTCCCCTCCAGTAAAAGATACAGGACGCTCAGGACAAAGACAAAAGGACTCAAGAAGCTGTTAAATGTATCCACCCCCCACCCCAGCCCGCCTACTAACTTAACAACCATCCACCCTCAGTCTAATGGCAGGCAATGCAATATTCATTGACTCATGCTGTGGTATATGGAACTGTGGCACTTTATTGTGAAGCGCAGTATGGTGATGTGGACTTCCTGCCATATCATGCACTGCCCTATATAGTGGGGCGGGCCGCCATGTTACGGCCTCTTACACCAGTGCCCATGCCAGGTGCCTGCCGTGTTACCACTGTGTTCCAACTTTCAATAAAGCTGTGTTCGACACTACCTCATCTTGCCTCATTCATCACCAGGTATTTCCATACACAACATTTGGCGACTGAGGATTAACTCATGGAGGTGTGTATAATATCACTTTGTCCCTTCCTTGAGCTCCCAGGTGAATCACCGGTGCAGCATGGTACGTCAGACTCATTTGAGGATGTCGTGGAGCTGCTAACCAACCATTTCCACACCCCGGATAGCGTGACTGTCCTGAGGATTCGTTTTTGGCAGCGACATCAGGTGAGTCTATCCATCAGTTTGTCGCTGACTTGAGGCAGCTAGCTAGCGAGTGCTGCTTTGGGCTGTTGGGAGATGAAATGGTGCATGACCAACTAGTGGAGCACACGTGCAGCACCGCAATGCAGGCTAAGGCTACTTACGGCACCCAATGACTTAACATTAGTCAGAGCTGTTGAACTAGCTCTCCAGTTGGAGGCTGCAGACAAGCTAGCTTCTGAGCTAACTTGGCGCCAGTCACAGAGGCCACTGGAGCCGCCTGCCATGGCAAATGTTGCGGACTCGTAAAAGCGAGGATAGCTTGGATGATGACGTTAAGGAAACCAATGCTGCCAGCTGAAGGTCTGCCCCAGGAAAACCCCTGTGCAAGGGTTTGGGTTGTGGGTCTGCAACACACCAAAATAAGGCGATGGACTGCTCGGCAAGAGGAAAACATTGTAGCAGATATGGACGCTTGAACCATTATGCTAGAGCGTGCCGTGTATCTGAACCGGAGAGCCCACGGAAGAAATCATTCCGCCCGCCCCCAACAACCATTCATACGGTGTTCCCCAGCACAGATACACGTATTTTGCAGTGGAGTTGCCACTGCTGCCGACGGTGGAATGGTCATTGCTGACCTGGGCCATGGTGAGGAAGTTCTTCCCCCACTACAGGATTAAAGGTAGCCCGGCGCTGTTGTATGGTTATGGAGGTGGCAGGCTGTGCACGATTGGGACTTTGGAGTTAATGTTTCATTACAAGTCTGCGAGGATGGTTGACTTCACATTCCACGTGACAGCGCGAGGCGATAACATCATGGGTTGTGATTTGTTTTACAGACTGGGTTTCGCCATTAAAGACGGTGCCGGGAATGAATGGTCGGGTTGCGGCCGCTGGGACCCCCTGGCTCCGGCAGTCGAAGAGGACGTTATGTGGGATGAGGGACTAATGGACATGATGACAGTCAAGCAGGACCAGTTTCACTCAGGTTCGGTGCAGGAAAGTCTCACTGCCAGCGCTCGGGACATGGTGGGGGGGTACTGAGCATGGCGGCGGGGCGCCTGCGTTGGTGACACCGTGCTAGCCTCAGATGCCTCCAGAGCTTGGCCGCAGGGGGATGGAGGGTCTGCAGCTACGACGGTGACCGCTACAAGAGTTTTAGAAGAGGACAGGGCCAGACTGATGAGCCGGGCCCCACTGAAGGCTTTGGACTTGGATTGGGTTCGGGGTGATGAATGTTCACAGCAAAGATGGGCCAAACGACAACCAGTGAAACATCAAGGATGTGTGTGCACAGTGGTGAAGTTGGGCGCAGCATACTTCCAGTTGTCTGACGGCTCATCGAGGCATGCCTATCAGCTTTGGCGTGTCCAGGAGAACGCTCTGGGTGATGAGGCTGGACGGGAGTCGGTGTTGGTGGTGAAGGAATCGGGCTTTGCTGTCCAGAAGATTAGCCATTGTCCCGGGGGCTTGCTGTTTTCAGGGGCGCGCTTGCTGATGGGCTGCCCTGCCCCCCCCCCCCATGCCGGTTCTACCTCTCCCACCCAAGTGGCTGTGCTGTAAAGTTGTGTTTATAGTTATGTGTGTGCATGTTATGTTATGGGGTTGTATACATTTGGTGGCAGAATAATCCACCATGCCATGTGAGCTGTGTGGCAGTCCACTCACCAGTCCTATTTTAGGTTGTTTTGTGTGAGTGTGTTAGACCAGTTTAGTACATTGGTTTTTGTTATTTTAGAGCATGATTCAGGTCCCAAATTGGGGTGGGTTTCAACTGAGTGTGTGGTTTTCGACTTTTCTAAGGGGGGAGAAAATGTGGTACAGTATATTGAATTGTGGCACTTTATTGTGAAATGCAGTGTGGTGACGTGGACTTCCTGCCAGATCACTGCACTGCCCTATATAGTGGGGCGGCACCACTGACTTGATTATCATTGCTCTATATCTTTGTATAAGGAGTTCTTATAAGGAGTCCTGAACAACTCCTTACGTGTGAAAAAATTATTCAGCAGAAATCTCTGTCTGTGTGTATAATTCTGCACCTTAAGAATCTACTGCTAAACAGAACAGAGTTGCTGAACCAATTTTCGTTGTTCATGTAACAATGACAATAAAGGTCTATTGTATTCTATTCTTAGAGCAAACATTGCATCTGTAGTACTGTTTCTTGCCATAAAACCATACTGCTGCTCACTGATTGTTACCTCTCTTCTTATCGTGGCTTCAACAATTCTTTTCCATATCTTCATAGTGTGACTGATCCAACTCTATGCCTCTGTAGTTACTACAGCTCTGAGCATCACCTTTGTTCTTGAAAATTGGTACCAGAACACTTCTCCATTCCTGAGGGATCCTATCATTCTCCAAGATTGCATCAAAACAATCTGGTTCAAAAGTCCACTGACATCTCCCCTAAACATCTCCATACCTCCACAGGTATGCCATCTGGACCAACCGCCTTTCCATTTTTCATCCTCTTCAAAGCTGCCCTCACTTCCACCTTGCTAATCCTCCGGATTTCCTTGTTCACCATCTTTCCTTCATCCATCCTCCTTTCTCTTATTTTCTCCCTTCATCAGCTTCTCAAAGTCCTTCCACCTTCTCAACACACTGGAACAATTTGAACATGATATTTTACACAGTGCAAGGGCTATTGCAGTGTACACTTAATAAGAACTGCTGGAACACAAGTGTGTTTTGCAAATTTCTCTTTGTGTTTTGCCTCTTTATTCACGCTCACACCTGGCTTAGTAAGTCCTTGGATGTGAGACTAACCGGGAACACCAGGTGCTCTGAGCTTTACCCTTTGATAAGCAGGATGTACTCTGTCTGTCCCCTAGACACCATGATAGGCACCGGCAACCTTATGTTATAAAAGCTGGCTGCAGATGTCTGCAAGAAGACATCTTTTTTTAACGACCTGAAAAAGACCAACCAAATCCAGACATTTTTTTGACGGTTGGCAAAATCGTTTTTTCAACATTTGAACATTCTTTGAAAAAAACAAAACAAACAAACTTTGTTACCCCCTTCAAGATGCACTTTTACCACCTGTTAGGCATTAATTCAAGATTATCTGGCTATCATGCCTTTTATGCCACTGCTCACTCCAGCGCGCTGCCACAGCGCTGAGTGAGCCTCATGATGGAGAATGAATAAAGCACCCTTTTAACCTTCAGTTTGCCGTGTCCGCCTGCACTTATTTGATCCTTGCCTCCACACTGGTGACCTTTATCCGTATCCTCCACACTGGTGACCCCGAAGAAAAGAACACCCTGACGACGAACGAACGCAGCCCCCGACGGTGACTCCGACGACGAACGAACGCAGCGGCCTGACGCGAATGGACTGCCCTCCCTTCTGCCACACGGGAGACCTCGACGCAGAACCAACACCAGGCGAACTCCCCGGAGATCATCCACGACCGGGAAAGCTGCAGAAAGCGTCATGGTGCGACCCTCGCCTGAGATCTGGGACCTCCATGCTGGGACCTGCCGAGGGACAAAGAACGTCTGCTCCCTCTCACCGCGCTGTGGATTACAGAGACAGAGGATCGCTCACATCCTCCACATCCACACAAGCGCGCACGCACCTCATCATCTCTCCACGACGGCGACCTCCAAGGCCGGACGGAGAATGCAGCGCGTGGACCAGAACGCACTATGACCCGGCACGAGCGAACAACAGCAACAGCCCGAACAGGGAAGACCATCGGTGCCGACGATGCTGATTTCCAGCAAGCTCCCTGACACTGACTCACCTCTCGACAGCGGATCACCCACGCACCGAACCCCCGCATGCACACCGGGGAGTTACGAGGACAGCACGCCACGCACCAGGGACCATCCGGCTCCACAGACTGCCATTGTCCTCCGCCACTGCACATGCCCGAGAAACACGGCCTACCACCATCCTCGGAACCTTCAGGGCTGCTCACGCACCTGAAGCAGACACGCAGCCCGCACACAGGACTTTGTATGGGTCTCAGCCACGGCGCACATGGGAATTCAGCCGTCTGCTGTCCCCGAGGGCTTTAGGGCTGTGCCCGCACCTAAAGCCAACATGCCAAGTCTCTCACACAGCTCCAGCTTTTGTTTTTTCTTCATGGCCGCTACGCATCCTCGCAGGACTGAGCCGCGAGAGGAGCCAGAGACAAATTTTTCTTCTCACAGCCGCGGTGGATCTCCGCCACGTTTAACGGGAAAGCCCCTCAACATCGCAGATCCACATGCAATTTTTGCGCGGCCCGGACAACTTCGCCGTCCCGGGCCGGCACTTGCTACCCCCACCCCTCTTCACCTCCTCCTGCACAGAGCTTTTCCCCCAGCTCGTTTCCAAAGCCGGCCGATTGACGCCTCAGCCCCCTGCTGAGCCCTCTGGGGGGGAGCAGTGTGGTGACCCACCACAACCTATGGGACAGGCAGAGCGCTCAGCTTGAGCAATTAACAGAACAATGAGATGTATGGACTGATATCAATATGTAGATGTGCCTTGCAACCACTTTTGTCCTACAGCTCCAGAGCAGCGAGGAATTCCGGCACCAGTAATCCTGCTATTGATATGTGTGACTCTCATGTAAATGTCCCATGCATTCCTGCTGTACTGTGATGCTAAAATGCCATGTATGCATTGTCTGTGGCTGAGTATATAAGCTGACTGTATATGCCTCACTAGTCTCACTCTCACTCGCATTCTGACACCTAGAGACGCAGGGCTCACTCCAGCGCGCTGCCACAGCGCTGGGTGAGCCTCGTGATGGAGGAAGAATAAAGCACCCTTTTAACCTTCAGTTCGCCATGTCCGCCTGCACTTATTTGATCCTTGCCTCCACACTGGTGACCCTTATTCGTTCCTCCACACCACTGCTCATGTTAATATTTTCCATATACAAAGAGAAGCATTATACTTTTGATGTATAGATGCTAAAACAGAGGGGAAAAAAAAGTTGTTCTTTAGTGTTCCAGGTGGTGCAAGTTTTTTTCTTTTCAGACTGAAACTTATTTTAATCTAAGTGAGTGAAGTGAGAGTGTCTGCAGGTGCAGGCCAGCTCCATTTGCCTGTGTTCTCATTTCTATTAATTCCTGTGGCGGTCAGGAGTCAGCTCACAATCACACCTGGCTCTGGTTGAATTACTTTGCTATGTGCAAACGATACAATATCCCATGGGTGCTAACAGTAAGAAAGGACAGAAGCACAGATTTGTCCTGACAAAATAAGAAAAAAAAAGCCTAATTTAATTAAAGTGAGCACTGACTGAGTGGGATGGAGGTATCACATTAAGACACAGGGAGGTCTTTGAGCTCACACACTAAACACTGTGTTGGTCAAAGCGCCGGTAAGGTAACTGGACTGGAAAGCTGCCAACGTTTAGCGCAAATGATCTTATCGATGGAGGGGTAAATGTGACTAACACGGATAAAAAGGCTTGTGAGTACAATAACCAGGCCGTTTTCTTTTCCACATAGCAGTGTGACATCTGTGCTGTGGTCGTGGCCTCCATGGGAGTGGGTGTGTGAGAGGGGTATGAGGCTGTCTGTATGTGGCATTTCGTGCAGATGTTCACACTTGCCTCAGAAAGTAAATTATAGCATCTTCCACTTCTTCTCTTCCTGTTCAGAAGGTGCCGTTTTGTTTTGTTTTTTCTTTTTACAGTTATCCCCATCACATCAATCACAACTCAACAGTCTGTCTCAGAAACAAAAGAAACCACAAGTCTTGTTGTCGTACGACTCCCCCACAAGCAACAGAAATAAAACTGTCTCACATCAAATGGCAAATCTCTCAATATTCCCATTCAGTACCGTCTCTCTAGGGAGCAGGAGGAATCCATAAAAGAATTTATAATAGTAAAAGCAGAGGAATTGTTCCTGCACATGTTTCTGAACACATTTACATGTCTGCTTACAATGCAACAGACAAAAATCATGCAGCCACTTCTAAACTGCTGACCCCGTGTTTGCCTGAGCTTCCCCCAAAGGAACTGGATCCGTGACGGGCGGCTGTGACTGTTGAGCACGTCGCCGCAGGCAGTCAAAAGAGAAGCTTCCCAAACTGCAGAAGAAAAGAGGTTAGGGTACCATCAAGTGTTTTATTTTGGCTGAAAAACGGCAGATACAATATGAGAACTTCTCCATAATACTCCATTCAATGTCATGTGTTTGCTTGCGAGGTTTAAATGATTTATATCCCCAACAGACCTTTTGCACATGTAGAGTGACATACGCCTGGATGTCTACTTCTGGTTTCATTATACGAGGGGGGCTGAAAAGTTCATAAGCTGACCATGCAGTAGTAAAATTTGACCAAATGTGGTTTATTGTACCCATACTCTTGACAGTTCTCTCACTCTCAGCTTTGCCCTCTTGTTCCTCGGCCACTGAAGCACAAATACTACTGGCTCAGCACCTACGAGCATAACTCCTTCTTTGTCAGCTTATGAACTTTTCAGCTTCCCTCCCCCCTCGTATGTGTCCATTACGTAGTGCTTTCTAGTCAATAAATCAGCTCTATCACTTTCACTTATCATTGTACATATTGGAAATAGCGTATTGACAGATCATTTTTTCTTTATAAAGTTCGTGTTTCACATTTTGATTGCTTCTTGTAATCATACTGTGCCATTTCATTGTTAGCCCAGTTAGTTTAGCATCGTGCAGCTATCGTGTTATGTCGCTCACATTCCAAATACCACTGCATGGATTCTGGACCTATGAAACTCACCAAAACATATATCTGACTCCCAGTTGTTAGCAGCTGTTTTAATATTAGCAGCATCCCTTGGTTATTGCTGTTAGCCTTAACTCTTATTGTTATTAGCCTAGTTAGCTTCCAGTTGCTAGTATGTTATTCATTCTCTTAAATAAAATCAGAGTCTTTACCATACCAACTATTAGTGACATTTTCCACCTTCATTTGAGTCCATGCAGTGTTGTTAGAAGCAACTGGAAGCTAACTTGTCTAATATTAAGGACAGTAGTGCTAACAGCAATAACCAAGGGATGTTGCATACACAAAGTAATATTAAAACAAGTCAGGCAACAACTGGGAGTGAGGCATGTTTCGGTAAGTTTCACAGCTCCATTAAAGCCCATGCAGGGATATCTGGAATAGGAAAGACAAAAATAATATGATAGCCGTGCTATGCTAACTGGGCAAACAATGGAATGGAACAGTATGATTGCAAAAACGATCAAAATGTGAAACACGAACTTTATAAAGAAAAAAAATATCTGCCAATACACTATTTCCAATATGTACAATGACAAGTGAAAGTGATTTATTGATGAGAAAGCACTATGGATAAAGCATAATGGAACGGGATGTGCGGGAGACTGGAAAGTGGAAGTATGTACTCTACATTGTGCAAGAGGTCCACTGGGGCAGTTCCAACTGGTCAATAAAAGCCCAGCACTGTTAAGCACTAGGCCCCAAAGGTCATGTGACTGTGAAGAAAATGTTCATGAACTTCCCAAGAAAGGCAAACAAATGCACACAGTCCAGTTTGCAGCTACACAGATGCACATGTACTTGGGCATTACAGTAGATGCTTGTTTTAACTGTGGTGGCCTTCTCTTTCTTTACCCCCAGGCAACTTCAAGGTTAAAGCATATGCAAGCCTCCAAAGTGACCTTTATCTCCAGGATTTACAAGCAGAATGCATTGAGATATATCAGTTTTTTGTTGTTTTTTTTTCTCAACTCCACTGCAAGAGAAAACAGTGGAGGAACACATACAGTTACATGTCCAAAAACAATGTGTCATGAGTTGAAAGCTGAAGGTTGAGGTGCTGCTGTAGATGTTTTCTCATGTTTTGGCACTCATGGCCCTCCGTATTTAAGTCCATTACAGGCAAAGAGAAAATGATCAGATTAGGGCCATGGCTTTCTAGTTCATCATTCCCACACCTTACAAACAGGAAAAAAAAACAAAAAACATTTTGAACTGTACAGCCATTATGAGACAAAAAATATACATAAAAATAGCCTTGATATATTCTGCTTGTACAACTATTAGTGCTAGCTGAAAAGTGGGCAAAGACAGACAGGACAGACAGGCACTTAAGTGCTAATGCATAGCAAAGATTTAACCTAAGAGAAGAGAAAGGGAGGTTTGGGGCAAAAGTCATCAAATAGTTAAAAATGGAGAGTGTAAAATATACACTCCACTACTGTATAAAATCACTGAGAGAACAAATTAGCACATTGATTTATTTCAGACTGATCAGTCTGAAGTGAGAACTGTCCCCAGCTCAGGTGCTAAAAGCAGCGTACTGACAGCTACAAAGCTAGTCTCAGTATGGCTACTGATAAGGTCATGTAATTTAGCATCCTGAGATAAGGGGGATTAAGTGAGCCAAGGGCACTAATGGGATTGCTTGGCTCTGTGTCTGGGGTCTAACTGTGAGCTGTGGTCTGCCAGTTTATGTCCTGGCACATGCTAATATGCTAATCGACTTAGCTGGCTTTAAGCTAGCTAGAAAGCTAACTAATTCCCTGCAATAAGTTCCTTTAATTTTAAAACTGTGCATTTTAATACTTTTATGAAATTAAGTAGTGAAAGAAGTGAGGAAAAAAGATTTTGAAGAACTAATAGCAGCTATGCTAATATTCCTCAGTAGAAAGAAAAGCTAGCAGTTTTGCTAGTACCATTAACGCTATTAATGCTAGCATAAATGCTGCACTCATATTACAATGGGCATTGTGATTAAAAATTGTTGAGCTGCAAATGGTGTTTAAACCAAGTTAGGATTAAAAAAAATTCTATTCTTTTTTAATATCAACCTTATTTTTATGGATCAAACACCCATTATTTTCTTTTTTGACATGAACACAGCAAAAATTCACACCAGTGCTCTCTGCATTTGTTTTTGTAACTACATCAAATAAAGCATGAAAAACAACACAAAGCCTCTTTTTCCCCCTGTATGGCTACAATCAGAAAATTAGGCACTTTTTGACCCGATTTATATTTCTATACAATTTTTTTTTTTTTTTTACATCAGTCAGCAATCATTGAACTCATTTTTTTTTTTTTTTTTTAGTAAGACAAAACAGAAACAAGTCTTTACATTTTTACTACAGGTCTGTTTCTGGCTTTCACTCAGTGAATGAGAGCAGCTCTTTAACAGTGTCATTTGGCACACATCCCTGTTGGTTTCCACAACCAACTAGATCAAAGTGAAGCGAGGAGAAATAACTTTTCCATCAGTCTCTCTGTCCGTTTGCTGCAGGGCTGTGTCCCGTCCAGTTGCTCTTTCAATGCTTTTTTTGTCACCAAAAAAAAAAAAAGAACAGGTGGAGCTTTATGTTTCTCCCCCAAGGACAGACGACGCACTGACATCAGCACTCTGAAAGAAAAAAAGAAAAAAAGGCAAACAATGATTTAATTTCATCCTATAAACAACACCTCAGATAAGAAGAATTGACACACAATGTCTATTTCCTATCAGGATTATTATAACATGTAATGTAGGACATCAGTGTCTGCTTATCGGGAACAAAGTGAACCAAACGCAAAGAGCAGGAATTTACAGTAGGACCACATGGGCTGGAAAAAAAAGACAGGACGACTGAATTAACAGCAGACAGGGAGAAAGTGAGGACATCTATGGCTACAGGCAAGAATTGGTGCGTATGTGATCCCGATCCCGTGTCACATTTTTCTGAGCAAATGTCCAACATGTGAGCACGCAGGTATGTGGGAAAATGTCATTAGTGCAATCACTCAAATTGCCAACGTCTGACTGTATTATTTGCATTTGTTTGCACAGTTGATCATATTAACAGACTTGGTAAAAATTTTCCACCACAGCAGAGAACGCGGCGTAATCACATTAGCGTGACGCAGCCATCTGTCCATTTGTCCATCCTCCTCCTCCAGCCCAGTCTCAGCAAAAAAAACACAAAAACATTCAATTGCACGTTTTGTCACTGAGAAAACGTACAGAGGCACGTAAAAACGATTGTTGACGTGCAGTGGGTACGTGGCGTTCACAGCTTTAAGAAAGGTCTGTAACAGCATTTTTTTTTTCACTTTCATCAATGACCAATTAATCCATACTTTAATCCCTAACCCTAACCTCACAGGAACCTTTCGCTGGTGGAGTGAAAAACAAAGCAAGGAAAAAAAAAATGAAGAAAAAAGGTCAGTGAGAGACGCGAGTGGGAGTCGAACTCGTGTGTTTTTTCTAAAACAGCTGTGTAAGTGAGTGAGTGAACTTGTAAAAATGTACCGAAGCACGTTTTCTTTAAATTTAAAGGTCTGATGACACGATTTTGACATTTTTTAGCATGTTGTGTAAACCCAAAAGTCATTGTCAATGATCAATATAATATTTACAACCACACCTGCATAAACTGGTTATCATCAAAAAACCGCAGTCGCTGACTGGACTGTGGTGCTGCCCACCGAATGAAGGGCAGCACCACCATGATGTAACTGACAGAGCGGACTCCGGTGTTGTTGACTGGAATGACAGCAGCTTTGTAGCTCACAGTTTCTCTGGTTTCTTGTTTTAATTTTACAGCTATGCCTTCGTGTTGTTTCGCAGGCTTAGATAAACAGCAGGCCGTGAAAGACCACATCACACGCTTCAGCTCCAACTGTCAAGCCTCCTCGTGCGCTTTTACACAGGAGGAGCGAACAAGGAGGGGAAGGATTAATGGATTTAAGCGCAGCTTTGACATACTTTCTCTGATCGCATGCTGACGCTTGCCGGTCCGGTCACGTCCCCTCTATCATTATCACCAGCTGATTCAAACTCCCGCTGATCATCTTTCCCAGTCCTCGCGCAGGTGCTTCTCATCACATCATCACCAGCAGTGCATGTACTTAGCGGCAGTTTACCAGTCATGCACTGCTGGTCCATAGTATTGTCATCTGTGCTGTTTGTCTGCCAGTATTCTCAGCACTCTCACGAAGTGTTAGTCACTCCATGTTCGCTGTGGTTCTCGTGCATCCTTGAAGCGACGTCGGCTCTGGGGAGCACCTGTGGCTAACGCATCTCCTCTCATTCGTTCTCTGGGCAATGCCGGCCCCCGAACACCATCAGTAAGTGTGTTTGTGTTTTTTGTACATAGTCACCTTTTTGGGAATTGTCTGTCTTTCTGTATTAAATGTGCTGTGGTGAACCCTGCACGTACATCCTCGTTATTTCATCCTCCCTCTCTGTGCCCTGCATAAGAGCGCACGGAGGGTCATGATGAATGGATTTACACGCAGGATTCACCAGATAATACATAATACATAAAGATAATACATAATAAATCCGATGCCTGAACTACAGAGAATACACTGCTATGATTTTATTGAAAAATCGGGCTTAAATAAATTATATTTATGAACAAATAATTTGTTGCAATATCTGTAACAAAAGCATAACACTTGGTGTTCCCCTGCCGTGTGTTTGTCGCTGCTGCTGCGGAAAACATATGCACACGCATGTGTGCCTCTCCACTGTCACTCTCTTGAGTCTGACTCGCTTGGCACTGCTCAAACCTATATGGTCTGATGCCCACAGATTCTTCATTGTCATCCCATTCTTCAGAACTATAATCATCTGAAGATTGGACAACACAAACCAATTCCAGACTACATGTGTTGGAACCATCGTCGATGTTGTCCACCCCTTCCATCCTGTGTGTACAATAAGCAGCCAAGCGCTGTGTTCTGTCGATGATGTCACAACATGGCCGGGGGGGTTCTAGCCACTGATGCAATTGGTGACGTGACGCTCATGAAAACGTCGGATATTCATGTGAAAAAAAGCCTGTTTGACTTAGAACTGCACAGACCAACCTATTTTGTCATATTGTATTATGTGTTAAAAAATTAGATGAAGTCAAAAACGTGTCATCAGACCTTTAACGTGCAAATGTACGTTTTTAGAGGAGTGGGAAAACGTTTATTAGATACGTTTTTTACTGAGACCAGGTTGTATGCTCCGTGTTGAACTATTCTGGTCAGATCTTCGGTTTTCAGTGTGACATGGTGAAATATGGGGCTGAGTTAGGGAGATGAGATTTAAGAAAGGGGGGGGTCGAGGCAGGAAACAGGCATCCTCGTCTTGTGTCAGTGTTGCTTCATGAGCATCTTGTTTTATTATGTCACAATTTTACACCTTGGAGAAATAAAAAGACAAATAGGACTTTTTTTTACATTGTAAAGGGAACAACTTTTCCTGGTCCATCACATTTAAATTGGCCTACAGTGGGTATAATGATAAGATTAGCATTCAAACTGAGGTTTCTTTCACATGGTCTAATAGTTTTACCCTCCCCAAAAAACAATTTCTTGGATACAGAGGAGAGGAAAACTCCAGAGTCTGAACCTCTGAAATCGGCTGACACATCTGTATGTCCACTGCAGGTAGGAAGGGCTCCTATATCCTCTTTTATGGATACAAAGTCCTGCAGTCATGTAGTAAAGTGTAATTACAGAGTTCATGAATTCTATGTATAGTATGAGTCTATATCACACAATAACACCTCCCAGTAGAATCACAGTTCATACTGCTACACTTATTGACAATCTGTTTGTTAATATTATTGATAAGAAAATAGAAAGTGAGTTATTGATAAATGACATAAGTGACCATCTGCCAGTCTTTGCACTTGCCATGGCCACATGGGGGCCAGTACAGAAAAAACTTTAAAATCTTTCAGATACAAATCACAAAATGCAATCAGTTCTTTTAAAGAAGACCTGCTGAAGCAAGACTGGACAAAAGTCTACGTATCAGATGTAAATGAAGCCTATGACACATTCATGAACATTGTAACCACTCTTTATGAAAAAAAATTGTCCATTAGTAAAGAAAAGCTTAAACAGAAATTTGTCGACAAGCCATGGTTAATCAAAGGATTACAAAAAGCATGGAAAAAGAAAATTCATTATATAAAGTTTTTCTAAAGAAAAGGACAAAATAAGCAGAGCAGTGGTATAAAACATACAAAAATAAATTAATATATATAATGAGAAGTAGTAAAAGACTATTACAGTAAAGAACTGGAGAAAAACAGAGATAACACTAAAAATACATGGACAATACTTAATATTCTTGGAAATAAAAACAGAAATTCAAGCTACCCAACCAATCTTTCAAAAAAAGAAAAAGACTCAGAGTGTGAATGCAGTCTCACCTGCAGATGAATTTAATAAATTTTTTGTTAACACTGGTCCTAATTTGGCTAGAGAAATACCCATTACGGCATCTACAAGTGATACAATAAGCAAAAACGTTGCTATAAAAGATTCCATTTTGATAAAGAACATAGACGAGAGAGCGGTCATTGAAATTGTTAAATCGTTTAAAAGTAAAACATCTACAGACTGTGATGGTATTGACATGTTTTAGTCAAAACTATCACTGAATGCTTAGTGAAGCCACTGACGTATATCTGTAACCTGTCTCTCCAAACAGGTGTATTTCCCAGTGCAATGAAAATAGCTAAAGTAATTCCAATATACAAGACGGGTGACAGAGGGGAATTTTCAAACTATAGACCTATTTCACTATTGCCGCAATTTTCTAAGATACTTGAAAAATATTCTGTGAGAACTGACAACTTCATAATGAAGAATAATTTATTGTGTGAGCAGCAATATGGATTCAGACACAAGAGGACAACTGCATTTGCTCTAATGAAATTTATAGAAAAAATATCAACTGCTGTTGAAAATAAAGAGTATTCAGTTGGGGTATTCCTGGATCTTAAAAAAAGCATTTGATATAGTGGATCATAAATTATTGTTAAAGAAACTACAAAATTATGGTATTAGGGGGGTAGCACTGTCCTGGTTATGTAGTTACTTAAAGAACAGATATCAGAATGTATGTGTTAGTAGCAAAAACTTGCAGTTACTGAAGGTTACTTGCGGAGTCCCACAGGGTTCAGTTTTGGGGCCATTGTTATTCAATATGTATATAAATGATATATGTAAAGTTTTGGAAAAAATGGATTTAATATTGTTTGCAGATGACACTAATTTATTATGCAGTGGAAGCAATTTGGAACAACTTTTGGATACACTCGGAAAGGAATTAGGAAAGCTTAAACTGTGGTTTGATTCAAACAAATTAACGCTCAATTTAAGTAAGACAAAATTTATAATTTTTAACAAGCATTACAACAACTTAGTTTATTATCAGTTATTACTCCAAGAAATTTAATTTCGGATACCCTTTCAATCTCTACACCATTTACACTGAGTTTAGATACGGTGTTGGAAGTCACATATTAATTATAGTAAAGGTAAAATATCCAAATCAATCACAATCCTACACAGAGTGAAATATTTGCTGAATCAACCCACACTATATACTTTGTATAATTCATTAATACTCCCATACATGACATATTGTACTGAAGTATAAGGAAATACATATAAAACAAATACATATTCAGTCTTTATGCTTCAGAAGAGAGCTATTAGAATAATAAACAAAGCTGCTTACAGGGAACCAACAAATCCACTTTTTCTTAAATTAAAAGCTCTCAAGTTGAAAGAGCTGGTTGACTATAAAACTGCAGTAATAATGTTTAAAGTGAAGAATCTATCACTGTCCGTAAATATCCAAAAGTTGTTCCAAATAAGGGAGAAACAATATCATTTCAGAGGAACAAGTACTGTTTATTTCAAAAACCTTCAGTGAGAACTACCACCAAGCAACATTGTGTCTCAGTGCAAGGAGTCAGACTGTGGAACGCTTTTGGACCTGAATTAAAATCATATACAATGCTTGGATAATTTAAACAAAAACTAAAGGAAGAAATACTCCAAACATATATACAAGATGACATGTAAAATCACATAAGAATTATCATATTCAGTCTGTGTTGTGCTCGTCGGCCTCCGTCGGTCTATGATGACCATGGAAGAGAATCCTAAACGTCTACTGTGCTGGAACAGCACCGCCTGTGGCTGAACAGGCCGATGCGCACCGGTGTTCTATCTTCCAGCGTTGGGCGTTTGTAGGATTCAAGCCTGGGCAGGAAGATATGGAGGACAAGATGTTACCCATGCAGCATGTCCCCCCTCTCCACGTCACTGATGAATCCAAAGGAACAGCAGGGCTGCTATAGTTTGGCACCAGCGCCGTCGCAGGAGCTGCCAGAACGATGTTGAGCACAACAGAGAACTGCCTTAGGGGCTCCGACTCCAGATTTTTCCTCAGGGTTGACTCCCGAAGCCTTTCCCGTGACCGGGTGTGCCGCAAGGCAGCGGAGGTTTGAAATCAGGGTTTACCTTCCCCTAGATGGGCTACCTTCCCAGGTTGACGAGCCACCATCTACCCGAAGCATCTGGTTTTAAGGCGCCAGAGATCCGCCCTCGCCCCTTCTCCTATTAGTAAAAGCAGTTCCGCCGGGCTTAGAGACTAAACCACACGGGCAGGCTAGGAGTTGGACTTAGTTGTCAGAGGCTTTTCGAGACGCACGCCGTAAGGAGCATTTTATGAGCACTGGGAGCTTAACCCCAGTGCCGCTCCTGGCTATGATAACCTTGGAACCGTGTGTTGTGCTGTTGCTTAGTTTTTTGTCACGTTTTGTCTTAGCTTTGTTCTGAATTATAATCGCTCTTGTTTTGTTTTCGTTTTGAATTCTTGGATGGACTATGGGTGGGCAATATAAGTTGCAGCTTCAGTCATCACCCATTTCGGATAATTTATGTTGAACTGTATAATCCGAGGAGTTATTGTTTAATTTGATCTTGTTAGGTTTTTTTTCCTTTTGTTATATTATTCTGTTCCTTTCTTTTAATCTTTACTTTTAATCTATCTGAAATAAAGATTCATTCATCATCATCATCATTATCATAGTAGGCCATAAATAAACAAATGAAATTAAAAAAAAACTGCTGGCTAATGTCCAGTTCAACATAACACCGATCTCTGTGAGACTGTATAATTTGTTCTTCTGTCATACCAAATAAAGTCATGTGCAGAGAAAAACTTCTGTTTCTTAGGCCATGCGCCCTCGGTTCTCGCCGGTGTCTCGGCACCAACGATCGCTGCCATGTCAGAATCAGAATCAGAATCAGGTTTATTGCCATTGTTCATGTAGTACACAAACTAGGAATTTGTCTCGGTACAATGCTGCAACATTAAACATGATAAGATAAGAGAAATAAACTATACATGTAATAAAGTGTAGGATAAGATTAAGTGATACTGGTCAACAGTTAAAATATATATTAGCCAGCAGCAGATACTGTGGAGAACTATATAGTGCAGTCGGTAATGCAGGAAGAAAACAGTGATGATTGACATGAGTCTGGTTGAGCTGCTGTACATGGTGCATGAGAGTCATGTCAGGCGCAGATGAATTAAGACATGCTTTTTTGGGGCGTTAAATCCTGGTGCATTTAGCAGGATATTGACAACGGCAAACCTTAGTAAATCACCTTGCGCCAGTCATTTAAATACTCTCCTCCCTTAAATTTGTGCTTTGATATGACAACTCCTACAAATACATATGCAATGAGGCCAGGTGCAAAATTAACATAGTCCACACCTTTCCACCACTAATTTTGGCCTGCGCCCTTTAGTAAATTTCGACAGTAGGTCTTTAATGCCAAAACGGGGTTTTGCGGTGGCACAGCACATTAGTAAATCTGCCCCTTAATCTTCAAACTGGTAAACTTTATTGCTTTTTTGCAAATATTCACTCATTTTGTGAAACTGTGTTTCACTGCCAGGAGGGCCATGAACCCTGGTCGGCCTCTTGACCCACCATTTTTCCCCGTCTGGTGGCCAATGGACTTTGGTTGGCCCCCTCATGGACTGTGTCCCTCCATCAGGTGATCCAGGTACTCTGGTCAGCCTCCTGATAACTGGGTTTTCCCCATCTGGTGGCCCATGGACTTTGGTTAGCCACCCGACAGACTTTCTCTTGGCTCGGCACTGAACTGTTTGGGGGGGCAAATGTTTCAGACCCTCCAGTCCTGAGTCCTTCACCACCCGCCCAGTTCGGGTGTCCCCTTACCCTCTCCAGGGTTGTCTGGAATCCGCCCTTAAAGGGGGCACTGTTACGATCTGGACATGGTCTGTGACCATGTCCACGCTTTTGGTTATTTTTGGACTGCTCATCAATATTATTATCATCATTGTCATTTTTGTTACTTGGGTAAGGGTTCTTGTATTGTTTGTTTCTCACTTTATCTTAGTTTCCAAGTTTACTCTTATGTTAAGAGTAAGCTCTTAGCTGTGCCTCATTATGCAATTACTAGTGTCTCTATTTGTTTCCGCCACTGTCCATCCCTCCCTGCAGCGTCCAACTATGGACTGTAGTTATCTGCCGTTGGCTTATTTTGTGTTTTCCAGTTCACGAGCTGTGTTTTGTTGTGAATAAATTATGAAAAACAGTCACCCTGCAAGTGAGTCCACTTATATGCCCTGGAGGGGCAGGTATGACAGAAGGATCCCACCAGCTAAGGACTCAGCAAGCGAAACTGTCAAGTAGAGGGAGAGGTGGAGAACATGGTGCTGTGCTGTGTGGCTGCACACGCTGCTTTTATCCGGAGGAAGCTGTGGATCACTGGGAGGCAGCAGCAGATTTGATGGAGGTGAACCCGGATATATGTTCATATCCCTGGGTGCGGAAACCCCCTATCACTGCTCCCCCACAGCCGCCAGCCATCTCCTCTTCGCTGGAGCCAGCCGATTTGCCGCTGGTACTCACTCCTGCAGAGCAGAGGGAATCCTTCCTCGGCAGTTGGTTGGCGTTCGGGGGGCCTGGGTGGAAGGGAGGATCAAAGAGACGCCGTCCTCGAGTTCCAGTGACTGAGTCCTCGGAGTTCTTCATGCCTGCTTCCTCAGCTGTCTCTCCGAGGATGTCCCCGGTCATTTTTCTGAGAGACTTCATAGCTGATCCTCCCATTCTGATGCACCCAGGCCTCAGGGGTGGCTAACTATATTCAGCGGAGTCTCAGCCCACGAATGAGCGTCCCCTGGCTCCATCCATGTCACCCCACCACTCACCAGCTTTAGTGCCGGCACCATGCCAGTTCCCTGCAGCCACTGCTCTCCGAGGGATTACTACAGCCATTCAGAGGGACACCCCCGGATCACCAGCAGCAGCTCCAGCAGTGACAGAACAGGGAGCAAAGCAAGCACCTTCTTATTTTTTTTCACACCTATTAATGAAGTGTACTGCTTTGCTCCTGACGAGGAGCCCAAGCCTCAGCCATCCACTGTTTCTGGGTCCCTGCCACCTATCTCTGCTGCTGCCGCCATCTCTATGCCATCTCTCACCTCTGCTCTCCCTCTTCCATCCGAGGTCATCTCCACCTCCACAGCCTCCACATCCGAGAGGTTGAGCTCTCCAGCAGTCGCTGCTCCTTTCCCTACCCCCACGCCATCTGCACTCATCCACCAGACCTGCTTGCTGCTCTCCTCCTCCCTTTGCCATGATGCAATAAAGAAGTAATTAAGCCCGCGACCCTGTGCGACAGGAGATTTCAACATCGCAACGTAACTTCACAACTTTACTGACAAGTAGAGGTCAGACAAATGGGAATCAAAATTAGTGTTTCACGTTTTTGCACAGGTGGTGAAACCTCAATCATTAACTTTCTGCATCAATGCAGAGGTCAGCATCGGGACGTATCTCAGAACTGAGAAATTTCCATGCCTCTAGTGGAAAATCGTGTGAGTTGACCACAGTTCATGGCAACATGAGGCCAAATGCTAAAACAAAACTTTATGTACCACAAACTGCCCTCAAGATAACATTCTGAGACAATTCCACTGCAGTGAGGAGATAGATTATCACGAGATGCTAGATTATTTGTTTTTGTCAAATACTACATGTGTGGCGTCACCAATGTTGCTGTCAAAAATGACAAGCTTTGTCTTTCAGCAGAGATCATGTGACACTCCGGAACAGTGGCAAAAATATTGCATAATCTGATATGGTGATAAAAGCTACACAATCCCAAGGCTGCCATGCTTTCAACTGTTAACAGGGTCAGACATTTTATTAAAAAATCCTCAACGCCACCAGAGTATGAAACAATGCAGTCTGACACAGATTTTCCTGGGAATGGATAACCCAGTTTAACATGAACTCAACATTCAAGACTGTGCCAATTTTCTAAAGTACGTGGATGTTTAAACCAAATTATTGTGTACAATGCTTCATACCTAGTTTGGACTGAGAACATGGCTATATATAGATTTGTAAATATCCTTTAACTGGGTTACTTTGAGCCAAACATGATGACTCACACCAAAGGCACTCGCTCTGGCAAAATAAAAGCACAAATCTAGAAAAGAAAAGCCGTCTCAGAGCGAGCTCCCCGTTTCCTTGGCTCTGTAATCGCACGAGGGTGCCCTGTATTTATGCCCCTCCCTCTTTTCCCAGTTTGCCTTCGTCCTGATGCAGTGATCTATATTTAGTCCCCTCTTCAGCACAGACGGTGCCCGCCAGCCGGGCCGAGCCACGGCGGCCCGACATAGCTCCTCTCATTCAGCCGTGCGACTCGAAAATGGCAACAAAAACAAGACATCCAGCCAAAAGGATCCAGCACACATTACAAGCATGGACACTGTGGAGAGATGCTATAATTGTTAGTGGATGACATTCACTTAATAACAACCTTTCTCTTGCACAGACATGGGAAATTACACACATACACATTCCTTTATTTGCTATGGCACACATGAAATGTTTCCTCTGCTGGCAACAATAATTGCATATCCCATTTCACCCCAGAGACCCTGTGAATTGTCATTGTGACCACCGATCCTATTCATTTCCTTGCATCGTTTCCCTCTATTGCAGGTAAATAGCTAAAATAAAGACTGCTGTAGTGACTGTGCATGTTACTCTTCTGCTTTCACTCCCAGACGGTTTAAATCAAGAGCTTAGATGGGGCCGATCTGCCTCCGCAGCCCATGTCGAACCAATAAGTATTCTTTGTGTATGTGAGTGTATGTGTGCAATCAGGAGAGGAGTTTGGGTTTGTGTGATGTCTCAATTGAGGGCTGCCTAAAAAAAAAAAAAAAATCGAAAGCCACCTTGTACTCGCAGAGTAAATCAAGTGTGTCAGTCTGTCATTTTCGTGTTGCTCGGGGTTTCCCACAAGGCACGAGGCCACTTTGAGCAATGTGATGACAGTCAGTGAATCATCCAGTGGAGTTGTTTTGGGTTAAATCATATTTTATATTAAAGGAAATTGGCCAGATTCTGCAACAAGGACATTAGGTGAAATTGTGTGTTTGCACTTGCAATTATTAGAGAAAAAAAGAAACCAAAACACAGCTATTGACATTTTACCTGCAAATTTGCAACATTTTCTGCTCATCAATCTGCAATGTTTTTCCTTACAGATTTTCCCCCTCTTATATTTGCACACCCCCCCCCCCAAATTTGCAACTACTTCTGCAAAATCTGTGACTGTCCTTGTATTTTGTTAGTGGTATCAAACGCTGAAAATTTTTCATCACGAATAATCAGCAACCATTTGCATTTATTTGCAATCAATCGTGATTAAAAGAGATTTTTTTCCCCAATGTGATGCACCTCAAACTTGTCATTTTTCAAGTTTTTCTTACTTTATTAACATGGGAGTGGACAAATATGCTCTCACCTCCCCCTTCAATGTAAGCTCCAGTTGTAGACAGTCTAGTGGTGGGAGAAGATTCAGATTCTTAAATATGTATTTATAATGTAATTTCATGCTGACAGAATGAAAAAAGCAGAACCATAAACGCAGAAGTTTGCGCCCAACCGGATGGTCTTTGGCATGGCGCACAACACTCGATGTTCCGGTGGGGCTGCTAGGGCATCGCTGTCATGCTGTCTGGATATATGGACCATAGATTAATAACATAATTAATTTTGATGGACTGAAAAAAGCAGACTCTTAAAACGTGGAAGTTGGAGCCCGCCTGGACAGTATTTGTCATGACATATAAATATCTTCATATCTGTGGTCACAGCACTCAATACCGGCAAAAAACTCCTCATTTTATTTAATTATGGGTGTTCAAATCAGTTTGCTGGAGCATCACCATCATCCTATATGGACATATGGACCGTACTTTACATTCAATGCACGTTTGTGAAATGTGACTGCGGCAAGCGGGTCATCCAACCTGCACAGCCGTGGCTAGACCAAAACATGGAAAGACTGAAACCAGCAGATAAGAATGCTTCTGTTTTTCATCAGAAGTCTAATATTTCTTTCACAGAAGAAAAGAGTAAGAGCACACTGTTAAATTCACAGCTTTTATTGGTGTTAAGACTAACAACACTTCTGTGTCTGACTCTGAAGAAGACACAGAGCATTTGAAACATTATCATTATTTTTATTTTTTTTTGTATTTTGTATACTTTATTAATCCCAGAGGGAAAGTTAGGGCATCCACTTGGATGGATGAGGCAGCCACGGTACGGTGCCATCCCTTCACACACATATTCACACCTAGGGCCACTTTAGAGTCTCCAGTTAACCCAACCTGCATATTTTTGGCCTGTGAGAGGAAACCGGAGTACCCAGGGTAAACCCACGCAGACACGGGGAGAACATGCCAACTCCACGCAGAAGGGTCACCGATGATCAGGGGGTGGGATCGATCCTGTGACCTTGCTGTGCTGCCGCAGTGCTAACCACTGTACCACCGAGCTGCCGATTATTATTATTATTATTATACACTTGATAAATGCTATTGGCATCTTCCCCCCCTGCCACATGTGAATTAGAACAGTTAAGAAGGATATAGCAAACAAGCTCTGGCTACAATCTGGCATATTTGCATGTAAAGTGCTCATTAATTTGCAATGTCCTGAAAAATAAAATAAGTGTTAAAATCAGTAATCGGTCTACAACCTAAGACTGAAGAGGATGTATGTGTGTTAGTCTTAGCACCAATAAAGGCTATGAATCTGACGGTGTGCTTCAGACTCTTTTCCTCTGTGATTCTGATGTCCTTAAGCTGAAGCAGAAATTCCTTTTTCTTATATTTACAGTATATGTTAGGGGGAAAAAAAATACATCATAATTGGCTTGAATTGCCAATTCCCACCCCTAAGACAGTCCAGTCCGTTCTTCAGGGAGCGGACACACGAACAGAACTGATGGAAGCTTGGAGTCAGCCCCTAGCTTAGCTGTTAGCCCCTTTCATGTCTGCTTTTCATGGAAGACATGCCCTTCTCGGCTTAGCTGCATGTATCGCAGAGCAGCTACCATCTTCAAAGAGATGAACCACCGAACCAGCATCATCCACAAGCCAGTCCCAGACCCCAGAACCTCCAGCAGTCTGGGCCTCCATTCTTCTCTCCAGTGCCCAGGCTGCGAGGTCCACATGTCCACATAGTGCAGCAGTGACACTCTAGCAAACCATCCTGAACACCCAGAACTAAACAAAACCAACAGTCTGTGCCATGAACTGTCCGACCAAAAACAGTACCCGCATTTCGAGCATTGGATTGTGTATTGATACGGTCCATATGTCCACATAGTATGACAGTAATCCTCCAGCAAACTGACTTGAACATCCAGAATTAAATAAAATGAGGAGCTTGTGCCATGAATTTGGCTTTACGTCTTTATTCTGAGTTGCGCCATAGACTGTCCAACCTGAAACAATACCTGGGTTTCAAAAGTTCCGGCATGCTTTTTTCATTCTGCTGTAATTAACCATGATTAATCACAATCAAAAAATTTGTTGCTGTTAAATATGATGTTGCATTATTGCATGATTAACGTGATAACGTTGACACCACTAACTGTTTTACTTTTCTACTTTGCACATTTTCTTGAGCCAGTCTTCCCCTCTTAAATAACAACTTTCCTTCAAAACTTTCAACTTTTTTTTTTTTTTACAAATTTGTGACTTTTTTCAAATTTGCAGTTGTATGCAAAAAGTTTGGCCACCAATTGTATATTTTTTAATGGAAAAGATATAAACAGTCACTGCAGGATTTAAAAAAATTACAATATCAGCAAACAATACTGCATTGTTACTTCTCATTTCATAAAGTGAACAAAAGTTAAAACAAACAACAACAACAACAACAACTAAAAACAATTCTGGCATGTGGAAAAGTCTGGGCACCCTATACACTTAATTAAATAACACCAATTTAAAAAAAAAAAAACTAAAAACAAAACAAGCTATTTGGGTGACCAAATTTTTGTATACCACTGTAAACTTTTGAGGGTTTTTTTTTTCCTAAATTGGCATTTTTCTTGTAAATTTGAAACTTTTTCCAGATAAATTTAGGACAAATTAGTTGTTGTCTAGTGGTAGAACATCTGCCCCAACAACCTGGCTGGGTCATACCAAAGACCATATAGAAATGGTACTTCCTGCCTTCTAGCTTGGTGCTCATCATAGTAGAATGGAAGAAGGAAAGTTGGTTACCCAGCCATAGGGGGAGCACAAGCTAGTGTACTCCCTGTGCCGGCCCCAAGCCTGGACAAATGGGGAGGGTTGCATTGGTAAGGGCATCCGGCGTAAAACCAAAACCGACATGCAAGACATCGCAGTATGAGGTGGTGAAACGCTGTGGCAACCCTGAAATGGAGCAGCTGAAAAAAGAAAAAAAAAACATTTTTTCCTGGAATGTTGCAGCTTTTTCTCTAATAACTTTAAGATATGTTCCTCAAAACTTAGCATTTTATTCTTTAATGTGACATTTCTTTCCAGCAAATATTTCTTTTAATCTTAAATTATCAGTTTGGTTCCTGACACTTTCTGCCTTATAAATATGAAACTTTTTCTTGTAAAGTTGTCATTTTTGTCCAGCTCAAAGCCACAGGGAGCCATAGGTTGCAGACCCATTTATGGGGATGAAAGCTGCATGGTGGCGGCTTGAACAAGAACCTCTAAAAATCCTCTATGTGGTTATCACTTCATCAAACATGCGCCTCTCTTTTGAGGAGCCAATTTGTCCAAATCGCGTGGCTCCAACGTGCGGAAATGCCAAATTCCTCCCAACGCCAAAAGGAGCCGAGGGAGACCTTTGACCCAAATGGCTGCTGGAAGCCAAGAATTCTCTTCTGGTGATCATTAAAGAATTAAAGACGAGAACATCTCCAAGCTTTTCCACAATGGCAGCAATTTTTCATGCCAGCAACTTAAGCTGCTGAAATCCCGCCGCAATGTTATTATTATACGTGATTCCATTAAATCATCTGTGCTGCATGTGAGCAAGTACGAGGTATGAGGCGCAACATGAGACGGGATCCAGCGTCAGGACAGCTGCTTTTGGATGGATGGAGGAAAGCTGACGGCCTGAACCAGCGGGACGGCTCCTGTGTCACTTCATTTCAATTCGCCCAGCGACGCCAGAAAGTCTGTCAGTTACAGCAATATAATGTTTGTGCTCTGACCACAGCATCTGATTTCACGCTACTTATTTGTTCGCCACAACTCTGGCATCAAGGGGGATGAAAATTTGGTTAAAGTGGGATCTCTAAGTATCATTTCCGTGGGCTTTGAAGGCGGTCATTAAAAAGTTTAAAATCTGCTTCCTCACAGAGTGGTGCCATCAGCCCTGCTAAATGTCAGATTTCAGCAGGAGCTCTAAAATAATCATTACCATTTTTAAATATAGGCATCAATTAGCTTCTGCATAAAAATGCCAGCAGTTGGAAAAGGTCCAACAGTGCTCAGTCATGAGGTAAAGGATGAGCAAGAGTAATATGGAGGGCCCAAAGTGTCAAAAGTCCTCCAAAATATATATTCCCAACCTCCAAATATGACCATTTGTACTATGTCCACAGATGATGTTGTCAGCGTGTTTCCTGGTTTTAAAAACACTTAAATCTGCAGTCAGAGGATGCAGGACAGTAGTTGCTTCCACCCTGGGCTTCTGTGTTTGCATCTACATCCCTTTTTTCTCTGCTGTCCTGGTTAACTTTCAAGTCCTCATTAATCACTTCTGATTTCACAATCAGCTTCCTTTAGGTACTAAATACACTTTTTTTTTTTACTTTGAGTCAAGCTGAGGTTAGGAAAATTTTTAAGGTTAAGAAAAAGTGAGAGTCTACATAGACTTCAGCTGGAAGCCTCCATTATGTTCATGTCGTTATTTACATGACTACTAGATATCAATGACAAAACATACACATACATCGCAAGATCTGTCGGTAAAAACAACCATACATAGTGTTTTGCTCCTGGAGGATGATCGCAAAAATAAACAGAAGAAATAAATATATTTGAGGAATAATGCTGGTCAAATGCAATGTGGAGAATGACAGAAAAATGAATAAAGATTGAATTAGTGTAAACTGTAAAAAAAGATCCCCTCCGTGGATCCAATCGGCACCTTATTGTGGTGGAGGGGTTTGTGTGTCCTAATGATCCCAGGAGCTTTGTTGTAGGGGGCAACTTGCCCTCCTGGTAGGGTCTCCCAAGACAAACCAGTCCAGAGTGAAGGGCCAGATCAAGAGTGGTCCACTACATCCCAATGAAAAAAGTTCCATCAAGAAACCAGTCCACCCAAAGGAGCCGCATGGTTCCAACCTCCAGTGGGCTCACTACCTGCAGGAGGGATGATGGGGGTCTGGCAATCTGGTTTTCTCTTTGGACTGCAGCCCCTGTGACCCAGATAAGCAGTAGTAGATGGAGGGATGGATGTTAAAAAAAAATGCAGATAGAGAGGGGAGTGAGAGTGAATAAAACATAAAAAACTAGCGAGCACTCCAACCTTCATCAAGCCGATTTGTCTCATTAAAATGTCATTCAAATGTGTTAATTGACCGGACAGCATGAGCTCTCTGTGCCTGTTTATTTTCAGGTTGACTGACCCATTATTTTTATAATATTAGCAAAAAGTTCTGTTTCACAATGTAAAGAAAAAGTGATACAAAATAAGCATACCGATACAGATTTGCCCCAAATCCTATTGGCGTCATCCTTGGCCCACGAGCAACATGTGATGAAAATTTCACCAAAATCAGCCCAATAGCTATGGTGTAATCCTGTTAACAGGCAGCGAGACAAACCACCAAACAAACCACAAAGAACACATAAGCTGAAGAAATTTAAATGTGAAGGCAAAGGAAGCTGCAGCTGTCCATAGAGAGATGCAAGTAGAGAGTAAACACTGGATGATTAAACCAGTGTTTTTCAACCTTTTTTTTTTTTCAGCCAAGGAACTATTTTTATATTGGAAAAAAAAAAAAAACAACCCAAACTTAACATCCTGTATTGTACTGTGTACTTTATGAACTATATAATAAAGGGACCTCGAGAGCGGAGCGGAGGTTCACTTCATTTATTTGTAGACTCTCACTCACTGCGCATGCGCGCATGATACATTCAAACCATTCTATATCACTACATCTCCCCCTTTTAAACCAATGTTTCCCAGCTGTTTACAAAAATCATGAATTATATCTTTTTATCACATTAACTTAAGACTAAACATAAATCCTCAAAATAAACTTTGAATGTGCACCTTCTGCATCTCATTATTCATCTCATTCTTGTCCCCTCTTTTTTTTTTTTTTTTTTAACAATACTGCAACATTCAAACTCATAACACATAAGAACTTAACTGAGAGGCAGGGTGGACTACCTGATCCTCTCTGTTGTGGTATGGAGGTTTATTCTGCTCTGTGTATACACACAACACTATACTACAAATTCAGTCTTTTGATTGGCTTGACCGCTCTGCCCGCTCTGGTGTGTATCCCCGGATCTGGGGTGGTCGATGGTGAAGGCACAACTCTCAAATGAGAGCGGTTTCTTCTGAGATAGCCTTTCGAAGTGTCAACAACGTAGGACCTCGGTGTCCCAGCTGATCCGGAAACTACTCCAGTGCGTGGTTCGTTCTTGATCCAGACTCTCTGGCCTGGCTGGAGCGGTTTCTTCTCCTGTGCTCTGTGCCATGTGTTATATCCCTCAGCCTGTTTTCTTTTAAGCTCTTCGTCTTTCATCTCAAAAGCTCTCAAGTCCGGCCAAGCTGGTGTGAGGGTGCTTGGACACACTGGGAGAGGTGTCTGAATGTTACGCCCCATTAGGAGCTGCGCGGGAGATGCCCCATGAGCTAGAGGGGTCGCTCTGTATGCCATCAGCGCTTTGTGAGGGTCCTCATTCTTCTGCAACAGAGCCTTCACAGTTCTAACAACACGTTCTGCTTCTCCGTTGCTTTGGGGGTAACGGGGGCTACTGGTGAGATGCTGGAATTTGTAATCTGCAGCAAACTCTGCAAACTCTGCTGCTGCAAACTGTGGGCCGTTGTCAGTGATGAGTGTGTCAGGCACTCCATGACAGCTGAAGATGGCTTTCATTTTAAGAATCACAGCTGACGCTAGAGTGCTTGTGACGTTAGCAACCTCAATGAATCGGGAGTAGTAGTCAATGACCACCAAGTAATGACCTTTCTTCCATCCAAACAGGTCGGCGGCTAGCTTTTGCCATGGGCGTGATGGCAAGGGTGTGGTCAGGAGAGGTTCTGGTGCATTGTGACATTCCTTAGCACAAACTTCACACTGGCGTACCTTTTCTTTTATCCGATGTGTCAGACCTGGCCACCATACTGCTTCATGAGCCCTCGCCATACACTTCACCATTCCCCGGTGGCCCTGATGAAGCGCTTCCAAAATGTTTGGTTGCATACTTGCTGGAATCACTATTCTTTTCCCTTTCATCAGGAGACCATCAGCCATCAACAAGTCATTTCGGTACTGCCAATAGGACTTCAGCTGCGGAGCTGAACTCAGTCTGTCCCAACCTGTGTGGATCAGAGAAGACAGCTGTGCACACACTGGATCCTCTTCCTGAGCTCGCCTAATCTGCATCAGTTTCTCTTGCGATGCAGGCAGTTGCTGAATGACTTCGTTGATGTGAGTTGTCACGTCACTCTGGAGCACGAGATCCTCCTCTGTTGTTGCACCTTGAAGGGGAGCTCTTGAAAGAGCATCTGCTGCTATGAGATTTTTTCCCGGAACATGCACAATGGTGTATGTGAACCGCAGGAGTCTCAATCTGAATCGCAACACACGAGGGGGAATGTCATCGAGTGTTCTTGAGCTGAGGAGACTTATCAAGGGTTTGTGGTCTGTTCTGACCTCAAAGTGCAGGCCCAGGAGGTAAGTTTGGAACCGTTCACACGCCCACGTGATGGCCAAGGCCTCTTTTTCAATTTGGGCATATCTACGCTCAGTTTCTGTCATACTGCGGGAAATAAAGGCCACTGGCCTCCACTCTCCTGAAGCTTGAAGTTGTGACAAAACACCCCCCAGTCCGTAGGAGGATGCATCTGCTGACACCCTAGTCGGCCTGTCAGTGCAGTATGGGGCAAGTACAGCCGATGAGCTGAGCTCTTCTTTCACCTTTGCGAAGGCTGTCTGTTGAGCTGGCCCCCATGTCCACATGTTATCAGCTTTCAGGAGGTCCCTGATCGGTCCTGTGATCTCTGCAATGTTTGGGGAAAACTTTCCCAAGTAATTCGCCATTCCCATGAATTTTTTGACGTCTGCCACGTCCTTGGGTGGTGGCATGGCTGCAATGGCCCTGATCTTGTCGGGATCTGGCCCTATTCCCTCTCTGCTGACGATATGCCCAAGGAATTTCACCTCAGTCACTGCAAACTTGCACTTGTCGTTCAGGGTGAGGCCTCGCTGCTGTAGGCGTTGCAGCACTCGATGCAGCCTTTCATCATGTTCCTGTGGTGTGGCTCCAAACACCAAGATGTCATCTGCATGACAGACCGTTCCTTCCAGGCCATCCAGCATTTGTGTCAAGCGCTTCTGGAAATGCTCTGGTGCTGAGGATATTCCAAAAGGAAGTCGGTTAAAACAAAAACGTCTGAATGGCGTGATGAAAGTGGTGAGTGGGGACGATTCCTTATGCAAAGGGATTTGCCAAAAACCTGCAGTGGCATCTAGCTTTGAAAAAATTCTAGCTCCAGCTAGTTTAGCGAGCGTCTCATCGACTGCAGGGAGGATGTGTCTTTCTCTGCACACGTTCTCATTTAGGTGGGTGAGGTCGACACATATACGGATTTTGCCATTTGGCTTTGGTACTACGACCATTCCGGAGCACCACTCAGTTGCATCTTCGGTGGGTGAAATAACTTCCATTGCCTCCATCCTATTCAGCTCCTCTTGAACTTTCCCTCTTAATGGCAGAGGCAAGCGGCGTGGCACCGCTAGGGCAAATGGAGTGGCATTCTCTTTCAATTTAATCCTATATTCACCCTCTAGCTTCCCTAAACCAGTAAACACTCTGGGATATTGCTTCACATAAGCATTTTCTGTTGCAATGGCATCTACTTGATTAAGCAAGCTGAGGTCTTGTATGGCTGGCAAGCCAAGTAGTGGAGTAGCTAACCCTGGGACAACATACACCTGCTGCTTCACAACAGAACCCTTGTAGCTCATGTCGGCGGTGAAGCATCCCTGCACTGCGATAGGAACATTGCTTGGTCCACACAGTTTTTTGCTTGGAGGTGAAAGTTTCCCGTGCAGCTTTTCAGAGTACATGTGTTTTGGGATGGCTGTCACTGCAGCGCCGGTGTCGAGCTTGAACACTACCTGCTGGCCATTTACTCCAATCGACTTCTTCCACGCAGAATTAGGTGCAGGTGCCGTAGTCATTGTGCCCAAAAACAATGTCTCCAAACTTTCACTCATGTCCTTCTGCTGAAGTTCTTCCACTCTCATTTTTGTTTTACACAAGGCAGCAAAATGCCCCTTTTTCTGACATTTCTTGCAGTCTGCATTGCGAGCAGGACATTCTTTAAATGAATTTCCATGTGCTTTTCCACACCTGCCACATCTGTCTTTTGCATTTGTCTGACCTGGTCTGATTTGTTTTGTTTCCTTGTTGACCCGATTTTTGTTTGTGCTTGAACCTAACTGCATCCATATTAGCTCTTTCAACACCATCCGTGCTAGTCTGTCTCAGTGTGGTTTGTTGCTTTTTAATTTCCTCGTTTTGGCGAATTTTCGTCATTGCTTTCGTTAGAGTTAGCTTTGAGTCGAGTTGTAACTTCTCTGAAAGCGTGTGGTCTTTAATACCCACGACTAAGCGATCTCTTATCATCTCCTCTTTGAGGATTCCATATTGACAATACTCAGCTAGCTTGTGGACGGCTGTGATGAACGCCTCGGCTGATTCACCAGGCTCCTGGCAGCGTTTGTTAAACTTGGCCCTCTCGTATATCACGTTATGTTCACAGATGAAATGTTTTTCAAAAGCGTCTCTTACTTTCTCGTAGTCTTTCTTGTCCGCTTCAGCCAGTGCTAAAGTGTTAAGCACATCATCTGCCGAGTCTCCCATAGTGTATATTAGCGAGTTCACTTGATACTCTTGACTCTTCTGGTCGAGTCCGGCAGCCATGCGGAATCTTTCAAAACGTCTGATCCAATTTGGCCAACTAGCGACATCCCTGAAGTCAAATGCCTCAGGCGGACTTATCGAAAATAACGTATCCATTACCTTCCGCCGTCTTCGTCACGTTGTGGCTAGCTTGGAATGATCGCTAGTTCTGCTCGTGAACTTGAAAACTTCTTTTCGTCACGTACAGCCCAACTGGAAGGAAACTTCGCTTACATGCTTTTTAAAGCTTCTGTCTTCATATTAGAGACGGGTCGCCGACTTCTGACACCATGTATTGTACTGTGTACTTTATGAAATATATAATAAAGGGACCTCGAGAGCGGAGCGGAGGTTCACTTCATTTATTTGTAGACACTCACTCACTGCGCATGCGCGCATGATACATTCAAACCATTCTGTATCACTACACATCCAACTTGGACTGTTGTGATAACCGCGATTATGTAGTACCATGCTATGGACAAGCCTACTGCGAAGGAGAATGAGCAACTGCGGTGTTCACTTTTTTTGTGTGTGTGGCTAAATCTCGTTGTTCACTTATGCGCCCCGATTGATTAATAAATAAATTAAGTGTATTTTTATTGCGAACAGCATGTTTGCACCCGGTACTAACGGCGGCAGCACCCAGTACTGTGGAAGCTTTCACAGCACCGGGTGCTGGCGGCGTCAGTACTGTGTGGGGCACGCTCTCTCTCTCCATACAGACTCCAGCAGGCAGTTAGTGATGGAAGCGTTTGGACTCCTTGTTAAATACAACCGTGACAGTGAGCACTGACAGGGCACAAAGCATGTTATTTCCTTCTGAGTGGAGTGTTTAATTAGTTTATACGCACCCAGTGTGAAACCTGGGCCTGTTTACATGAACACAAAGCTGATATCCTAGCAGGAACTGAAGAAATGCATAAACGAAGCTCTTCCTCCTCAACTCTCGGTCTCTCTTGTTTTAATTTTTATAGCAGTCAGGCTTGAAAAGCCCAGATTTTTCTCACTAAAGTTTCTCCATGCGCTCAAAGAGATGAACAAAATATTCTGTGTTATATTGGTTATGTGTGTTTAGTTTGGAGATGACATTTAAGCTTGCATGGTGGTGCCATGGCACTGTTGGATAGCTTTTCCCTACACATCAAGCATAACAGCTTTGTGCAGTACAGTCCCCAGTGGAAGAAAATCCAAAGAAAAGGTAGCTTTTGCTGTACTACCTGTCTTCACCGCTCGGCCCATTCAGCTGGGTTAGAATGTTGTCCAGGGCCCAGTCTAGAGTCTGAATCTTCCTTCTTGAAATGTTTATCCTTTGCTGTTTTTTATCTAGTTACTACAACCTAGCATGTCTTAATAAGGTCATTAACCTCCATAAAACACATTAAGAAGAAGACAAAGAAGATCATATTGCTTCATACTGACACCTACTGACATGGAAGAGCCACTACAGAACCAATGCACAACAACAGCAAATTATTTTCAATTTTTTGGACCAATTAAGAAGTGAAATTAGACAATTTCCCACGAAACCCTGAATGTTCTCTCATGTTCCTCCTAGGTATTATGTTCAATTAAAAAAACTAACATATTATATCCTTTATGCAGGAATGTCCAATAATATAACTAGAGGGTACTTAGAAAGCACACACCTCTGCCAAGGCTATCATAAAAGAAGATATATGAAAAAGTGATCTAAAACCTTCATACTGATCCAGATCCTGTCGAAAATCTTATGGGTTCATCCTTGGCAACGGCAATATAAGGCTGCACGGTGGCGCAGTGGTTTAGCACTGTGGCAGCACAGTTTTACCCTCGGCCGGGGGACCGCGGGGATCATGAGATCGTGGGTTCGATCCCAGCCCCCGACCAACAGTCATCTGTGTGGAGTTTGCATGTTCTCCCCGTGTTGCGCGGGTTTACTCCGGGATTTCTCCGGTTTCCTCCCGCACACCAAAAAAAAAACATGTAGGTTTAGGGCGCTCGCGCACGCAGCGACCAGCAGCCGGTGGCTTGTCACCAGACTGCAAACCAAGTCTACCTACGGGTACAAATAAGTAACAAAAAAAAAATAAAAAATCAGAGATTAAAATTTCATCAAAATCCATGCAATATTTTTTTTTCCATAGTTCTGCTAACAAACACAGAAACGGTAATGATCACATTACCTTCTTGAAGAAACAAAAGGTCAGGGGAATAAAATGTCACCCAGTTAAATTAATTCATTCTCATTGGAGCTATATGGGGCTCATCACTTCAACCATTTTAATATGAGCATGGTGAATGCAAGTCTTCCGAGGCATGGGTACCTTTTTATGATTGCAAAGAGCAGAAAAAACCCATTTGTTTGGGAGAACAAACACAAGGGGAGACGGTTGCTGGGTGAGTGTCAATCATCAGCGCGGACTCCTACACAGAAAAATCAGAAGATGGCTGCAGCACCGCCACAAAAGCCTGACTGGCAAGTTAACTGTGAAGGAGTACAGGACATAAATACATAAATATGTCAGCTTAAATAAGGGGGATTAATGCAGCAGCCATGAAGACAGCATAATCAAGTGCTCAGTCATGATTTTTTGGCGGTCTAAAAGCATCACCATTATGCGAGTAAACGCAGCACATTTATCATTTGTTTTATGTTGGGTTGTAAATGTCCATCCTGTACATTGCTCCGTGCAGCTGTTAGCAAGGTGCTGAAAGACAAGTGGAGTGTGTCTGCGATTATTACACTTTCACACCTACTCCTCGTGACATCAACTGTGCCGCTGTCAATCAATGACAGCACGCAGCAAGCTATTCAACCGGGTGTCGTGCATGCGTGTAATGCATATATGCATACCATGATGTGCACATAGATGTAAAGTTGCATGGCCTACATGAAAAATAACGCCCGTAGAGTGAGGATTCTCACACATGCACCGGACACAGGACTGCTTGTAATACATTTCTGGACGAGGTTAACACATAGAAAAGAAATTCTAGTGTGTCATAGGAGATTTTAATTTTAGCATTTTTTTTTTTCCCCACGTGCCTTTCTATAGTGATTCGAGCGAAAACGAGAAGCTCCACATAGTTTTCATTATGCAGCAGCAACACAGTGGGAAAGCCTGAGTGGGTGTGTGGGAGCAGAGGAATGTGTGGGGACAGGAAGAGACAGACAGAGACGGAGCAGCACTGCAGAGTGCAGAGTCAGGGGAAAAGACGGGGGTGGGAGCGCATTTGTGGGACAACCACATCCACTGTCCAACGGTCACATTCACATCCCTGCATTTTTGGATCATCCTTGTGTGGTATTCTGTCGGCCTATATGTGTTCCGATTAGAAACATTTTTGCCTCATCTTTATATACTCCTAAAGCTTCTGCATATGAATATTAGGAATCTAATTGTAAGATTTTTGGTCGTGGAAGCATACTGGTGCGTGCAGAGGCATTTCTTTAGGTTTCTTAAACATTCTGGATACCCACTTGTAATACTCTGTGTAGTACTGCGGCGAAAAAACTGCTAAATATTTATCAACATGGCTCACTTTTCCTCTAAGCTTGAAGGGTCAGAGGTGAAAGGCCATGCCATGGTGGGATTTGTTAGAAATGACAGGTGAGCAAAGGGGTATTCTATAGAAAAAATGCCTTCTACTGTACATCATTGTAGCACACTGCACATCCTTACTATAGAATATTTAGACTTTTGGACACATAAACCCTGAACAATTCTGGATCTCTTCAAGAAGAGGGTGTGTGAAAATTGGAGAAGACAGAGCATCGTTTAAATCTGTCATGACTTGCGCCCCGACGGGGCAGAAAACAGGATTCCAACGAATAGCGAACGTTCAACATGATTTTATACAACACAAAATAAGCAGTATGGGAACTGCAAGGCAAAACCAGACTACAGAACAGGATGCAGAGTGGATCAGGTCTGGGGGACGGATCGCGCAAAAATAGGTCAGATAGACTAATGACGCAGCACCAAACCGAGGAGCTGCACCCTATAAATAAGGCACAACATAATCATGAAATCAAGAACAGGTGAGGAAATCAATAAAGTCAAGACAGGTGAGACAAATGGGAATGAGAGGAGAAGGTGGGGCTGCAAACCCACACAGAAGGGAGACAGACAAGAAACAGATCCACAGGAATGACAAGACCAAAATAACGTAATATAAATCATGACAGACCTCAAACACAACAGACCTCATCAGGACAATAATAGCAACAAAATGGTCACCAGAATAGAACTAAAATACAAATAGCAAGAAACAAAGAAACATAAATAAATTCCAGAGTGGGAATGACCCTCCGGTCATTCCTGACAAAATCAGCCATTCCCAAACATCCACTGGGACCCATATTCATCTCTGGCAGCCCACCACAACCTTTGTTACAAGGAATTGTTAAAAAAAAAAAAAATCAATAAAAGCATGCCGAAGATAAACAAGGAGAGATTCTAAAGCAAAAACAAGTTAGAAAGAGCTACATAAATATTTTACCGAGGTCCCACAGTTTGATTTGATTAGTTTTTTTATTTTGATATTCCAATATTGATTTAAATGTTTATCTACTTGCCTGTTTTATTTTCTCTGCTCAGTTGCTTGAAATCACATGAAAGATGTGAATAAAAATCAGAGTTATTACACAAATACAGATTTCTAAAGTTCTTCCTAAGTTACAACTTAAGTATTGTGGTGTTTCAGAATGAACAGGAACTTGTTTTCTTGCATTATTTGATCTCAAAGCACATGAAAAAGAAAAATCTTGTTTGTTGTTTTGTGACAGTTGTCTTCACGCCAAAGTCTCTAAGCTAGAGGAAACACTGATATTATAAGCACAGTGTAAGCCAACGGATACAAGAAGCCAGAGAACATTCAGAAAGTGCAAGCCTCTGCTAAGGCAGCTAATCTTCTCCCAACATCCTATGTGCTGTGAGTCAACAGCACCCTCTGCTGGTGACCATCAAAATATCTGATAAGCGTTCACTCACCCCCTTTGGAATTTTTTTTATAAAAATCATGGCGGCTGATGCTGATTCAGATCACACCCAAATCTAATCCACTGGTCTTTGGCTCGTTTCCAACCTCCCCTAAAAACTTCATCACAATCCATACGAAACCTTTTGACTTGCGCCATTAATACACAGACATGCACACTCCTCGGTGGCAGTTTAACAACCAGTAAAACTTAAAAACACGTACATCTCAAAGTCAGCTACACCTCAGACAGGACATGTTTGTTAGCTGGTAATCTGATGATCCTGGTCTGGCCTCTTGCAACAACCCAGAGAAGTGAGAGTTAGTAAAGGGTTAATGTAGCTGTTAAAAGCACTTTGAGATTAGAAAAACTCTAAATTAAAAAAAATAAAGGCCATTGTGCACATGATTCTATCATAATTTCTCCAAAAGACAAAAAGTATCTACAAAATGTAGGCATCCTTGCGCAACAGAAACAGATGACTGTGCAGAAATGTGACATGGGACACCGAGCTAAAGCCAACGAGACCAAAGGTTTTAGGGGACGTTATTCATCCTCTCTCTCTATCACACACACAGAACCACTGTTTGCTGATTCAGACCAGCCACGTCTCTCTGTCTTTGTGTCGGGTCGCTCCACCAGTTTTGCCACCGCTGGCTAGCGTCCCCACTCAGCAGTCACACACACTTACACAAACGCAAGGGAGGCGGCGTCTTGAGTGAAGGGACATGCTGAACGGCAGCAGGAGCAGGTGGGGTCCTCACTTCTAAGAAACCCTTCTCCCTGAAGCCGCTCGCCGCAGGTCTCTGACGTGCGCAGGGAGACAAGATGAAACACAAGAAGCTGTTTCATCAGCTTCAAGAAAGCCTAAAGCGCTGCTGTCGAGATGTTTGTGTCTTTTCTCGCTTTGCTTTGTCAGAGCAGATGAAATTCAGCCACAGTTTCTTTTTGCATAATATTACTCTCAGGAAATGACAACATTCAATATATTTCTAAAAATAACTAAACAAATCAAAAGACTGCACTTTATGGAGCAATTTAGCTTCTTTCTGCTCATTGTTTGGGGTATCCATGCTGCAACTTCAAAGTTTTATGGTCAGTGTTGCCTAAATTCTCCAGCAGCCTCTTATTGCTAAAAGCTGGCTCCTCACACCAGCGACTATCGGACAAATCAGCGACAAGTACAACCTTTTTGATCCTTCCAGTTGATGAGGAACTCTCAGACATGCTTCATCTTCTGGATTAAAGCCAAAATAACACATCCCTCACTTAATACCTACATGAGAAGCAACCTCTAGTATGGAAAGAGCCATTCTAAGCAGTTTTCCTTTAGACCCCTATCCTACACGAACTGAATATGTAGTACAATCCAATGCTCTGCAGTGGCAGAGGATGCAGAGATCACACACAGACCTTCGGATCATTAAAATGACAAGAAAAGGCTGACAGTGGGTAAGAGATTCTATTTGGAAATAGCGTCCCGTGTGTTTAGTAAGGGATGCCAATCTGTGCTTGTGTGTGTTCACATGACAGCTCCTGGCCTCTGCTCCAGTCTGATGATGAATTGTGTAATTATTAATAGAGATGCCCTGATGCTTCGTACGGTGGAAGCTCCCGCCGGGGTTTAAGTTACTACATGTTGCTCTATTGAGGCCGGCACTGCGCCGAGGCTGCATATATGTGTTCAAACACTGAAAAGGAGCGTTATAGAACGTACAGGCATGTGTGTACGTGCGTGTGCGGTTGCAGTGTGTCTGACTGTGGGCAGACGGCAGACTTAGCCAACAAGCACAGCAAATATTTATCTATGAGCCTCCTGGAGGCTCCGTCTCTGACACCTCTCACTTTTTCCTTATCTCCACTGGAGGGAATTTTTCTTTTTTTTAAATTATTCAGCTACTCCTACTACTATTCTTTACCTCTGGTTTGTTTGTTTTTTTATCCATATTTCCAAACACAAGCCCCCTTTGCCATAATTTGTACATTTATCTTGATGTTTGGATTGCAGTTACTAATACAAATAAAAGGAGATTGAATATTGTACTAACATTTATCTGACGGCCAGAATGAAGCAGTTTTACTCCGTCTTTGGAGAATGTCTAAAGGCCGTTTTACACTGCTTCAGTGCAAAAATGCAGTGGGGCAGTGCAGAAAATCTACCTGCCATTTTCTATCACGCATCAACTTTTCAAACCGATAAAGTGCAAAATTCCACTGCTGTTCCACTTCGGCTACTATCAGCACTATCTTCAGCTGACAGTGCAGCAGTTTGGGCATGCAAGCCCAAAGCTCAGTTGTTTCATGAATGATGCCCATAATAACGTTACAAAGTAAGGCTGGGCAATTAACTGAACAGAACCGAAAACCGCCATTCAGGGTGCAAACAGACCTAATTTTGTTAATGTTTTTTTTTGGTATTCCCCGGTTCTTGCTTCGTGTGTGTGTGTGTGTGTGTGTGTGTGTGTGTGTGTGTGTGTGTGTGTGTGTGTGTGTGTGTGTGTGTGTGTGTATATAGAGCTTTTCATGTACGGTTTGGGGGGCCCAGACAATACGTTCTCTACTCAGACTGAATGGCACAGGAGGAGATGCTTAAAGACTGAAACGGATATGCAGGACAGACTGTGGTTTTCTCCATAAGACCGCATGATAATATGCATTCTCCTCCGGTCCTCATAATAATGTGCCAACAGGCTGGGTGACAAAGGGAATTGTTATTGTAAGTGTATGTATGGTAATGTGAACCCCCCAGGTCGTGAGGCGAGTTTGAATGGTATAAAAGAGAGATGCCCGCGACCTGGGTCATTCTTCTTCTTCTTGTTGACTGATGATAGAGCGAGAGTAATAAAGTCTGTTCTGCTCCAGCTCACTGCCTCACTTGCTCATTCCTCTCTAACGGGTGACCCTTGACACATAATGGAACTCGACGCAAACACTCCAGAGACGACCTGGACTGGAGGCACCAGCACCGCATGCGCCGTTTCGGTCAAACTCCCAGACTTTTGGCTACATGACCCGAAGTCTTGGTTCCTCCATACAGAGGCCCAGTTCGCGCTCCGTGGAGTGACGGCGGATGACACCAAATACTACTACGTGGTTGCAGCGCTGGACGCACGCACAACACAGCAGGTGGCGAGCCTGCTCCAACAGCCCCCAGCCCACGACAAATACGATGCTCTCAAGACCGCGCTGACCCAGCGCTACACGCTCTCGGACTGTGAGAGAGCGGAAAGGCTCCTGATGCGCTCCAAGTTGGGAGACGGGTCGGCGGTCGAATTAATGGAGAAGATGTTGGTGTTGATGGGCACAGATGACGGGCATTTCCTCTTTGCCCACCTTTTCCTCCGGAACCTCACGACAGCGGCCAGAGTGGTCCTTGCCAATTCGCCGCTGCTGGCCACGCACAACTACCGGGCACTAGCACAAGAGGCAGATTGGATTATCCTGATGACCAGAACCTTCACTGTGAATGCAGCGGCGTCGGAACCCAGCGAGATGTCCAGCGGGGGCAAGGAGCCAGCGACGGTGGCCGCAGCGGAAGCCAAGAAGCACCAGAGGGACACACTCTGCTTCTACCACCGCTGTTTTGGAGAAGACGCATGCCGATGTGTGCCACCGTGCCAGTTCGAGCGCTCGGGAAACGCCAGGGCTAGCAGTCGGTAGCAGCTGCGACCGCCGGCGATACAAACAAGCTGCTCTATGTGACAGACTCACGCTCGGGGAGACGGTTCCTCGTGGACTCCGGCTCCCAAAAGAGTCTCATCCTGCCGTCCTACGCAGACCGGCGGGCAGGAAGCAGCAGCCCCGAGCTGGCGGCCGCAAACGGCTCAGACATTAAGACTTTTGGTGAGAAGACACTGACTATATCCTTGCACGGCTGTACATACCAATGGACATTCGTCATAGCAGCATGTAACTTCCCCATTTTGGGCGCAGACTTTTTTGTGTGCACACGGACTATTAGTCGATGTGGCTAACAGACGCCTGATTAATGCAATGTCTTTTGATTCTCTGCCCTGTACAGCTAGAAGAGCCGGGTCCACAACACTAGCCAATGTCACAGTTCTAGCGGGTAAGTTCCACACACTACTCACCCAGTTCCAAGGACTCACGATTCCGACGTTTTCGGCGGCCGTCACTAAACACAGGGTGGAGCACTTCATTACCACCACGGGGCTGCCTGTTTTTGCATGACCTCGGTGCCTGAACGCAGCTAAACGGGCCAGTGCACATGAGGAGTTTGCCAACTTGGAAAAGTTGGGCATCATCAGGTGCTCAAACAGCCCATGGGCATCCCCGCTACATATGGTGCCTAGAGCCGAGGGCTCATGGCAACCATGCAGAGATTTCCGCACATTAAACAACGCCACAGCGCACGATCGCTACCCAATCCCCCATATTCAGGATTTTTCTGTCCACCTCACCGGGGCATGCATTTTTTCCAAGGTCGACCTGGTCTGCAGTTACCACCAGGTCCCGGTGCGTGCGGAAGACATACCCAAAATGGCAGTAATAACTCCGTTTGGTCTTTTTGAGTTCTTACGCATGCCTTTCGGGTTAAAAGGCGCGGCGCAGACATTCCAATGCATGATGGATGCGGTGCTGCATGATCTGCCGTTTGTGTTTGTCTACCTGGACGACATCCTGGTGGCCAGCGCGTCTGAGGACGAACACGTAACCCACCTCAGGACGGTTTTCCAGAGGTTGGAAGAGCACAAGTTAATAATCAACCTGGCGAAGTGCCAGTTCGGGGTTACGGGAATCAATTTTTTGGGTCACCACATCTCACCGGAGGGCACGATACCCTTACCGGACAAAGTGCACGCAGTGGCAGATTTTCCCCGGCCTCAGAGGGTCAGGGCGCTGCAGGAGATTTTGGGGATGGTTAACTTTTACAACAGTTTCCTCCTCCGCGCAGCCCAGCTCATGCAGTCATTGTACGCCGCACTTAAGAAACGGAAACTGGCGGACAGAGTCGACTGGACTCCTGAGCAAGAGCAGGCATTTTCCGAGGCCAAAACAGCTCTAGTGAACGCCGCACTACTGGCACACCCGGACCCGGCGGCTCAGATAGCCCTCACTACCAACGCATCAGATGTGGCCATAGGGGCCGTCGTGGAGCAGTGTGTCGCCGGTTCTTGGCAGCCGCTCGCCTTTTTTAGCAGGTCTTTGTGCGACAATGAGCGTAAATACAGTGCGTTCGACAGGGAGTTACTGGCTCTACACCTGGCCATATGCCACTTCCAGTTCTGGCTGGAAGGGCGCAGCTTCACTGCGTTTGTAGACCACAAGCCGCTAACGTACGCTATGGCCAAGGTTTTGGAACCATGGTTGGCTCGGCAGCAGAGACAGCTGGCCGCGATCTCGGAGTTTACGACCGACATTCAGCATGTGGACGGTAAACTCAACGTGGTGGCAGACTGCCTCTCACGCGCATTAGTGGCCCCAGTCTACGTAGGGATAGACTACACGGCCATGGCCGCTGAGCAGATCAGCAATGTGGATGTTTGCATGCTCCAGTCTGGACCAACAGGGTTAAGGCTGGAGAGCAGAGTACTGCAAGACGGCCCCCCCCCCCCCAATCTGTGACATCTCCACAGGCCGCCTGCGCCAGGTGGTTCCACGCGCTTGGCGCCACCGCGTTTTTGAGTCAGTTCACTCCCTGGCGCACCCATGAGTGCGCAAGTCAGTCAAAATGGTGGGAGCAAAGTTCATCTGGCTGAGCCTGCGCAAACAGGTGAAAGAGTGGGCTGCAGCCTGCGTAGCGTACCAACGAGCCAAGGTGCACAGGCACACAAAGGCCCCCCTTGAGCCGTTCCATGTCCCGGCTAAGAGGTTCGACCACGTTCACGTGGACCTCGTTGCCCCCCTCCCGCCATCACAGGGGTTCACGCACCTCCTGACAGTGGTGGACCGCACCACGCGCTGGCCCAAGGCGGTCCTGATAGCTTCCACCGCGTCCGCAGAAGTTGCACACGCTTTTTTGACAACACGGGTGGCACGTTTCGGCGCCCCTTCGGATATCACGTCCGACCGGGGCCCGCAGTTTGTTTCCGACCTCTGGTTCATGATGGCCCGGAGCCTGGGCATCACAATTCAACGCACAACTGTGCACAACCCCCAGGCCAATGGGTTATGCGAGCGTTTCCATAGGTCGCTTAAAGCAGCGCTCAGAGCTTCGCTTACAGATGCAAATTGGGTGGACCGGTTGCCATGGGTTCTATTAGGGTTGCGTTCAGCACTGAAGGAGGATTTGGCGGCCTCCCCAGCAGAGCTTGTTTTTTCCCCAGCCGCTGCGGCTCCCCGGAGAATTTTTGCCTGACAACCCCGCGTTTGGCAGGGCCTTTATCAGTTGGAAGAGGTCCATCCATCCATCCATCCATCCTCCCTCTAGTGCTTATCTGGGGGTCTGGTTTGCAGGGGCAGCAGTCCAAGCAGAGAAGTCCAGACTGCCACCTGGTTCACACAGCATCATCCCATGATCCCTCTTGCAGGTGGTGAGTCCACTGAAAGGCGGACCCATGTGGCTCCTTTGGGTACACTGAGGGCTTCTTGTAACTGTTTTCATAGAGATCCACTGGACCACTCTTAGTCTGGGCCTTCACCAGTGGGAAGTATCCCCCGACAACATACTGTAGCTCCTGGGATCATTAGGGCACATCAACCCCTCCACCACGATAAGGTAGTGATCCACAGAGGGGTTGGAAGAGGTCACATGATCTTAATAGGTGTAATCACACTGCCTGCAAAACTCCAAAGAAGAATTATGCATAACACCTGTGATACTTATCATGCATATAAACTTGGACGTTTTTTCCCCCAGCATTCTGACATCACTGAAAATAAAGGATGTCACTGGTCCAAGTCAGCTTGGATCAAGGTCAGTGCTGATATTTTTTAACTTGCATGAATGTTCTGCAAGAGTGTGTCTATGTTAATAAGAACCAGCTGAATCTGTCAATATAATATGGTATTTCTCCTTTGACAAAAATCCACACTTTATGTGAAATGGCTCGTCAGTCCAGTGTGTTTTCGTAGCTCTTCTAAAGCAAAAGAAAATCATTCATCCACCTTTAATGCTGTTTATGGGTGGTTAGAGCTGCAGTATATATAGAATTTATGGCCATTTCATGCCACCTTTCAACACTACAGAGAGACAATGACAGGGCTTGTGCTTTGTTGAACCATAACAGATGTGAGCTCCCTAAAATTAAACCCCGAGTACCCACACAGCTCTCATAATTTCAGAGTCAATACGCAGGTTTGCAGAACAAAAGAAGAAAAAAGCCACTGGGCAGCCAAGGAAAAAATAACTATAACTTTTAAATGGTGTCGCTTAGCTGCAACTTAAACATACAAAACCACTACTACAGTCCTCTCAGGAGTCAGTTATGTGTAGACGGCTTCAAACAGGAAAACAGCAGTGGTTACAGAGACCTAAATGGCGACACGGATGAAGTGTCAGATGACACAACAGACGTGTGTGTCAAGTAGAAGCCAGCAGACTGAAACATTGTTACAGGGGGAAAAATACTTCCTTATATGTGTGCATGTGCATGTATGTGTGTGTGTGTGTGTGGCTGGCTAGGGTCATGGCTGTATAAGCACATTAATGCACACACAGCAGGTGAATAAACACACACACACACACACACACATCGTAAAAATGGCAAAGTTTGTCTTGGAATTCACCCCCGGTATAAAATATATTGCCCTAGATTTAATGACCGCCATTTTATTTGAAGGCCCAATTTGACACCGTGTCTCTATTTTGACTTTTCCATGAGTACACTTACACTGAATACACTGGGTTAACTGTGTGTGTGTGGGGGGGGGGGGGTGACTTGGCTAGTCAGGCATGTACCATCTAGCTAATAGTTCCCGCATTTAAAGCTCATTTAAAGGTCATACTTAATGAAAACAAACCATTTACCAAAAATAATACACCTACAAAACTTTCAGAAAGATGTGGAATGAGAATTTATATTTTCTTGAAAAATTATTACAGTCCAAGATGATCATAACATTTATAATAGAGCAGTTGCTCCCAACCACCCTCACTCCTGCCCCCCCCACACACACACACATACACAAGAACAAAGTGATCCATTAAAAATCTTTATATGCAAACCAAAAATATGTTTTAAGTAGGGCTGTGCTCAAATATTCAGTTATCCTAATATTCATTGGCTACACTGGTGTCCAATTTTCAAATTCGGTACTCGGGTGTTTGCTTCACCCCCACCCCTCCCCACTAAAAAAAACAGCTTGATTTTAATAAAGTGATCTCCACCCCTTTACACTGGGGTGGAGATCACTGGGAGATCCTTCAAAGATCTGGCCAATTTTTGATCTATCAATGATCTTCGGTGATCTCCACAGTCGCCACGGTCTCCTCAAAGTTTTGACTCAGTCCAAAACACACAAAGATCTCTCAAACGATCATAAGAACTAAAATGAGCCCAGTCTCTCAATGATCTCCGTGCTGTGTAAAGGGGCCCTTAAAGCCAACAGCATAACTAGGTTGACATCGTGCACTGTCATTTGACAGGAAGCTAAGGGGCTGCCACATATCTTTGCGTTAAGGATATTTGTCCCAACCTGGCAACCACTACAATATCATAGTGTGGCAGGAGTGAGTTGACACTGGCCAGGAGAGAACAATATTATAACATTATCTCTGTCACCTTTAAAACACATGGAGAAATCAAAATCACCTACGTCATTAGTTGGGAACCTTTACAATCAAAAGAGCCTTTTTTTTGTATATTAAAATAAATGTAATCTATGAAGGGACAGAGCATTTCTAAATATTAGTCACTGGAGAAATTTAAAAGAAGTCAACTGTTCCCATGTTCTGAAAAAAAAAAAAAAGAATTTACAAAGATTTGTGTGTTAACAACAAAAAACTCACTAAATACTGGCTTGTTAAATTCCAAATTAAACTTTTTTTTGACAGTTTAGTCTTGTAAAATTAATAAATTTGAGACTGGTCTACAAAGACTTAAAGTTTAATGATGTAAATTTGAGGGTTTTTTTTATCACAAATGTTTGACTTATCATAAAACATTGAGTTTTTTCTTGTAAAATTTAAATATTTTCAGACATTTTCCCTCCTTAATTTGAAATTTTTTCTTGTTAATTTCTTAATTCCTCCAGTTAAAAATTTCCAATTTTTCTCTAAGTTTAAGTTTCTCTCCAAATGTGCAACTTTTGAGATATTTTTTGTCTTGCAACTTTTTCTACATAAACTTGTGCAACAACATCTACAGCAAATATGCAACTTTTGGTTATAAATGACTGATGATGATGTATTCTTCTTAATACTCCAAATTTTTTTCTATATACATTTGAAACTTTCATATACACCGAGTTCCTTATTATTATGCAAATAGGATTTTAGTGTCATAAACATTCAATTTTTTGTATTTCAGTTAAACTCGTGGATGGTGTTATGTCTCAGGGCTCGTTGGATCATTGATATCAATCTCAGACACCTGTCATAATTAGCTTGCCAGGTGAGCCCAATTAAAGGAAAACTACTTAAGAAGGACGTTCCACATTATTAAGCATGCCACGGGTTTCAAGCAATACGGGAAAGAAAAAGGATCTCTCTACTGCCGAAAAGCATCAAATAGCGCAATGCCTTGGACAAGGTATGAAAACATTAGATATTTCATGAAAACGTAAGCGTGATCGTTGTACTGTGAAGAAATTTGTGGCTGATTCAGAACACAGATGGGTTTGTGCAGATAAAGGCATAATGAGGAAGGTTTCTGCCAGACAAATTCATCAGATTAAGAGAGCAGCAGCTAAAATGCCATTACAAAGCAGCAAACAGGTATTTGAAGCCACTGGTGCCTCTGGAGTCCCACAAACCTCAAGGTGTAGGGTCCTCCAGAGACTTGCAGTTGTGCATAAACGTACTATTCGGCCACCCCAAACCAATGCTCCCAAGCAGAAACGGTTGCAGTGGGCCCAGAAATACATGGACTAATTTTCAAACAGTCTTGTTTACTGATGAGTGCCGTGCAACCCTGGATGGTCCAAATGGATGGAGTAGTGGATGGTTGGTGGATGGCCACCATGTCCCAACAAGGCTGTGATGTCAGCAAGGCGGTGGCGGAGTCACGTTTTGGGCAGGAATCAAGGGGAGAGAGCTGGTAGACCACTTTAGGGTCCTTGAAGGTGTGAAAAGTGTAGTTTCTGACTGATCACCTTCTTCCATGGTACAAAAAGAAGAACAGTGCCTTCCGTAGCAAAATTATCTTCATGCATGACAATGCACCATCTCATGCTGCAAAGAATACCTCTGTGTCATTGGCTGCTACGGGCATAAAAGGAGAGAAAGTCATGGTGTGGCCTCCCTCCTCCTCTGACCTCAACCCTATTGAGAACCTCTGTAGCATCCTCAAGCAAAAGATCTATGAGGGTGGGAGGCAGTTCACATCAAAACAGCAGCTGTGGGAGGCTATTCTGACATCTTGCAAAGAAATTCAAGCAGAAACTCTCCAAAAAAACTCACAAGTTCAATGGATGCAAGAATTGTGAAGGTTATATCAAAGGGGTCCTATGTTAACATGTAGCCTGGCCTGTTAAGATGTTTTTGATTGAAATAGCTTTTGATTTCAGTAAATATGACCTCCTAATGTTGCAAATTCAACAAATGACCATTTTCAGTTCTTTACAACCAATAAAATGTTTTGAAACTCTGTTGTGCATAATAATTTGGAACAGTGCATTTTGAGTTTTTTTTATTTTTGCAAAAAAATAGTTATCATTGGGAAGTCTGTTCAATAAAATTTGAATTATGCTGTAACAGACAATGACTTGAAAATTATACCGACTGTCATTTACAGTACATCGACTATTCAGGAAAATCGGAGCCAAATATCATTTGCATAATAATTTGGAACGCGGTGTAAATATGAAACAGTTAGTTGAACTTCAAGAAGTCACAACTGTCATATGATTTAAGACATTATCTAAACATATCTGCTATGCTTTAAAGAAAAAGTAGACCGTAGATGTTCCAGTCAGTGAATTACACCACAACTTTTAGAGAAACTGCACTGTTGGTCATGGAGTCCTCATGTAAATAAGATGCCTCATGACGCACGGATGAGCCCTTGCTCTGTGTTGTTTTGGACCGGAGCTAGTGATTCATATTCAGACTCTACTGAACTCCACAAAACCTCAGCTCACAACAGAAGGCGGTTGCCTCATTAGGAGAACCAAGTGGCAATGACGATCACAATTACACGCATACAATCAAACCAGCAGCATACAAGAGGGGGCAAACGTATCATGTCACATATTTTTTGGTTCCCCTCACCCTTCTGGATGACAACTGGTCATGAATAGAAACATTTCCATTAATGGCCAATTCAAGTCAGCGGGAACATAAACGGTAAACAGAGAGGAGCGTGCATGTACAGACTCCGCTTGTGTCACCTATAAAAATCATCCCTCCCTAATTCAACCTCCATCTCCTCCATTTTCTACCTGTTTGTTCCCCACCAGGTATGACTAATGAATAAACAGGATGAGTTAAGCGCATTTCCTCCCCACCGTAGAGTCCAGGCTTTTACTGCTGCTTTGGTGCCGCGAGGCCCACAGCGGAGGAGAACATTGTGTTAACAGCTATATAGAGAGGTAAAGGGGACGTAATTGATGATCTCTGCGAGAAGTTCATGTTCTGCTTTCTTTTGGACAGAATATAAGTGCACCACAAACACGTGGATGATTCTCCTCTAAATGCATGAGCAGAGCAATAGGAGGCAAACCCGTGGACCTTTAGACCGACATGGTGCCAGTTTGTGCCGGATGGGTGCGGTTTCCACATCATTTAAATCTGGCACGTGAGGGCACATGACACATGCCGCTCAAGTGGGGAGAAAGCAAACGTAACGACTAAAGTCTGGCTTGAGTACTGAATTCAAACCAACATGTGTTTCCATTTTCAACACCTAATAGCTGTCCTTGGAAGGAAGTTGGGGTTGACATGAGCGTTTAACATAAATGGTGGCAAAGGCTGTGCACGCTTTAAAATTTTATACATCTCGATAATAATGTGCTCATCAGAGACAGACATGTTACAATTTACTAGCTGGCTGTTGTTCTGATCTTGATATTATATTATTACAGATCCTTACATGAACCTAGAAATTATTTATTTGCTCATCAGCTGACAGGTCACTACACCTGTGCAATCACAAGTTGAAGCACGCCTTTTAAGCATTCATGTCAAGACAAACCATCATGCACGATTATCTAATAAGTGTAAGTCTTTACAGAGTTTATATAAGAATGGGAATAAACCTCGAGGGAAGGATTGCTTCCGTTCGTCTTCATCCCAAATCAAATATCTGTTTCAATAAACACCACTAGTATTCAGTTAGCCGAGTACAGATCTTCAATCACAGTCAATGCAGTGTATGGAGTGTGTAAAAACAACCTATTTAGGGTTATACAGTTTCACCAAACAGAAGATTACTTCTTGAATCAAGTCTCATTCATGCATTGTATCTATGGCATGGTATACACTGATTTTCACGCACACAGCGGGCTGTATAAAAACAAACCTGACATGAGAATCTGCAGGCTGAGTCGCAAAGTTTTCACCTGCCTTGAGTAGTTGCGGGCTCGCCGCAAAATTCTGTTTGACTCTATCAGGTGGGTCTACCAAACTAAAAACAGCTGAAACACAAAATGTGTTAATATAGCATTTCTCCTTCAGTTAAAATTATTTGGCTATGAATTAGTAATTGAAAAACATGATTATTATTATGTGATTTAGCTCCATAACTCGGCTTATTGAGTGCAGTGAAACCCCGATGAATGATAACGAATTTCCCTCAGATAACCTGCCTCACTCACTGGACCACAGTCAGCACCACTGTAAACTGGATCCTGTTTCTGTAAATGTGACTTAGAGATATTAAAATTTGCCAGAGACTCATGAGGCAACACGCACAGATCCTTCTCTTGTGAGTGGAATTCTAGTTAGCAAAATGCACTTCTGAATTAATTAATCCCTGGCTCCTGCACAATATGTACTGAGAGGCAGAGGACAGGCGGATCCCTGCGGGTGAACCCCGGTAGCTGCAGTGGACACATTTGCGTACACACAGCTGTCTCAGAGTGAAAAGAATTTTCCATCGTCTAAAATATCTGTTTGGAGATTAAAATCTGGAAATCCATCCATCCATCTTCTACCGCTTATCCAGGGATCCGGGTTGTGGGGGCTTCAGTCCAGGCAAAGCAGCCCAGACTTCCACTGGTTTCCATAGCACCATGATCCCCATGATCCCTCATGCAGGTGGTGAGCCAACTGGAGGGTAGACCCATGTGCCTCCTTTGGGTACACTGGGTCCTTGATGTAATGTTTTTCATGGAGCGCTACTGGACTGCTCTTAGTCTGGCCCTTCACCCAGGACCAGTTTGCCTTGGGAGACCCTGCCAGGGGCAAGTTGGCCCTGACAACATACGGTCATGTGAAAAAATTTGGACACCCCTTTAAATATTCAGTTCTTTATTAAGAAATGTTATCAAGGTTAGACATATGTCTAGACATATCTATGTCTAACCTTGTTTTTGTTTTTATTTGCATTTTTTAACATTTATTTTAGCCATTTTAAGTAGGAATGAATGTGGGGGTGTCCTAAAAAAGATGGGGGGTGTCCTAATTTATTCCTCACTATTTGTTTAGAATTACATTTTACAGAGAATTTGAAAAACGTCTTTAATTCATTTGTAATTGTTTTTCTCACTCACACCCCTTTACCATGATAAGGTGGCGATCAACGGAGAGGCAATCTGGAAATAAAAGGCTTTTACGTTGTGCAGCTCTGTGTGTTCCGCCTGATTATCATGTGCAATATGAATTCTGACACGGACAGATTTGGTTTGCAACTAGTCTAAATTCATCTGTAAGACTGGAATGATATTCAGTGGTGTTTATTTACTTTATTTACTTACTAACTAAATAAATAAAAAAAATCACCCTTATTGTCATTCAACCGTACAACCAATCATGTACAGCAGAACGAGATTGTGCTTTACCTATCTACAGTGTAAATCACACACACCCCAAGTGCAGAATCAGAGGGACGCTGCCATGCAAGGCGCTGCCACAGAGTTCCCTCCTCCATTCCATTTATTGCTGAGCACCAAGCTGGATGGCAGGAAGTTCCACTTTTATATGGTCTTCGGCATGACCCGGCCGGGATTTGAACCCCTGCCTCCCGGGTGTGGGGCGGATGCTCTACCAACTGAGCCACCACTCTGGTAACATCACATCTGTCTGTCCCTCATGTGCGGATTGCTGAGGGCTTTTGTTCACAGCATTTTTTTTTCATGTGTCAGCACCAGCTCCCCCCAGTCACCCCAGTAACACTCTATGAGCAGTGATCCACCTATTGACTTTAACTTTAATGCCAGACCATTTTATTTTATTTATAAGTTTATTTCAGTCTGAGCTGGCTGCATTAACTGCCATTGTAGCACGGTCCATTCAGTAAACTTATGTTTATTGTTGATTCCGGAGAGTCAGTTAAGTTATTCCCATGCCAATGACGTTTGGTGTAGGGCGGCGCCTATCTCCATTTCGAGATCTTAGGCCACACAGCTACTGTAGGTAGTGAAAGCTACAGTGGGGGGGGGAAGGGGGTATCAGTCCTCTGGTAGCTCTGCATATTAACTTTCCTTTACCCATTCTATTATGCTGAGCACCAAGCTAGAAGGCAGAAGGTGCCATTTTTACCTGGTCTTTGGTATGACCCGGCCAGGATTTTGATTTGATTTTTTTTTGATTTTGTATACTTTATTGATCCCCAGAGGGGAAACTGAGGGCATCCACCTGGATGGATGAAGCAGCCATGGTACGGCGCTATCCCTTTACCATTCACACACACATTCACACCTAGAGCCACTTTTAGAGTCTCCAATTAACCTAACCTGCATGTTTTTGGCCTGTGAGAGGAAACCGGAGAAGTCCCGGAGTAAACCCACGCAGACACAGGGAGAACATGCAAACTCCACACAGATCACTGTTGGTCAGGGGCTGGGATCGAACCAGGCATCCCATGGCCAAGGGTGAGTTGCTGTGTTGCCGCAGTGCTAACCACTGCTCCACCGCACCGCCCATTTGAACCCCGGCCTCCCGGTTGTGGGACAGATGCTCTACCACTATTGAGCCTTATTGCAGCCCCTTGGTTTAAGATTTGGGCTTGAAAGTGGCTCATTTTAGGTACTTTAGGATTCTCTTTGTTGAAGTCAGCTTTCTTTGACTGGCCACCCCACACAGACAGATGCAGGTGGGGCTGTAGCTGAGTATTGCCAGTGAGAAACCATCCACATGATGGATAAGCCTCTGGAAAATGACGATAGCTAATTGGTCTTCTACAGTTTTGCAGACGTAGAGCTGCACCTGATAGGATGACACTTGCAGTCGTGGGTGGTCTGGTCCTGGGTTCCAAGCTGAGAAATTTTTCTATCTTGAAAAGAATGGCGCAAAAAGTGTTTTTGAAAACATCTGAAATAAAAAAATGAACTGTTTAGTTGTTGAATCTGCAATCTGCATCTATTTAGCATGAGTTCCCTTTTGCTGACACACTGCGCTGTATACAAACTCTTTTGCATAAAGCAGCCCAGACCCCTGTTTTATATTAATGAGGTGATGAATGCATTACAAAGAAAACTACACTCACAACGAACCCTGATGACTCACAGCGTTAACGTACCCACCATTTATGGATTATACAGGTGCAGAAAATAGATGAAAAACAGTCTGAAGCCTCAGTTTTTGACTCACTCCAAATGAAAGAAATTAGTTAAACTCCAGTCTGAAAACATGGGCGCCTTACTGCCTCCAAAGTACACATGCTCACATGTTTTCCTTCAAGCAGTAATTTGAGCAATTTAATACAAAAAAAAAAAACCTCCTGCAAAGGACTAGAGGCTGTTAGTTGTATTGCTGAAGCCTGGTTGAGGAGGTAATGCCGAGGTTACGCAGAGGTGAGGTGGTGCTCTAAAGGTTAACGACCGGTCCCAAGCCAATAATAGCAATGATAAGCAAACAAATCTGCTCCTTCATTCGATCAGCACTGATGTGTTACATAACAGACTGCTGGACTCTATGGTCTTTACAGATTTTTTTTTTTCTTTTTAAATAAAGTGCTCAGCTGGGGAGTTTAATATTAGTTGACTTAATGGGAGCTAGATCTAAAACTCCATCTGCGTGTTCAAATTGGGGAACGGTCATTTGAAGGGGTTGTTTCTCTGAGGTAAGATCAGACTTTTTACTTCTTTTGCAGCATTCTTCAGTGTGATCAGGAAGCTTCCTGAGTTCGTTGGCCTCCCTTGGTTGTCAGGATTAGGCAATAGACGTGCAGGCTGGGGTATTCAGCCTATACTTTCCCCTATAGGGACTCAGAGTTGAGCAGTCCAAGTACAACTGAAACATGTGATCCTCAGTGTGAAAACATACACTTTCCAAGCTCAGATTCTACACTACAGAATTTTTTTTAGTGTTTATGTGGCAGGAAACTTAAGTTATGTTTCGAGAAGTAAGGAAACACATGAATTTGGCTTCTAGTTATAGTTGGTGTATAAGAGGGTGCTTCTGTTTTATTGCAAATTAAAAGGTGCAGTCAAATAGTCAAACATACAGATACATTTCTTAGGGAGCCAGGATTTGTATCTTTTTTTTAATTGAACAGATGTAAGATCAGTATCTGTTGGATAAGGAAAAAATACAATATTACCAGCACACATTAATGCATATTTAATTTTTATGTCATGAACTGACCGGGTATTGTGCACTATAAACTGCACCTACAGTCTTCTGGCCCACAGTGTCCCCCGCATTCCTTTTCTCCTCTTGGATTTTTGCCGCAAAACAGAACGCACCACAGGATGGCGATTTGACGGCGTGATCATCTTCAATATTTGTTTTTCTCCAGAATTAACATTTCATCGTGGGACTTTCTGTGAGAAATTCTGTGAAATTGCTAGTGCAAACAGCAGGCGTATGGTTTCACAGTCCAGCTGAGTCATGTAGTGTGCACTTTGAAACTGTCCTGTCTGTGGTCTCAAACATTTTCAGTATTTACTATGATTTGTTAGGACTGGGTGAGATGGGTCAAAAATTTTGTCTCAGTACATTTATTCTATATCCTAATACACAATCTATGTCTAAATATATTTTTAAGAAGGACTAAATAATGAGTTGTCACCTTTCAAATGTGACTTTTATTTACAAACACGTATTAGTAAAATGGGAAAAAAAATATAAATATCTACAGGGTTGATTTCACTTATGAAAAATTATTTTTTTTTAAATTACATTTTCTCTTACTTAAAACTCACTTTTGTACAAATGAAGTGCAAGAAACAAACAAAACTCTTTTTGCCCTTGAAAAGTAATCAAGTTTAGTCACTGAGATAAAAACGCTTAAATATCCCACTACAAGTAGAATTTCTTGATAATTTCTGTTATCTTGCAAGTTACATACTTTTATTTTGAAAGTTCATTTTTGAAGAACAGATGTTATCACTCCCTGTAATCTGTAGATAGTTGCAGTGCTGTAAAAAAGTATTTGCCCCTTCCTGAATTCTTATATTTTTGCATGTCTGTCACACGCATGTTTCAGATCATCCATCCATCCATCCATCCATCCATCCATCTTCTACCGCTTTTCCGGAGGTCCGGGTCGCGGAGGCAGCAGTTCAAGCAGAGAAGCCCAGACTTCCCTCTCCCCAGCCACCTGCTCCAGCTCTTCAGAGGGGATACCAAGGCGTTCCCAGACCAGCTGGGAGACATAGTCTCTCCACCGAGTCCTGGGTCTGCCCCGGGGTCTCCTCCCAGTGGGACGTGCCTGAAACACCTCAAGTGGGAGGCGTCCAGGAGGCATCCTAATCAGATGCCCATACCACCTCAACTGACTCCTTTCAATGTGGAGGAGCAGCAGTTCTACTCTGAGCCTCTCCCGGATGACTGAGCTCCTCACCCTATCTCTGAGGGTGAGTCCAGCAATCCTACGGAGAAAGCTCATTTCAGCCGCTTGTATCCGCGATCTCGTTCTTTCGGTCATTACCCAAAGCTCGTGACCATAGGTGAGAGTAGGAACGTAGATTGACTGATAAATTGACAGCTTTGCCTTAAAACTAAGCTCCCTCTTCACCACAACAGACCGGTACAACGTCCGCAATCCGTTTGTCGATCTCTCGCTCCATTCTCCCCTCACTCGTGAACAAGACCCCAAGATACTTAAACTCCTCCACTTGGGGCAGGAGCCTGTCCCCAACCCGGAGAGGACAATCCACCTTTTTCCGGCTGAGGACCATGGACTCGGACTTGGAGGTGCTGATTCTCATCCCAGCCGCTTCACACTCAGCGGCAAACCGTCCCAGCAAGAGCTGTAGGTCATTGCTGGATGAAGCCAACAGGACAACATCATCTGCAAACAACAGAGATGAGATCCTGTGGTCACCAAGCATGACACCCTCCGTTCCCTGGCTGCGCCTAGAAATCCTGTCCATAAAAATTATGAACAGGATCGGTGACAAAGGGCAGCCCTGGCGGAGTCCAACTCTCACTGGGAATGACTCCGACCGAGTGTTGGCAATACGAACCAAACTCTCACAACGGTCGTACAGAGACCGAATAGCTCGTAACAACAAGCCCGATACCCCATACTCCCGAAGCACCCCCCACAAAAATCCACGAGGGACGCGGTCAAATGCCTTCTCCAAGTCCACAAAACACATGTAAACTGGTTGGGCAAACTCCCACGAACCCTCGAGAATTCTTGAGAGGGTAAAGAGCTGGTCCGATGTGCCACGGCCAGGACGAAAACCACATTGCTCCTCCTGAATCCGAGGTTCGACCAACGGTCGGACTCTCCTCTCCAGTACCTTGGCATAGACCTTCCCAGGGAGGCTGAGGAGTGTGATCCCTCTAAAGTTGGAGCACACCCTCCGGTCCCCTTTTTTAAAGAGAGGAACCACCACCCCGGTTTGCCATGCCAAAGGCACTGCCCCCGACCTCCACGCAATGTTGCAGAGGCGTGTCAACCATGACAACCCAACAACATCCAGGGCCTTGAGGTACTCAGGGCGAATCTCGTCCACCCCTGGGGCCCGGCCACCAAGGAGATTTTTAACCACCTTGGCGATCTCAGCCCCTGTGATAGGGGAGTCATCCCCCTCGTCCCCAAACCCTGCTTCCTCTGTGGAAGGCGTATCAGTGGGATTGAGGAGATCCTCGAAGTATTCCTTCCACCGCCCGACGACGTCCCCAGTCGAAGTCAACAGTGTCCCATCCGCACCATAAACAGTGTGGACGGGGAGCTGCTTTCCCCTCCTGAGGCACCGGACAGTTTGCCAGAATCTCTTTGCGGCCGACCGAAAGTCTTGTTCCATGGCCTCACCGAACTCCTCCCATACCCGGGTTTTTGCTTCAGCAACCACCCGAACTGCACTCCGCTTGGCCTGCCGGTACACCTCAGCTGCTTCGGGAGTCCTACAAGCCAACCAAGCTTGATAGGACTCCTTCTTCAGCTTAATGGCCCCCCTCACCACTGGTGTCTACCACTTGGTTCGGGGGTTGCCACCACGAGATGCACCAACCACCTTGCGGCCGCAGCTCTGGGCCGCCGCTTCAACAACAGAGGTGGAGGACATGGCCCATTCAGACTCCATGTCTCCAGACTCCCTCGGAATGTGGTTGAAGTTCTTCCGGAGGTGGGAGTTGAAGACCTCCCGGACAGGGGCCTCAGCCAGACGCTCCCAGCACACCCTCACTATACGTTTGGGTCTACCAGGTCTGAATGGCTTCCTCCCCTGCCATCGGATCCAACTCACCACCAGGTGGTGATCAGTTGACAGCTCTGCACCTCTCTTTACTCGGGTGTCCAAGACATACGGTCGCAGGTCTGATGACACGATAACAAAATCGATCATCGACCTGCGACCTAGGGTGTCCTGGTGCCAGGTGCACATATGGACACCCTTATGCTTGAACATGGTGTTCGTTATGGACAGACTGTGGTTAGCACAGAAGTCCAATAACTGAACACCACTCGGGTTCAGATCGGGCAGGCCGTTCCTCCCAATCACCCCCCTCCAGGTTTCACTGTTGTTGCCCACGTGCGCATTGAAGTCCCCCAGTAGGACAATGGAGTCTCCAAGAGGAGCACCCTCCAGCACCCCAGTCACACACTCCAAAAAGGGTGGGTACTCTGAAACATCATTTGGTGCATAGGCACAAATGATGGTCAGGACCCGTTTTCCAACCCGAAGGCGCAGGGAAGCAACCCTTTCGTCCACCGGGGAAAACTCCAATATAGAGGCAGCAAGGTGGGGCGATACAAGAATACCCACCCCTGCTCGTCGCCTCTCGCCCGGGGCAACTCCAGAAAAGGCCAAGCTCCAGCCCCTCTCCAGGAGACTGGTTCCGGAACCGGAGCTGTGTGTTGAGGTGAGGCCGACTATATCTAGCCGGTATCTCTCAACCTCGTACACCAGCTCAGGCTCCTTCCCCACCAGAGAGGTGACATTCCACGTACCAAAAGCCAGTTTAGAAAGCTTGGGATCAGTCCGCCAAGGTCTCCGCCTTTGACCGCCACCTGATCCACATAGCACCGGACCCCCATGATCCCTCCTGCAGGTGGTGAGCCCACTGGAGGGCGGACCCATGTAACTCCTTCGGGCTGAGCCCAGCCGGGTCCCATGGGTGGAAACCCGGCCACCAGACGCTAGCCTTCGAGCCCCTCCCCCAGGCCTGGCTCCAGGGTGGGGCCCCGGTAACCCCATACCGGGCGGGGTACACTGAATCCTTGATATACAATTCATGAGAGTCTGTTGGATCGTTCTTAGTCTGGCCCTTCACCCAGGACCAGTTTGTCTTGGGAGACCCTATCAGAGGCAAATTGCCCCGGACAACATAGCTCCTGGGATCACTGGGGCGTGCAAACCCCCCCACCACGATAAGGTGACGATCCATGAGGGAGTGACGATCCATGTTTCAGATCATCAAACAAATTTTAGTATTAGACAAAGATAGCCAAAGTAAATAAAAAATACAGTTTTTAAATGATTAATTTATTAAGGGAAAAAAGTATCCAAACCTTCCTGGCCCTATGTGGAAAAAGTAACTGCCCCCTTGTTACAGCTTGAATTAACTTTGATCAACCACAATTTTTGGAAAGCTGAGTTCAATTTCACTAGCCACACCCAGCCCTGATTACTGCCAGACTTGTTGAATCAAGAAATCACTTTAATAGATTCTGAAACCTGAAAAAGTGAAATAGGCTAAAAGATCTCAAAAAACAACACATTATCCCACAATCTAAAGAAACTCAAGAACAGATGAGGAAAAAAAAATCAGAACAACAAATAAAGAACTGCAGGCCTCACTTGCCTCAGTTTGGACACTGGTCCATGATTCAACAATGACCCCGGTGTTACATGGTCACAATAAACCGATTACTGTGAATAAACCAGTAATGGCAATAATCAGTTTTGTTGTGTTTGCATGCACTTAATAAATGGATTATTGAAGGGTAAACCACTTGAGTTAATGACCCTAGTTACCTGGCCTTATCAGATTATTCTGTTTACATGGCCACCTGAATAACCAGATAACTCCAGAAATCCAATCATAACTGTTTTATTCGTGTGCATGTAGACATGGTCAGTGAGAAAGACTTGGAAAAATGGCCTCCATAGGAGAGTGGTGAGAGCCACTGCTGACCAAAAAGAAGACAAAAGGCCATATTACAACGTTACGGTCCATAATCAGCTCTCACTGACGAGGAACACATTTATGTGCATTTCAAAGTTCATTTGGATGTATATTTATATATTTTTGTTATTGTGCTTACCTGCCCTGGGACTGCAAATGGAAATTAGCCAGTGGCAAAATCTGGTACAATGCATCTCTTCTCTTATGAGATTAATGTTTTTTGTACATGGTCCCGGACAAATAAATAAAAAAACAAAAACCAAACTAAACCATTTCCTTATTGCAGTGACACAAAAACTTTTTGCAAAAAATTCTCCACCAGGCGCAAGGTGTAAATGAGGCTGGACTAATTATTCAGAGGTGTGTTTTGGATAATCCAATCCAAAGCATTCCTTCCCATCCCTTTAATGCCTAGAGGTACATTATCTAAAGTGAACTCTGATCATGACGACTTGTTTAAGATTGGCTTTGCACTGGCAAAGGGTGTGTGCGTGTGAGTGAAAATGCATGTGATAGTAACACTGCTTAGTAATAAGGAAGACATCAATCACAGTTGATGCCGTTAGTTATTTTAGAGAGAACAAACAGGTAAAAGATAATGCTTTGCTGTAAAATCGAGCTGAATAGTTTAATGTTGTGTGCAAGGATGCAACACACAGACATGAATGGATTTGAAACTCCAGGAAAAGAGGATGATGCCTGTGCAAACTTTCATAAAACGGAAGGATAGGGCTGCACAATTAATCAAATTTTGATTGCGATCATGATTTTGGCTGCCGCGATTAAATTAACGTCATCGTCGGCAATAATAACATTTAAAATATGGGCTCTGCTGCATATCAAAGCAAGCATTTTCTCAACCAACAACCAGCTGACCACCAGGGGGCGAATGCACGTTAGGGCAACATTAAGGTGCAGAACTGACAAGCGAGCGCACCCTGTAATGGCAGCTTTAAGTTTTCAATAGTGGACTGGTGTGATGGTGAAACTAGGGCTGCAGCTAACGGGTCAGGTAATCACCCACTCTAATCGAAGATTACTTGAGTAATCTGATACTTGTTTTTAAATTAAACTTGCATTCACCAACATTTGCAGAACTTTCTTTCCTAAAGAGCAGTAGTAATCGTACCAAACACTCAATAACAAAGGTACACATTTATTGCAATGCTTATTGCACAGAACGCAACTTTAAACGGTACGTTATACCATAAAGTTCCTTTCACTATCCATTAGCATCCGCTAGTGCTAACGGCACTGGCTATATGTTCTTTGGTCATATAAGCATAATTAGCATAGCTGACTACATTCTCTTCATCTTAATTTAAAATCTCAATCACGTACCTTGCCTCGGGTGCACTGGCTGTGCATGATGTGGGATGCTTTCTGCCCAGACACTATAACATCCGATGTTGTAGCATGCTACAATGTCGGATGACATATTCACACTGCACAGTGTTTTCCTTCATTTTGAGCTTGAAATGATTCCAGACTTAAGATACTTTTGTCATTTAAAAAAAAAAAAAAAATTTCTTCATCTTTGCCAGCGTGTCACTATGCTTCTGACATGGCGCCTTTAAACAAATCTGCATTTTGTTTCGGTAGCATGACTGGAAGAACGTTGCACCAGAAGAAGGTCATATAAGACCAGAAATCCTACATTAAATGATACGTCGACACAAATTTTGAATCAAGAATTTTTTGTAATCGAATTATTCGAGTAATTGTTGCAGCCCTAGGTGAAACACAAACCAGATGTTGTGAGCAGAAGAAGGTGACAGTACGGCAGCACATGGAAGCAAGGAGTAAGTGCCTGGAAACGATCATCAAACGTTGTCTGGACATGTTTTGGATTCAGGGCAAGTGATGCTGACTAAAAAGAAATTATATGCAAAGAATGCCATAGAGCTGTGTCTGTGCCGCAGGGCAACTCAACTAACTTATTCAACTACCTGAAAAAACACCAAACACAAGTACGATAAATGCATGAAGGCTAAAGCGAATGTCACTTCACTAAATCACAGTCTGTGTCCAGTGCCGACCCAGGCAACCATAGTATCAACCCTGCACAGAGCTTCACCAAATCCATCCACCTCCCAAAGACACGCTAAAGTAACTGATGCAATAGCGTTTTATTTGGCCAAAGACATGTGACCACTAAATACTGTATGAGCAACGAAGGCTTCAGAAACATGGTCAAAACACTGATCAAGAAATACGTGATCCCCACGTGATTCTCCAAAGTTACATTACCTGCGCAGTATGAAAAATACAGATGGATATCACAGCTGTTGACCACTTTGCAACTATGACTGACCTATGGTCAAGCAGAATATGTCATCAAGGCAGCTTCTCTAAATAAACAGATGAGACTCCAGTGCTTTGGCCACAGGTTTCATCTAGCAGTTGGTAAGTAGGATGAATAAAAAAAAAAATTGAATTTTATGTAATCTGTGTTTTTCCTAAAGTTAATTAATAACTGTGCTTAATAATCGTGATTTCAATATTGATCAAAAATAATTATGATCATCATTTTAGCCACAATCGTGCAGCCCTACAGAAGGATCATTAACAGTGGTGTAGAAGTCGCGCCCAGCCCATGGGAAGATGGAGGGCTCCCTCTCCTGTTGCTCTTGTGCTTTTGTCTCATGCGGAGGTCCGCCGAGGTACAATGATGTGCAATTATATCATATTATATTATGACTGTTACAACTCTCTCCATTAAAATAATAGAAAATCCCAGCGCATGCTGTTTCCTCATGAGCTCCGGAGCTGCACGATTTCAAAATACGCCACTGAAGTTGCATTAAACAATGTGCTTCTGATAAAAGACCTCCGTTTTCCTGATCAAAAGTGCATTGTCATAACATGCACCATAATACCGGTGCACATGAGACTGTGCATCGCCACACCTCTTTGAAATGACTCTCCATCTTCCAGTGCAAAGTGGGAACACTTTCTACTGGTAATTAGATGGTATGATGAAAAGCATAAAAAACAGACAATGCTCTGACAGAAACTAACAAAAACATTGGTGTACGGCGGGGAGTCTGGCACAAAAGTCCGCTGATGACCATCAAAATAGGGCCCAAAGTCATCTCACATTTGCCAAAAAAACATCGTGATGATCCCCAAGACTTTTGGGAAAATATTCTGTGGAGTGACGAGACAAAAGTTGAACTTTTTGGAAGCCATGCATCCCATTATATCTGACATAAAACTAATAGTATTTCATAAGAAGAACATCATACCAACAATCAAACATAGTAGTGGTAGTGTAATGGTCTGGGGCTGCTTTGCTGCTTCAGTATCTGGATGACTTGCCATAATTGATGGAACCATGAATTCTGCTCTCTACCAAAAAATCCTCAAGGAGAATATCTAGCGATCAATTTGTGATCTCAAGCTCAAGCCCTCCAATGTGGCTGAATTAAAACAATTCTGCAAAGAAGAGTGGACCAAAATTCCTCAACAGTGATGTAAAAGACTCATTGCCAGTTATTGCAAACGCTTGATTGCAGTTGTTGTGGCCAAGAGTAGCACAACCAGCTATTAGGTTTAGTGGGCAATTACTTTTTCACATATGACCAAGTAGGTTTGGATAGCTTTTTTTTCCTTAATAAATGAAATCATCATTTAACAAGAGCACTCTGAGGTGAATGCACTATCCCCCACCTCCGTTTTCTTTGAAGATCCCAATACTTAGACGGATAGCAGTTTTCAACTGTTTAATATAATTACTGTGGCAGAACCAAATTATAAGCACATCATCCACGAATATACAACAACCTATACAACCCAGAGTTGTAGGTCAGTATCCCAAGGTGAACCCATGTAGCAAGTATGGTGACCCGAGAGAGCTTTACACGTTCTATAGTAAGAGATCATAAGGAGTGCCGGCCATGACCTTTGACCCTTTGACCCCAAACCTGCAGTCAGAGGTTATGGTCTCAGAGTGAATCTGTGTACCAGGTTTGGTGACCCTAGCTTTCTTTGTTGTTGAGATATACTTTGTAAAGCATTTTGATGTTGACCTTCGACCTTGCGATCCCAAAACCACAGCCACACTTCAGGGTCACAGGGTGAATATGTGTACCAAGTTTGGTGGCCCTAGCTTTACTTGTTGTACAGCAGAGTAACTCTGCGTTACTTTGTAATATGTTACTGTAACACCACTGCTTTTGGAGTAACGTGTTGTGTAATGAAATTACTGTTTAAAAATTCAGTAATGCGTTACAGTTACTGAAATTTGATCAGATGCATTACTCGTTACTCATTTTATTAATATGGATAGATATTTTTAGCACAAATAAATGAATGTACAAACTTACCCTACCATAGCTGAGATGTAGCCGTCAGTCGACATAACCTGTTGCAAAGCACCAAGTCTTCATTATTGAGCAGAGGAAGAGATGAAGCTACTTTGTTTTTGTGGACATATACAGAGTATTTTTCCTTTGTCGTGGTTAAGGACAAAAGCATATTGGTGGGTTGCAAACTAAGTGCCGATGGAGTCCTCTTCAGAAGCACCTGAAAACAGCAACAAGCTCCAACAAAGCTAGGGCTAAGAAACTGCTAGCCATGCTAACAACTAACACCGTGAAGTGGATCTCACAGCAGGATGTAAAGTGGAAATACTCTTATCTGAACACCCACAGCTGGCTTTCAAGCACAGGTATGCATCTGGACAGTTTGTGACCCAGCAAGAATTAAACCGACTGATTGCAAGATACGTTGTTAAAGACTGAAGATATTAAATCTACAGTGACTTTCCATCAAACAGCTGGACTGTGATCCACTGGAGTTAAAACACATTTACCTGCTACCTGGATAAAGATTATTCAAAAATGGATTTTGATCTCCAAAAGGCATTTGAGAGACTGGATCATGTTTCTGCCACAACAGATGTTTGGACTGTGGATAATTAACTTTTTCTTTGGATCACTGCACATCGGATTAATCCATAAAATAAAGGTAAGAAACATGGACAGCTTTCATGTCCCACACTGACACATGTGCAGCAACACCAACATTAAAAAAAACTGTCTGTGAAGTTCTGTCTGAAACAGTCTTCAGCCTGCCATTAATAAGCCCGCAATACAATCCATTAATTAAATTATCTTGCTATGTGTGCAAGATAATTTAAGTATGCATTTAAAAGTAACATGAAAGTTACTTTTCCAAGTAAGTAATTACTTAAATCATGGAGCAATTAGTAAAGTAGCAATTACTTTTGAAAAAAGTAACTAGTAACTGTAATTAGTTACTTTTTTAGTAACTTTCTGACACTGGTAATAAGGCACAAGCAATGTTAACCTTGACCTTTGACCCCAGACCCATAGTGTGAGGTCAGGATCCCAAAGTGAACCTGTGGACCAGGTTTGGTGGCCCTAGCTTCACTTGTTTTATAGTAATAGTGCAAATGGAATGCTAACCTTGACCTTTGACCTTTTGACCCTAACCCCATAGTCATAGGTCAGGATTCCAAGCTGAACCTGTATACCAGGTTTGGCGGCCCTAGCTTTGTGTTGTACAGTAATAAGGCATAAGGAATGTTAACCTTGACCTTTGACCTGTTGACCCTAAACCCATAGACAGTTGTCAGGATCCCAAGGTGAACCTGTATACCAGGTTTGGTGGCCCTAGCTTTACTCGTTTTATAGTAACAGTAAATGTAGCATTGCCATAGTGCAACTGCAACGTTAACTTTGACCTTTGATCCCTTGACCCCAAACCCATTAGTTAAGTGAGGGTCTAAGTCATCCAAGATGCATATTAGATACAACTACTGTATCGATTTGAAAAGCGTACATTATTTCTTTTAGTCAATGTGTTTAGAAGATTTAGGGAAAAATCTGACCTCTGACCGATGACCTCCAGGTCATCCGATGAGAGTGAAATTGCAATATGCGCATCATCAGAGTATCTCAAACCATGGTACCAAGTTTCAAAACAATTGGAACAAAGCTGTAGGAGGAGCTGATTTCACAAGAAAGTTACTGTCTATCAACTGAGGTGAAACAGGTCATAGGTCAGGGACTACAATTCCTACAAAAATCATCCGATCAGAACCAAACTGCAATATGCGCATCTCAGCATATATCAAACCATGGTACCAAATTTCAAAAGATCAAAGCTGTAGGAGTTGAGTTCACCAAAGATGGACAGACTGACCCATAACATAATCCCTCTTAGGTCTTCCCCCAAAGGGCTCTTCGACTCCTTTGGGCTTCGACCGGTGGGGGATAAAAACTGCATTTTGTATTTACTCAGGTTATCTTTGTCTAATATTAAAATCTGTTTGATGATGTGAAACATTTAACTGTGACAAATATGCAAAAATATAAGAAACCAGGAATGGGGCATTTTTTTTTTTTTTTTTTCACAGAACTGTATCTCTATATATTTGATATTGCCCATCATATATGTCAAATAAAAAAAATCTCAATATGTCTTCAAACGCAATATTGCCCTAAGACTTAAAAATCATTTAGTATAATGCCAGCCTGAAGTGACAGGTGCTCCTGTGGTAACCCACAATCCCTGTGGTGGATTGTGGGTTACCACAGTATTAATACCATAACAACACCAACGGTAATAAAAATGCACAGTGAAGTAGAGCAGTAGCTTGAAGCACTACCGGCATTTTGTGAATAAATTAACTGGGAACTATCCAGCTAAATTAAAAAATGACTTAACCGTACCCAATTAAAATAGTCTAGTCAGGGCATGGCTTTTCTAAGAAAGTCTGAGCAAATGGGTAGTCTCCACTGAGAATAACTTGACCTCTGCTGCATGAGGGTGGATTTTCACCCCGCTGCTGCCATCAGCACTTCAGAAGACTTGGGATCAACTTTACCCCCGTCTCATCCCTGAACATTCACCTCCTGATCCTGACTTAGCCCAGCTCCGCTCACAACAAACACACAAATATGTACTCGAACTACTGCTCAGATAAACAGTGTTATGGTTAAACAGAAGAACACACACACACGGTGTCCATGTGAGAAGTGGCTCGTCAGTAGACACTAATCAGCTTAGTGCTCTCCAGCACCCACCGGCACTAAGCTCTTTACAGACAGACCCAGTTAGAGAAGTAGCGGCTGAGCAGTGCCCCAGCCCCAATATAGCCAAACACACACATATATGATGGAGACCCGGGGAGAAACACTGCCGCTGCGCTGACATCAGGACAATCACCTGTGGCAGGAGAGAGATGAGTGCACGGATGGGAGAGAGGTAATTTATAAGGCATGAGGAGACAGACGGAGATAATAAGAGAGTCCGGGAAACAAATGGAGAACGAGAAGAACGCGGGGAATGGCACCGGACAAACTCAAATAAAACACCAAGGGAAGCTCAAACGCTTTCCTGGAAGAAGTATGAGAACAAGGAGGGAGGGAAACAAACAAGAACGAGAGGGAAACACTCCCTCCTTCTCCTCCTGTGCACTCGGTAACCCCGTTCGGTAGGAGGGTGGCTGCTCCGTTCTTTCAGCCAGCGCCCGACGCCCTCCGAGCCCGGCATACATCCCATACCACAGCACACAATCGCTGCTCTGTAGCCAGATCAGGCTCATGCAGGGAGCTGGCGCGCCGCCAAGCAAATGCACACCTACCGGCATGAACGAACACACAGAAGACACACACTGAGGGGAAGCTCATGCCGGCGCAACCTGAAAGAAACCAAAGTGCCATCAATCAGTCACTGTGTATAAGATAAGAAAGCAGGGAAAATCCGCCTGAAAACATTTTCCAGAACATTTTATGATTAAGTGACTAAAAATATTGTTTTATTTAATAAGTCATCAAAAAGAAGAAAAGTACATCTGGATATTTGCACAAAAAGGACTCCACTGATAATCATGCTCCTCTGTTTCAGCCTAAAATATAATTATTTTTAAGTGTTCAAACATTTATGTCCATCTTTGAATGAGCTTTAAATTTTTCCTCACTGTACATCAGATAACAGAACGAAACTCATATCTGGAGATTGAAAAGAAAGACAGAACCATGAAATGGTTGCAAACCACAGATAAAAATGGTATTGCCACATCACTGTGACTACTGAAACAGATTATTTTGTAACATTGGAAAGTCCTCAATTTTAATGACACTTGGGGCCAATAAACAAACTAGAGGACTGGCTGCATTTCACTTATAAGGATTAATGATAAAAGGTTTTCCAGAATCACAAATAGAAGATTTATAGTGATACTGCCAGTCAATATTTTGGTTTCTGGAGTTCAGAAATGAGCATATTAAGAGGAGGAGAAGAAGCACCAAGTTATTAGCAAATGCTAGCAAGATTGCTTACCAAAATCCATCACACAGCTGCTGATGAGAGCTTAACACCTGTAAAACTGTTCTGCATAGAAGCAGACATACTTTGTAATGACTGAAAAGAATTTTTGGTGTTTGAAGTAGTGCTGTGCGATATGACGATATACTGTATATCGGGTGATGCAATAAAAAAATGTCTACCATTTTATATAAAACTGTATCGTTTATATTGGGATTTAAAAGACACATACCCCATTTCTTCTCGTCACCTGAAAAAATGTTGCTAAAGCTGCAAAAGTGCGTGACGGCGGCCAATTTTTAATTACCGTATTTTTTGGACTATAAGGCACACTTAAAATCCTTTAATTTTCTCAAAAATCAACAGTGCGCTTTATAATCCGGAGTGCCTTATGTATTAACTCTGGTTGTGCTTACTGACCTCGAACCGATTTTATGTGGTACACGGCGCTCAAAAATCTGTCAAAAATGTTTTAGTACGACTTTGGTAAGCTACGAAGCCGAACCGCTTGATGGATTGTCGGAGCATTACGGTAGTCAGGAGCCTCGGAGTAATATGTGCTTCAACATAATGGCCGGATGGCTTTTTCCACAAATCTCCATCCCCATTGATCTGCCACTCCATGCGCGCCCATCTCACCGATACTGTCAAAACCCAAGTGAAGCAAACTAAATCGGAGCTTGCCATCATTCCGGGTGGATTAACCAAAGAACTCCAACCGCTATTATTGGTGTCAACAGGTCGTTCAAAGTTAAATTGCTAGCGAGTTACGCCACTATCTGCCAATGGATCGTGGATCAAAACTGCTCCTGTTTAGCTGTAATTAATATTCAAAAATGATATTTTCGGGACTAAAGAATTCAAGCGTCCCGGCATTTGTTTGCATTGTTTACTTCTCGGGGCTGCCGCCGGAGGGCGAGCCGTATCGAGTACCGAGCGAGTATCCTGGCCACTATGGCGATGTAAACAGCCACAGACCAAAAAAAACATACATTTGCTCGTGGAACAGGTCATTCACACTCGCAGACAATCGCGCTATATGTGTCTGTAATGACTATAGATAGGATTTTCTTTCCATGCACGCAGAAAAAAAAAAATTTTCCCAGATCCGACTACCTCGCAAGGTAGTCGATACCCAAAAGCCGATGGTGTATAGAACACGTATATTAGGATTTGTATGTGAAATTTCGGCATCGAAACTGCTCCCATTTAGCTGTAATTAAATATTCAAAAATGATATTTTTGGGACGAAAGAATTCAAGCGTCCCGGCATATGTTTACTTAACAGGGCCACCGCCGGAGAGCGAGCCGTATCGAGTACCGAGCGAGTATTCTGGCCAATATGGCGATGAACAGCCACGGACTAAAAACGTTCCGCCTGCTCGTGGAACAGGTCATTCACACTCGCAGACAATCGCGCTATATGTGTCTATAATGACTATAGATAGGATTTTCTTTCCATGCACGCAGAAAAAAAAAAATTTCCCAGATCCGACTACCTCGCGAGGTAGTCGATACCCAAAAGCCGATGGTGTATAGAACACGTATATTAGGATTTGTATGTGAAATTTCGGCATCGAAACTGCTCCCGTTTAGCTGTAATTAAATATTCAAAAATGATATTTTTGGGACGAAAGAATTCAAGCGTCCCGGCATATGTTTACTTATCAGGGCCACCGCCGGAGAGCGAGCCGTATCGAGTACCGAGCGAGTACCGAGCGAGTATCCTGGCCAATATGGCGATGAACAGCCACGGACTAAAAACGTTCCGCCTGCTCGTGGAACAGGTCACACACACTCGCAGACAATCGCGCTATATGTGTCTATAATGACTATAGATAGGATTTTCTTTCCATGCACGCAAAAAAAAATTTTTCCCGGCTCCGACTACCTCGCTTTAATGTGCCTTATAATCCAGTGCACCTTATGTATGAAAATAGACCATCAAATAGACCGTTCATTGATAGTGCGCCTTATAATCCGGTGCGCCTTATATTCCCAAAAATACGGTAGTCAAACAGCAATAATGAATAAAGTTGAAGTCATCTCAAATGTGACCCGTGTTGGCAAAATGAGTCAGAATGCACACCACGTCATTACGAGCTGCAGGCACGAGAAGTCATAAATCATAACTCTCTTTGTTTGCTAGGGGAAAGTCCCAGAAAAGCCTCCCATGAGTGCCTGATATCATTGGAAAGCTTAGAAAACATACTTTCTAAAAATACATGTTTTTGCGGAAGATGAAACTCCCAACCAATCAAATGCGAGTTTTAAACCTAGCCAAAATATAAACAAATTGTCTTTTTCCAGGTCCGTTTTTGCGCACTTCCTACAAATTAAATATCATTTTGAAGGTCATTCAATACAGGAATATGGAAAAAACGTGACCTCAGCTTTGATAATTTCCTCAAAGTGACTCATTTTGCCAGCATGGGTCACAAATGCACATTAAAAAAACAATTTTATAACACTGCAAAATTAAGAGGGAAAAAGGTGCATAAAATTAATGACAGATGAATTTGTACAGCTGATTTTTTTCAGCATGTAATTTAAAATGTAAAAAAAAGATGGTCATTATTGGTTACTATATATAAACTTTAGAATTTACAGAAAAGGTGTAATGTGATATACAGTGGTGTGAAAAAGTGTTTGCCCCCTTCCTGATATCTCATTTTTTTTGTATGTGTCACACTTAAATGTTTCAGATTATCAAACAAATTTAAATATTAGAGAAAGATAACACAAGTAAACACAAAATGCAGTTTTTAAATGAAGGTGTTTATTATTAAGGGTAAAAAAAAAAAAAAAATCCAAACCTGCATGGCCCTGTGTGAAAAAGTGATTGCCCTTAAAACCTAATAACTGGTTGGGCCACCCTTAGCATCAACAACTGCAATCAAGTTGTGATAACTGGCAATGAGTCTTTTACAGTGCTGTGGAGGAATTTTGGCCCACTCATCTTTGCAGAATTGTTGTAATTCAGCCACACTGGAGGATTTTGGAGCATGAACCGCCTTTTTAAGGTCATGCCGCAGCATCTCAGTCGGATTCTGGTCAGGACTTTGACTAGGTCACTTCAAAGTCTTCATTTTATTTTTCTTAAGCCATTCAGAGGTGGACTTGTTGGTGTGTTTTGGATCATTGTCCTGCTGCAGAACCATAGCAGAATCAGCTTGAGGCCACAAACAGATGGCCAGACATTCTCCTTCAGGATTTTTTGGTAGACAGCAGAATTCATGGTTCCATTTACCACAGCAAGTCTTCTAGATCCTGAAGCAGCAAAACAGCCCCAGACCATCACACTACCACCACCATATTTTACTATTGGTATGATGTTCCTTTTCTGAAATGCTGTGTTACTTTTACGCCGGATGTAATGGGAAACATCTTCCAAAAAGTTCAGCTTTTGTCTCGTCAGTCCACAGAGTATTTTCCCCAAAGTCTTGGGATCATCAAGATGTTTTCTGGCAAAACTGAGACGAGCCTTTATGTTCTTTTTGCTCAGCAGTGGTTTTCATCTTGGAACTCTGCCATGCAGGCCATTTTTTCCCCCAGTCTCTTTCTTATGGTGGAGTCATGAACACTGACCTTAACTGAGGCAAGTGAGGCCTGCAGTTCTTTGGATGTTGTTGTGGGGTCTTTTGTGACCTCTTGGATGAGTCGTCACTGCTTTCTTGGGGTAATTTTTGTGGGCTGGCCACTCCTGGGAAGGTTCACCACTGTTCCATGTTTTTGCCATTTGTGGATAATTGCTCTCACTGTGGTTCACTGGAGTCCCAAAGCTTTAGAAATGGTTTTATAACCTTTTCCAGACTGATAGATCACAATTACTTTGCTTCTCATTTGTTCCTGGATTTCTTTGGATTGGAGCATGATGTTGAGCTTTTGAGGATCTCTTGGTCTACTTCACTTTGTCAGGCAGGTCCTATTTAAGTGATTTTTTATTTCTTGATTGAGAAGAAGTGTGGCAGTAATCAGGTCTGGGTGTAGCTAGAGAAACTGAACTCAGCTTTCCAAAGATGTGATAAACCACAGTTAATTTATGTTGTTTGTTGTTGTTGTTTTGGTTTTTTTTTTGGGGGGGGATTCACTTTTTCACACAGGGCCATGTAGGTTTGGATTTTTTTTACCCCAATAATAAACACCTTCATTTAAAAACTGCACTTTGTGTTTACTTGTGTTATCTTTGTCTAATATTTAAATTTGTTTGATGATCTGAAACATTTAAGTGTGACAAACATACAGAAAAATGAGAAATCTGGAAGGGGGCAAACACTTCTTCACACCACTGTATATCGTTATCATCAAATAAGATTACTGATATCGTGATATGAAATTTTGGTCATATTGCATAGCCCTAGTTTAAGGATTGTAATTTCTGTGTCAATGCTGTTTAGCTGTTCTGACCAATCAAGTTTGAGCAGTTTGGTAATCAGTGCAGGGAGCGACACAGAGGGCATTTGCCAAAATGATGTTTTGATCGTAATAATCACGGCGTACTGTGTGAACAAGACTTTGTCAGCTGTTTTGAGGGGTCCTTCTGGAGGCCCTGGACCAGACCCGAGGACAGGCTGGATTTCCCCCTGAAGGAGATGGAGGTGGTGGTTGGATGGCCATGTTTACATGAACATTAATAAACCGCTAAAAATCGGCTTTCTGGAGTTATCTACTATTCAAGTGGTCATGAAAATGAATAATGAGACAAAGGCCATTATCGGGTTATGAAAAATCCCATTAACTCAAGTAGTTTACTGCCCAATAATCTGTTTATTCACTGTAAGTAAACAAGTCAAATCGGATTATTACTATTATTTGTTCTATCCCCATTTATCGGATTATTGTGACCATGTAACCGGCGTCAATAATGGAGTAGCTCATTCCAGCCTGATGAAATCACCCCAAGCTGACCTTCACCTTGAGCACAGGCTAGATGCAGACCCAGTTGAGGATCATCACCTCCGCCAAGGAGGTTATGTTTTGAGCGTTTGCTTATTTGTTTGTTTGTTAGTTAGCAGGATTATGGAAAACCTACTGGATGGATTTGGATGAAATTTTCACCAAAGGTGGCCCTAAGGATGAAGCCATTAGATTTTGGTGATGATCTGAGAGTGCATACCTCCACCAAGGCTCAATCTTCTAGCAATGGTTTAGCAGGATTAAACAAAAACTACTGGATGGATTTTGATGAAATTTTCACCAGAGGTGGCCATTGGGTTACAGATGAACCCATTAGATTTTGGAGGTGATCCATGAGCACACACCCCCACCAAGGCCCTATCTTGCAATGTACGGAGGGACGGAGGCAGGGAGGTAGGGAATGAGCTAAAAGCTGCAAAACGCTCCAACTCTACAAACATGGTAGATGGTCCAGTTGAGTGATCCACATTAGCTAACATGGTGGGAAGGATTTTCCTCCAAGCGAAGAGAAGATTTTGAATGGATGTCACCATGGGGTGAGACGCCGGCTCGGCGCTCAGCCCATGCTCCTTTTATCCCTGCCTCTCATTGGGCAGTGCCTCAGCTGGTTCCCAGCTGTCAGTGTCACGGGACGGCTGGGGCCAATTAATCCTCATCAGCTGGGGCGCTGTTAATGAGTATAAAGAGGAGCAGCTTCGATCATTCGGGGCTGTGACATAAGCACTGCTAGGCTGAAGCCCCTTCGTCTGGTGTCAGCCTCAACTCCCCTTGCAGCATTCCGGTGTTTGTATCCCGCTGTGAGTATGCACGTCTTGTTACCCCCATGTCCGGTACGAGCTACCTACCCCTGCGCTGTGCAGCCTGAGAATGTACGTCTGTATGAGTGTCTGTGCTCTCCTCATCCCTTATCCCTTACCCAGAATAAAACATCTCGACTCACTGGCTTGTCCCTGGCTCTGATTGCCCGGCTCCCTAGAGCCGGATATGACAGTATGTCGCAGCCAGAAGAGTTGCCGGCGGCCGTGAGTCGCCGTGGAAATGTACCTTTCTGTCCGGGTGTCAGCGTTGCTAGCATGCCGTTTCCCAGGAGTCACTTCCGGCGCCAGGGCGACGAGCTGAGGTCCATCTCGGAGGCTGTCGACGGGACGTTCTTCACCCTGCACGACGCCTCCAACGCGAGACGCTGGCATCCGGGCCGTGCTGAGGATCTCCTGGACTGTCACCCTCACTCTCTGTACCATCTGGAGGACAGTGCCAGGATAGACGCTGCAGGTACACAGCGAGAGAAGCCCCACGGGGTGGATGGAAATCCCGGCAGGGAGTCGAAGTGGGCGACGTCTTTCCCCGCTTCGGAGTCCCGTTCCTGCCGCCATTCCAGTCCGGGAGTTCGCGCCAACCAGAGGACTTCCCCCGACCTGCGCCACGTCACTCGGGATTCCCTTCAAGGAGCCGCAGCTGACAGCAGTTATGTCCGGGGTCGAGTGGCTGTCGCGAGCTCTACTGTGTTTCCTGTCACCACCTTCAGGCATGTGGCGGCGGCAGTGAGATTGATGGTGAGGACTTCAGGGCTACGAAGCTTTCCCGTGCTCGACGCCTTCCTCGTCTCGATCTCCGATCTGGAGCGGCGAATCCTGGGTTTCCCCCTCGCTTCGTCCCCTGGGAGTAGTCGTCATCACATCGCCGAGTCACCTCTGCACGAACCTCGTCCGGATCCAGTTCTGGGTCATCGTCAGGACCGTTCCTCCCACGCAGCTGTCATCCCTTCGCCTCGTCAGTGTGGAGATTCTACAGCCTCGTCCCCTGAGCCTCGTTCCCCCGCTGTCATTCCTGGACATTCGGGCTGGCTCACCCCGGCTGTTTCCCCCCTCCTCCTCGACGCGCTTCCTGACCGCTGTGTGTGCCTGGAATCCCGGCCTGGTGAGCTCTCTGCTGGAGACAACGCGAGCGATCCTCAGACGAATTCCCGGGGGGTCCTCCGTTATCGCCGGGCGGGGAGAGGAAGAAGCAGATTCCACTACAGCAGGCGATACTCAACCTCCAGGGGGCAGGCAAGTCATTGTGTTTTCACACCTGCTTAATGATTTGCTCTGTCACATCCCTGGAGGAGAAGTTCAGGGTTCGCAGCTCCCTGAACTCTCCCCACCTGCTGTAACCTGTATGCCTAATCCCGCATCCTCTGTGTCTCTCTCCGCCGAGCGGTCCCCGGCTCCGGGTCAACGTGGTGGGATATGGAGAGGGCCTGTGGTTCCGCTGCTACATTGCGGACGGAGGAGGGGGACTGACTGCTGCGTGGAGTCTACGCCGACGACTGAGCGTCCCCGGGTCTCCACGGAGGAGCGGTTCGGTCCAGCGGGACGAGATTCTTCTGGCTTCACGCCGAGTGGATCGTCGGCGGGGTTACCTGCGCTGGAGGAATCTCAAGCTGCGCTGACCATCGTGCTGGCTGCGGGGCCCGACGCGGCTAGATGGGAGCCTGACAACGACCTCCTGACGACGGATCCTGGATCTTCGCAGTCCTGGACGGCGTCAGAACCCGAGATCAGGCGAGTGCTCTCCTTTCTTTTCTCTCTTTTTATCTTTGAGCACTTCAGCCTATCTCCAGGGGAGACGAGCAGGGTGCAGCCGCCCGCTGCGTCTGAGCTCGTCTCGCCGGGTTCTGGCGCTGCCGGTGATCCTGATCCCGGTTCTGTTTTCTCTTCTGAGCCTTCTTCCAGGGTCACCGGCGAGGAGTTGCTGTTCCTCGTGGTGCTGGAGGGTCCGGGTTCAACGTTGGAGGTCGGTTCTGGTGCAGTGTCCAACGTGGGTTCGCCCGAGACCCAATCGGGGTCCAACGTGGGTTCGCCTGAGGCCCGATCGGGGTCCGACGTGGGTGCTGCCCCAGTGTTGTCCAGGTCCGGTGAGGAGGTGGCCGTTTCCCTGAGGCCCACCGCCCTCGTCATCGGCTCTCCCCTGAGCCTCTTCCACCGGGATCCGCTCTGACCCTTCGTCCGTCTCAACGGTCCTGGTGGTTGAGTGATGCGGGTCGACGACCCGACCCGCAAAACTTTCGGTTCGGCGATCTGGTTTCCCCCCACTGGTCTGTGTTTGCCTTTGGGCGGCCTGGTTCGGCAGCCGTTGGACTGGATTCCTGGGATCTGGGCCCAGAGTTCGCCGTCCGAACATTTCTCTTCCCCGGGTTGCCAACTGGACAATGGGCGGGGAGATTACCAGAACAATTCCGGCCGTTTTGGACTCTGCCTGCCGTCTCCTCGGGTGTCCTTTACTTCTTTTATTATTATTGAGGTCACTCGGGTGTAGTTTCTTTGTCCATTAGGGGAATATATGTTTTTGTGCTGTGTGTTTTTTTTAACCATACTCAGCATTTTTATCGTATTGTTATCCTGTTACCCTGTCACCTTTTTTTCCTCTTGGTGACTCACCTTGTGTATCGCGCTGTGTATTGCATTTTCTTATCTTTACTCAGCGTTTTCATTCATCCTTACCTTAGCCTTGGCCTCGTCGGTGCATCATGGAGTATGCGTGTGGTTTCCTGTTCAACCATACTCTGTGATCACCCCATTCTGTCTTATTATCCTCGTGGGGGGCCTTCCCTGGCCCCGACTTTAACATTGACTGTGTTTGTTATTGTTTGAAGTAATGCGTTTCATTCCCACTTAACTGTACTTCATTATTACCCATTTGTCCTTGTCACCTCTGTTTCTTTAGGTGATCTTTTATATATTCAGTGCTGTGTGTTTTGTTTTCTTTAGTATCCATGCACAGCGTTTTTCATCATTTTTTGTCCTGACCTTTGTCTTGTTGGTGCATTATGGAGTAGTGTGTTTTGTTCCCCTTAACTATACTCTGTGATTGCTTTATTCATTCCTGCCACCTTTTTGGTGGGTTTTTGGTTTTCTTTTTTTTGCCCCGATCTATACGTTATTTGTATGCTGTCTGTAGTCGTATTTGGTATTTTCCCTACCTGTGTCCTAACTCAGTTTTCTCCCTAACTGTGCTCTGGGTTAATCCTTTTCCCTGTGTTGTAGGGTATTGTATTTGGGGGTTTTTTTTCTCTGCCCTGCTGCCCTACATTGGTCTATTGTTTTTTTTTTTTTTTGTCCTTCCCTTTGCATCTTCCCCTCCGGTCCTACCTCCCTTCCGCCCACCCTAGGTGGGGAGGGGGGGGGCTGGGATGTTCCTGGTCGTTCGGGAGCCCGACCGTGAGGGGGAGGCTCTGTCACCATGGGGTGAGACGCCGGCTCGGCGCTCAGCCCATGCTCCTTTTATCCCTGCCTCTCATTGGGCAGTGCCTCAGCTGGTTCCCAGCTGTCAGTGTCACGGGACGGCTGGGGCCAATTAATCCTCATCAGCTGGGGCGCTGTTAATGAGTATAAAGAGGAGCAGCTTCGATCATTCGGGGCTGCGACATAAGCACTGCTAGGCTGAAGCCCCTTCGTCTGGTGTCAGCCTCAACTCCCCTTGCAGCATTCCGGTGTTTGTATCCCGCTGTGAGTATGCACGTCTTGTTACCCCCCATGTCCGGTACGAGCTACCTACCCCTGCGCTGTGCAGCCTGAGAATGTACGTCTGTATGAGTGTCTGTGCTCTCCTCATCCCTTATCCCTTACCCAGAATAAAACATCTCGACTCACTGGCTTGTCCCTGGCTCTGATTGCCCGGCTCCCTAGAGCCGGATATGACAATGGAGAGCTCTAAAAAACTAAATAAAGTAGATCCCAAAGGGTAAATTAGCTACAGAGACAAAACTGCTTTATAGAATCAGACAATTTCTGCTGGTTGGTATATTTTAATATAAGAGTCTATGGTGATGTGGTTTTATCCATGTTTGTAATTAAACCAATTCTTTTAACTTCCTTTCACACATCGACAAAGCACTCAACTGATTATTTTTGGTGTGCAAAAAATGTCTATATGTCACAGCTGAAATATTGGAAGGCTCTGCTGCAGAAAATAATATCAAAGCAGACCTGCTCAGAAATCTTCCCTCTGATCTCAGTAAATTAACTCACACTCTGCTCCTTATCTGATGGATGGCCCCTTGGCCCACAGTGACTCAGCGAGAGGTGCCTTTCATTCATTCGCTCAAACACCTTGTACACAAACAGCGCTCACACGCCCAGGAGCGGCACGACTGTGAGAAAGAAAAATAAATGTGTGGTGCAAAAATGAAAGAAGAGGGGGAGAAAACAAAAAGTCGGCTGGGAAAGGTAGAAAGGAGCGGAAGAGGAGTAGAAAGAGCAAAGGAGGGAGAAAACACAGGCCAAGGGGCTTTGTTCGTAAAAGAATGAGCAAAACAGCATTGACAAAAGACCACAGGCAGTTCAGTGAAGGTTACTTTGGCCATTAGCTGAGAAGCTTTTGGCTGATCCCCACTTCCTGAAAGGTGACTGGCTTGGATCATCTGTTCAGAGCTTTTCCTATTACGAGCGGCGGCCCTGAGACTTGCGTGTGTGTGCGTGATTTCATGGATGCGAACAAGCTAAACAACCCGAGACTTTTAAATGTAACGACAGAGCTTTGAAGTGAAAAGTCAGCATGCGTAGATGTAGCAATCAAATGGTCCTCTGTCAAATCCAGTGACGAGATCAACGATGAGAACCCTCAAGAAGCGCACACATGCACGCACAGTCCAGCGGCGCCTCTTTGACTGACCATGCTGCCAGTACTGCTCACCCACCCCCACCCCCACTCTTGTGTGCCCGTGTGCCAAATGCATGTGAATAAGGCACTAGTTAGTCAAAACATGACCAGAGTACTGAGCCATTAGCAGAGGGTTTTACTACCCAATCATCATTCACTCGGCCGGGAAGCTCACCAGTAAAACACGCACACACACACACACACACACAAGACAAAAGGACCACAATTGAGGGTCTGTCAAGGGGCCTTTGAGCAAGTTATTTAACCTCCAGTCAGACCATTTTCTTTGACCGAGGGAAATTAAGAGATCGCAATAAAAACAGCTGCTTTTCTATAAATGAGGAAAACACAGTAAAAAACACCAAACCTCCTTAATCTGAGGCCAAGTTTTACAAAACTGAGGGAGTGAAATGGCATTCAGTGTGTAATAATTTCTTCCCATATTGTAATTAATTCTTTAATAATTTTTTTGTTAATTTTGTTCAATAGGCTTGAATGGAAAGAATCCATAAAGTTGAACTCATTCTGTATAGGCTGATGCAACTTGGTAAGCATATCAGCTGTTCTGTGTTTCGAGTTTACTTTGAGCATGCTGATAAAAGCTCACTGGTATGCTTATGTATGTCACTAGTGAAAAAACTTAATTATGGTGCTTAATGCTTCAACTAGGGCTGGGTGATATCTCGGTACTTTAAAATGTATCAATATATTTTCATCCGCGACACAGGATGACCCAGTACCGTGTGGATCGATACTCTGTCTGCGTTCTCCGTTCCTTCTGCCCCGCAACTTCACCTCGCTCCGCTTCTTCTTCCTCCAAACACATAACTGCCCTTCCCCTTCCCAACCCATGTGCAGCTAGAGGATGGCTGCCAAAAATTCACTTTATAGAGAAGTCTTCTGCAACCTTTTTTCGCTTCACATAATGGTAACAAGTTGAAAAAAATTTGTCAGGAGGAGGCCACGGCCGGGACACCATTGCCGCAGACATCCCGCCCAAGATGACGACTAGAACGTAAGCCTCCGGTCTTCAGACCAGCTATTTTCCCCAAGACCACACTGGAGAACATGCAGCGCTGCTGGGTATCTGACTCCTGACAAACTGGAAGCTCAACCCAGCGGGCCAAGTCAATAAGAGTGAAAAAGTGTGTGCTCTAATCCCTCTACATTACAGATTTTTGCTGTCCTTGAGGACGGACACCTTTATAATTAGTGGAAGATATTCAGAGAGCCCTGACTTTACTCGGCTTGTGCTACTTTCTACGAACAAACTTTAATTTGGGTTATCCAGTGCACACACTGTGGGGCCCTGTTCCATCTGGTGCACACATCGGTGTTTTACACCACATTAAGTCAGAACTTATCAATAAGTTAGTAAGGAAGTAGTGTGCGTACCAGAGAATGTAAGTGATACCTGTGAAGTGCAGCGGAGGACGGATATGTCTGTTACACAGGAGTCAAGGAAGTGAGATATACTGTAACCCCACTGGGTGTGCGGAATTACTTGACGCAAACACACACACACTACAATCAGCTGATCCAGGTCCCATCAGCTACATGTGATGAACTCAAGAATGAAGTCACTCAGGTTTGTCACTCTTGCCCCGTCCTCGTGATACTACACTGATAAAAGTCACACTCATTTATAACCTACATGTCATTTTCTCATCTCTATCAGCAAGATCGCACAGAGAAGAATCCTGAGAGACAGAGAGAGACAGAGAGACAGAGAGAGAGAGAGAGCGTGCATTGAGTGAGAGAGAGACTAATCACAAATAAATTAAATTTTATCACTGTCATTCTTCAAACTAAAACCCAGATTCCTTCTATTCAATCATTTTTTTAATTGAGAAATATCAGTTTTTCTCAGCTCAAATAAATTAATTAAAAATAATCAGGCCCACTAAATTGACATCGCCTCCTTGTTTCTCCTCCTTCCCAGTAATTAGAGACTTTCCCATTTATTCCAGAAAAAGTCACAAAAATCATCCTCATCTATTTGCCGCACTTGCCGGCATTTCAAACGTGGAGACTCTGTGAATGTCAACAACACTTTATGAAAAGACCTTCTGATGTCTGTCAAAATGAGGCAAATAGAAACAGCATGAAAGCAAATATGTAGGAGTGATGGTAAATATTGCACACACACTTGTACGTTTCCGCAAGCCAAGAACTTCTCTCATTCAGATACCGTATTTAGCATGTAGCCCTTCAACTGTATAGTTCAGTTTGTTTAGGAGAAGGGTATACGTAGGTTCAACAAGTGCGCAGTGAGGCCATGGGGTGGGACCCAAACGCACACAGATGCATAATATCCAACACATTCAGCAGAGATTTAGTCTATTCATCCCGCAGAACCAAATCCTCCCATTTCCTCTCCTCCTTCAAACCACATTCAATGGAAGATTAGTCTGTGTGGCAGAGCAGACTCAGGCAACATCTGAGTCAACACACACACACACACACACACACACACACACACTAGACAGTCCTGACACTTATCTCTGAAGCCAAAAAGTCAATAGCTACTGAACATTTTATTCAATTAAACACCTGAATACTTTATCTCATGAAGCACTATCAGTGTTCAAGCACTGCACTTGTATTTTTATAGTATTATTTATTATAGCACTCTCTGTAATGATTGGTTAGATGTGACTTTCAGTTTGTCTTTCCTTGTATTTCTTATTGTGTTTGCACAACCCCAGTGCATCAATGTACAAGTTGCTTTTTAAATTAATTGCCCCTTGAGGGATAAATAAAGTTGTATGAAGTGAATTGAACTACAGTGCATCACTGTGTGGTAGGGCTGTGCGATATGACCAAAATTTCATATCATGATATAAGTAATCTTATTTGATGATAACGATATACTGTATATCACAGTATACATTTTCTGTAAATTCTATAGTTTATAAATGATAATCAATAAAAAGGACCATTATTGGACATCCTGTTAGAGCTCTGGCTGCCCTCTGTGAACAACAGATACTTAATATTGCTTATAGGATCCTCCAAGACCCCTCACACATTTTACATCCTGTGTTTGAGTTGCTTCCATCGGGACATAGACTGCATTGTCCAGGATGTCAGACACAGAAGAGGAGAATCACTTTTGTCCTTACAGCAGTCCGGCTTTTAAACTCCAATCCTTCTCTGCTCCAGCGCTGCAACCTCTCCTTGCCCCTTCTCCCACAGACAGTTTCCATATGACTGAATTACACACAGCACTTTGTCTCACCTGAAGCACTTAGCTGTAACTGATGTCTGCAGACAGTATCTATAGTGCTGTTTGTTCGTGATGGTGTTTGTTTTACGTCTTGTTTATACTTGTGCTCTCTGTGCCTTTTAATTGTCCCTCGGGATGAATAAAGTGTTTGAATTGAATTGAATTGCTTTTCCTACATTTTAAATTACATACTAAAAAATATCAGTTGAACAAATTCATCTGTCATTAATTTTATGCACTTTTTTCCCCTCTTAATTTTGCAGCGTTGTTATAAAATTGTTTTTAATGTGCATTTGAGATGACTTCAACTTTATTCTATATCACTACTGGACTAATTAAAAATGATTAGAAATCAAGTTACGTTAAGAGGCAGTTTGTTCCTCTGACACATTTTAATTTATTTATTATTTATTTAGTGTGTATGTGGCTGCTGTCACGCACCTTTGCAGCTTTAGCAATGTTTTAACAGACAAAATTAAGAAACTCAGCAGTGATTTAAACCAGAACGATGGTCTGATACACTGCAATGTTTCCTATTAGCAACAAGTTAGCATCGTCATTTAGCATTTGCCATCTTATAATTAGAGGGAGATGGTGTTAATGTGACTTATCTCCAATTAAAACGAGATTAGAGGACTATCCTCTGACGCAGCACGGTGGGAAAATGTCCCACATCCTTGGCTGGCACAGAAGTAGCGGCAAAACATTAGTTTGCAGTTAGCTGCTGTGGCGCACCTGGCACACTGCGGGGGAGAGGCAGAGCGATGACAAGTAGAAATGGGTACGTCTCTTAAATCCCGATATAAACGATAGTTTTATATTAAACGGTAGACGTTCATCGCATCACTGATATATATCGTCATCTCGCACAGCCCTACTGTGCGGTACACCACCTGCAGCACGATGAACTAGAATTTTGACTCAGTTACCAGCAGTTAAGGACATTTATGTGACACCTGATGTTGAAACAGCGCTTCTATCATCACACATGCCCATCATGGCAACAAAATAAAAAAATGCTCCTGCAGATTCTTCTTTCGGCTGCTCCCTTTAGAGGTCGCTGCAGCAGATCGTCTGCCTCCATCTCACTCTATATCTCGCATCCTCTTCTCTCACACCAACCCCCTCCATGTCCTCCTTCACTACATCCATGAATCTTCTGTGGTCTTCCTCTTCTCCTCCTGCCTGGCAGCTCCATCTTCAACATCCTTTGTCCAGTATATCCACTATCCCTCCTCTGCACATGTCCAAACCATCTCAGCCTTGCCTCTCTTACTCTGTCTCCAAACTGCTCAACCTAAGCTTTCCCTAAGGTTCCAAAACACCCTAAAAATGCTCTTGCACACAAATCAACAAAGATACTAGGGGTGGGGTATCGACATATCATGATACTTTGTGGTGGTTGATACTGAGATAATTCAGAGACACAGTATCATGACACTTTATTAAAATTATTAAGAAATGTTACAAATACAAGCTTTACCTATTTAGGTACCAGAGTAATAAAAACCATTTGACTTTTCAGTCTATCCACCTTATTCCTAACCCCCATGATGCCTTGCATGAATTATGGGCGCAACTTCCGATACTAGTTTAGAAAGTGGGGTTGTCAGTGAAATGGGACACTTTTCCTTCTTAAAAAACAATGACTTCGGCATCAAAAATGCGGGAACACGGCCTTTTGCAACTCAAAAAGAGTAATATTAATCATACCACTTCAAATGACTATCGAAGGATGAGAAGATGACCTTAAAACATGGCCTGGCAGACAGTAGCGCCGTTAGTTAGCTCTGCTGCTAAAATGCTAACAGTGTAAACAAATAAAAGCTCTGACATATAGCAATGTTTCCACTGTTGATCTTCTATCTCCATCCCTCCATCCATCTTCTACCACTTTTCCGGAGGTCTGGGTCACAGAGGCAGCAGTTCAAGCAGAGAAGCCCAGACTTCCCTCTCCCCAGCCACCTGCTCCACCTCTTCAGAGAGGATACCAAGGCGTTCCCAGACCAGCTGGGAGACAGTCTCTCCAGCGAGTCCTGGGTCTGCCCCGGGGTCTCCTCCCAGTGGGACGTGCCCGAAACACCTCAAGTGGGAGGCATCCTAATCAGATACCCATACCACCTCAACTGACTCCTTTCAATGTGGAGGAGCAGTGGTTCTACTCCGAGCCCTCTCCCGGGATGACTGAGCTCCTCACCCTATCTCTGAGGGTGAGTCAGGCAATCCTACAGAGAAAGCTCATTTCAGCCGCTTGTATCCGCGATCTTGTTCTTTCGGTCATTACCCAAAGCTCGTGACCATAGGTGAGAGTAGGAACGTAGATTGACTGGTAAATCGACAGCTTTGCCTTAGAACTCAGTTCCCTCTTCACAACAACAGACCGGTACAACGTCCGATTCACTGCAGATGCTGCTCCAATCCGTCTGTCAATCTCTCGCTCCATTTTTCCCTCATTCGTGAATAAGACCCCAAGATACTTAAACTCCTCCGCTTGGGGCAGGAGCCTGTCCCCAACCCAGAGAGGACAATCCACCTTTTGACGGCTGAGGACCATGGACTCAGACTTGGAGGTGCTGATTCTTATCCCAGCTGCTTCACACTCAGCGGCAAACCGTCCCAGCAAGAGCTGTAGGTCATTGCTGGATGAAGCCAACAGGACAACATCATCTGCAAACAACAGAGATGAGAACCTGTGTTCACCAAGCATGACACCCTCCATTCCCTGGCTGCGCCTAGAAATCCTGTCCATAAAAATTATGAACAGGATCAGTGACAAAGGGCAGCCCTGGTGGAGTCCAACCCTCACTGGGAATGGGTCCGACCGAGTGTTGGCAATACGAACCAAACTCTCACAACGGTCGTACAGAGACCGAATAGCTCGTAACAACAAGCCTGATACCCCATACTCCCGAAGCACCCCCCACAAAAAACCACGAGGGACGCGGTCAAATGCCTTCTCCAAGTCCACAAAACACATGTAAACTGGTTGGGCAAACTCCCACGAAACCTCGAGAATTCTCGAGAGGGTAATCCGCTGGTCCGATGTGCCACGGCCAGGACGAAAACCACATTGCTCCTCCTGAATCCGAGGTTCGACCAACGGCCGGACTCTCCTCTCCAGTACCTTGGCATAGACCTTCCCAGGGAGGCTGAGGAGTGTGATCCCTCTAAAGTTGAAGCACACTCTCTGGTCCCCTTTTTTGAAAATAGGAACCACCACCCCGGTTTGCCATGCCAAAGGCACTGCCCCCGACCTCCACGCAATGTTGCAGAGGCGTGTCAACCATGACAACCCAACAACATCCAGGGCCTTGAGGTACTCAGGGCGAATCTGTCCACCCCTGGGGCCCGGCCACCAAGGAGATTTTTAACCACCTTGATGACCTCAGCCCCTGTGAGAGGCGAGTCATCTTACTCATCCACAAACCCTACTCAGATTAAAAACTGTTTCTTTAATCTGAGTAAGCTGGACTAGCCTGCCACAATTTCGATATCCAGCTTATTTTTCCCATTAAAATCTGATGTGTTTTCAAAGTGTTCCCTTTATTTTTTTGAGCAGTATATTTTTTTTTCCACAATATCTTTATTGAACCTTTTTTTTTTTTTTTTTTAACAAACATGATACAAACAATCAAACACTAACACTAAAGTACTACAAAAAAAAAAAATGCACTAAAAACACCAACAACCACCAACAAAATCAAGTCTTCAACAATGCTCCTCTGTTTAGTCTAGACAATCCAATACATAAGTATACATATTATGTTCACCAGTTTGGAATTTACAAGGTCCACACACATCATTCACCTTCTTCTTCAAGAGTTATGTTTAAATTTTTTACATAATCAATAAAAGGTCTTCATATATTCTCAAACACAATTTCCTTTGATTTCAGTATATATGTTATTCTTTCTAATGGAAGGTTTGTTAACATCTGTCTTAACCACTGAGTCACATCTGGTCTATGAGTCTTTTTCCATAATAGTGCAATACATTTTTTGGCATTAAGCAAACTGAGGTCTATGAATGTTCTTTCACTTTTATTAAAATTATGCTTTTCTGGGTACAGACCCAACAAAAACAGTTTAGATTCAATAGGATTTGTTTTGAGATTATTTTTTCAATTGTTACCCTCACCTCTTCCCAAAACATTCTTATTAATCTACATTCCCATAAACAATGAAATAGGGTTCCTTTACTTTCCATGCATTTTGTGCATGTATCTGGTATATTTTTGTTATATCTATTTAACTCCTCCGGTGTAACATACATCCGCATTAACCATTTGAAATGTATCAATTTAAGGCGTGCATTTATTGATTTGGTTTGAGCTTCTGTACAAGCCAATTCCCATTGTTCCTCTGAAATTTCAGTTTGCAGATCTTCTTTCCAGTAGTTTAATCTTTTCAGTGAATTTTCACTTGAAGATAGTGTCAATGAGTTATAAAACTCTGAAATAATACCCTTTTTACTATCTTTCATCATCATTTTTTCCAAGGATGAATAAATAGGTCGAGTGAGAGCTTTATTTTGATTTGATCGAATAAAGTTTCTAAGTTGAAGATATTTAAAAAAATGTGTTCTATTGAGATTAAATTTGATCCTCAGCTCTTCAAAAGACATTATGTTGTCTGCACATGGCAAATATAAATCCTGAATCTTTTGTATCCCTTTTAAATTCCATACTTTAAATACAGCGTCCGCTCTCCCTGGTTTAAAATATTGATTACCCCATATTGGACTAAATTGTGACAATAACTGTGGTTCTTTTAAATAGTTTTTAGCTTCACACCATATTTTGATCATATGCTTTACAAATGGATTTTTAACTTGTTTTTGTAATTTTTTTGCCGAATCTGAGTATATGAATATGGGAAGAGGTAAAGGTAAATTGTATGATTCCATTTCAGTCCAGTGAGGGAGATCATTTGATGAAAAATAATATGTCATAGACCTCAGTTGTGCCGACCAATAATACAACATAAAATTTGGACATTTCAGATCTCCACGATCAAATGGTAAATATAATAAAGACAAAGGTAATCTAGCCCTCCTGTTGTTCCATATAAATTCCACTAACTTTTTTTTTATTCTTGAGAATAGATCTAAAGGTGGTGATAAGGGAATGTATTGAAATAAATAAAGTATTTTAGGTAAAATATTACTTTTAAGTATATTGATTCTCCCGATCATCGACATTGGTAGTGACATCCATCTCTGAGTTAACTCATTGATATCTGACATTAAGGCTTCATAGTTGACACTGGCGACTGATTCTAGCTTAGGCACAATTTGGATTCCTAAATATTTAAACTGATTTACAACATTGAATTGATTTACCTCAGGGGCTGGGTAATTTCTCTGGGTCTCATTTAGCATTAATATTGAAGATTTAGTTTTATTTATTTATATCCTGATATTTCCCCAAAATTCTTTATTAAATTCAACAAGGTTGGAATTGATTTTTTTAGATTCGACATAAACAAAATTATGTCATCGGCGTACAGGGAGATTTTATGTTCTGTTGGTCCAACTTTAATTCCATATATTTGTGAATGTAAACGTATCGCTATCGCTAAAGGTTCAATTGCCATAGTAAACAGTAAAGGTGAAAGTGGACAGCCTTGTCGACATCCTCTATTGATTTTTATTGGTTTTGAAATATTGTTATTTGTTAGGATTTCTGCTGTAGCATTATTGTATATTATTTGAACCCATTTTATGAAATTATTTCCAAGTCCAAACCTTTGTAGGACTTCAAAAAGAAAGGGCCATTCAACTCTATCAAAGGCCTTTTCGGCGTCCAGTGATAGGAGAGCTGTATCCGGTGCTTCTTTATTAAAATAAATAATATTAAATAGTCTTCTTACATTATGGAAGCCTTGTCTACCCTTTATAAAGCCATTCTGATCTCGATTAATAATATTTGGTAAAATTTCTTGTATTCGTCTTGCTAAAATTTTACAGATTATCTTAAGGTCGGCGTTTAATAGGCTTATTGGTCTCATATTTTCACATTTATTAGAGGGCTTACCTGGTTTTGGCAGCAGTATAATTAAGGCATTATTTATGTATGATGGTAAATTATTATTTTGAAATGCTTCTAAAACCATTTCCAAAAAAGGTTTTATTAATTTATTCTTAAAATTTTTTATAAAGGTCAAATGAAGACCATCTGGTCCTGCACTTTTTCCTGATTTCATATTATCAGTGGCTAGCCCAACTTCTTCTTGACTAATTTTTAGACTCCAATATCTCCCTGTTTTCATTTGGAATACACGGTATAGATAGTTCGTTCAAAAACCCATTTAGTTTTGTTAAATCAGGTTCATTTTTGGTATCATATAATTTTTCATAGTAATCTCTAAAGGCTCTATTAATTTCTAAAGGATCTATAACTACCTGTCCTTTACTTATAATACTGGTAATTGGTGTTTTAATTTCTAATTGTTTAATCTGCCATGCTATAATTTTCCTGATTTTTCACCTTGTTCATAAAAAGATTGTTTCAATCTTAGAAGACTCGAGGCAGCTCTATTCGCTGATTTTTGTCGTATTCAGCTCTCAAAATCAGTAATTCATTCTCCAACCTTGGGTCACTTCCTGCATACACTTTTTCCTGAAGACTTTTTATTTTATGTTCCAATTTAGCTCTCTCCTCTCGACTCTTCTTAGATTTTGATCCTGTATAACTAATAATATGTCCCCTAATAAAAGCTTTGAAAGCCTCCCACTTTACACATGCTGATGTTTGTGTAGTATTGATGTCAAAGAACTCGTCTATCTGTTTTTCTATATACTTGACAAATTCCTCATCCTGAAGCCATTTATGCTGAAATTGCCATCTACCTGATTCCTTTGTCAATTTTTTATCTACATATATTAGACAACAGGGTGCATGATCAGAGATCACGATGTTATCATAAAAGCAGTTTTGAATCTTGGACCTTAATTCTGTGGAAATCAAAAAATAATCAATACGTGAGAATGTCTTGTAGGTACTGGAATAACAAGAATAGGCTTTAACTTGTGGTTTCATTTCTCTTCCATAATCTAACAATCTCAATTCTTTCATAAAATGATTAATAGTCATCCTACATCCAATGTGCGTACAATCCAGTCCTGTTGATCTATCTATACCTGGATTCAATGTACAATTAAAATCCCCTGCTATTATATGTTGCCCTGTAAGTGATGATAAGATGAGAAATAAATTAGCAAAGAACTTCTGATCATCTATATTGGGACCATATAAGTTCCAAGATTTATATTTTCTAATAGCAAAGAACCTTGAATGATTACATATCGTCCAAATTTGTCTCCAATTACATTTTTCACTTGAAAAGGAACTGATTTATGTATGAGAGTCATAACTCCCCTGGCTCGGGATGAAAATGAAGAGGTGAATACACTTCCTTGCCATCTACTCCTAATTCTTTTAACATCCTCCTCTATTAGATGAGTTTCTTGTAAAAACACAATTTTTGAACCCATGTCTTTTATTTTATTCATAACTTGTTTAAGTTTTTTTAAATTTTGTAGACCTCTGCAATTCCATGAAGTTAAATTAAGATTAACACTTTGGTTTATGATCAATAGAGAGTTTGGGATTACCTTGCAGTGTAAACATGCTCATACAGAGAAGCAAAAACATGAGTGGTTGAACATTCATCCTACAAACTACACACAAACAAATTTCCCCTTCCCACACTTGTGGCAAACCCCCCCAAAATCAAAAGAAAAATTCAGTCTCCCGATCTAGCCATCGACCGTTCCACATCCACGGGGAACAGCCTAAGCCACTCCTTCTTCATCCTCCCCAATCACCCTAACCTCTACTGCTTTTAATAACGTAACATTAACTCTCCTCTGTAGATTTTCCAACTTAACCTCCAAAATTTTTAACAAACTTTGTACATCATAGTTTTTTTTTTGTTTGTTTGTTTTTGTTTTTTTTAATATATAATACAATCTATATTTGTAAACTTGCTATTTACTTCAAGTCAGTCAGATGCCTGTGCAAATGCTTAATTATTCTACCTTATATTTTGTTCATGCTTAGCTCCCACCAGTCTCTTCTTCTTCTTTGATCTTCTTGATGAACTCCTGCGCCTCCTCTGGGGTCTTGAAGATGTGGGTTCTGCCCTCATACGTGGTCAGCAGTCTCGCAGGATAGATTACACCATGACGAATCCCAAGGTTGCGCAGCTCCTTACGTATGGGATCAAAACTGCTTCCTCAATTGCTGGATTCCTGTGGCCAAATCTGGGTAGAACCGCACCTGCTGGTCCTGGTGTTTAATCTCTCCTTTAGCTCGTGCAGCGTTGAAGATCTTCATCCTGTCTCTGTTGCTAAGAAACTTCATAATTAAGGTCCTCGGCGGTCCCTTATCTCTCCGTGGGCCAATACGATGTGCATTTTCCAGAAACCACTGCTGATTGCAACTCCTCGCTGCCCAGCACCTCCGGAATCCACTTTTCCAGAAAGGAACATACGTCCCGACCTTCTGATTCCTCTGGAAGACCCACCAGCCTCAAGTTATTCTGTCTCGACCGAGATTCCAAATCCAAAATATTATTTTCCAGAGATTTATTTTTTTTTTTCCAAAGTGCGCACCTTTAATTGAAGACGGGTGACGTCATCTTCAGCACTAGCGAGACGGAGCTCCATCTGCGCCGTTCGTTCTACACAGTCACCCAATTCCTTTCTTATTCCTTCCAACGCTGTCATAATCCCATCAAATCTAGAGGAAAAGTCCGCTCTCATTGAACTCATGGCAGCCATCAGCGCATCTGCGCCTCCCCCCGCAGACATCGCACCGTTGCCAGCCTCCTCCGCCATATATGGAGTTTTATTTGCTGCGTCACAGACCTGAAAGTCCATTAATTTGGACTGTTTCGGCGGCTCGCTTTTTCCTTTACCTGGTTTTCCAGCCTTAGGCTTCGCCGACATATCCTCGCCCAAACGCTGGGATACGTTCTGTCCCAAATGAGAGAGTTATTTGCCGATTTTTTTTCTCCAAGAGCAATTCAATTCAACTTTATTTATATAGCGCCATTTCACAACAACAGTCATCTCATAGCACTATCAACTGTAGGGAGGACCCCCACAGTTGCAAGCAGAGCAACTGCAGAGCTGCAGAGCAGAGTGAGACACGTCCGTCTTACGTGGCAGCCATAACCGGAAGTGAGCAGTATATTTTTAATTATTTTGGTGTATTTTTAAATGAAAATATGCTGTAATTCACCACAGGAGCAGTGTCAGCACTGAATTACAACTACCTCCAGATATTATCACTTAATAAAATGATAATATCTGATACAAATGAAATTATTTAATAATTTTGTTTAAATATATTTTTTCTAACGAAAAAGCATGTTTTTTCTAACTAAATAAATACTTATAAATACCCCAAAAAATTAGTTCAGAAAACACGCGCCAACTCACCTGGTGTGGGGATTAACTTTGGCCATGCAGAGAAAATCAATTCCCAGAGGGGAGAAGAAATTTCCTTTGGATAAAAGTTTTCTCTGTTTATTCTGGCAATTTTGACCAGATTCAACCCGGTTTTTGTTGGGCCAGAACATCTGTAGAAGGCTGCGTGCACACCAGTGCGCAAGTCTCCGGGGTAGGAGGGCACAGGAACCAAGGTAACACCTTTGCTGATGTGTTGCATTGTGTTGTCCCACGCATCACAAAAAGTAAGAAGCAACGGTCATTTTCTCAAAGCAACAGTATTTCATTGTGGTCTATTTTTATGTCATTGTACAAGCATGCAGTCTCCAATTTTATAAGCAAAATATGTAAACTGGGGATTCTAAATTGTCCTTAGGTATGACTGTGAGAGTGAATGGTTGTCTGTCTCTCTGTGTTGGCCCTACGATGGACTGGCGATCTGTCCGGGGTGTACCCTGCCTCTCACCCCAAGACGCTGGGATAGGCTCCAGCCACCTCCCCCACCCCCCACCCCACGACCCGAAAAGGATTAAGCGGAAGAAGATGGATGGTTGTTTTCTTTGTGTTGTTCCTAAGGCATCCGTATGGCCGCCCGACAATGAAGGATTTTCGTGGGGCGTTCACTGAAATCTTGGAAAAGACCATCAACCCACCCATGAACTTACGAATGGTCTATGAACGCTGGATTCTCCTACGGCCACGTTCAGAAGGCTGTACGAAATGGTCCAAAAATCGGTCATATGGTGTTCGCAGCCATTCGTAGGGGTATTTGTGACCATAGCTTAAATGCTAAATTATTTCCCCCCACTGTATCTGCATTGCTGGAAAAACCTGAATGGGACTGTTATGTTTTTCATGCATTTTGTTAACAACCGTTTTCAAATACAGGCCACATACTGGCTTACTGACATTACTGGGCTCTCCTCACTCATTGGCTTCAGTTCAAAATGCTCCCGCACCAGAGCTTTGGAATTCAGTTTTGTGCAGCTGTCAGGAAACTCAACCATGAGCGGTCCTGCTGCACTCACGTTGTAATTTGTTTATACTCAGTGTGAACGTGGCGTGATTACATACAAACTAGCATTGATATTTCGCTGATTCAGCTGAATAAATTAGTTTGAAAATGAGACTTACAGGGGGTGGATGGACGGATGGAACAGGAGAGCTCTGTGACACCGCTTGTTTGGTGCTGAGGACATTTTTTGGATCCAATTTTTGGACCAAATAAGTAAAATTAGACAATTTCCCATGGCACCCTGAACAATCTCTCACACGCCCTACCACACTGTTATAGGTAACGCTATATCATAATAAAATCACTGCAAAGACAAACAGCTGAAAGGCACATAAACTATTTCAGTTATTACATGCATCAATGATTCAGCTCTCTGATAATGTATTACAGATTTATGTAAGACTAGTGCATGTCTGTAGAAAGCAAGTATTCCTGTCTGAACAGGTAACCCAATCAGTGTTTGCAGGGCCAACGTAGGCTGTCTTTGAAAGTGGAACACAGAGGTGTAGCCTATATGTAGGTAATCACCACCTGTTAGTGCCATTTACTCCCTTTCATATTTGGCAAAGTCCTAAGATTTATCTGACTGCGTGAATATTAATTACAGAATACCTAAGCCCTGCCCACACTTCTTAAAGCGAGGACACAGACGGTCACAGAGTGGTGACTAAAACTTTTGATAAAAATTACATTTTTTGACCGAGCGACTTCACATTCGGGGATGCACACCCTCGTAACCTCAGGAAACCAAGTTTAAAATTTGAGGCCAGTCTGAAACGGTTCAAGAGATATGGGTGGAACAGTCCCACGAACACACAGACAAAGATCTGCTGAATTTACAGATAGATACTATATGCTATGAATACACTGACCCAAGATAAGCACACTCTAGCACCATATTTACACATTTTATCTCAATAATGAATCATTTTTATAGGGTGGTGACCCTCAATAGGCGGTGGCCCGTGAGCCCCCTATTTGTGGCCCCCCGAGCTGTGATTCCTTCACTATGTGTTTTGGTTCGGTCAGCACCTGCAAACGTGGACTGTTATCTCCACGCCAACGATGGCTGACAGCCTGTCAGCATGCGAGCAGCACTTTTTTACTTTCACTTTCGGAGCGGTTCGCTAAACCAGCAGTGGGAGCCTAGATTGAAGCCTAGATTGAACGAAAATGGCATGTTCAAGTTCGCTGCTAGAAAAAAGGTCGACAGTGAAAATCGACAATTCAAAAATGCATGGACTGAGCAATTTGCATCTGTTCTCCCTCCTGCCAGCACAAGACCAATGTGCTAATATGCCAGGAAACCACAGCTATGATAAAGATTTCCAATTTCAAACAGCATTATGAGAGCAAGCATAGGAATTTTGAAGAGACATTTTCTCAATTTGGAGGTAAGAACAGCAAAAATGAATGCACTGAAATCGTCATATCAAGCTGCAAGCAGGATTCTGGTTACATCAATGATAAAAATCAACAGAGTTGTGAAAGCTGCTGCCTTCAGCAGGCAGGACAGCCTGGTGGTGGCATGGGCGGAAATCAAGGGGTCTGGGGGGGGACAGTTTTTTTTTTCTTTAAAATTTGTAACTTTCTCTCACTAATTTACAACATTTATTTGAAAATGTAAAACTTTTTTTTGTAAATTTGCCACTTTTCCTTCATAAATCTGCTGTTTTTGCATCTTAAATCAAATTAAAACTTTTTCTTGTAAATTTGTAACCTTTTTATAATATAAGTGTGGTTTTTTCTTGTAAATTTACATATTTCTCACTAAATTTGCAACTTTTTTCTACTAAAATTGATTTTTTGTAAATGTACAATTGTTTCTTTTAAATTTGCAATTTTCTTTCTCATAATTTTATGACTTTTTTCTTGTAAATTTGCAGCTTTTTTTCCCCATAAGTGTACATTTGTACATTCTTTCTCATAAATTTGTGACTGACAACAATAATACTTACAGTGTCCCCTCAATATCTACTCTGGAGAAAATTTTCTGTTTATTGTCCCTCCCAACATAAAAATGAAATAATCCACCCATGCAGCACGCCTTCACTGCTCCGGACCTCTGGTTCACTGAAAAAACAAATGCGGACCCTGGCAAAAACATTTGAGGACCCTGTTATAGGGGAAGAAAATCAGAAAATAAAGATAAGCTGTAATCTATAATGTCTTCGCACAATTGAACATTTGCTGTGAGTAGAGTTTGCAGTAATGTATGAATTTTTAAGGGTTAGACACAGAGATATAAAATACTTCTCCCTCCTGTTGGTGTACACTCTGGGCAACCTACTAGGTGGGGCCAAAAAACAGAGCTTTTGGTTTGCAGTGAGCTCATGGCTATGTGGAAAAAAAATGGCAGCTCCTTATTTAATCCAGTGATTTATCCAGCTTTGAAGAACAAATCCAAAGAATGTGAATATCTCGAGACAGATAAAAATCCTCAGATGCACTTCAATAAAGTTTACTAGTACCTGTTCCGTTGTTAGTCTGGATTAAACAGAAACGACAGCAGCACTTAACAGCTGTTCTGTCCCTTTTGAGAAATATTTATGCTGTTCCCAGTCTGCAGTCTGTCTGCCCTTTAACGGCCCCATTAAATTCTGCATAGCACACAGTGGTGTGTGATCATGCATCTTAAAAGCCTTGTGTGTTAGTAATCAGTCACATTACTCCTCAGTTTCACCTTAACTGGACCGCGGTGAAGGGCTGTGATGAGTCAGTGCTCCTGCTGTGGTGCACACGCATGACGTCATAATGCGGCCTGGGCTTTCAGTTACTGTGGGGGGCACGGAACCCTCCAACAAAACATGCGGTGGAAAGGGACTTCAAACATGCATACACACAGCCTTCAGCAAGGCCCCTCAAAACCCAAACAGACGAGGAGTTAGCGGTGTGTACACCTTGAGTTCTGGGACTCCCTGGAATGGACCACCCAAACAACACACAACCGACTTCAGGGAAAGACACAATCTTGGAGTTTACCAAATGCAAACAAACCTTGCAGTGGTGCTTTGTAATACTGTCAGAAGAATTGTTTCAATTGTGAGAGGAATACATAAAAAAACTCAGATGTGGTGCATGTTTAGTCAAGCTGAGCAGCCTCTCTGATGTCCCCGTGTGACCCTGCAGACGTTTTTTTTTTTAATTTTTGCATGTTCCCATGGGGCCTAATCAGTTGTATAATGTCGTAATTAGCCTAATGAAAGAATGTCGAGTTTGCAGTGTGGAGGAAATTCAAGCTAATTTCCATCTTAATATGGATTACGTAATCATAAGATGCTTGGCTGTAGCCCCACACTGGCCTGGTTTTCATATCGATGCAGGTTTTCACAAATAGATGGAATAAAATTCGATACGGTCAAACTGCTGGCAACTGAATACACCATGGCAAACTTCATTAATGTCACATAACCTGTCCCTCTCTGGAGCGTTGTTAAGGGGAAAAATGGTTAACCAATTAGTGAGAGAAAACTTGATGGAATTATAAGTGTTATAACATATAATGTAACAAATAATATGATATTCAAACTTTACAAGAATAAAAATCCACATTTAAGAGGGAAATTTAAGAACAAAAAGACAAAGTTACAATTTTTAATTTAAACAGTAAATGAAAACACAAACAAAAAGCTGTAACAGTGAACATAATAAGAATAAATTGGAAATTTATAAGAAAGAAGTAGTAAATTAGTAAGTATGCAAATTTAAAAGAGAAAAAATAATTCAATTTAAAAGTTGCAGATTTACACTAAATAGTTACATATTTATCAGAAAAAGGTAAAAATAATTACAAAAAATACTCTGGCGGCTGCCCTCCAACCTCCGTTTTTGTTTGTTTAAGTATATTATAGTTTTTAAGCTGTCAGTTTGACCTTGACCTTTGACCTTGCATTCCCAAAACCATAGTCGCAGTTCAGGGTCACAGGATGACCCTGTGTACCATGTTTGGTGGCCCTAGCTTTACTCATTGTACAGTAATAAGACATAGGAATGTTAACATTGATCTTTGACCTTTTGATCACAAAACCCATAGTCAGAGGTCAGCATCCCAAGGTGAACCTGTGTACCAGGATTGGTGGCCCTAGTTTACTCGTTTTTTAAGTAATAGTAAATGTAGCATTTACCATAGTGAAACTGCAATGTTAACTTTGACCTTTGACTCCTTGCCCCAAACCCATAATTAGGTCAGGGTGCAAGTCACCCTAGATGTGTATTAGATACTGTATCAATTTGAAAAGTTTACATCATTTCTTTCAGTAGTTATTGTGTTGAGACGACTTAGGGAAAATCTGACCTCTGACCTCAAGATTATCCGATGAAAGTCAAATTGCAATATTGCGCCGCATCAGTGTATATCAAACCATAGTACCATGTTTCAAAACATTTGGAACAATACTGTAGGAGGAGTTGATTTCACAAGACAGTTACTGTCTATGAAGTGAGGTGAAAACAAGAGGTCACAGTGTGAGGGTCTACAATTCCCGCAAAAATCATTCCAATCAGAACCAAATTGGAATAGCGCATCATCAGTGTACCTCAAACCATGGTACCAAGTTTGAAAGCAATCAGAACAAAACTGTAGGAAGAGTTTGATTTCACAAAAAGTGGGGACAGACGGTGGGACAGATGGACGGACAGTCAGATGGACGGACAGACAGACTGACCCATAACATAATCCCCCCTTCGTTGCCCAACGAGCTCTTTGACCCCGGAGGATAAAAAGTCACAAATTTCTCGAGGAAACTAGAATGCACTCATCCAAGATGCATACACACACCTTTTGCAGGCCTAGATTTATAGAATGTATACAGGATAAAAAGCATAATTGGAATCAAATACCTAAATCTCCTAGTACAGTGGTACCTCTACTTACGAACGTCTCTACATACGGAATTTTCAGGTTACGACACGCCTCAACGGGAAAATATTGCCTCTTGTTACGAACGAAATTTCAGGATACGAAAGGCAAAAAAGTACGCGCTCCCCGCAGCTCCCGTAGTTTACCGAATGTAAACATACCTGTAGCTGCTTTGCCATTGGCTATCGCCTAGCATCTTCCTGGTATCCCATTGGCCACGAAGTTTGTTTTTTTTTTTTTCAAAACTTTATTAAGAACAAGGTGAAAGTTTTACGTGTGTGTACAGTACAGAATTAACATTTATTCGCTATGGGCCCCAAGAAAGTGACGGAGATAAGTGGGAAAAGGAGAAAAAGAAGAAGAGTTTTTTTGTCCATACAAACAAAGAAGGAGATAATCGAAAGGTATGAAAAGGGGATGCGTTTGGTTATCTCGCCAAAGAATATGGCCGTAATACATCAACGATCAGCACGGTATTAAAACAAAAGGAAGCACTTACAAGCCGACAAAAGCAAATGTCCTTGGATCGTTTCTTCACAAAACGTCAGGCAAAAACCACTGATGAGACAGAACATGAACCAAAGAAGGCAAAAGGTGACTACGTCGACGACGATAGCAGTTAAAAGGTAAATGAACATAATTTTTTATTATTCTCTTTTATTATTCTCTCATTTTAAACTCTCATTTTATGTTTATTGTGCAGTAATCTAATTGTAACATGTATTTGTTACATGTTGATGCGTTTTTATGATTTATAAAAAATTTATGCCCGAATTTTGGGGGGCTTGGAACGGATTACGGCATTTACATGTAAAACGCGCCTCTACTTACGGAATTTTCACGTTACGAGAATACTTCCGGAACGAATTAATTTCGTAAGTAGAGGTACCACTGTACTTCCTTTGGGTATGAAAAAATAATGCTAACCTAAATTTCAAAGTATTTATTTTTATTTTACAGCATTTACAATAATCATGGTAATAAGCCATAAAGTTATTTTTTTAAAACTTGGTGACTGACAGGGCTAGTAACCTAAAGTCTCACCCTACCAATCTTCAAGGTCAAAGTCATTTGACCTTCCTCAGGTGTTATAGACCCAGTTCTAACTTGCATTACAATTTCTTGCCCCTAGTTGCAATAACGAAGTCACAATGGGCCAAAATGGATTTTGACCTTTTATGACCCTGTGACCTTTGACCCCAAAGGTATTGCCACAGGTGCTTGTCCCCAGGTCAACCTATGTACCGAGTTTGGCAGCCACAGCCTCATTCCCCTGTCAAGTTAGAGCACAGACATAGCCAGATAGCTGGCTGGTCACAGGCAGCAGCAACCACTCTATCCATGCGACTCGGCGTGGGGTAAAAAGATGCCTAGTACTAATATTGACAGACCAGATTATACTTGTAACTCAGTCATTTTACCTTATTTTTAATTCTCAAATTGCATGTTTTGGGTCTTTTTGGGCGGAGGTGGAGATCACTAGCCCTTGCACTAAATAAATCAAAGGAATTGGTTCTGTTTCAACATCCTCAGTGACATACGGGGGGCTGAAAAGTTCATAGGCTAACAAGTTTATAGTGGTAAAATATGACTAAATGTGGTTTATTTTTTCAGCCGCAGGGATCCAAGCGCTGCAACACCGATGGAAGAAGTGTGTGGACCGAAGGGGAGACTGTTGAAAAAATAAACCACATTTGGTCAAATTTGACCACTATGAACTTTTCAGACCCCCTTCGTCTTTATGTATTTTTGAAGGACAAAAATCACCCCTGTGTTGTTTCACAGCTATAACAGCCTCTGCCTTATATTGTCAAAGTGTAAAAACATAAATATTTCTAAGCAGGGACATTTTAATGTTTTTATTGTAATCACATGACCCAAGAAACCATTTTCAAAGCTCAAAACCACAAAACACACCTTGTTTTCAATGAACAGGACCTTTAAATTCACAGCAGCGTGGATTTAGCCACCACATGTTCAGCCCTCCACATCTGTGCATGCTCAGTCATGAATAAACATGAGCGGAGCCGTGTGTCACCAAGCTGTGAGGCTGACTCCACCGAGCAAGCTACGAGCTCAAGGCTGCCTCCAGCACAAAACAAAAATTATAACAATGAGCCAGCGCAGAAGCATATAATGCTATACACACCTGTGTCCGGAGCTTCACCGCCACCCTGGGGGGTGGGGGTTGGGGGGGGGTCGCGTTCCAGTCATGTGGTCATGTTTTATGTAAACAACTAGTGACTGTCAGCCTGACCAGTGTCTGACTTAGATTACACACCCTGCAAGAAGAGCATGTCAAACAGCAGAGGACTGAATGCAGTCATGGTATGTTGCAGAGCAGAACGGCGTCCTGCTGCTTAAAATAGCTGCTGTATACGACTTATGATTAAATTGATATACGATAGAGGATTAAAGATAGATTGTGCACGATGTAGATAGTTTTATAGGCTAAGATGCCAACTGAAGTAGCATCAGATTTGATGTGAAGGAAGAGCTGTTAGAAAGTGGTCAAAGAGGGAAGTAGGTAAAAGTAGAATTAGACTGACAATATTCTCATTTTACAATAGTAGAATCTGGATGAATGGATGGAAGGAAGGAAAGTGCTGCAACCTGCTCTCTTTAAAGCAGCACTATATAACTTTAGTGCTTTATTAGTTGGTGGCTAAAGATGGGCCCTGTAATTGGCTGTATGGGGGGGGGGGGATTTTTAGTGGTCAAACTTGACCAAATGCGGTTTATTTTCTCAACTTAGGTCTCCCCCTTTGGTCCACACGCTTCTCCCATCAGCGCTGCAGCACTTGGATCTCTGCAGATTGAAAAATAAATCATATTTGGTCAAATTTGACCACTATGAACTTTTCAGCCCTCTCTCGTATTTGGACCACAGTTATAAAAAGTGCCGGCTGTTGTCTTTTCAGGGTTCCTACAGAAACAGGAAACTTGCATAGTTCTGTTGCAGGCAATGCAAAAACAGTAAAGAGAGTTTCAGTGACAAAAACACTTTTTGTGGACACACAGCTTAAATCAGTAGTGTGTAAAAGTGTTTGCCCCCTTCCTGATTTCTCATTTTTTCTTCATTTTTTTTTTTTGTCACACTTAAATGTTTCACATCATCAAACACATTTAAATATTAGACAAAGATAACATAAGTAAACACAAATGCAGTTTTTAAATGAAAGTGTTTATTATTAAGGGAAGAAAAAAATCCAAACCTACATGGCACTGTGTGAAAAAGTGATTGCCCCCTAACCTTAATAAACTGGTTGGGCCACCCTTAGCAGCAACAACTGCAATCAAGCGTTTGTGATAACTGGTAATATGTCATGAGCTGAGCTCTGGAAGTCTTTCGTCAAGGCTCAGTCTCGTGGCTATTCTCTTTATTTATATTTATTTGTCTGCATTTTTTGTGCCTTTTGGTTTTTTGTTATCCCTGCATGTTTTCTATTTTCCTGTTTATGTCGTAGTTCTAATATATATTTTGATACTGTATTATTGTTTACCTATTTCTTCCAGTTGTACTTGTTTATAATTTCTTTTATCTCCTCATTATTTGAGATTGACAGTTGTCAGGGCATTTCCTGATTAGTGCCCCTTGTGGCGCGTAGCCCTGTCAGCTGTCAGCTGCATTGCCTCGTCATCTTTACTTCCAACTGATCCCAATCACTATTCATTGTACCTTTTTCCCCCGGTCATGTGAAACCCACACCTGTCACTACTTAGGAAATAGTTTTTTGAAACCTATGTAAGGGGAGTCATTTTCATTTTCAAATTGCCGCTGTCTTGACTCTGCAAGTACTCCTCGTCTCCCACCTGAGCCCTGCCTTGCTCTGGTGTGCTATTTCTGTTAAGTGTTTTCCTTCGTTTGTATTTTGAGAACAGTGTTGAACTTTCTTTTTGTTGCGTTTTTCAATAAATTACCCAAACTCACAGCTCAGCGCAGGGGTCTTGCCCTTCCTGCCCCGTAGGGCAATTCATGACACAATGAGTCTTTTAACAGCGCTTTGGAGGAATTTTGGCCCACTCCATCTTTGCCAGAATGTGTTGTAATTCAGCCACTTTAGAGGGTTTTTCGAGCATGAACCGGGCATACAAAGGTCATGGCCACAGTATTTCATTCAGATTCAGGTCAGGACTTTCACTAGGCCACTCCAAAGTCTTCATTTTGTTTTTCTTAAGCCATTCAGAGGTGGACTTCCTGGTACGTCCTCCCCCCAGGTTGCTGTGGACCCGTGAAGGTGAAGGAGGTGCTGGTGCAGATATTTACAGTGCTCTGTGCAGGGAGGACACCCTCGGCCGAGGGGTGAAGGGATGCAGTTCAGTCTGATTATTTAGTGCACTTACAGAATGATGGCGAGAGTGAGGGGACTCCGGCCTCTGGGGGAAAGATCCCGGTCCGCCCACGAGGAAGGGTGTCGGTCCGCCAGGGAGAAGGTCCACCTGTGCACAGGTAAGTCCAAAACAAACAGAGGAGAATGCAGGGTGAGGTTCAAAGAGTGGTAGCTTACTGAGTGCCGAGTCTGAGACCCGGGACGTAGCTGGAGAGAGGAGAGGCAGCACACAACACAGAGGAGCTCTGCAGGACTGCACGCATGCGTAACATCTCCTGCAGGAGTGGAGGACCCCTCTCCATTAAAGGCTGCTAATTAGGAAGCGCAGGGTGTGAGTGAAACCCGCAGCTGTGGAAAATAAGCAATGAGAAAAGAGGGAAAACAGCACACAGCCTCGGATCACCACAACCACTAAACAGCAAATGCTCCTATTCGTCATGATTGTATTCACGTACCCCCAACGTTTCCACCATTTAAAACATCTCCCACCGTGCTCTTCTGTGTTTGGATTGCAGGCTGTTCAAATCAGTTTGGTGGCTCTTGGCTGCCGCTGACAGTACGGGCATGTGAACTGCGCATGCGTGTACTCCAAAACTACTGGATAGATTTGGATGAGATTTTTACAAGAGGTGGTCCTTGGGCTAGAGATGAACCCATAGCATTTTGGTAATGATCCCCAGTATGCAATACCTCCAAGGCTCTTATCTTCTCACAGTGTGTTAGCAAGAATACTCCAAAACTACTAAATGGATTTGGAAGAAATTTTTACTAGAGGTGGTCCTTGGGATAGAGAGGAACCCATAACATTTTGGTGATGATCTGGAAATGCATGCCTCCACCAAGGTTCTGGCAATCAACGCATCAGCACCTTGGTGCTTTCATAATCTATTATCTGTTATATTAAAGATATTCAAGATTCAAAGATTTTTATTTGTCAATACTTCTTATACGACAGGACATACAGGAGAATTGAAATGCCGTTTCTCTCTCTCTTAGTGGTGTGCGCATTATTTAAGAAAAGAAGGAATAAGGATGAAAAACAACATCAGCAGTCTATGTACAGTAATGCTACCCGTAGTGCAAATAAAGATAAGAAAACCCAGCAATCCCATAGTGCAAATACCATAAGACACACAATAACACCCAGCAATCCTGTATACAAGAAAAAGTGGAGCCGTGTTACTCGTAATGCAAGTCAGTGCGGTAGTGTAAGTACAGACAGTGGACAGATTGGTAATGATCAATATTTCAATAACAGACAGACAGCAGCAGGCATGGCCTTTGTGCAAATGGTTGCAGTAAGGTGCAGAGACAAGCAGCAGCAGATGTATTACTGGTGGTGTGCCAAGTCTTTCTGTGCAAACAGCTGAGGTAGTTATTGTGTGGGTGAGTGTGGTACAGTCCTGGGGTGGGGGGGTGAGCAGAGTTCAGGGTCCTGATGGCCTAGTGAACAAAGCCGTATAGCAGTCTTGTGGAGTGGGCCCAAAGGCTCGGTTACCTTTTCCCCGAGTGCAGAAGGCCTGAAGTGGGAGTGTGAGAGGTATCGCCTGCCAATGTTTATGGCTCTGCGGGTGAGGTAGATGTGAGGTAGATGTCCGGGTGGGGGGGGGGGGGCTGATGGGCCACTGATGATCTTGCTGGCTCCTATCACTGTGTTGTATCATCTTCCGGCAGGAGGCAGGCAGTGCAACTTCTGTACCCACAATGTGATGCAGTTAGTGATGATGCTCATCAATTGTGCCTGGTAGAATGAGCACATGATGGGGGGGGTGGGACTGTGCTCTCCTTAGTTTTGTGGGAAGGAAATAGAGGCGAGTTTGTGATGTGGTGTTTTTGGACCAACAGAGGTCCTCTGAGATGTGCACCACAGGAAACTTTGTGTGCTCACCCTCTCCACAGCTGGCTCCATCGATGATCAGAGGGGGATGCTGTGTGTGTCCTCTCCTGAGGCGACCACAATCTCCTTGGTTTTTCCATGTTCAGGAAGAGATCATCATCTTTACACCACTTTACACACTGGACCAGTTAGCTCACCTCATTTCTGTAGTTTGCCTCTTCATTGTTATTTACCTTTTGTTCTTATTAAAGACAAAAAATAGAAAGGAGGATGTTTTTACCTTTACATATTTCAACTGTTCACTGCAGTCTTTGTCAGAAGTGTCAGCTGATTGCCGCCAGGTGTCATTTTATCAGCTGACTTTCGTAGGCGGGGCCAGCCCAGCAGACCTGTCAGATCCACCAAGCCTACGAAAGTCAGCTGATAAAATGACACCTGGCAGCAATCAGCTGACACTTCTGACGAAGGCTGCAGTGAACAGTCGAAACATGTAAAGAAGGTAAAAACATCTTTCTATTTTTGTCTTTAATAAGAACAAAAGGTAAATAATTAAACAGAACATGAAATGAACCTACTTGAGCCTCTTCATTGTTCGTGATGAGGCCCACCAATGTCGTGTCGTCCGCAAACTTGATGACGTAGTTGGTGCTGTAGGCTGGTATGCAGCCATGGGTCAGCAGGGTGAAGAGCAGCGGGCTGAGCATGCAACCTTGTCGGACCCCCTGTGCTCAGTGTGATGGTTCTTGGAGGTGTAAGCTACTCGCTTAAAGGTTTCTGCTTAAGTTCATCTCTCTCTTTAATTAAGGAATCTCTGTATGCAGGTCTGATCTTGCTTTTTTATTAATACTGCTTTACAAAAAGACTACTCTAATACAGGATTTATAAACAGTTTATAGATAGTTATTAATCAGGTTGTAAACATTTTATAAATCATTAAATATCTGTTGTAACACATTAGATAAAAGAAATAGTGACCTGTTTCTTCCAAATATTGAGTCTGCATCGATGTATAAAATATCTTATACATATAATTGCTAATTCATGATTTATAAAACATTTAGAACCTAATTAATCTACTTATGAGCTATTAATGAATCCTTTATTTGGGCAGTCTTATAGTTTTTGGCACCATCTCGTCTGACTGATATCTGCATCCCTGGTAACATGAGTACATGCATTACTGTCCGGTGACACGCAGACTATCAGAAATACCTGTATGTCAGGCATTCAGGGAACATCTTAAGCTGACCAACCCACCACCAAAACAAATTTAAAAAAAATCTGTACCTGCATGAGTAAAATCTGGCTTCATTCTCAACACGTATGACTCAGCTCCTGGTGCTACATCTGCCTCGGTTAGCAGCGTTTCTGCTTCTCAGGCTCACCCACACACACACCTTTTCTTTGAAGATCCTTCTAGTAATTTTCTTTCAAAACAGCAGCAGTCTCAGTGTGTCATGACAACCAATTATTTTTGGGGTAACATTTGTAACTGTGGCTACGAAAAAAAAACTCCACAAGCAATGCATAACAAGAGCACTCTGAGGTGAGTGCAATATCCCCCGCCTCCACTTTCTTTGAAGATCCCAATACTTACTGACGGGAGAGCAGTTTAACTTTTCAATATAATTACTGCAGCAGAAGCAAATTATGATAAAACCATCATCCACAAATATACAACAAAGTATACAACCCATAGATGTAGGGCAGGATCCCAAGATGAACCTGTGTATCAAGTTTTGGTGACAATAGAGAGCTTCACACATTCTATGGTAAGAGCATAGGGAGTGTCAACCTTGACCTTTGACCTTTTGACCCCGAATCTATAGTCAGAGGTCATGGTCTCAGAGTGAACCTGTGTACCAGGTTTGGTGACCTTAGCTTTCTTTATTGTTGAGATATAGTTTATAAGCCATTTTGATGTTGACCTTGCGACCCCAAAACCACAGTCACACTTCAGGGTCACAAGGTGAACCTGTGTACCAAGTTTGGTGACCCTAACTTTACTTGCTGTACAGTAATAAGGCATAAGGAATGTTAACCTTGACCTTTGGACCCCAAACCCATAGTTAGAGATCAGGATCCCAAGGTGAGCCTGTATACCAGGTTGGTGGCCCTAGCTTTGCTCATTTTATAGTAATAGTAAATGTAGCATACACCATAGTGCAACTGCAATGTTAACTTTGAACCCTTGACCCCAAACCCATAGTTTGGGTCAGGGTGTAAATCGTCCAAGATGTCTATTAGATACAAACTACTGTATCAATTGAAAAGCCTACATCATTTCTTTCAGTAGTTACTGTGTTTAGAAGATTTTGGGAAAAGCTGACTTCTGATCTCAAGATCATCCGATGAGAGTGAAATTACAATGTGTACCTCATCAGAGTATATCAAACCATGGTACCAAGTTTCAAGACAATCGGAACAAAATTGTAGGAGTTGATTTCATAAAAGTGGGACAGACGGATGGAAGGATGGACGGACTGACCCATAACATAATCCCCCTTTAGCCTTTGTCCAAAGGGGTCAAAGAGCCCTTTGGGCTTCATCCAGCAGGGGATAACAATCAGACAAAGGTTAAGAGGATAAATTTGCTTTTTTTTTTTTTTTTTTTTTTTTTTTAACTTGATTCTGTTGACCCCTCCGTGGATCGCCACCTTATCGTGGTGGAGGGGTTTGAGTGCTCAAATGATCCCTGGAGCCATGTTGTCAGGGGCAACTTGCCCCTGGTAGAGTCTCCCAAGACAAACTGGTCCTGGGTGAAGGGCCCAGTCTGAGAGTGGTTGAGTGGATCTCATGCAAACGTTACATCAAAGACCCACTGTGCTAAAGGAGGCAATGGATATGCCCACCCAGTGGGCTCACCACCTGCAGGAGTGACCATGGGGCTCATGGTGCTGTGTGGACTGGGCGGAGATCTGGGCTGCTCCGCCTGGACTGATGCCCCCACGACCCAGATCAGTAGTAGAAGATGGGATGGATGGATGATTCTGTTGAGACATGACGAGCATCCTAGAGAACATTTAGGAGCTGTGGGTTATTTTGGGACTGGCACATAGATCCCCTCTAAGATGGAAAAGAATAAGATAAACAGGCCTGAGAGGAAATCACAGATAACTGAATTTTAAGATAAGATAAGATAAGATAAGATAAGCCTTTATTAGTCCCACAACGGGGAAATTCCAGGATTGCAACAGCACAGGGATAGCAACACTCAGAGCAACAATCAGAAGGCAAGAAAAAAAACAAGCAAGCAAGAGCAGCTAATAAACATATGTACGTATTACTATAAAATATATATATAACACACACACACAGACACACAGTGCAGAGCATTGTAGCTGGATGGAATAAATATATGAATATATGAACACACAGTGCAGAGCATTGTAGCTAGATGGAATAAATATGGTAAATATATAAAACACCCACAGTACGGAGCATTGCAGCTAGGTGGAATAAATATGCAAGTATATAAACACACACAGTGCGGAGCAATGTAGCTAGATGGAATAATATGTAGATATATAAATATATAAACACACCCAGTGCTGAGCATTGTAGCTAGATGGGTATAAATATGCAAATATATAAACACACACAGTGCAGAGCATTGTTGCTAGATGGAATGAAACAGCATAACCGTCTACTTAGTTATCCTTACATGGTATGATTATGTGCCCATACATATTCTCACCCTCCATAGCGACCGGTTATGTTCCTAGTTGTATGCCGGAGGGGACCATTGTGTAAGTCTATTGCATCTTTTGCATTCAAAAAACTATTAGTTTGTTACGTCTTTTTGCTATCTCTGCGAGCAGCCCCTGCTTAGGTTGTACAGTCTGACAGCCGTTGGTAGGAAGGACCTCCACGAAACCTCTCGGTTGTGCACCTGGGATGATGTAGTCTGCTGCTAAATGAGCTCCTCAGTGCATTCAGTATGTCCTGCATAGGGGTGGAACTCGGACTCCAGCAGAGATGGACAGTTTAGCCGTCCGTTCCTTCTCTCCTCCCTATCTCCTCCATCGGATCAAGGCGCCTGCCCCAGACAGAGCTAGCTTTCTTAATCAGTTTGTTCAGTCTCTTTCCTATCGGCTGCAGTAATGCACTGCCCCAGCAGACCACTCCAAAAGTGATGGCTGATGCCACCCACCGTGTCATAGAATGACTTCAGCAGCGCCCTTGTACACCAAAAGACCTGAGTCTCCTCAGCAGGAACAGCCTGCGGCTGTCCCTTCTTGTAGAGTGCATCAGTATTGTGTGACCAGTCTAGTTTATTGTTCAGATGAATACCCAGGTACTTCTAGGATGTCACCATCTCGATGTCTGTTCCCTGTATATTTACTGGTACTGTTGAGGGCTGCCCATGCCTGCGGCAGTCCACCACCAGCTCCTTTGTTTTCCCTCGCGTTGATCTGAGGCAGTTCCGATGGCACCAGTCCACGAAGTCCTGGATAAGCCCTCTGTACTCAGCTTCATCTCCATTGGAGATGAGGCCAACGATCGGCAGAGTCATCAGAGAACTTCTGTAGATGGCAGTGTGTTGTGTTGTGTGAGAAGTCGCCAGTATAAAGAGTGAACAGGAAGGGAGCCAGCACCGTTCCCTGGGGGGCCCCCGTGCTACTGATGATCGTGTCGGACACACAGTCCGGGTTCTCACAAACTGAGGCCGGTTCGTGAGGTAGTCCAGGATCCATGATGACAGGTGCTGGTCCACCCCTGCGCGCAGCAGCTTGTCCTTCAGGATCATCGGTTGGCTGGTGTTGAAAGCATGGAGAAGTCAAAGAACATGATCCTCACCATATTTCCCGGGCTTCTCCAGGTGGGACAGAGAACGGTGAAGGAGGAAGATCACCGCATCCTCCACCCCAATGCCATGCTGGTAGGCGAACTGGAGTGGACTCCATCGCTGGTTCCACCAGGGGGCGGAGGTGAGCAAGGAGCAGTCTCTCCAGGGTCTTCATCAAGTGGGACGTCAAGGCCACCGGTCTGTAGCTGTTCAGGTCTTTGGGGTGGGAAGTTTTTGGTACAGGTACCACACAAGATGTTTTCCCACAGCTGTGGTACCCTCCCCAGTTTCAGGCTCATGTTGAAGATATACGTCACAATCCCACACAGCTGGTCTGCACAGGACTTGAGGAGCTTTGCGCTGATGCCGTCCGGTCCCGGCGCCTTCCTCGCCTTGATCATCCTCAGCTCCGTCCTCACCTGGGTCATGGTCAGGGTCAGGATGGGGGGCTGTGTGTTGGGACGTGGGGGGGGTGTTGGTGGAGTGGGGAGTGGGCAGCAGGACATGATTTCTTTAGAGGCAGCAGTGGTTGATGTGCAGTCAGGGGGAGGGCGGTTGGTCAAATTATTGAAAACCAGATTCAGGATGTTCGCCCACTCCCTGCCCCTGTGGCCTGGGGGGAGGTATTCTGAGCCCCGAGATGGTTTGAGGTTTCCTCAGACCCCGCTGATGTCGCTCTGTTTGCAGCTTGTCCTCCCATCTTCTTCCCTGAAGCTGTCCTTGCCTTCTCTGATCTTTCTCCTAGCTCCCTCCTGTACGGACTTCAGCATCTCCCTGTTCCCTGACCTGAAGATCCTCTTCTTCTCTCTCAGAAGTGTTTTTTTATCTCAGGGTTGACTCCAGGGTTTGTTGTTTGAGTGACGCCCGTATGGTCTTGGTGGGACGGATTTGTCCACACAGAAGCTGAGGTAGCCCCGTGAAGGTGTGAATGAGGCCATCGATGTCCTCACCATGTGGATCGCAGAGCTGCTTCCAGGCGGTGGCTTCAAACAGCCCTTTAGGGTGTCCATTGTCTCCTCAGACCATCAACTCCACAGTGTGCATGGCCGGAGGTTGTCTGTGCACTAGGGGTTTGTACACCGGCCGGAGATGAACCAAGTTGTGATCCGATCTCCCGAGTGGGGGGAGTTGTGATGAGGTGTACGCCTCCTTAGTGTTTGCGTAGAATAAATCCAGTGTTTATTGTCTCTAGTGTGGCATGTGACATACTGGGTGAACGTGGGTAGAATGGGAGACAGTGAAACATGGTTGAAATCGCCTGAGATGAGGAGAAGAGCATCTGGGTGTTCTGTCTGCAGCCTGCTGGTTACTGAATGGATGACGTCACGTGCTGTCCCAGCGTTCGCCGTCGGATTTGCATAAACAACAATGCAGATCACGTGTGAGTGTTCTCTCGGGAGATATGTAGGCCTCATGCTAACAGCTAGCAACTCAATGTCTTTGCTGCAGTGTCGTTGTTTAACAGTGATATGTCCCGGTCTGCACCAGTTGTTGTTAACATACATTATCACTCCACCGCCCCTAGCCTTGCCACTGTCTGGTGTTCGGTCAGCTCGTATCATGTGAAAACCCTCCAGCTCAATGTTAGCATCTGCTGCTAGTTCAGTTAGCCACGTCTCAGTAAACAAAAGGAGAGAGCACTCCCGGTATGTGCTATCATAACGGGAGATAGCCGCTAGCTCATCTAACTTTCCCAGTATCGACCCGTACATTTCCCATGACAACAGATGGAAGGGAGGGTCTGTACCTTATATTTTTTGTCCTCCGCCTTACTCCAGCCCGGCAGCCGCGGCGTTTTCGCCTCAGTTCTCTCGGTATGTCGAGTTTTTTCCAATGGGACCGGGTGGCGGTTGAATGCTAGCAGCTGTCTCTGCTGTATCGTATCCTGCTATAGACAGTGGCTCCGTCCACCGGCTCAGGAGACATTTAGGACGATCTGTGTGTCCGTGATATAAGTGGGGTGAAAAAAAAAGACGGATCAAAAGAGAGAGGAAGGGAAAAAGACTCGGAATCGAGCCGCTGTTGCAAAAGGCAGCCGACTCGTGTGGCGCCGAGAGAAAAAAAAAAAAAAAAGTGGTTTTCACATGGTTTTCTTGGAGGAAACTGTGGGAAGGATTCAGTGTGAATTAACAACTTGTCCCAAAAATCTTCTCCAATTTTACACACTGATGGTGCCTTCAGTTGCAATAAGATCCGCAACGCTCTTCTGCTACAACACACATATTTCACACGTTTAGCCTCAAGATAACAAGAAAAGTAGCACAAACGCTCACTATGATTTGGGAGTGAACTGGCTCACCCTGGTTTCCCTCATTAACCAAATCATGAGGGTATTTTTACACGCTAAATGTTACATAAGCTCAGTCCAGTAGAATTATTTCTGGCATATGTCCGGTACTGATGTTCAATTTTAGCCTTTGGCCCTCGGCCCCAAAGGAACACCCCCCTGAGATGCACACACCATATTTTCCTATACATGCTGCAGCCTGCTGGAGAAAAGATCTGTAATTACAGAGACCTAAACACACAGAAATGAGAACTGATTTAAAACTGTTCTTGTGTGTACAGAAAGCATCAGTCCCTATGTACCCTCTTAGCTTTTTCCCCCCATTTTTTCCTAGCACTGAATATGCTGCTTTTCACACAATTAGTGGCTCAATGTGGCTTTGACAAAAATATACCTATATTAAACAAACATTACAAGTAAAAAAAAAAAAAATTAGACGAAAAAAAATCAAGGGAAAAAAAAGCTCAAATTAAACAAAAAAAATGCCAATTTAGGAGAAAAATTTTATAAGAAAAAACTACTGTAAATTTATGAGAACCATATCAAATTTACAAAAAAAGGTCTTAATCCTGAAAGAATACCAATTTATTAGAAAAACTAAGTTTGGTGAGCATTGGGGGCAATTGCTTATGAACTGTGGAAGGATGGATAGTTGACAGGACTGACGATGCGTGGATGCTGCACCACAACATTAACTCCTTTTGGCTTCTCCAGAAGGAGGTAACTAGAAAAATAGCAACAAAGAATGCAAATTTATGAAGATAAAGTTGCAAGTTCATGACAGAAAAAGTTCCTAATTTATGAGAATAATGTTAAATATACAAGAACAACTTTTAAAGAGAAAAAATGCCACTAACAATTTTTATGCCCAAATTAAACAGAAAAAAATACATTTTGTAGAAAATTGCAATTTATGATGAAAATAAAACTAGTGACTTAACAAGAAAATATTTAATGCTTGTGCACATAATGTTGTAAAATATCTTTTTCTTTAAGTCACAAATTTATGATGAAGAGTAAAAACTGTCATGAATTGCCCCTCAGGGCAGAAACGAAGACCCAGCGCTGAACTGTAGTTTGTGATATTGAGTGTATGGAAAAGTGTCTGGAAGAAAAGAGGTGGAGAGCTCATGTCAAAAAAGAGACAAAATATAAACACAATAATAAAACAAGACCTAGATGAACAAAGGCACCTAAAGAAACTAACAGAATAACACTAAGAGATAGAATTACATAAACAGGCAACTCAAAACGCATATCCGTCCAGAAACAATACACAGTAAAATAATCACACAAGACTGAGAAAATGCAAGAAATAACCACAAATAAAGTGAGAGCATGAGCCCGGTGGAACACCCACACTCGGCCCTTATGGCAAAAAACTGCCAAAATTACAACAAAACTAAGCCTTAAACTTAAGAGACAAAAAATGCTAATTTCAAAGAAAAACTAAAAAGTTAAGTTGGACTTCCGGTTATGGCTGCACGTAGGACGGACGTGTCTCGCTCTGCTCTGCTCCTGGAGAAAAAAAATCGGCAAATAACTCTCTCATTTGGGACAGAACGTATCTCAGCATTTGGGCGAGGATATGTCGGCGAAGCCTAAGGCTGGGAAAACCAGGAAAAGGAAAAAGCGAGCCGCCGAGACAATCCAAATTAACGGACTTTCAGGTCTGTGACGCAGCAAACAGGGCTCCATATATGGCGGAGGAGGCTGGCAACGCTGCGATTTCTGCGGGGAATGGCGCAGATGCGCTGATGGCTGCCATGAGTTCAATGAGAGCGGACTTTTCCTCTAGATTTGATGGGATTATGACAGCGTTGGAAGGAATAAGAAAGGAATTGGGTGACTGTGTAGAACGAACGGCGCAGATGGAGCTCCGTCTCGCTAGTGCTGAAGATGACGTCACCCGTCTTCAATTAAAGGTGCGCACTTTGGAAAAAAAAAATAAATCTCTGGAAGATAATATTTTGGATTTGGAATCTCGGTCGAGACAGAATAATTTGAGGCTGGTGGGTCTTCCAGAGGAATCAGAAGGTCGGGACGTATGTCCTTTCTGGAAAAGTGGATTCCGGAGGTGCTGGGCAGCGAGGAGTTGCAATCAGCAGTGATTCTGGAAAAAGCACATCGTATTGGCCCCCACGGAGAGATAAGGGACCGCCGAGGACCTTAATTATGAAGTTTCTTAACAACAGAGACAGGATGAAGATCTTCAACGCTGCACGTGCTAAAGGAGAGATTAAACACCAGGACCAGCAGGTGCGGTTCTACCCAGATTTGGCCACAGGAATCCAACAATTGAGGAAGCAGTTTGATCCCATACGTAAGGAGCTGCGCAACCTTGGGATTCGTCATGGTGTAATCTATCCTGCGAGACTGCTGACCACGTATGAGGGCAGAACCCACATCTTCAAGACCCCAGAGGAGGCGCAGGAGTTCATCAAGAAGATCAAAGAAGAAGAAGAGACTGGTGGGAGCTAAGCATGAACAAAATATAAGGTAGAATAATTAAGCATTTGCACAGGCATCTGACTGACTTGAAGTAAATAGTAAGTTTACAAAATATAGATTGTATTATATATTAAAAAAAAAACAAAAACAAAAACAAAAAAAAAAAACTATGATGTACAAAGTTGTTAAAAATTTTGGAGTTAAGTTGGAAAACTACAGAGGAGAGTTAATGTTACGTCATTAAAAGCAGTAGAGTTAGGGTGATTGGGAGGATGAAGAAGGAGTGGCTTAGGCTGTTCCCCGTGGGTGTGGAACGGTCGATGGCTATATCGGGAGACAGAATTTTTCTTTTGATTTTGGGGGGTTTGCCACAAGTGTGGGAAGGGGGAAATTTGTTTGTGTGTAGTTTGTAGGATGAATGTTCAACCACTCATGTTTTTGCTTCTCTGTATGAGCATGTTTACACTGCAAGGTAATCCCAAACTCTCTATTGATCATGGACCAAAGTGTTAATCTTAATTTAACTTCATGGAATTGCAGAGGTCTACAAAATTTAAAAAACTTAAACAAGTTATGAATAAAATAAAGGACATGGGTTCAAGAATTGTGTTTTTACAAGAAACTCATCTGATAGAGGAGGATGTTAAAAGAATTAGGAGTAGATGGCAGGGAAGTGTATTCACCTCTTCATTTTCATCCCGAGCCAGGGGAGTTATGACTCTCATACATAAATCAGTTCCTTTTCAAGTGAAAAATGTAATTGGAGACAAATTTGGAAGATATGTAATCATTCAAGGTTCTTTGCTATTAGAAAATATAAATCTTGTGAACTTATATGGTCCCAATATAGATGATCAGAAGTTCTTTGCTAATTTATTTCTCATCTTATCATCACTTACAGGGCAACATATAATAGCAGGGGATTTTAATTGTACATTGAATCCAGGTGTGGATAGATCAACAGGACTGGATTGTACGCACATTGGATGTAGGATGACTATTAATCATTTTATGAAAGAATTGAGATTGTTAGATATATGGAGAGAAATGAAACCACAAGTTAAAGCCTATTCTTGTTATTCCAGTACCTACAAGACATTCTCACGTATTGATTATTTTTTGATTTCCACAGAATTAAGGTCCAAGATTCAAAACTGCTTTTATGATAACATCGTGATCTCTGATCATGCACCCTGTTGTCTAATATATGTAGATAAAAAATTGACAAAGGAATCAGGTAGATGGCAATTTCAGCATAAATGGCTTCAGGATGAGGAATTTGTCAAGTATATAGAAAAACAGATAGACGAGTTCTTTGACATCAATACTACACAAACATCAGCATGTGTAAAGTGGGAGGCTTTCAAAGCTTTTATTAGGGGGCATATTATTAGTTATACAGGATCAAAATCTAAGAAGACTCGAGAGGAGAGAGCTAAATTGGAACATAAAATAAAAAATCTTCAGGAAAAAGTGTATGCAGGAAGTGACCCAAGGTTGGAGAATGAATTACTGATTTGAGAGCTGAATACGACAAAAAATCAGCGAATAGAGCTGCCTCGAGTCTTCTAAGATTGAAACAATCTTTTTATGAACAAGGTGAAAAATCAGGAAAATTATTAGCATGGCAGATTAAACAATTGGAAATTAAAACACCAATTACCAGTATTATAAGTAACGGACAGGTAGTTATAGATCCTTTAGAAATTAATAGAGCCTTTAGAGATTACTATGAAAAATTATATGATACCAAAAATGAACCTGATTTAACAAAACTAAATGGGTTTTTTGAACGAACTATCTATACCGTGTATTCCAAATGAAAACAGGGAGATATTGGAGTCTAAAATTAGTCAAGAAGAAGTTGGGCTAGCCATTGATAATATGAAATCAGGAAAAAGTGCAGGACCAGATGGTCTTCCAGTTGACCTTTATAAAAAATTTAAGAATAAATTAATAAAACCTTTTTTGGAAATGGTTTTAGAAGCATTTCAAAATAATAATTTACCATCATACATAAATAATGCCTTAATTATACTGCTGCCAAAACCAGGTAAGCCCTCTAATAAATGTGAAAATATGAGACCAATAAGCCTATTAAACGCCGACCTTAAGATAATCTGTAAAATTTTAGCAAGACGAATACAAGAAATTTTACCAAATATTATTAATCGAGATCAGAATGGCTTTATAAAGGGTAGACAAGGCTTCCATAATGTAAGAAGACTATTTAATATTATCTATTTTAATAAAGAAGCACCGGATACAGCTCTCCTATCATTGGACGCCGAAAAGGCCTTTGATAGAGTTGAATGGCCCTTTCTTTTTGAAGTCCTACAAAGGTTTGGACTTGGAAATAATTTCATAAAATGGGTTCAAATAATATACAATAATGCTACAGCAGAAATCCTAACAAATAACAATATTTCAAAACCAATAAAAATCAATAGAGGATGTCGACAAGGCTGTCCACTTTCACCTTTACTGTTTACTATGGCAATTGAACCTTTAGCGATAGCGATACGTTTACATTCACAAATATATGGAATTAAAATTGGACCAACAGAACATAAAATCTCCCTGTACGCCGATGATATAATTTTGTTTATGTCGAATCTAAAAAAATCAATTCCAACCTTGTTGAATTTAATAAAGAATTTTGGGGAAATATCAGGATATAAAATAAATAAAACTAAATCTTCAATATTAATGCTAAATGAGACCCAGAGAAATTACCCAGCCCCCGAGGTAAATCAATTCAATGTTGTAAATCAGTTTAAATATTTAGGAATCCAAATTATGCCTAAGCTAGAATCAGTCGCCAGTGTCAACTATGAAGCCTTAATGTCAGATATCAGTGAGTTAACTCAGAGATGGATGTCACTACCAATGTCGATGATCGGGAGAATCAATATACTTAAAAGTAATATTTTACCTAAAATACTTTATTTATTTCAATACATTCCCTTATCACCACCTTTAGATCTATTCTCAAGAATAAAAAAAAAGTTAGTGGAATTTATATGGAACAACAGGAGGGCTAGATTACGTTTGTCTTTATTATATTTACCATTTGATCGTGGAGGTCTGAAATGTCCAAATTTTATGTTGTATTATTGGTCGGCACAACTGAGGTCTATGACATATTATTTTTCATCAAATGATCTCCCTCACTGGACTGAAATGGAATCATACAATTTACCTTTACCTCTTCCCATATTCATATACTCAGATTCGGCAAAAAAATTACAAAAACAAGTTAAAAATCCATTTGTAAAGCATATGATCAAAATATGGTGTGAAGCTAAAAACTATTTAAAAGAACCACAGTTATTGTCACAATTTAGTCCAATATGGGGTAATCAATATTTTAAACCAGGGAGAGCGGACGCTGTATTTAAAGTATGGAATTTAAAAGGGATACAAAAGATTCAGGATTTATATTTGCCATGTGCAGACAACATAATGTCTTTTGAAGAGCTGAGGATCAAATTTAATCTCAATAGAACACATTTTTTTAAATATCTTCAACTTAGAAACTTTATTCGATCAAATCAAAATAAAGCTCTCACTCGACCTATTTATTCATCCTTGGAAAAAATGATGATGAAAGATAGTAAAAGAAAGGGTATTATTTCAGAGTTTTATAACTCATTGACACTATCTTCAAGTGAAAATTCACTGAAAAGATTAAACTACTGGAAAGAAGATCTGCAAATTGAAATTTCAGAGGAACAATGGGAATTGGCTTGTACAGAAGCTCAAACCAAATCAATAAATGCACGCCTTAAATTGATACATTTCAAATGGTTAATGCGGATGTATGTTACACCGGAGGAGTTAAATAGATATAACAAAAATATACCAGATACATGCACAAAATGCATGGAAAGTAAAGGAACCCTATTTCATTGTTTATGGGAATGTAGATTAATAAGAATGTTTTGGGAAGAGGTGAGGGTAACAATTGAAAAAATAATCTCAAAACAAATCATATTGAATCCTAAACTGGTTTTGTTGGGTCTGTACCCAGAAAAGCATAATTTCAATAAAAGTGAAAGAACATTCATAGACCTCAGTTTGCTTAATGCCAAAAAATGTATTGCACTATTATGGAAAAAGACTCATAGACCAGATGTGTCTCAGTGGTTAAGACAGATGTTAACAAACCTTCCATTAGAAAGAATAACATATATACTGAAATCAAAGGAAATTGTGTTTGAGAATATATGGAGACCTTTTATTGATTATGTAAAAAATTTAAACATAACTCTTGAAGAAGAAGGTGAATGATGTGTGTGGACCTTGTAAATTCCAAACTGGTGAACATAATGTGTATACTTATGTATTGGATTGTCTAGACTAAACAGAGGAGCATTGTTGAAGACTTGATTTTGTTGGTGGTTGTTGGTGTTTTTAGTGCATTTTTTTTTTTTTGTAGTACTTTAGTGTTAGTGTTTGATTGTTTGTATCATGTTTGTTAAAAAAAAAAAAAAAGGTTCAATAAAGATATTGTGGAAAAAAAAAAAAGTTAAGTTGAAAAGCCATACATTTTCATTAAAAAAAATTAAGAAAACCAACAAAATCTGTGAACATAAAGCTGCATAATTAGGATGCTGACAGTCCAGTTCATACAGTAATTATAACTTGTCTGTTTGCCTTAATTTGATTGAAACACATTTAACACATTTTGCAGCTCCATGCAGACTTTTTGCCCAAAAAATTGCTCAAATCATCTCTTTCCATCATGAAGCTACATACTGAAACAGAAGGTAAAAGGGGGATGAAGGTGAACATTAAGACACGAGACGCCTTCATGAAACAAGAGCACTCTGAGGCGAGTGCAATATCCCCCACCTCCGTTCTCTTTGAAGATCCCAACACTTACTGACGGACAGCAGTTTTCAGCTTTTCAATATAATTACTGTGGCAGAACCAAATTATGATCAGTCCATCACCCACGAACATACAACAAAGTATCCAATCCATAGTTGTAGGTCAGGATCCCAAGGTGAACCTGTGTAGTAAGTATGGTGACCCTAAAGAGCTGTACACATTCTATAGTAATAGATCATAGGGAGTGCCCACCTTGACCTTCTGACCCCAAACCTGTAGTCCGAGGTTATGGTCTCAGAGTGAACCTGTGTACCAGGTTTGGTGACCCTAGCTTTCTTTGTTGTAGAGATATAGTTTATAAGGCATTTTGATGTTGACCTTGCGATCAGCACCGGATCACCCCAGGGCTGTGTACTTTCCCCCCTACTCTTCTCCCTTTACACCAACTCCTGCACCTCCAGCCACCAGTCTGTCAAGTTGATCAAGTTTGCGGACGACACCACCCTCATCGGGCTCATCTCCAACGGCGACGAGTCCGCCTACAGGAGAGAGGTGGCCCAGCTGGCGTCCTGGTGCAGCAATAACAACCTGCAGCTGAACGCTCTGAAGACAGTGGAGATGATTGTAGACTTCAGGAAAGTCACTACTCCTCTGCCCCCCCTCACCTCTCAGGCTCTCCCATCACCACTGCTGATTCCTTCCGCTTCCTAGGCACTACCATCACCAGGGACCTCAAATGGGAGCTGACCATCAGCTCACTCATCAAAAAAGCCCAGCAGAGGATGTTCTTCCTGCGGCAGCTGAGGAAGCTCAAGCTACCCACCAAGATGTTAGTGCAGTTCTACACAGCCATCATCGAGTCCATCCTCACCACCTCCATAACCGTGTGGTACGCAGGAGCCACTGCCAGGGACAGACTAAAGGCTGCAGCGCGTCGTGCGCACTGCTGAGAAGGTGATCGGCTGCAAGCTCCCATCTCTCCAGGATCTGTACATCTCCAGGACCCGGAGGCGTGCTGGCCGGATCATAGCCGATCCCTCACACCCTGGTCACGTACTGTTTGCCCCCCTCCCCTCTGGTAGAAGACTTCGGTCCATCCAGACTAAAACCTCCCGTCACATGAACAGCTTCTTCCCCTCTGCCATTAGACTGCTGAACACTAAGTGACTCTCGTGCACCATGTACAGCAGCTCAACCAGACTCATGTCAATCATCACTGTTTTCTTCCTGCATTACCGACTGCACTATATAGTTCTCCACAGTATCTGCTGCTGGCTAATATATATTTTAACTGTTGACCAGTATCACTTAATCGTATCCTACACTTTATTACATGTATAGTTTATTTCTCTTATCTTATCATGTTTAATGTTGCAGCATTGTACCGAGACAAATTCTAGTTTGTGTACTACATGAACAATGGCAATAAACCTGATTCTGATTCTGATCCCAAAACCACAGTCACACTTCAGGGTCACAGGGTAAACCTGTGAACCAGGTTTGGTGGGCCTAGCTTTATGCGTTGTACAGTAATAAGGCATAAGGAATGTTAACCTTGACCTTTTGACCCCAAACCCATAGTCAGAGGTCAGAATTCCAAGGTGAACCTGTATGCAGTTTTGGTGGCCCTAGCTTTACTCGTTTTATAGCAATAGTAAATGTATAGCATTTATCATAGTGCAACTGCAATGTTAACTTTAACCTTTGACCCCTTGACCCCAAACACATAGTTGGGTGAGGGTGTAAGTTGTCCAAGATGTTTATTAAATGCAACTACTGTGTTGATTTGAAAAGCCTACATCATTTCTTTCAGTAATTACTGTTTAGAAGATTTCTGTTTTCTGACCTTTGACCTCAAGGTCATCTGATGAGTCAAATTGCAATATGTGCATCAGAGTATATCAAACCATGGTACCAAGTTTCAAAATATAACTGTAGAAGGAGCAGATTTCACAAAAGTGGGACAGACGGCCCAACTGACCCATACCATAATCCCCCTTCGGTCTTCGACCCCTTTGGGCTTCGACTGGTGAGGGGTAAAAAAAAAATGCTGAACAATAGCACAAAGTCCTGAGGAGAACTGAGGGAAGGAATTTCAAAAATCCATCAGGCAGACAAGGACAAACCATGTCAAGAATACGTAGGGACAAGCAGCTGAATGAAAAGGCATCAAAAATAAAAAAAAAAAAAAAGACCAAAAAAAACTTGATGGATACACAAATTACAGGCTGCAACAGTGTGGGGGGGGGGTTCCACTGGTGTTGGTGCTGCTGAGGACTGCCAGTCCAGCACAGTGAACAAAAGGATCATTTATTGAATGTGGAGAGGGGGGGGGAGGAGGGATAAAAGGAGGGAACGCTGTACAGAAGCACTGGAGGACTGTGTGAGTGAAACACTGACCCTGTCGCAACATTCACAGCCAACGTGCCACATTCTCCCCCCACGCTGCACTGCTCGTCATCTCAGCAGCTACTGTACAACCCAGATGGAGCCCTGACAACATTTCTCCTTAAATGTACCAGAGGGGCTGGGACATGAGTACTAAATACTTCCTGTGGCTCTGACAAAAAACCAAAACTTAGGAAAAAAGCACAAATTTCTGAGAAACAGTTTGCAGGGGCAAAAAGTTGCACCTTTACAAAAACACCTAATACAGTAAATTAACAAGGAATAGCTTGCAAAAGCAAGAGGAAAAAGTTGCGAAGCTAGGAGTGAAAAAAGTGACAAATCTTGAGAATAAAGTGATTAATTTACAAGAAAAAGATGTAAATGATAGGCAAAAAATAGCAAGTTTACAAGAAAAGAATTCACAAAATTAAAATAAAATCACAAATTTATAGGAAAAAATATAAAGTTAGGAGTATTAAAAAAAAAAATCTATGAGGAAAAAAGCCAATAAAACCACTGAGAAATTCACCAAATGAATGAATTTATGACAATAAAGTTAAAAAGACATGAGAAAAATATATCAACATAATAATCTGAAAAGTCACAAACTTGCAAGAAAAAAAATCACAAGTTTCTAAAAAAATAAAGTTGAACATTTATAAGACATAAACTGATGTATCTATATATATAAAAAAAAAAGGCAGAATCTTATAAGAAAAACAATCTTAAATTACAGGAAAAAAGTTTCAAAATGTACAAAAAAAAAACTGTTACAAAACTGCACAAAAAGAAAGTTGCAAATATGAGAGAAAATATGCAAAATTACTAGAAAAATGTCACACAAACTTATAAGAATAAAACTTATACAATTATAGAAAGAGATGCAAATGCAAGAGCTAAAAAAAAATTGTATGTTTGCAAGAAAAAAGTCAAAGATATTAAAGTGCCTGAAAAATGTATGAGGAAAACGTAGCAAAATAACAGGAAAGGCTGTCATGAATGCCCCTCAGGGCAGAGGTGACACCCACGCACTGTACTGTGAGCTTGTGAAGTTTATTACAAAAAAACAACAAACATATCAACAAAGTGCTCCAAAAACAAAATGCAAATGAGAGAGAGCAAACACTCACAAGATTTATGCACCAGAGCGAAGCAGGGCTCTGGTGGAGACGAGATGAGGTAAATTAGGACAGCAGCAAATGCAAATGAAAATCACTCCCCTTAAATAGGGATCTAAACCCCTCACACAATCAGCAACCGGTGTGGGTATCTGAACGGGCAGGAGAAGGCAATGACACACAGCTGGGAATAATGAGGAAGTCATCGGGGCTGCCAGCTGGCAGGGCACGCCCACGCTGGGCAAACCCCGGAAGGCCAATGACAGCTGTCAACCCTGAGAGAAAAAACATGATAAAAATACAAACATAATGATGTGACAGAAAAAAATGGAAAGAGGCAAACTCAAAACTAAGGGTACAAGGTAACTCAAAGATGACAACACAGTGTAAATATGGGAAAAAAAAGGAAGACAATCTGAGCCCGGGAAAATCCCTCCGCGCTCAGAATGTGACAAAGGCTGTAAATCTATAAGAGAGAAAAGTATTATTAGAAAATAATTTCTTAAAAAATTGCCTGTTATAAATGCTGACAGCTGTTTCTTGTAACTCAGCTGTTTTGACATCATTTAAATGCTCAAATATATTTTGTGGATCTGTGTACTGTCAAAAATCAATGAAAATGCCTTTTTTCATAGTTTTCTGACCCCTGAAACAGACCCAAACACAGCCCCCACCCCCCAACACGGCCCCCCCGTTTCCCAGTGAAGGCACCTTGGTGTGAGTGCAGGCTGAGGGCCGATCTCCATCTGTGGAAGCTATCAAAACCAACTGCTGATCTCAGCCTCGCTACAAGATCCTGGGATGAATTTCTGCTAATGCCGTAAATTCTTCATTAAATCCAAGTGTGGTGGCGAGCGCGGAGATGTTTACCGGAAAAACCCGGGAGGTTTAAGTCCAGCAAAAATTTACATGTGGAAGCTAGCAGGGCTGTGTAAACAATGAGGCTTTGGCAGAAATCATTCATCACAAGAGCCCCACTCTGGAAGCTTAAGCAAGACTACTGAGTGTTTTACTGACACACAGAAATCCCCCATATCTACTGAGATATCGCTCTATCTGCTTCAGCTTTAACAGGACAATTTAGTGCAGACGGACGTTCAAAGGGAATGCCTTGTCTATGAGGAAACGTCTCCCAGAGGGTTTGCTTGGGTACTGTTTAGCTGTTGGGGGGGGGGGGGGGGTCGCTCCACATGGTTGTGAAGGGATGTAAACAAGTGAAACATCATCATCAAGGATTACTGACCACCACATAAACGAAAGGAGCAGGATGCAGCCTGTGCCTTATTAAGTGCGAGGAACTACATCACAAAAGGTCAAAATTATTTTCAAAGCTCTGTAACAGGCTGATCCTGGGGTCTGCAAACTGCAGCTCCCAAGCCGAACGTTGCTCTTTCTGTGGTTTTGCAAAATAAGAGGAGAGCGAGAGAGAGAGTTTTCAATTTATGACTGAGAAGTTGCAAGCTTGCAAGATCAATTTCCAGAAAACTTCTCAAACTTGAGGAAAAAAACTGTAGTTTTAAGACAATTTATGAGGAAAAACGAAATTTGTGGGGGGAAAAAATGCAAAATTACAAGAAAATGTAACAACTTAATTTGAAAGAAAAAATAATATAAGAAAATGCAATAAATTAAAAGTGAATTTTATGTAAAAAGTGACGTGCAAGAAAACAGTTGCAAATTCATGAGAAAAAAAAGTCAAAACTAAAGACAGCACACAACTTTAAAAAAATTACAAGACTTGTAAATAAACAAGAGAAAAGGGAGAACATTTGCAAATATCCGAGCTGCAAAGGTTGTCAGTTGATGAATAAAAATTTTAAAATCTGAGACAATTTTACATTTACAAGAAAAGTCATACCTGAGGGGAAAAAATTATAAGAAAACTGTAAATTTATGAGAGAAACAAAGTGGCAAATTATTGGAAAAAGGCAACAAATGTATGAGAATTGTTTACAAATTAAAATAAAAAATATCAGAAAAAGCAGAAACTGCAAAAGAAAAAAGTCTCATTTTATGAAAAAAGTGACAATTGTGCAAGAAAAAAAAGTTGCACTCATAAGAAAAGAGTTTAAAAGAACTGAAGACCAGAAAAAATGTAAGAAAAGAAATCCAAAGACAACTTGTCATATGAAAAACAAAAATTGCAAAGCTACAAAAGTTGTCAGTTTATGACAAAGAAATTGGAAATTTATGAAAATATTCTTATATCAGAAAAAATGCTACTATAAAAGGAAAAAGGTTGCAAAATTATGAGGAAAAAAGAAAATGTATGGCAACATTTTTCAATTTAAAAATATATATAAAAAGAAATAGAATATCATAATGATATCATAAACGCTCACTGTGGTTTTTGCACATTTATTAACATAATGACAAACACTACATGAAACACAGAACTCACATATAATAAGGTGTTGGTGCCGGGGAGAGCAGAGCTCACAACCAGTAGAGTGGAAGAACAGCCTAGGGAAAACCCCAGCTGAGGCGCTCGAGGATGCCGGGGAAGAGAGACAATTACGGCCGGAGCACACCCGGGGAGTAGCGGGGCCCATGGCTGAGGGAATAAGGGCAAAAGGATAAATTACCTGGTCGGAGCTCTAACGTTCACCTCAACGGCAACCCAAATACACTCAGCGTCTGACAATAGAGCAGCTGAGGAAAGATGCAGCAGGACACGACAATGGGGAAACGTTGTCGTGCCCTTAAGTAGTGATAAGACCATCTGACAAATGAGTGACAGGTGTGGATACATGAGTAGAAATGTAACATAATCAGTGACAGCTGTGCATCCCACGAAACCAAGTTTGACAGCCGGAAACTGCACAGCACTGTCAAAGTAAAAGCACAAAATCTGGAACTAAATAATAATACAAAAGTAAGACAACACAACCCCCAGATGTAAATAATACTGCACGTACAAAATTACACCATAACTCGACAGGAACCAAATATGGCTTACAAGATAAGCAGAGAAACAAACAAACAGAAAAAGACTAAACTTAAACTGAAGACTAGGCACGGCCCCCGTCCGTGCCCACGATCATCACATAGAAAAAGTCCATTTTACGTCATTTTTAAGAAGAAAAATACAAATTCATGAAGAAAACAGTCAAAAACTAAAGACAGCAAAAACTTAAAAAGAACACTGCCCTGGAGACTCAAAAAAAGAATAATATCTGAGCTCTTAATCTAAGAATTTAAATGAATAAATAAATAATATAGTTTCTCTTGCATGAACTTGTTCACATGTGATAGCAGCTGATATTAGCTGACAGGTCAGCAGAAATCGGGGTCAAAGTTCAGTTTTATTGAATTTAAAGTGGAACGCTTCACTGGCACGTCTGAATGGTTTCTGTTGCTAACAGTAGCACAGCAGAGACGTCTGAGGAAAACAATGGTGTAACCGGAGCAGAATGATTCTGATGCTTCTCGTGTACGAATTTGAACCCAAACACTGAGGAGAAAACAAATGACCCCAGAAGAGTTGAGTAGTAGTATAAATTGTTCTCAAGAAAATGTAGCATTACCTTGGACATTAAATGGGTCACTGACTGAAAAAATGTGTTTTTGATGGTTGTAACCTTCTGAAATGCATCTATTGGTTATTGAAAAAAATATCAAAACACTCACTTCTCTTTTAAAAAACAGCCTTTATACCATTTGTCTCTCCAAGTAGGCATTTTAAGTTTTCTGGGTTTGCTACAGAACATCATAAACATGGTAAACCAGCCTTGATAACTGCCTGCTGCCCTATTATTGGCCAGCTTAGCTGTCTGTCATGTAGATGAGCTAGGAGCCAAAGGTGTTCGCTTTAGCGTTAATGCTGTGCTACAAGGAGTGAGCTTACCAAAGCACAGTTTTCTTTAGAGTTTAGTCACCCTAATGGACATCCCTATTTCCACCTGGTTCACTTATCCACAGTCAGGAATATATCTTGCATCATTCAGATTTATTTTGTTGTACCGTTAGCATTATTTTCTCTAACCAAAATCCTAGGCAGCTAGCTGAAGATAGCAGTTTAGCCACTCAATTGCAAACGTTTCTGTGTTTATTGTACTCCAGGGATTGGTCATATCCTATGGACCACTGAAACCCACACACCCCTGTCCACCAGTGATGTATTATTTCATTCATTCTTTAAGACAAAATTACATTATTTGGCCCAAGCTGCTACCAAACTAGGCTAGCCAGTTAACATCAACATAACAGTAGCAACGTAAGAGGGAGAGCGGACTAAACTGTGCTTCTTGGGAATTCAAAGAGACATGAACTGAAATGAGCCATTCTGAGGAAGGCTGCAAAAGATGATTCACAATGATGCTGCATAATTAAAATTTGACTGAACATGTCACAACCATTTAATTAAGACCTGCAAGAGTTAAGCAAGCGTAGTCATCAAAATAATTAGTTTAGTAAATGTATCTACTAAAAAGTAAGTGAGGAATAACTTTACTCACGGAGACTTGTGATTGTTCTCAATTTTTTTTACGTAGTGCTTTATTACATTTTACTTATTCCTCAAAAATTTGACATTTTTTGCATACATTTAAATATTTTTGAAGTAAATTTTCACCTACTAACATATTTGCAACGGTGTTCTGTCACAAGAAACATTTTTCTTGATACAACTTTCTTATAAATTTACAATTTTCATTTTGCAAATTTGTGGACTCCATGCACTTGCCAATTTGGGACGTTTTAGGGAAATAAAATACCAACTGTCCACACATCCCCACTGATAAAATTCAAATCACATAAGATATAGTGAAGAGAGCATAAATATTTCCTGAGCCAGAACAGAAGAACAATGATTACAACAATGATTCTGATGAAATAAAATTACAAAATCACTAAAATAACTGAAGATGTAGTAATTGCTGGCATATGCAAGCTGTTACTGTGTAAACATGCAATTCTAAACTGTTTTAAAATTAATGAAATCAAAAGTAAGACAACCAAAGTGAACCAAAGGGGATTGAATAAAGTAGTTTATCTTCATAAATGTACTCAAGAAAGAGGAAAAAGAGACCTGCAATAAAACTTGTCAGTATGTTTGGTGAAAAGTGAGCTGAGAACATGTGACTCCCGTCTCTGACCAGTAGCATTCTCACTCAGCAGTGAAGGGCCTGTACAGGATCAGTGGTTATTTTTAAAAGATCAATATTCATTGATATTCCAGGAGGTCGTCTGGCCTTTAACACCTTATCTAATCACATAAGGTAAAGACTGAGCAGGCACCAAGCCGCGACAGGAAAATCAATCCATGAATCGATACTCCGGATTACTCCGCAGTCATACAAGTCAGACAAGTGTCTACATCATAATCTGGTGCCAGATAAAGTTTGACTACAAACCGACAGAAAGAGAAGCTGTACTTTCTTTGGATTAATATTAAACGCATATGTTTTCTCTTCATTTGACAGAAAAGAGACAATGTAGAGAAAGACAGACATGTTGGTATAAAGGTGCAGTGTGTAATAATCAGTCCAATCTGGCTGTCAGATTTCACAAAATGCAAATATTTTCTATTATATGTCAGGAATGCCCCTCAGGGCAGAGAGGCAAGACCCACGTGCTGAACTGCAGTTAGGGAATTTATTGTACAAGAAAACATACAAGTCCCAGGAAATGCATAAACACAAATGAGGGGAAAAACTTGCAAGTAGCACATCAGGCAGGGCAGGGCAGGGCTCTGGCGGGGACAGGATGAATATAATCAATTCAGCGGCAATGCGAAAATGAAAATCAAGCCCTTAAATAGGATCAGAATCCATTGACATAATAGGTGACAGGTGTGAGTCATCTGAGGGAGCAGGAGAAGGCAATAACACACAATCAGGACCAGCTGGAGAGCAGTGAGAGAGAGGTGAAGCAAAACTGACAGCTGACAGGGCACATACACACAACGCTTCACGCCCCTGACAGCTGTCAACAGTAAAAGGGTAATACTAGAGATGTAGAGAATACAATAACATACCAAATAAATATAAAAAATACAGAATAAAAATATAACACTAACACAGGGGTGTCCAACCATGTGCCATGGAGAGCCAAGACCCTGCAGGTTTTCTCTTCTACCCAGTCTCTTCAGCAGGTGTTTTCACTTATCAGCAATCAGTGGGAAGAAGTTCACTGAAATCTGCTGTTGAAGACACTGGTTGGAGTAAAACCTGCAGGGTCTTGGCTCTCCATGGCACTTGGTTGGACACCCCTGCACTAACACAAACAGAAAAATGGCAAGAAGAAGAACACATAACCCCAAAAGGCATAAAATGCAACAGATGCGTAAATAAGCAGAAAATCCATGAGACTGAGTCTGACGGAGATCTCCAGCACTCGGCTCATGACAGAGCCCCCCACCCCCCCCAAGAAGTGGGTCCCAGACACCCCCAGGGTAACACCAAAAGAAAAGGATAGACCCCGCCCCCCGCAGCAAGGGCACCACACTAACCCACCCAGTGAGGGTGTGGGGGGGAACAGCTAGAGGGAACAAAACAAACCCCGCTCAGGACCCACACCAGTCAAAATTCAATGATTAACCCCCCCCCCCCCCCCCCCCCCCATCCCAGACCAAAGCACTAGAGAGTTCAGGAGGGCGACCAAGTCCCAGGCCTGGCGGACGGTGAGGTGGTCCGAGTTGGGTGCCTGCGGACAGCATGGGCCACTCAACCCAACAGCACAGTCCGTCAGGCAGCCGACCAGAGTTCTTTAGCAACTGAATGGTAAGGGTTGTCCAGGAAGCAGCTCCTCCCCGGAGAGGCCCAGTGACGGGAAAGAAAGTTGAAGAGAGGGAACCACGACAGCGTCTGGCTGAAGAGGGGGAACCACAACCGGCGTCTGGCACTGCAGAAGGAACCACAACGGCGTCTGGCATTGGAGAAGGAACTACGACGACGTCTGGCGCTGGAAGGGGACCCACAACGCCCTTGGTCTGGCCAGCTGCACCCTCGGTGGTCCTGGATTGGGACAAAGTTGCACCTGCGGTGGCTCCAGGCTGGAGCGAAGCTGCACCCGTAGTGGCTCCGGGCTGAAGTGAAGCAGCACCCACGGTGGCTCCGGGCTGGAGCGAAGCTGCACCCGCGGTAGGCCCAGACTGGACCAAAGCTGCACCCTTGGTGGGCCTGGACTGGGCCACGGCTGCACCCACTGTGGACCCGGACTGGCTATGGCTGCACCCATGGTGGCCCCCACGCTGGAGAATAACGCCCATGGCGGGGCCAACACTGGGACGCAGCACCCAAGTTGGCCTCAGGCTGGGATGCAGCACCCACCAACAGTCCCCGACTAAGACATAGCACCCATGGAAATCCAGGCTGAGGAGGAGCTGCACCCACAGACGTCCCGGGCTAGGACGAAGCACCCGCGAAGGACCTCATCCGAAGGGGGAGCAGCATCCACGGAGATCCCGGGCTGGGACGGAGTGCCTGCAACAATCTCAGCGGGGGAGCTGGACCCACAGCGATCTCGGGCGGCCAACCTGGATGCACAGAGACATCTGGTGCAGATGGATTATCCTCGGTGACCCTAGGAGAAAGCTCAGACAACACAGGCAAAGAAACAGGGTCAGGGTCACTGGCAGCGGCAGATCCTCGCGAGGTGAGCTCAGGTGCAGCTGACAGCTGCACCCAGCTCTCCTCACCAAGAGCCAGACAAGATTTCTCCAAAACAGATATGAGGAAAAACAAAGGAGAGCACTTGCCTGAGCTTGAGCTCCACCGCCGTCCAGGACTCCATCGATCCAGGCGATGGTCCTACAGGCTCAGCCCTCTGGAGGTCCAGCTCCAACTCTGCTGCAGCGGCCCCCACAGCAGGCTTGGTGGAGGATGCAGTCTCTATGACCCCAGGCGAAGGGACTCATGCAGGAGGCTCGTCCGACGTGGCGGCTGGGGTTCAGCTCACGGCTGGCGCTGGACTCCACGTAGCCGAAGCCAGGGAGCGCTCTGTCAACGGCGAAGGCTTTGGATCACAGAAAGCGCTCTCCCTCCGTTCCTGGTGTGGTTGCGGGGCTGGAATCAGGTCCTCCAGGGCCGCAGGCTCCTCCATCGTCCGGCAGCTCTGTTCCAGGGCTGGCGGACACTCAGGGACAGTAGGAGGAGACACGGAGAGGGTATGTGAAAAAACTGATGATGGTGGTGAGAGCTCAGGGGACTGCATATACTGAGCCTCACTACCGGGAATCAGGCAAGGCATATCATCATAAAATGAGGTGGAATAAAATGATACTTGCCTGCTATCCGAGAGTTCGATGTTTCCTGCTGCAGCGAGTGTAATGTCATCCCTCTCCATAGCTACGGTGGAGATGGGCCCCTCAGAGGATTGTGGAAGAGCAGCCCCAGGAGACACGGAGGCAGATGGAACCGGGGGAAGCACCGTCAACCTCTCGGCAGCAGAAGAAGGCGCCTGGGAGAAGCAGGGGACAGCAGTTGCGGGAAAACAAGGAGCTGGTGGAACAGCTGAAGAGAAAAAATACAGGGTGCGCACTGCTGAGCGAGGCTTCTGCCTTGGTGAGGGGAAATTTGCTGCCCGAGAGGCAGAAGTATTTCTCCGGCAGTCTGGAGCTGGATGACGCTGACTTTGTGGAGCTGACGAGGCAAGAACAGGAGATAGTCCGTGACGTTGAGTGGGGCGTCGTCGTCCAGTGCCTTCTTTCCACCCGTGGCCCCTGGATGCCAGCTTGCTACTGCAGAGCTCCTCCTACTCAGCTGGACAGAGAACTGACGGTTGGGAGGCTGGCTCCGGCAAGGAGGAAGCTGATGGCAGCGGTGGAAGTGGAGGAAGAGAAAGATTCAGCACCTGGGGATGGAAGCGCACGCTAGGTCTAACCTCCAGCAGACTGGCAACTCCACCCCAGCACAGCATCTCGCCCTCCCGGGATGAGCAGCTCTCAACACCGGCTGCCATGTCCTCAATCATGGAAACAAACTCAAGTTCGTCCCGACTCCACTTTCTCCTCCTCCAGTCTAATTCTCCTGCTGGAGACATAATCGCTCCGCACGTCAGGTAGGTGAAAACAGGAGGGGAAAAAATCCACTAACTACAGCAGCTGGGTCTCCACTGGCTGCTGAATTCTGTCATGAATGCCTCTCAGGACAAGCACCCACGTGCTGAACTGCAGTTAGTGGAATTTATTGTACAAGAACACATACAAGTCCCAAGAAGTGCATAAATACAAATGAGGGAAAAACTTACAAGTAGCACGTCAGAGCAGGGCAGGGCTCTGGCAGGGACAGGATGAATATAATCAATTCAGCGGCAATGCGAAAATGAAAATCAAGCCCTTAAATAGGATCAGAATCCATTGACATAATAGGTGACAGGTGTGAGTCATCTGAGGGAGCAGGAGAAGGCAATAACACACAATCAGGACCAGCTGGAGAGCAGTGAGAGAGAGGCAAAGCAAAACTGACAGCTGACAGGGCACGCCCACGCAACGCTTCACACCCCTGACAGCTATCAACAGTAAAAGGGTTATGCTAGAGATGTAGAGAATAAAATAACATACCAAATAAATATAAAAAAAATACAGAATAAAAATATAACACTAACACAAACAGAAAAATGGCAAGCAGAACAAGAACACATAACCCCAAAAAGCATAAAATGCAACAGGTGAGTAAATAAGCAGAAAAAGCCATGAGACCGAGTCTGGCGGAGATCTCCAGCACTCGACTCATGACATTATAGTGGTCATTACTCACTTCCAAAGCATTTAGGATAACCTACAGAAGTCCTTATGTAATTAGAGATTGACATATAAACTTGGAAGAAATCACAATGGTCCATGATGGCCACCTACATGGAGTGGGACCCTCTTCCTGTGTATAAAAACTAGAATTACGATACCGAAAATATAGCATATTTTACTTAAGAATGACTATATAGCAGTGAAAACAAAGATATAAATTAATGTCGCATTAGATTTCAGAATACAGATTACCAAAAATATTACACACTGCACCTTTAAAGCAGGGGTCCACAATCTTGAGCCACATGGGGCTTTCTTCACAACCAACAGCTGCTTGCGACTTTGACAAAAATATTTACAAATCTACCAGAGCAAAAAAGCAGCAAATTCACAAAAATACTTTAAAATCTACAAGCAACCAAAGGTGTTAATTTATGATTACAAACTTAAATTTTTGACAACAATTCACTGACAAGGAAGGAAGTCTCAAGCTGAAGGACACTACAAGTTTGAGAAATAAATAGTAAATGTAACTAAAACTTGGTATTATGATAGAAAACAGTAGCAAACTTGTGAGAAAAAAAGGTGCAAATTTATCAGTCAAAAGGTTAAAATAAAGTCCAAGTTTTTGTAGACTAAAATTGCAGAAAAAAAAACTCACCCGTTACTAAAAGTGCCAGACCATTTCATTCTTGTGGACCTATGGACAGTTATCGGTTCAAAAATTGCTCTTTCCATATTAGAAATGGCATACCCCTTAGTTTAAAGAGAAGGTTGGCTAGAAATAAACATTATTTTCTTAAACATTGAGAAAACCAACCCCTACCTGTTCCCTCCTTGCTTCCATTTTGATGCGTCCGCAGCTCCTCTGATTTGTAGAAGTCAATGCTGGCATACGTGTTGAGGCTAGAGATGTTGCTGCCACCAACCGCCGCCCCCACCGCCCCGACCCCAGAACCCGAACTCAGGACAGAGAAAAGGCGAGATGGGGCCTGGGTTCCCGAGGGCCCATCCATGCCGAGGTGGGGGTTCTCTTTGTTGGCCAAGTCCAAGTCTATGTAGTTAAGTCCTTGCTCTGTAGACAATGTTTGACTATTTAAAGGAAGTGACTGCTGCCCAGGGAATGGGAATTGATTGGTGGAGTCCGTTACAGCACCCTTCCCACACAGCATGGTCTCAAAACCCAGCCGGCGGGCCACGGACTGGTGTTCAGGGAAGAGGGAAGCAGTAGATGAAGAAGTAGAGGTAGAAGCTGAGAGGGAAGGCGAGGACAGGAAGGTTTCTGAGCAGTGTCGTCTTCGTCCTTGAGGGTCCGCCCTGATAACTTTAGCACCTTGGTCTGGGTTGGGTCCTGATTTGGCTAGGGGGAAATCTAGACCCCGGGGCAGCACAGGAACCCTACCATCACTCCTGGTGGGAGATGGGGCTTTGGGGGAAACACTTGATGATGATCTTGGGGCAGAGTTGCTATTCAAGCCAAAGGCCATTTCTGTATAGTCTCCACAGGATGTAGGTGACTCTGAATCAATCACTAACTCAATGTTTTCTCTACTTTTTCTGAGTGGTGCCTCAGCTACTTTAACTTCCTCCTCATGAAGGCTAGTTGTACGCTCATTACAATTTTTGGGGGCATGAGCAAGAGTTGGGGGAGTGGGAGGGGTGTGGAAAGAGGGGAAAACTAGCGTGGTAAGGGAGAGTGGTGAAGGGGCTGGAGAAGGGCCAAGGTCCATGTTGACATACTCTGATGCGGGTGGGGGAGTGATGGAAGCAGATGGGCTATGGGACAGTGGAACAAAGTTTCCTACGCAAGACGTTGGCCTGTGTTGAGGATTTTGGCTGTTCGAGCCATGAGTCAATGACAACTCATGCTTGAGGCCTCTGCCACGCCCTCCTCCAAATCCACCAAGGTTGCAACTTTCCCCTTTGAATTCAATGCTTACGTATTCCCCAGGACTCTTAGGTTCTGGAGGCAAAGGGTTCTCACGGACCCTAGGAAGGGTATTAGCCTTGGATACGTCCACAAACAGACTGACAGGTCTGTTTCTACTGTAGCTTCCCTTTTTGGACAACCCACCAGAGCCCAGTCTTTGCTGGAGCTTACTGCCATCCTTTGGCTGAGTCCCCCCAGTTGTGGTATTCACTGCCTGAGAAGTCCGGTCTTCGCTCTCCCCGAGACTCTCACTGCTGGCTGAGCTCGAGGAGTAAGAGGAAGAGCTGAGGGATAGGTGGCGTCCAGCTGCCACTGAACTACCAGCTGCCAGTTGCTCCTGACGCCCTCCGACAGCTCTACCTACACCCCTACTACAGCTCCCATTGGGCCTTCTTCCTCGTCCAGGCCCATCATCAAAGTGTCCGGCAGAGGGACCATGTTTGTAAGATCGGGGCAAGGAATAATACGAATACACCATCTTGGGAGCTTGTTGTTGAGAACTGGTCTCCACATGGCAACTATGCTCTGGAGGTGGGGGGCTGCCATTCACAGAACGTGCACTAATTGGAGACATGTTCATATAGTCACTCCCTGCCCTGCTGTCTGCACTGCCACTGCCCACCCAAGCTCCTCCAGAGAGACCCCCACGCTGGTCAGGAGAGCAGCTGCTATTCGGGGACATTATCATATAACCATCAGAAGTTGGTGGAGGTCTGATCTGCTGCGGAGGAGAAACACTGTTGTTAGGAGTCATTGCCATGTAGTCGTCAGCATGTTTAGAGTCTGAGTCAAGGACAGAAACGGCCAGTGATTGGGACAAGGATGTTGGAGGCTGGGTGACTCCAGGTAACATGGACATGTAGCCATTGTCCATGCCTATATCTACAGTACCACCTGCTCCTCCAGTCGCTTCAGTTTTTAACTCCCCTGCCACATCCAAGTATCCACCACCACCTGCAGAGCCCACACCCACACTAGATTCCTTCTGAGAGGAGGAGCAGGAGAAAGCAAAAGACTCTCTGCTTGTGCTCCTCGACATGATGGCATAATCGGCTGAATCTTCCTCAGATGGTTCCTCGGCTCTGCGCTGATGTGGGGCGAGCCGTTCCAGAGCCATGGGTGGTAAGGAAGCCCGCTTGCTGAGTAGCCTGCGTTCAACTTCACATTCCCGACTGGAAGAGCGGCGCAGAACTCTTCTGGTCTGAGGTTGCGAAATACTGGTTGGTGTTCCTGGCGAAGGCTGACAGCCAGATGTCATGTTGCTCACATGGTTACTGTTGCTACTGCCACAATCACCTCTATTACGCTGGTCCATCAAAATGTAGTTGGCTCCATCTTCAACAAGGGATTGGCTGCCGACACCACCAACTGAGCTACCGGGGAGACTTGGGGAGGGTAGCATCGTGTGATCCCCAGGACTAGAACCATACTCGTCTGAGGAGCCGTAGTCACTAGGTGAGCCTGAGACAGAGACTTGACGAGAGGGGATGTGACTGTAGGTATTAGAGCTCGGACAGGCAGCAGCAGATGACGTTATGGCTCCAAACTCAGAACCGTGTCCGGAGCTAGAGGAGAGGCTTGGGACTGGTGAGGGCGCTGGGGTGGAAATAGAGCGCATCAGTCCAAGAGGAGTTTTAGTAGTTGTAGTTGGGGCTGATCGGGCAGATTTTGATCTCAGGACTGGGGTGGTAGAGCAGGAGCCATTAGCGGAAGGACTGGAGTTTATGCCTTGGATCGGTGTGGTCCCTGCCATCCCATCCTCCCCTTTCCCGCCATCACTAGCAGTGCGAGACCTTGGGAAGCTATGCCGTGGAGTGGGAGAAGCATTCGTACTGTTGACTGCTGCACCACCATTAGCTCCTCCCGGTGGCTCAGTTCGGGGACGGCGGGTGAAGCCAACCTGACTAGGAGGAGGGTTCGCATGGTGACGGCGTGAGGGAACAGTGATGGGGTTAGAGGCAGTAGCACCACCTCCTGGACCAGAGTTCGACTGAGACTTGCTGCGCTGGCGGAACTCCTCACTCAGTGCCTTCATGGCCTCTAACAAAGTTTCGTGCATGTTCTGGGCCACCACTGAATCATCCACCTGGGACAATAAAAAGGAGCCTTTAGAAGCAAGAGCAACTAGAAACATGAAGAAAACATTCTTTATCATGGCATTATGTTATCATGTTGATTATTGACTTTTCTCAAATTAGTAGGATCAAGTCAAAGTTACCACCGACAAACCGTACTACCGATTACAGGCTTACCTGCATCCAGAACTCGCCCGGGCCTGTCACAGCAGAGCGTCCCACCTCAACGAAAAAGAAGTTTTCTGAGTGTCCACAGCGTCTCACATTCATCAGCTGCAGCACCACAGCGGCAGCGTCAGAGTTGAGCTTTACAAAGTTTACCGTCTTGTCAGTCAGGCAAAGGCGGTAGACGCCAACCAAATTCTTGGCCTGGCCCAGGCCTTTGGGCCAAACCTTCACCTGCCACACCTCTTTGAATGCTGGTCCAGGATTAAATACTCCATAGTCCCCTGCTGCCCCGCTCTCAGTTGGATTTTTACCTATAGGGACAAGAGAGTGAAATATTAACATGTCACTGAGTTAAAAGGAAGTTTATGATTGACAGAAAATAGTGGCAATTTATGAAGAACACTGGCAAGTACAACTTTTGCAACACAGCACTGACATGACCTTCATGCATCTATAAAAGATATGTTAACACCAGGGGAAACCTCTATTTACCCCTAAGTGGTGGACAAAGTGCTTTTACTATAAAAGTTACACTGATACTGGGTTTTTCATAGGTTTTTAAACAGATTTGAGCTCAAACTGAGCATGCATGGACTTGTGAGACCAAATCACTTAAAATGCAGGCTCCATACCTGGGGTCTCATTTGTCAACCACACAGCATCCTGACAGACAAAAAAGACACAGACACACACACTACCAGGATGGAAAATGTAATGTGTTGACTGAAGAATGATGACTACAGGAAAACAAATAGTTGTGGAAAAACTTGAGTTAACCGACTTGGAAAATGCTTAACAAGTGAATCTTCTCCAAATCAGAGGTAAACAATGCAAATTAATGGCAAAAGAAGCCTGTGGGCACTCCCTCAGACACTCTCTACTGACAAATAAATCTGTCGTTGTAAACTAATAAATTGTTCAGCATTGTAGCGGATGTACAGAGAATTTTTTTTTAAAGTGTGCTGTATTAAAGTGGTTGAGAGCTACTGAAACATGAAACAGGAAGGTAAAAGGTCTTGATGAGATTTATGAATTTAAGATTCTTAAGCTAGTTTGGGACAAACAAAAGTGTGGGACTTATCCAACCCTTTATTGGTGGCTCACCTTTTATCCGAGGAAAGTACCTTAATTCTATCATACAGAGGAGCTCATTGTGAGTGGTTAGTGACACTGCAGCTGAATGCATCACAGATTTACCTCTAAGCTCTTCTACTTCCCCCCACAAAAGACCTCACATCTGTTGACTAACAAGGATTACAGGAATGCCGCCATGACTCATGCTCAGGGTGGATTCTTGTTCTTCTTTAAGGGACCACCCTAAAAAGTTCCTAAAACTTATCTTCACATGCACCATATTTCTGAAGTTTCCTCTGCCAGGTTGGATATGTCTGAGCATGATACCTATCTACAACGCAGAATCCGTTATGGCAAGACTTAAAAAAACATCCCCAACAACAAGACTCACATGCTCCCCTCATGGGAACAAGATGTTCTTTGTGCATTAGCAATGAGCTTCAGCACCTGTCTTATTTGCCCACCACACCTGGCAAATTCAAACATTGTGATTTGCCTACACAGAAACTCGATCTGACTCCTACTGCTCTTCAAAATCAAAGCCAAACCATGATCACTTCATGTGCTATCAGTCCCTAGTATTTACATTTTGAACTGTGCTCGAATATCTTCAAAAATAATGGTACTGCATAAAGAAATCCATTCTCTGCGCTTGGTAACCCTGTGATCTTTACCTTTGACTTTTTGGCCTCAAAATGAATGTATGCAGGGTTTCCTCTGGTAACATTTCCGTGTGGCGGGCTGCCACCCTTGAAACTATGCTGCCACACCAAAGAAACATAAATTTAAGAAAAAATATGAAGGAATGACACTCCGCAAGCCTACACACGAATCTGCATGTAGTTCAGAAGTCCCCAGCCACATGACTGTTTTGGTCGGCAGGCAGTGTGTCTCGCTAATGTCACGGACCGAGGGAAGCATGTGCTTATTAAAGTACTTTAAATGCGCAAAAAAAGCAGAAGAGGTATATAAGCAGTGGAGGCATTTGTTGTGGTTTTAACCCACTGGCAACAAAACAATAATGAAGAGTTGCTTAGTAAACAGGTGTGGCTAGGCTTCATATGAAGGGAAAGGCAAGAGTGACTGATGAATTGCTGAGGATTTACTTCACCAGCCACTACAATATTAACTAATAATTTATGTTCATTATTATGCCCCTGGCAAGTTAAGATGACCGAAATTCACTTAGTCAGTGACTTTAATCTGTCAGCAGCCTTCAGACAAACTAAATGTGCCAACATTTAGATTTCAAAATAAGGGAGGTTTTTTCTGTTGTCTGGTTAGTGAGGAGAGTTCTAAAAAAAACTATAACTATATAGAAATATTATAACAGAAATAACTGCATCACAATCTGTTTCAAACCTATTTAAAAAATGGTAATTTTATTTTAAAAAAAATAGACAAAAACTAGCCATAAAATAATCTGCAAATTTATAATTAAGCCTCAAATCTACAAGAAAAGTCAATTTTACAACAGGAAATTACAAATTTGAGGAAAATGATTTCAAATTTAGATCAATTTACAGAGAAAAGTAGAAAACTATAAGAAAATTGTTATAAATTTTGGAGAAAAAGCTCAAACCTTCAAGACTGAAGTCATTACTCAAGTTTTTAAGTGGGTGCTCTTTGTACCCTTAACTAGAAATTTTTGGTTGTCTACTTTTAATTATTAATTTCATAACACTGCTTTTACATGAGTAGAATTTCTGGCTACTATATGCACCTCTGATCATAGGTAGGTCTACTTCATAAAGATATTGACTCTGTTGAGGCTTATTTTTTATATATGGTTGTTGTATCAATCAACAATTATGCCCAAGTTATAGTTGGTCTTATCTTTCTTGTGCACCTGCCCTGATTAGGCCAATTGCTACAGCCACAGGGCTGCCTAACCATCTAACCGTAATCCATTTCAATGTAGTGGTTGAGTGGTTATAGGAACCTTTATACACACACACACACACACACACACACACACACACACACACACACACACACACACACACACACACACACACACACACACACAGAGTGCATCTGGAAAGTATTCACAGCTCTTTGCTTTTTCCATATTTTGTTATGTTACAGCCTTATTCCAAAAGGGATTAAATTCATTTTTTCCTCAACATTCTGCACACAATACTCCATAATGACAATGTGATTTTTTTTTTAATTTTTACAAATTTATTAACAATAAAAAACTAGAAAAGCACTCGGAGAGCGCAGACCTCCGCCAAGCGCCACAGTTCCCCCCATACAGTGTTTGTGTGTACGTTTTCAGATTCCTTGACCATGAAAACATATGACTAGCAATTGGATTCACAATGATAGGATTAGTGGTTCAGTAGTTATTCACGAAAATCGCATTTTCCGTAATGGCGGTTTTCTTCTGGACGGTCATCCGGATCACCACCAAAATCTAATCATCTGTAGGATACCACATTTCTGACAATCTCTGAAAATTTCATGAAAATCCGTCCATAACTTTTTGAGTTATCTTGCTAACAAACAAACAAACAGACAGACAGACAGACAGACCAACGCCGATGAAAACATAACCTCCTTGGCGGAGGTAACTAAGAACTCACATGTATGTAAGTATTCACAGCCTTTGCTCAATACTTTGCTAATGTACCTTTGGCATCAATTACAGCCACAAGTCTTTTTGAATATGATGCCACAAGCTTGGCACACCTATCTTCAGGCAGTTTCGCCCATTCCTCTTTGCAGCACCTCTCAAGCTCCATCAGGTCGGATGGGAAGCGTCGGTGCACAGCCATTTTCAGATCTCTCCAGAGATCTTTAATTGGATTCAAGTCTGGGCTCTGGCTGGGCCACTCAAGGACATTCACAGAGTTGTCCTGAAGCCACTCCTTTGATATCGTGACTGTGTGCTTAGTGTCGTTGTCCTGATGAAAGATAAACCATCGCTCCAGTCTGAGGTCAAGAGCACTCTGGAGCAGGTTTTCATCCAGAACGTCTCTGTACACTGCTGCATTCATCCTTCACCTCTATCCTGACTAGTCTCCTAGTTCCCGTCACTGAAAAACATCCCCAGAGCATGATGTTGCTAACAACATTGGCATGGTTATGAACGGTGCCTGGTTTCCTCCAAACATCACGCCTGGCATTCCCACCAAAGAGTTCAATCTTTGTCTCATCAGACCAGAGAATTTTGTTTCTCATGGTCTGAGAGTCCTTCAGGTGCCTTTTGGCAAACTCCAGGAGGGCTGCCATGTGCCTTTTACTAAAGAGTGGCTTCCATCTGGTCACTCTACCATACAGGCCTGATTGGTTCTGGAGTGCTTCTGGACGGTTCTCCCGATGAGTGACCACCTCCCTGAATAAGGCCCTTCTCCGATCGCTCAGTTTAGACCGCTGGCCAGCTCTAGGAAGAGACCTGGTGGTTCCGAACTTCTTCCATTTACAGATGATGGAGGCCACTGTGCTCACTGGGACCTTCAAAGTAACAGAAATTTTTCTGTATCCTTCCCCAGATTTGTGCCTCGAGACAATCCTGTCTCGGAGGTCTACAGACAATTCCTTTGACTTCATGCTTGGTTTGTGCTCCGACATGCACCATCAACTGTGGGACCTTATATAGACAGGTGTGTGCCTTTCCAAATCATGTCCAATCAACTGAAATTACCACAGGTGGACTCCAGTTAAGCTGTAGAAACATCTCAGGAATGATCAGTGGAAACAGGATGCACCTGAGCTCAAATTTGAGCTTCATGGCAAAGGCTGTAAATACTTACGTACATGTGATTTCTTGGTTTTTTATTTTTAATAAATTTGCAAAAATCTCAAAACTTTTTTTCATGTTGTCATTATGGGGTATTGTGTGTAGAATTTTGAGGGAAAAAAATGAATTTAATCCATTTTGGAACAAGGCTGTAACATAACAAAATGTGGAAAAAGTGAAGTGCTGTGAATACCTTCCGGATGTGCTGCATCATATATATATATATATATATATATATATATATATATATATTCGGCTAGCATTATAATATAATTATATATACGTGTGTGTGTGTATTATATATATATAAATAAACAGTATATGTAAATAATATATATATGTATGTATATATGTGTGTGTGTGTGTGTGTGTGTTTCGAATTACATTTTACAGAAACTTTGAAAAAGTCTTCAATTCATTTTTAATTGTTTAGTTGTATTACGTGAATCTCCCAGTATTTTTAACATATAACACAATATTTAATATCCATATGTCCAAATATGTTAAAAAAACCCACACAGGCTTATACAGGGTGTCCTAATTTTTTCACGACTCTCCCCCCCCCCTCTCTCTCTCTCTCTCTCTCTCTCCACATATATATATACAGTATATACAGTATATATATATATATATACTGGCTCGGACATTGCCCAGGTTAACAAGGTCAGGAGTTCCTGGCAGCGGAGGGCGAAGGACAGAGCTGTGTGAAGGAATCTGATCAGACCTAAATGAAATAGTTACTGTCGCCCCCGACAGACTGCTATGAAGAGGAAGAAGAATATATATATCTTCTTCCTCTTGGAAGATAGATAGATAGATAGATAGATAGATAGATAGATAGATAGATAGATAGATAGATAGATAGAGCAGGCTAAAAGATCTCAAAAAGCAATACATCCCACTGTGTTCTCAAGAAATTGACGGTTAGATGAGAAACAAAAACCCAGAACAACATCTAAAGAACTGCTGGCCTCACTTGCCTCAGTTTGGACACTAGTCCATGATGGAACAGTAAGAAAAGGACTGGGCAAAAGTGGCATCCATGGGAGAGTTCCAAGCCAAAAACCACTGCTGGACAAAAAGAACACAAAGACTCGTCTCACATTTGCCAGAAAACATCTAGATGATCCTCAAGACTTTTGAGGAAATATTCTGGGGACTGACGAGACAAAAGTTGAACTTTTTGGAAGACATGTGTCCTGTTTTATCTGGCATAAAATTAACACAGAATTTCATAAAGTGAACATCATAGCAACAGTCAAACATGGTGGTGGTAGTGTCATGGTCTGGGGCTACTTTGCTGCCTCAGGACCTGGACAACTTGCCCTAATTGACAGAACCATGAATTCTTCTTTCTTCCAAAAAGTCCTGAAGGAGGATGTCCAGCCATCAGTTCATGAAGCCCTCCAATGTGACTGAATTTAAACAATTCTGCACAGAAGGTTCGATCAAAATTCCTCAACAGCGATGTAAAAGACTCATTACCAGTTGTTGGCACCAATGGTGGCACAACCAGTTATTAGGTTTAGGGGGCAGTTAGGGGGCAATTACTTTCTCAGATAGGGCCAGGTAGGTTTGGATAGTTTTTTTCCCTTAATAAATGAAATCATCATCTAAAAACTGCATTTTGCATTTACTCAGGTTATCTTTGTCTAATATTAAAATTTGTTTGATGATCTGAAACATTTAGGTGTAACAAATATGCAAAAATATAAGAAATCAGGAAGGGGCAAATACTTTTTCACAGCACTACACACACACACACACACACACACACACACACACGTGTATATATATATACACACACACACACACACACACACACACACACACACACACACACACACACACACAGAGTATATATGTATGGCTGGATATATACTGTATATATATATACTGTATATCCAGCCACTCTGCGGGGGCAGCCCCCCCCCCCCCCACAACCCCCCGCAACCCACATTCAAACCTAGTGTCCAAGTCACTGGGTTTGAATGTGTATAAATGTTCGGGAGAGGCCGTTGGTGTGAATTGGCAGCCACGTTTCCTTCAGTGGCTACAGTAGTAGCTTATCAGTGTCTGTCTGTGGAGTGAATGAATAATGTATCCATTGTTAAGCATCTTTGAGTGTCCATGAAAAAACGCTATATAAATCTGATGCATTATTATTATTAATTGCCATTTCAACAATACTCCATATGGACATTGCATTGACACAAAATGTGAAGAGGGTCATAAAGCACGTACTTACTGAACAGGAGTTACTGTCTAACTACTCCTACAGAGCAGTGCAAGAGAAATGTCATAGGTGAGGAAGCACTTTACAGTAAAGATTGATAGTAAAGATTGTCATCTTTAATTGGTCCATCCTTGGTTTTAGGCCAACGAGTGGAGTGGAGCCTGATCCAACCTTCTCCACCCTTTGTTCTTCCTTTCCCAAGCTTCTGCTACAAATTATACAATGACAACCATATGAAGGCCAGGAGCCACTGCCTGCACACTGAACACCACATAACTGAGGTTCTGTTAAGGCAAACATTACCCCTGCTCTAACTCCCAAAAACATTTTTACATGTGATTGCAAAAGAGGGAAAATTCTGACGTGTCTCGCTGCAACATCTTCCAGTTTTCTAACCCAAAATTGGAGGATTGCTGAAAACTTGAAAGGGCTCGAGAATAGATGTTTTGTTGAAAGCCAGCAAAGCTGTGGCTTCGTGGCCGCATGTGCAGAGGCACTCCCCCTATATTAGATGACTCACCCAAGGCCATGCATGATTGTTTCATTTGTTGCTTTTCTCTCTCTCTGTGTGGACCACTGTGCAACAAGCCTCTTTGCTTCCTCAATATAGATTTACAACAGGAAGAGATGGTTTTGGGACATTTCAGAGGGGCCAATGGAATGAGGGACTGCTGGAGATTGTAAAGAGATATCACAGAGCCATTAAGGCTTATTTTAGGGTGGCTTGGGTGAAAAACATCTAATTACCGGTTAATTTGTCTTTTTTTTTTTTGAAGTACATTACTTCTAAAGATTGAGTCAGATTGCAGTACAGCGTGTTCCTTAAAGGGGATCCTTTCAAGAATGGCTGTGCCTAAAGCCTGAGTCACAGCTGGCTGTGTGTGCTGCTACGGCCTGTCTACGTGCAGATTTCTGGCCAAATGTCATGTGCCACGCAAGTGTTTCTTGCAAATTTTTAGTGATTTTTAGACCATGTAAGCACATACGGAGGATGATGGACATGTCCAACAAACTCCATGAATTCTCTGCGACCAAGAGGTCAGAAGTGTGACGTGTTTCACCTGCAAGGAGTTTGCATGTTAAACGTATGATTCTTAAGGCCCCTGGGAAGAAAAATCGTGATATAATGCAATAAAACTATATGTGCTATGATGTGTTATAATACTCTAACACTTAATACTATGAGTGTACAGGACGTCATTGTAATATTTTTCTAAAGTCTAAAAATGTCGGGACCAACATCAAAATAAAATGAACGTTATACTAAATAGTATAATGTTTATTTTTGTTACGCGGGGTGAGACATGCTGCAGCAATTCAGCAAAGAGGTTGCAGTCCATCCTGATGAAGGCCATGTAGTCTCCTTGACGTTCTCTACTCTGTCCAGCTCATGGAAGAGCGTCTCGTACTGGCCAATCAACCGCCATTTTTTTTTTTTAAATGAAAGAATGAGGGAGTCATAAATAAATAACCTGTGTACTTTGCAGGAAATAAAAAAAATCAGACAGCTGGTTAGTATATTTGATAAGGAGTCTTCAGTCAAAACATTTAGAAAACAATCTACAACTAAGAAAAAAAGGTGAGGTGATGTTGCGTAGGCTTGGAGCAACACAAAACTGGATTTAAAATGTTTGTAATTCAGCTGATCCCCAGTGATCTTTTTTTTTCATCATTCAGCTAAGGTAAGCACCATTTTAGGGATGTATTTCAGTCTGTAAAAACCTCCTTGGTTATAAATTTGATGATCATTTTTATCTACAAGGCTTAGTGGTCGCACTGAAAGCCGAAGCTGCTCCAGCATCACTTTGATGGCAGGCCACCACTGAGGTTGGCGATCGATCAGTGGGGAGAAAAAAAAGGGCAGCAGTTACAATATGATATATAGAAATCATTAAATTTCAATTAACCTGGTCTGCCAGTTCCATTTAATAGTAGAGAAAGCATATCAATGATATAAAAAGACAGTGAATGTTTTCTTTCACATTTTGATTTTTAATTGCTAACTTTAAGAATAAATTTGTTAATAATTAATTTAGTTGTCAACGCGTAGTTAGTGACATCATCGTGTGTATCCCACGGCATGCAACGCCATGCTAAACTACAGTTAGGCCCAGAAATATTTGGACAGTGACACAATCTTCATGATTTGGGCTCTGCATGCCACCACATTGGATTTGAAATGAAAGAACTACAACGGAATTGAAGTGCAGACTTTAAGGTTTAATTCAAGGGGTTGAACAAAAATATATGATTAAACATGTAGGAATTATAGCTATTTTTATACAAACACTCCTCATTTCAGGGGCTCAAAAGTAATTGGACAAATAAACATAACCCTAAGTAAAATGTTACTTTTCAATATTTTGTTGAGAATCCTTTGCAGGCAATGACTGCCTGAAGTCTGGAACCCATGGACATCACCAAACACTGGGTTTCCTCCTTTGTGATGCTTTGCCAGGCCTTTACTGCAGCTGTCTTCAGTTGTTGCTTGTTTGTGGGTCTTTCTGCCTTAAGTTTTATCTTGAGCAAGTGAAATGCATGCTTGATTGGGTTGAGATCTGGTGATTGACTCGGCCATTGCAGAATATTTCACTTCGTTGCTTTAAAAAACTCCTGGGTTGCTTTTGCAGTATGTTTTGGATCACTGGTGAAGCGCCGTCCAATCAACTTTGCTGCATTTGGCTGAATCTGAGCAGAAAGTATATCCCTATACACTTCAGAATTCATCCAGCTGCTTCTGTCTTTTGTCACATCATCAATAAACACAAGTGACCCAGTGCCATTGGAAGCCATGCATGGCCATGCCATCACACTGCCTCCACCATGTTTTACAGAAGCTGTAGTGCTTTGGATCATGAGCTGTTCCAATTCTTCTCCAAACTTTCTTCTTCCCATCATTCTGGTACAGGTTGATCTTAGCCTCATCTGTCCAAAGAATGCTGTTCCAGAACTGGGCTGGCTTCTTCAGGTGTTTTTTGGCAAAGTTAATTCTGGCCTTTCTATTTTTGAGGCTGATTCATGGTTTGCACCTTGTGGTGAATCCTTTGTATTTACTCTCATGAAGTCTTCTCTTCATGGTAGACTTAGATACTGATACACCTACTTCCTGGAGAGTGTTCTTCACTTGAGTGGATGTTGTGAAGGGTTGTTCTTCACCATGGAAAGGATTCTGTGATCATCCACCACTGTTGTCTTCCGTGGACGTCCAGGCCTTTTTTGAGTTCCCAAGTTCACCAGTGCACTCTTTTTTTTTTTCTCAGAATGTACCAAACTGCTGATTTGGCCACTCCTAACATTTCTGCTATCTCTCTGATGGATTTCTTTTTTTTTTTTCAGCCTCAGGATGGTCTGTTTCACCTCCATTGAGAGCTCCTTTGACCACATGTTGTGCGTTCACAGCAACAGCTTCCAAATGCAAACGCCACACCTGGAATCAACTCCAGACCTTTTAACTGCTTAATTAAAGGCCAAATGTCACGTAATTTTTTTTTCTAAATGACAACGAATTTAGATAAAATACACATAGCTTAAACCAAATATTCATACCGGAGACCATATCACCCACCTGTATTTACATAATTGCACAAAATACACCAGGTGAAGGCCCCACCTTGCTTGCTGGCTTGTGACAGCCAGTCCAGACCACGCCCATGTTTTTGACATCACCAGTTGTACCCTGGCTGCCCTGCCTATCCACATTCACACTTATCAACATTGGACAATCATGACGGAAAGTGACAGCGATTGTGAACAAATTAGTTTAGTTTTGTCTTTTTTTTTTGTCTTTTTTTTTGTCAGTGGTTCAGACAGTGACAGAGGCATAGAACCTTACAGGTTCGAGCCGTCCGAGACGGAATCAGATGCTTTGTCTGATGACAACAGTTCCACCGATGACCAGAGAGCAGAACCAGTGGAAAATGTCATTGAACTGGACATTAATCGCCTCCAGAATTGCGAAGCCGAAGGGAGTCTGTCGAGGGCGCCCCATAAATATTGATTTTTCGGAAGCCATTATTATTACAGTGGAGGAGAGCCGCTGCTGTCAAGAAATTGACCAGATCAATATGAAAATGGAGGCGCATACCTGTCAAGGGAGACGTTTTCGCTGTATTTTGGTGGGCGGAGTGGTGGTGGACACTTTTCTGGGAAATGTTTTAAATGTAGTTCGTGTTGTTATTGTCAAATATTTTAAGGAAAATACGGGGAAAATGCAATTTTAGCAAAAACGGGCGTATTGCCATTTCTGTACGCCCAAAAGGAAAAATATACTGGAAAAAAAATTGAGTGTTTTGCGGAGCACTCCTGTGTGTGATCACCCACAGCTGGTGCAGGCAGATCGCTCAGCGTCAGCTATTCGCACTACCATGAGAAGTGTGGAGTCACTCATTAGTTTAATTGTCTGGGCGGGCTGATCGCTCAGCTTGAGCTGTTCTCACTACAATGAGAAGTCATTAGGACAATGGTTTAACACGTTGAGCTGTGCAGCGGTTGCGGAACAGACAGAGATCCCAGAGAGGTGTCCCTTGTTGCTCCGCCGTTCCTTATAGCCGCTTTTTACGGTGTTGAAGTACGGCGAAAACGTCTCACTTGACAGGTATGAAAACATTTCCCAGAGAAGTGTCCCTTATTACCCAGCTGTCCCTGATAGTCCCGTTTTAAGGTATGGGTGAAATATCCAATTTTTTCTTTCTTGTTGCTCACTTCAACCTTCCAGTCTCCATATAAACAATCAATTGAAATACCCCAAGCATCAAACTAGGGTACAATCGATTTCGTCACTTCCGCCTTCTTCCCCAGGCGATTCCAGGGGCTGTGTCAGGCCAAGCGCGGCAGTTTTAAATTAACGAATATTCCGTTGTTACTGAAGCATATGCACCAAGACCCGAACGGATCGGTTCCTTTTTATATCTAGTTTCAAGATATTTAAAGTACCCTGTTACGTGACATTTGGCCTTTAATGACAGGTTAATGAGGGAAGAGCCCATGCAGCCTTGTTATTTTTTTTTGCAGCCTTCTGAGTCAATTGTCCAATTACTTTTGGTCCCTTGAAAAAGAGGCGGCTACGTATTAAAGAGCTGTAATTCCTAAACCCTTGCTCCAATTTGGATGTGAATACTCTCAAATTACAGCTGAGAGTCTGCACTTTAAGCCCATATTGATTATATAATTTTATCCTGAATATGTTTTCGTAAACAGCTAAAATAACAAAACTTGTGTCACTGTCCAAATATTTTTGGGCCTAACTGTATGTTTCACCATAGCCAACTGAAGTCGCTCAGAGTGAGACATCCCGCTTTCCCCAGCTCTTTGGTGCGCTGACAGAGCATGCGCGCTAGTGACCGGGAACAGAGCAGGGGAAGCAGCACCATGATGGAGACTGAAGCGGCGCTCACGCGAAACAAACGTTCCAAAGTTTGGGAACATTTTGTACGCGACTCAGCCAACAAAACTGTTCAATGCAAGCTCTGTAAAGTGAGCCTTGCGTACCATGGGGCCACTACGGTGATGCACGAGCATTTGAAGAGGAAACACATTTTGGAAGAGTCAGACGCCCCTCGGTAAGATAATTAACTCCATGCTAGTAACTAGCCTACTACTGTAGGTGCGTGTGAAGGATCAAGACAGTTTAAAGAGTAATGTCATTTTGTCTGACAATTTCATTATAAAATTTGTGCAGTGTAAAGAAGAGGACAGGGACCATGGATGCCTTTTTGCAGAAAAAGCAGACGTGTACTCCGCAACAAGCTACTGCTCTCACAGAATCAATTCTAAACATGATGGTCAAAAACATCAGAATCAGAATCAGCTTTATTGGCCAAGTATGCACAACACATACAAGGAATTTGACTTTGGCTAAAAAACTTGCTCTCGTTGTTCAGGTGGAGGATTTAAATAAGGATTCAATGACAACAGCGTATGTACAGTAAATTACAGTCTGTCCACGTTTCTATAAAAGGATGCAAATATATACAGGAATATATGCAGTTATTTACTCAGACTAACCACACTTTGCAGAAATATATGAAAAAATATACAGTCACACAGTATTTCAATGTGAACTCAGATTCAGTGATATAATGTGAATGAAGTAAAAAGCAGTGTGAGAGTTATGTGCAATGTAATAATGGATGAAAAGTCATGAGTACAGCAACAGGTAGGACTAGGTGAATGTTAGGAGTTCATCAGAGTGATGGCTTGAGGAAGGAAACTGTTCCTGTGACGGGTGGTTTTGACCTTCAGTGATCTGTAACGACGACCAGAAGATAGAAGTTCAAACAGTTTGTGGCCGGGGTGTGATGGGTCAGCACAGATGTTTCCCGCCCGTTTCCTGGTTATGGACCGATATAAGTTCTCAATGGAGGACAGGTCGGTACCAATGATCCTCTCCGCAGACTTAACGATCCGCTGCAGTCTGGTCTTGTCCTGTTTAGTGGCAGATCCAAACCAGACAGTGATGGAAAAGCAGAGGACAGATTGGATGATGGCGGTGTAGAAGACAACCAGCAGCTCCTGAGGCAAATCAAACTTCTTGAGCTGACGCAGAAAAAACAACCTCTGCTGGGCCTTTTTCAGGACAGTGTCTATATGGGAGGACCACTTCAGGTTCCGGGAGATTGTGGTACCCAGAAACTTGAAGGAGTCCACAGTGGACACTGTGCTGTTGAGGATGGTGAGTGGGGGGAATGAAGGGGGGTGTCGCCTGAAATCCACAGTCATCTCCACCGTTTTGGCTGGGTTAAGTTCAAGATGGTTCTGGCTGCACCAGAGGATCAGCTGCTCCACCTCCCGCCTGTATGCAGACTCATCATCATCCCGGATCAAACCGATGACTGTGGTGTCATCCGCAAACTTCAGGAGCTTCACCGAAGGGTCCTCTGAGGTGCAGTCGTTGGAGTAGAGGGAGAAGAGCAGTGGGGAAAGGACACATCCTTGGGGGGCGCCAGTACTAATTTTTCGGGAGCTGGATGTAAATCTCCCTAGCTTCACCTGTTGCCACCTGTCAGTCAGAAAGCTGGAGATCCACTGGCAGGTGGAGGGGGGCACCTTGAGCTGGAGGAGTTTCTGATGAAGAATGCCTGGGATGATGGTGTTGAACGCTGAGCTGAAGTCGACAAACAGGATCCTGGCGTACGTCCCTGGGGAATCGAGGTGTTGCAGGATGTAGTGTAGTCCCATATTCACTGCATCATCCACTGACCTGTTTGACCGGTAGGCAAACTGCAGTGGGTCCATCAGGGGGCCTGTGATGACCTTCAGGTGGTTCAGCACCAATCTCTCCAAGGATTTCATGACCACAGAGGTCAGGGCAACAGGTCTGTAGTCGTTTAATCCTGTAACAGAGGGTTTCTTGGGAACTGGAATGATGATGGAGCATTTGAAGCAGGAAGGCACTTCACGCAGCTCCAGTGATCTGTTAAAGATCCGGGTGAAGATGGGGGCCAACTCGTTGGAGCAGACTCTCAGGCAGGACGGAGACACACCATCAGGTCCTGCAGCCTTCTTGATCTTTTGTCTCTGAAAGACCCGGCGCACCTCCTCTTCACAGATCGTTAGTGCTGGTGGGAGGTCAGAGTGGAGGAGGGATGGAGTTCCTGGGGCTGCAGATAATCCTTTTGTGTGGGTGGGAGGTGAGAACTGTAGGTTCTTTTCAAACCTGCAGTAAAAGCTGTTTAGGTCGTTAGCCAGCTGGAGGTTTTCCACAGGGTGGGGGGATGGTCTCCTGTAGTTGGTGATATTCCGTAGGCCTCTCCAGACAGAAGCAGAGTTGTTGGCTGAGAAGTCAGGGTGAAAGAAGTGAGGCCACTTTCCACGGCTGACGGGGAAGGATTTCAACAAATGAGTCACCAGTTCAACCTTGAATATACGCTGCCATCCAGAACCTATTTCGCCCACTTGAAGGAGAGGAAACATGAGACTTTTACAAACGTGATTTTCTCTCTTGCGCGCACAGACGTCAGCAACACGTCACCCCAATCTCAACCAGTACCAGATGAAAGAGAAAAGAAACCAGACTGCTTCCGAATCCACGCCTGGCACCAGCCTAAAGGAGCTGCCGCTGAACTGCAGGATGAAGGGTCTGCGACCAAGCAGAACACAATAGAACCACCAGACGTCTTCCAAATCCACAACCGGCATCAACCTCCAGGAGCCGCTGCTGAGACATAGGATGAAGAGTCCGTGACCCAACAGGATGTAGCAGAACCACCACAGCCTGGTGGACGCCCCACAGCAGACATGAGAGTTATAGCATCACAACCACGATGCTGAACGCAGCCAAACAGAGCGCCACTCACAGTGATGAACTGGGTTCGGGTCCGCGGAACCAAGCGACCGGGCTCACAGTCGGCCTTAACATCGTCACCACCACCGACATGTATGAAGATCGTGGCGCAGCTGGTATCAGCCGCCATTTGGATGGCGGATGGATCAAGATGGCGGGCCAGCCGTCTGCGGAAGGTGAGAGCAGCTGCCGCGGATCACAGCATTGGTGCCGACCCAGTTGGTGTGCGATCCAGGCTGGGACATTGTTGACAAGCGTGCCGTGGCTCCAGAGGGATGGCACCCGGGCCTGTTGCAGATGGCGCCTACAGGGGTTTGTCCACCACGGGCTCGCTACAAGGCCCCTCCAGCAGAACTGCCTCCCCCATGCAAGAAACGGAAAAAGAAAGGACTGGTTAGTTAGGTGTGTGGCTGCCAGCTGAGAGTGGCAGAATAACCCACTCAGCCGTGCTGGGCTACACGGTGGTCCACCCACTAGCCCTAGCTAGTTACGTTTGTGTTTATGATGCCAAATTGGGGAGGGTTAATTAGTCTGTTATGTTCTGTGTTTTTCCAAGGGGGGGGGGGGGGGGGTAAATGTAGTGAAGGGGTTAAGCGGCATTGGTGTGATGACGCAGCCGTACGGTGATGTCATCATGCCGAACAGTCAGCCATCTCACGGCCTCTTTCCCGGCTGGCTCAATAGCAGACAACATACCTGTACCGTGCGTTAAAACTTCATGTAATAAAGTTCGTTTTCCAAGCAGACGCCACTCTCTGTGCATCAGTCCCGGTTTCCAGACATAACAGTTGTTCATCAAATGCTCCATTTTTTTAAAAGGAAAATGTTTTATTTTTCGCAATAAAAAGAAATGAGAGATTGTTTTTTTGTGCAGTTCTTAACGACTAGTTGACTAGTCGCTACAATAGTCGACGACTATTTGACTTTTGAAATAGCTGTTAGTTGCAGCCCTAGGCCCCCCCCACACACACACACACAAATACGCACAAAGCCTACCTCACATGTACCCTGTAAGGTGCAAGACACACTTAAGACTGTGTCAAAGAACTCCTTGCAGCTTGTCCAAAACGCCTACGACACCCACGTTCTCCACAGCCCCAGAAAACTGCAGCTGACTTACGATACCGAAATTTGTATGGCCGGTTGTGACTGAGGCTTTAAAGAGAACAGAAGTGTGTTGTTTGTTCCGAGTACAGTGCGTGCACTTACACACACACACACACACTTGATCATAGCCAGATTTTAGTTACTCCAGATATCCACACCCAACAAGAACCATCAAGCACAGTGGAAATCTCTATATAAATTTGCTACCATCCCAAATTCCCACAGAGATTCCCACTGATTTATTCCTATCAAACATCAGACATTTCCTCATAATTTATAAATCTGGGCTTGATCCTAAACACAAAACCTGAAACGCAGATCACCTTTGGTCTCCCTTTTAGGGGATCCTCAGGTAGCCTGTTGCACTCAGAGCTTATCAGCCAGTCAGCTTCCGTGCAGCACCATATCACCCCTATACTACATAATGAGCCCTTAGGAAAACATGCAGACGGAGATAAATTGAAGGACTGGTGCCGGATGTACATACAAGCAAAACACACCTGGAGGTAATGAGGCACTGCATAAGGGTGACAAGTACAGAAAAAAAAAATCAGTCAACCTTCCTACAACCTTGGGAGAGCAGGAGCTTGTTTTTGGAGGTCAGACAGTTAACTTTTTTAAGTAACCTAACCTACAAACAACCAACACTGGTTTATTCACGCAGCAGCTGTTTACTTCACTTTGACCACACATGAAAATTGCAGCCTGAAGTGCGGTTTAAGCAGGGCAACACTGGTGCTCATTCATGTCGATTTATTTGCCATGCTTGAGCTGCCTCCCTTGAGATCATAGGCTGTACATAACGACACCTCAATCTCAGCTTAATTTTCTAAAGATGTGAGTTATTTACCTGACGGAGCGCTGCAGCTCCCTTTTAGTTCTTACAGCCTTTCAGCTGTACGGAGCAGGGATGCCAGTGTTGCCTCCCCAGGTCACCTGGTGCTTGCTGAGATACTGACAGCTTCAAATTGTTACATTTTCATAAAAATCCTTAAAACGGAGGTTTGTTTACTGTATGACTGTAGTCTCACAAAGACATACTCATATATAGTCAACTTTGAGGTGCTCTTCATTCAAAGAAGCTTGGAAAAAGTCATTATTTCATTGTGGAAATGGGAATTAAAGCAGTCAAACCAATAAACAAAGCTGTCACTGATTTTTTTTTACATTTTCCAAATGTTGCAGCAGACAGACACGTAAGGATGTCCCCACACTCACCCACTGACACATCAAACACTGTGTTTCCATCATGCAAATATTGAAAACGAGCAAAAGAATTCCTGAATGGAAACTCATGATAACCACATCAAACTCCGGAACACACATTAAAAAACTGTGCTTGGCAGAGGTGGGTCAACGAAAGAATCATTCTAAAACAGGACCAAATAAAGCAAATGGAAAAGCTTGTTGTGAAATAACAATGAAGTCATCAACTAGAGGGTACTTGGAGAACTTATACATCTGCAAGGTTTTAATTTAAAAAAAAAAAGTAGTCCAGAATGCAGATACTGATCTGGCTCAAAATCTAAGGGTCACCGCTGATGAGAATTTAATCTAAATCCATGCTGTAGTTTTCATGTAATCCTACTAAAAGATAGACAAATCCTGATCACAATGACTCCTTGGCAAAGGTAATGAACGTGTCTGGTGAGGAGCCAATATGGTGCACGTGGACGATCAAGGCACAGCTCCTCAAAATGCTGCTCTGCACCATCAAGCACCAAACCGTTGTCGTTCTGTGAACTCCTCACGAGATGCATTTTCTCCTTTTAATTATGCAACTTTTTCCATTCATAAATATGCAATTTTTTTTCACTGAAATTTCAACAACTTTTCTGATTTAGAACTTTTCTTGTAGATGTGTGACCTTATTGTATAGCTACTACATTTTTTTTCTCATGAATTAGATTTTTTTTTTCCCTTGTAAATTTGTGAGGCTGGTCTCTTAATCATTTTTGTTTGTTTGTTTTGAGGGGCAAAAATTTAACATGTTTTCCTTGTACATTTTTAGCTTTTTTAATGGGCATAATTTGCGAGTTTTTGCCCCTTTCATATAAATTTGTAACTTTACCATTTAAATTTGTAACCGATGTAATGTTGCTATTTTTCATGTAAATTTTTACACATACAGTTAAAGTCAGACTAAACTTTTCCTGTTTTAGGTCAGTTAGGATTATCAAAATTATTTCTATTTATAAATATCTTTCTATTTACATACTATTTCTATTTGCTAAATATCTTTTATATTTGTTAAATAAATTTTTGATAATTTTTATTACTTTCTTCAAAGTTAGAAGTTTGCATACACTACTTTCAGGAAGAGAATTGTTGCCCTCCACAAGTCTGGTTCATCCTTGGGTACAATTTCCTGATGCCTAAAGGTGCCACGTTCATCTGTTCAAACAATTATACACAAGTATAAATGCCATGGGAATGTTGAGCCATCATACCGCTCAGGAAAAAGATGGGTTCTGTGTCCCAGGGATGTGCGTTGGTCCAAAATATACGGATCAACCCGAGAACAAAAGCAAAAGACCTTGTGAAGATGCTGGCTGAAGCTGGTAAAACAGTGGCATTATCCACAGTGAAACGAGTCCTGTACAGACATGGGCTGAAAGGCTACTCAGTGAGGAAGAAGCCATTACTCCAAAAGAAACACAAAAAAGCAAGACTTCAGTTAGCAAATGCACACAGGGACAAAGACCTTAATTTCCGGAGACATGTCCTGTGGTCTGATGAAACTAAAATTGAATTGTTTGGCCATAATGACCATTGTTACATTTGGAGGAAAAAGGGGGAAGCTTGCAAGCCAGAGAACACCACCCCAAATGTGAAGTGTTGGGGGTGGCAGCATCATGTTGTGGGGGTGTTCTGCTGCAGGAAGGACTGGTGCACTTCACAAAACAGATGGCATCATGAGGAAAGAACATTATGTCATACAGTTTAAAGGAAATGCTAGCAAATACTAAGGAAATGTACAGTATGTATACTTCTAAGTTTGAAAAAAGTAATGAAAAATTCTCTAAAAAATTATTTAACAAATAGAAACAATTTTGGTAATCGTAACTGACCTAAAACAGGACAATTTTAGTCTGATTTAATGTCAGACACTGAGGGGGAAAAGGTTATCCACCTTTTTATACGGTGTATGTACACTTCTGGTTTCAATTTGTACCTATTTTCATTTAGTAGGGGTGAGAATCAACAGAGGCACCACAATAGGACACAATTAAGATACTTGGGCCGCGACAGGATACTACCACAATACGTGCAATATGCTGAACACTGTGATATCATACATTATGATTTCCCATCCCGCTCTCAGTCTTGTTCAACTCCCAGCTAGATCTCAGGAGTCGCTCCTTTGTTGGGCCTGTCAACTGTTTTTTAATCACCCTGGTACCCAAAAAACTGAATTTGTGTTTGCATCATTTACTAATACTTTTATTTAAGTAACACAATACTGGTTTCTCTTTATTGATTCAGTATTGTGGACACAAAGTATTGCAATACTATACTGTATCTATTTTTTTGCCCTACCCCTATCGCTTAGATTTGCAGATTTTCTTCTTTTTTTCCTCAAAAATTTGCAACTTTCAACTTTAAAATTTGTCATTTTCTTTTCCTGGATTCTTTGTTTCTTCACATGAAAACCAAAACAATCACATGTGAGCCCAGAGCTGCATAGTGCTTTAGGCTTTGATAGTGACAGGTTTGGTTTAGTGGCCATCCATCCAGCCATCCATCCATCTTCTTGCGCTTAATCCTTTTCAAGTCGCAGGGGCTAATAATATTAATATTACAACACATTTTCAAAGCTGTTTTAATTCATCGTATAGTTTGTAATTCATTAAGACTAAAAGGACAGTAGATTTGTTTCACTCTACACAACGACAAGTAAGAGATTTTAGGTTTCATTTGGTTTGTGCAGTCTTAGTTTCACCTTAGTTTGCATTGCCAGCAACTGAAATGTGTTTCTGTGAAAAACTGTAATAGCAGCAAAAGAAAGATTCCAATTTACAGCGAGACTTCTTAGCTAATGCTGCCTGTAAATCAAGGAAAACTACTTTGGCTGGAACTCACCAGCTCCTGTTTCAAATTTCTGACCTCATTGCCTGGACATGCTGTGCTGCTCCACAACACCACAGAAAACTGCACACGAACTTCTGGGGCCTAAACCTCATTTTGTCATTTTACCCCCGATACCACCCCCTACTACACTGGCCAACTAACCATGCAGATAAATAGGTGACAGCTGTGCGATTTTCATCCCGGCTCATATCTGAGAAAGAAGTAAACCAACAGTTGGTCTAATCTCTGGCTGCCATGTGGACCAGTTCCCCTCTTTTTCAACTTCTCCACTTCCCCGCATTTCATCCAGCTCCACCATTTGTGTAATTCCCCTGATCTGGGACCCACACAATGCCTCCCCAACAGCAGCATCTGCCTAAAGTTCATTTCACATGTGGTTTATTTTAGCAAAAAGTGCAAAAACAAGTGCAGATATTATTGATGATATAATCCTAACATAAAGCTGCATGAAAGTTACCCAACTGGCAGCCATCTTGGACTTTTCGTAATCTAGACACTATACTTTTAGTCATTCAGAGTAATGTTTAGTGGACTTTGTGCTATACGGGCCAGTAACATATTCACGGCACTGACGTCCAAACAGGGTTTTAAACTAAGCTTAAAGACACACTCCATTGGATATGAATCCTCTATTAAAAATCTGCATTATCTAAAATGATCTTATGCCCTTTTTTTCTACAAAAAAAACTTTCATTGTCTTACAGTTTCATGTCAAAATCTTTTCAATTTTCCTCCTTCAAATGCCAAGATCTGTGATTAATCCCACCCACATCCCACAAGGCTAATAGTGGCTAGCGCTACATTAAACAGAATAAGTCCTGTGATAAAAAGACTTACTGGTTTAAGGACAAACCCAGTTGTATGCACGGTGGCCCAGGATAATGACTGAAACTCCATCGGTCCTTAAAAGCAGTTTAATGGTCAAACCCATCTTAATTTGGGTCACGGTTTCAAAGCAGCTGTCCAAAAATGCAAACTGGCCTTGAAGGCTAACTTCAGTTAGGCCAGAAAGTCCTGACTGGCTCAAAACTACGGACCTGCTATAGTTATATCTCCAAAAACGCTGCGTCTAAACTTGCCTTTTTTCAGGAGGTGAGATGAACCGAAATTTCACAGCAAAAAATCAGAGACATTACATATTTGAGTGATTTCTTGCAAGTCATAAAACATGTTACAGACATTCATTCATCTTCTTCCGCTTAATCCGTTTCGGGTCACGGGGGGGCTGGAGCCTATCCCAGCATCTTTGGGCGAGAGGCAGGGTACACCCTGGACAGATCGCCAGTCCATCGCAGGGCCAACACAGAGAGACGGACAATCATTCACTCTCACAGTCATACCTAAGGACAATTTAGAATCCCCAGTTTGATGCCAATTAACCTAACTTGCATGTTTTTGGCATGTGGGAGGAAACCGGAGAAATTCCGGAGTAAACCCACACAGACACGGGGAGAACATGCAAACTCCACACAGATCACTGTTGGTCGGGGGCTGGGATCGAACCCAGGATCCCCCGGCCAAGGGTGAGTTGCTGTGCTGCCACAGTGCTAACCACTCCGCCACCGTGCCGCCCCATGTTAGAGACATATTAACAAGAAAAAAAAAATGTGATTTTTGACAGTGTCACTTTAATCAAGAACTTCAAGTTTCAAAAGTGAAAATAAAATAAAATTTGGGAATTAAATCACTCTGCAGACCAATGCCCCTGAAAACTCAAAAAACTTCTCATGCATTGGGGCTACCTAATTTTATTTTTTACTACTGGGCAGCAAATATAGTGAAATTCCTACATTGGATCTTCACATAGAGGAATAAGGAAGATTTAGGTTGGGTTGAGATGGAACTCCTGTCTAACCCACTACCCATCCTATCCTCACCACTGCCATATGCCCGTGGCATACAGCTGCTGAACCTGGTGGTTAGATTCATTCATCCATCCATCCATCCATCTTCTACCGCTTTTCTGGAGGTCCGGGTTGTGGAGGCAGCAGTTCAAGCAGAGAAGCCCAGACCTCCCTCTCCCCAGCCACCTGCTCCAGCTCTTCAGAGATGATTCCAAGGTGTTCCCAGACCAGCTGGGAGACAGTCTTTCCAGCAAGTCCTGGGTTTGCCCCGGGGTCTCCTCCCAGTGGGATGTGCCCGAAACACCTCAAGTGGGAGGCGTCCAGAAGACATCCTGATCAGATGCCCTTACCACCTCAATTGGCTCCTTTCAATGTGGAGGAGCAGCGGTTCTACTCTGAGCCTCTCCTGGATGACTGAGCTCTTCACCCTATCTCTGAGGGTGAGTCCAGCAATCCTACGAAGAAAGCTCATTTCAGCCGCTTGTGTCCTTGATCTCATTCTTTCGGTCATTACCCAAAGCTTATGACCATAGGTGAGGGTAGGAACGTAGATTGACTGGTAAATCGACAGCTTTGCCTAAGAGCTTAGATCCTTCTTCACCACAACAGACCGGTACAACGTCCGCATCACTGCAGATGCTGCTCCGATCAGTCTGTCAATCTCTCGCACCATTCTCCCCTCACTCGTGAATAAGACCCCAAGATACTTAAACTCCTCCACTTGGGGCAGGAGCTTGTCCCCAACCCGGAAAGGACAATCCACCTTTTTCCGGCTGAGGACCATGGACTCGGACTTGGAGGTGCTGATTCTCATCCCAGTCGCTTCACACTCAGCAGCAAACTGTCCCAGTAAGACCTGTAGGTCATTGCTGGATGAAGCCAGCAGGACAACATCATCTGCAAACAACAGAGATGAGATCCTGTGGTCACCAAGCATGACACCTTCCATTCTCTGGCTGCACCTAGAAATTCTGTCCATAAAAATTATGAACAGGATCGGTGACAAAGAGCAGCCCTGGCGGAGTCCAACCCTCACTGGGAATGAGTCCGACCAAGTGTTGGCAATACGAACCAAACTCTCACAACAGTCGTATAGAGACCGCTAGCTTGTAACAACAAGCCCGATTACCCCACACTCCCGAAGCACCCCCCACAAAAAAACATGAGGGACGCGGTCGAATGCCTTCTCCAAGTCCACAAAACACATGTAAACTGGTTGGGCAAACTTCCACGATCCCTCAAGGATTCTCGAGAGGGTAAAGAGCTGGTCCAATGTGCCACGGCCAGGACGAAAACCACACTGCTCCTCCTGAATCCGAGGTTTGACCAACAGCCGGACTCCCCTCTCCAGTACCTTGGCATAGACCTTCCCAGGGAGGCTGAGGAGTGTGATCCCTCTAAAGTTGGAGCACACCCTCTGGTCCCCTTTTTTGAAGAGGAATCACCACCCCGGTTTGCCATGCCAAAGGCACTGCCCCGGACCTCCACGCAATGTTGCCGAGGCGTGTCAATCGTGACAGCCCTACAACATCCAGGGCCTTGAGGTACTCAGGGCGAATCTCGTCCACCCCCGGGGCCTGGCCACCAAAGAGATTTTTAACCACCTTGGCAACCTCAGCCCCTGTGATAAGTGAGTCATCCCCCTCGTCCACAAGCCCTGCTTCCTCTGTGGAAGGTGTGTCAGTGGAATTGAGGAGATCCTCGAAGTATTCCTTCCACTGCCTGGTGGTTAGATTCGCTCTAAAAATATGTCTCCAATTTAGAAGGCACTTTGAGTTAGTACAGGCCAGCAGGCTTCGCTCAATAGCAAATAACCAGTTTTTCACACCCTCTGTGCTCGATGATGCTTTTCACTTCTGGTGCAGACAGGGATTAGTGTTGTTAAAGGATTTATTGCCAGGAAACACCTCTCCTTGTGTGTCCATCATGGGCTTATTCAATTCAAGGTGCTTCACCGTCTCCACTATTCAAAAGATAAGCTTGCTAAGATTTTCCCCACCATTGACCCTAGTTGTCCAAGATGTGGTCACACCCCAGCCTCAGTAGGACACGTTTTGGCTGTGCCCCACTCTCACAAACTTCTGGGGACTTATATTTGAGGTTTTCTCACATATTTGCAAACAAGAAATAACTCCCAACTTTCATACAGCCATTTTTGACACATTAATCCCAGAGTGTAAACTCACAAGTCATCAGGGTAACGCTTTGGCATTCACCTCTTTACTTGCCCACAGGCTCATTCTTTTTAAGTGGAAGTCAAATAATGCTCCATCTTTTTCGCATTGGCTGAAGGAGGTGCTTTCCTTCCTACAACTAGAAAAGCTTAGACATAAGGTCTGTAGAACTCGCAGGAACTTCGTCTTGACCTGGAGTCCCTTTATAGATTACATTCAAGGCTTCTCTTTTTGCTGAAAATTATGTCTATATAACTAATGAATGTCTGGTTGGAAAACCGTAAGGTGATTATAAACGTGTGTTGATCTGAGTCAAGTAAAAACACAGCAGGACGACCCTGTCCCCCCCTTTTTTTAAGCCTTGAGGGATGGGGGTGGGGGTTTCTCTTGTTTATGTATGTTTTCCTTTTTGCATATGTTCAAAAAGCAGAAAATAAATTTAAAAAAAAAAACTTCTCGTGCATTAAAAGAACAGGACTCAGACTCTAAAGAGTCTCAGAATTTTACTCCATCTTTCCTAGACTATGTGTCATGTTTGCCCCTTCGGGGCTTAAAGACAGACTCAACTGCGGGGCGACAGTTTGCCGTATTTATTGACAAGTAAAAGTAAACGTAGCTCGTGGGCTGAAACAGAGAATAACATCGTGATGGCAGACACAACTTATAAATGAGGACAACACGGATACAACATGGCAGGTAATGACAAGGATGCCATACTGAAGGTAGGGTGTCAGGTGTACATATAGGGCAGGCAATGATTGGAATATGAGGCGCAGCTGTGAACAATTAACAACAAAAGGACCAATAACTGAAGAGCAGAAATAAACAGAGTGCTGTCACAATAAGTAAACACAATATGCAGAGCAAGACAGGATAAAGGCGATAATAATACAAAGGATAAACAATAACTATGGGCGAGGGCAGAGAAACACTAATGACAACTAAAGAAAAACATGTCCTCCATGACACTATGTCCGCATTTCAACAAAATCAGGCAGCAATTCTAAAATTATTTTTAAGGTCCCATTCACTGAAACTGGAGATGTTAACAACGAATGGACTTTCAATTAATTGTCAATATGAATTTAATTGACTATATTAAATTATTCATCAATTAATTGATAACTTGGCAGTGTTATGAATCCTTGTGCGCCATTACGCGGCACACAGAGGACAGAATGAAAAACCTAATTGCAGGAGTAGATTTGTGCAGTTTATTAACAAAACCCCAAAATAACAGGTCCAGCAACAGTCACACAATGAACAGCGAGTTGATTAGATGCAATGATAACAGTTGAGGCCACCAGAGATATAGAGACGCCTCCTGGATGCTCTACAGCCCGGGGGGGGGGGGGGGGGGAATGCCTAGTGCCGCAGAGCTGCTGTCGGCACAGGGAGAAAGGCAAACATTAACTTACGGTACTGGAGCGATCCAGGGCTGTCCGTGCAGTCCAGTGGATAAAGATGAAACAGGCTGACCGAATAATGTAGGGAATGGAACTTGCATACACGAAGGTACACGCTGTCGTGTATGAAGCACATAATGCTCCGGCGGACTCTCTGTACTCTCACAGCATTTAAGTAGTCAATTCCTAATGAGGGAAGAGACCGCCGGTGTGAATGAGCATGGGTTGGACATAATTGAAAACATGTGTGCACGAGTGAGTGTATGAGCGTATGAATGGGAGTGAATGAAGTGTGTGTGTAAGTGTGTGAAACACCCATAATGAGGATCAGCTGGTGATACTGACAGAAGGAGGGGGCGTGCCCGAGCTGTCAGGGAGCGAGGACCCAAAGGACTCCCTGAAGTGCCTGATGGAAAATAAATAGAGAAGCGGGCCAAAATAACCACGGGTCAGAACTGGGTTTGGGACCACCAAACCCAGGTTCATGACAGGCAGTCCTTTTTGATTGCAGTTTATTCTGTGAAATGTAGTGGCGTCGCCAGTCCAGGCAGGAGTGCATGGGGTCACCCACTGTTGCCTTCCAACTACAACAAAAGAAAAAGAGTAGAAGAAGATGCTAACCCTCTAGAAGTCTCTGCTCGTTCACCACAGCACCACTTCCAAAGCAAGTCGGCTAAACTGTGGTCAAAATTTAAAAGAATATTGAGGTAGTAAGCAGATACAGAATATTTCTATGACTCACCCTAACAACATTAATTAGATAGATTGTTAAAACACGGTGGCAGCAGTGGCTGTACATAAAGTTTTCTCTAATGTTTTCAGTTATCGTATGAGAAGTTGCTTTTTTAATATTTATTAGCACCAACTCCATCACAATCTGCTCTTGTCCGTCCCCATTTAATAAACAAAAACACACGATGAACACAAATCACTCTGCACATCAGCAGAAACCCATTTTGGCAACACAACAATGCATTCAAACCAGCAGACAAGAAAAAAGTGCTGATAACTGCATTGGCGATGTGCGTCTGCAATGGTGTTGAGGTGACATGGGCGCATAAATCCAGCTTAAGGCTGCAAAAGATGATCGACTATAATGCTGCAATAATTGAATAATTTAAGGCAATTTGGGTAAAGTATGTCATAAACATTTCATTCAGACCTATGATAGCTGTCAACATGTGGAAAAAGTGCAGTCAGTGGGACCTTTAAAGTGACATTCCACCAAAAATCAAGTTATTTTTCTTGTTAACATGACTGCAACATGTTTTTTTTAGGACTTAAAAGACATATCAAGAGTGAAATCACTCAAATGTCTCATATCACTGTTTTTTTTGCTGTAAAGTTTCACTTAAGCTCCGCCCCCTGAGAAAAGGCGAGTTGAGACGGAGTGTTTTTGGTAATAATAACAATGGATTAGATTTATATGGCGCTTTACATGTCAAGTGACATCTCAAAGTGCTTACAGTGAGTCCATTATTCATTCACTACAGACAGACATTGATAGTAGTAAGCTACCGCTGTAACCACAGCTGCCCTGGGGCAGACTGACAGAAATGTGGCTGCCAATCTGCGCCAATGGCCTCTCCGACCACTACCAAGCATTCATACACATTCAAACCCAGTGTCATGGACACTGGAGGCAAGGTGGGTAAAGTGTCTTGCCCAGGGACACAATGGCAGGATGGCTGGGGAAAGCGGAATTCCAACCGCCAACCTTCCAGTTATTGGACAACCTGCTCTACTTACTGAGCTACTGCTGCTGGTGACGTAACTACGCATGAAGCTGGCACGTGGGTAGTGTTGAGCCGATCAGGACTCTCTGGCCTAACTGAAGTTATCCTCCAGGCTAGTTAGCATTTTTTAACAAACTGCTTTGAAAACTTGACCGAAATTAAGATAGGTTTTACTGTTAAATTGCTTTTAAGGACCAATGCAGTTTCAGTCATTATCCTGGGCCACATAAGGACATGTGGCTTGATATGTCAACCACTAAGTCTTTTTTGTCACAAGATTTATGCTGTTTAATATAGCACTCGCCAGTCTTAGCCTTATGGTATGTGGGCGGGGTCTATCAGTCCCTCCAGAATTTCGCGGGATGTTTTTATGATTGTTGCGGGCCAAAAAGCCTGAATTCGTGGGAGGTTTTTTAAAAAGTTGCGATAAAAGTTGCAATGCTTTTAGAGTGTTTTCTGCACTAAAAGTTGTGGGAAGAATTCCAAATTTTAAAGCAGATGCTTTTTTCCAGTTTACTGCAGTGATATTCTATGTAACAATACAAGAAAAGCACAGGATTGTCAAACATTTCCTATTATAATGATTTGTAAATTAAGCAGAAACTTCTGCTATACAGAAAAACTCTTGTGCAACAGCAAATACAAACATTAACACAATATCCATTACAACAGCTAAATTGCACTGAATGCATGTTAAAGAGTAGAGATTCAGAAATTATTGGCAGCACCTTCATCTGAAAACTCCCTACGGTTCCCAACCACTCGGTACCGAGCGGAGAGGAAAAAATAAATTATTCTGTTGCTCTGTATTGGCTATTGAAGTCTGTGTTTCTCTGAAAAAAAATGCAGAGAATATTCTCTCTTTCCATGCCTACCTGTCTGTCTGCTGCATGTCGGTCTTCACACACACACACACACACACACACACACACACACACACACACACACACACCCCTTTCATTTACAGCGGGACGGCGAGGGGGGGTTGGATGGTTGGGTGCGTTTGTCCCTCCACAGTCTACACCGGAGAGTCACAGTTTTAAAGCTCATTGACCAGATGTAGTAATGATTTTACCTCTAAAGATGTATAAATGTTCAAACACTGGTTCTCACACGCGCTCCCGCGTGCTTTTGGGGCAGGTGCATGTTTTTCAACACAAACAAAGCGCTTCGCACACGTGGTCAGGACAGAGACGTGGTGAGGCGTCCACGGGCAGGCTGGGGGAGACAGAGGAAGGGAAGGTGTTGAAAACCTCGCAGGTGTTTTTTTTAAATCACACACTCTGCAGATGTGTTCCGTTACTCACTGTAAACTATAAACTCACTACTCACTGTAAACACGGAAGTGAACGTGGTGCAACAATGTATTTGATTGGTTAGACTGAGTGTTTCAGCACCATTTGGAGACACATTTGATCGGTGAAATTAGCCGAAGTTGACGAGGATTGGCCAAAATTGCAAGAAAGTTGCGGCGATTGGATAAAGTTGCAAGGTCGTGCAATAGTTGTGCTGATTGGCTGATTTCGCGTGAATTAGTGCGATCGCAACATCACAGAATCCTGGAGGGACTGGTCTATACTGGCATTTGAAAGTAGGGGAGAGTGAAAAGATTTTGACATGAACCTGTAAGACAATGAAATGATTTTTTTTATAGAATAAAGGGCATAAGATACCTTTTTATACAATATAGATTTGTTTTTATAGGGGCTTTATAGCCACCTGAGTGTGTCTTTAAGTGACAGTTTTTAATCCATCCATTATCATTAACTCTTAATTAATTAAAAAAAACAGCTCTCCATGTTTGTCATAGAACAAGAAGTGGGAACAACCTGGACAGTTCACAAACAGAGATAGTCACACTCAAATCCACACTTGTGGGCAATTCAGAATCACCAGTTAACCCCTTGCACTCTGGTCAATTTCCCTAAAAACGCCAAAAAATAACGTACCCAAAGTAAATCAAAAGCTGTTCTTCAACCCTTTGCAGCATCTTCATGGGGTTGGTCTCATTTAAAAGAAAACACTTTGAATTTTTTGGCAAAACAGTCATAATCTCTCTAAGTGCTCCGGCCACTGAGTAACAGTCATCTAAACATACTGAACTTGAAGAAAATAAATTTCACCTGGGTGTTTTTTTTGGATACAAATGCTTGCAAATAACACACAGCTGTCAGATCCGGGCTGGAAAATGCAACAGAGATGTAGAACCAGGTGTTATCCAGCTGAGGTCAAAATTTTGTAACAATACCGCAAAAAATGAATATATTACACAGCTTTCTTCACAGATTGTTCCCAGGCGTTTTTGAACTGTGCCAAATTGTGCCAAATGGCACAGTTTGGAAAAACGTCTGTAACTTTTGAATGATTCAATATAGAAGCTTGATGTTGGGCTCTAATGAAAGATGACACTCAGGGCTGTGTGTGTGTGTGTGGGGGGGGGGGGGGTTGTCATGAATGAATGAATGAACAAACAAGCCCCCACACACAAAGAAGCATGCCACGTAAAAAATGTGTGGCTTTTTTTTACAAGAAAAAATAACCTACAGTGCACTAAAAATTATACTAAAATATCTGTAATGTAGGAGATAACAACTCCCACCCCCCCACCCCCGCTACAGAGGACGGACATCGCCCGGTACGCCGCGGTCACGGTGCACCACGGTCTACTACGCACAGTTGTAATTTACCGATCGGTCAAAAGTCATTTTTGATTACAATTTTCAGGGATAAAGAATAATTTAGCTTATAACACTTACCTGTCCACAACAGCAGTGTCGCTGGCGAACTTCTCTTCCTCATTGTCAGACGAACATGACGCTGGTCCGCTTGTTACGGACTCGTGGTTCTGGTCACGCGACCCGGTCAAACCATAATTCCATTATTGCGGTTTTGCGCTTCCATGATTGCGGTTTTGGCGAACGATTTTTCAAAACAAATAAGAACAGTAGTAAGAAAAAAAGACTGGCGAATGCCTGTGTGTCACCCAGCCTTACACAAAACAGATTTTATGCAAGGGACGCATGCTTTCGAACTTCTGTGCTTCAATTGGCTCGGTGTATTCGCAGCCGTTGGTAGGCGGGTCCTTCTTGCTAGGTTTTCAGTCATTGGTTCTTCAAGGTTTCAGAAACCCAATTCAAGGCTCTTATTAGTTGAATGAGAGGTCAATCACATCTAAACCAATCAAAGCACTCCTTTGGCTTTCTGTTCGCGGCTGTGTTTGTAGTGGAAGAACGGAAATGCAGCTTTTTTTTCCAGTGCGCACTAGGACGCACAGTGTGCGTCCTAGAGCGCCCTCGTGCACTCTAGGACGCAGAGACGTGTCCGCCCGCGGTACACTGAAGTGCAAGAGGTTAATTAACACCTGTCGTCCCACAATAAATTAGTCTATTTTTTAATCTACTATGTGTGTATATGGATGAAACTAGAGCACCCACATGAAATCGGTTCAGGCGCATACAAACACCACAGAGAAAAAACACAGTTGATGAGCAGGTTGGAGCCGGGACCCATCGTGCTCTGAGCCAACAGCGCAGACCATCCTCTGTGCAGCAGCCCAGAAGCACCTTCATGGCATCTCCCAGAGAAAGAGCACAGCTGGTTAATGACAAAGTTTATAACTCATTTCTACCCAGTTTCTAAAGCAGCTTCTATTGATAAACAGCAACTCACAAACTTCCTGACCCGGACAGCAGTAATAGGCTTGTATCAACTCACAGCAATCAATACAGCCAGTAATAAAAGGTTACTATGCATTTAAAGCCCCATGTGCTCCACACATTGACTAAATAGATTATTCTGCAGCAGGCCTTGCTTCACTGTCAGTCAAAGGAAAGCACTTAATTGACAGGTTGCCCTGTTACAGAGCTCAGCAGAAGCAGGCTGCACAAGGACTTTTTCGGTTGTTTTGTTAAAATTACAAAGAATTTAAGCAGCTCAAATCAATGTGAGTCCTCCCACCAAACAAAACATCAGAAAACATGAACATGGCAGCATTTTAAAAGGTTCCACTTCCTGTACCAACAGTATCTATCCACATCTGCCTTCATTAGCACACAGCTTCAACCATGCCACCAGTGGCTGACCCTTGAGACCATAATTACTACCTAATTAGGAAGTTGAACAGTGCTTAAGTGCGGCTTAACATTTAATCAGCCGGCATGGAGAACCCAACAGCAAGATCCAGATCTGTTTGGCTAAAGCAGCCAAATGACACTCAGGGATAAAAGAAGTGAAAGGCCACAGACGGTCTGACAGAGATGTTCCAGCTTAAGAATGGAAAATCCACTTTGATTCATGGGACAGACTCAGACCAATTAGATCTTAAGAGCCCTACACCGGTAAAACCACTGCGTAGTGGTCTATTAAAAAACCTCCTAGAGATGTTTCTCTCATTTTTAGTGTGACGTATATCATTAAATGCTTTGAGTTAATGAAACATCAATAAAAAAAATCATCATAAAAACCTAGAGATATCTTTAGATAAACGGGATAACACTTTCTTTGTGTAAGCCGCATACAAAGATGTTCAACAGCTACTGTATATCCAAATTCAAATCCAATTCCATTTTCAAATAGATAAACAGTATTTTACTTCCTTACATCATGATAATTAGAAAAAGTTCCCTTTCTATACAATGTCACATTTGTGAAGTAATGCCATCAGAACCATACATTGAATTTACTCAATATGATTAAATGTTTTGAAATTGTTTTTGACTCCAATTAAATATTTTCTTTCTCTTTAGAGCAAGGATCAGTAACCTCTACTACAGAAAAAGACATTTGGAGTTAGTTATGTTAAAAAATGTCCATCCATCCATCAATCTTATACCACTTTTCCAGAGGTCCAGGTCACGGAGGCAATAGTTCAAGCAGAGAAGCTCAAACTTCCCTCTCCCCAGCCACCTGCTCCAGCTGTTCAGAAAGGATACCAAGATGTTCCCAGGCCAGCTGGGAGTCATCATCTTTCCGCGTGTCCTGGGTCTGCCCCGGGGTCTCCTCCCAGTGGGACGTACCCAAAACACCTCGTGAGAGGTGTGCAGGAGATATCATGATCAGATGCCCATACCACCTCAACTGGCTCCTTTCGATGTGGAGGAGCAGCGGGTCTACTCTGAGCCTCAGCCAGATGACTGCGCTCCCACCCTAGCTCAAAGCGTGAGTCCAGCAATCTTATGGAGAAAGCTCATTTCAGCTGCTTGTATCTGCAATCTCATTCTTTCAGTCATTACCCAAAGCTCATGACCATCGGTGAGGGTAGGAACGTAGACTGACTGGTAAATTGACAGCTTTGCTTTAGAGCTCAGCTCCCTTTTCACCACAACAGACCAGTACAACATCCGCATCACTGCAGATGCTGCTCCGAGCCATCTGTCAATCTCTCACTCCATTCTGCCCTCACTCATGAATAAGTTCCCGAGATACTTAAACTCCTCACTCCTCCACTTGGGGCAGGAGCTTGTCCCAACCCACAGATGACAATCAACCCTCTTCCGGCTGTGGACCATGGACTTGGACTTGAGGTGCTGATTCTCATCCCAGCCGCCTCCCACTCGGTAGCAAACCGTCCCAGTAAGACCTGTAGGTCATTGCTCGATGAAGTCAACAGGGCAACATCATCTGCAAACAGCAGAGATGAGATCCTGTGGTCACTGAACATGACACTCTCCATTCCTTGGCTGCATGTAAGAGATCCTGTCCATAAAAATTATGAACAGGATGTGTGACAAAGGGCAGCCCTGGCGGAGTCCAACTCTGACTGGAAATAAGTTCAACTGGATGTTGGCAATACGAACCGAACTCTTGTAACGGTTGTATAGGAACCAGATAGCTCGTAGCAACAAGCCCGATACCCCATAGTCCCGAAGCACCCCCCACAACAGACCATGAGGGATGCGGTCAAATGCTTTCTCCAAGTCCACAAAACACATGTGGACTGGTTGGACAAACTCCCATGAACCCTCAAGGATTCTCAAGAGAGTAAAGAGCTATTCCGATGAGCCACAGTCTGGACAAAAACCACATTGCTCTTCCTGAGTCCAAGGTTCGACCAGCGGCCGGACTCTCCTCTCCAGTACCCTGGCATAGACCTTCCTAGGGAGGCTGAGAAGTGTGACCCCACTAAAGTTGGAACACACCCTACGGTCCCCCTCCTTAAAGACAGGAACCACCACCCTAGTTTGCCATGCCAAAGGCACTGTCCTTGACCTCCGCACAATGTTGCAGAGGCGTGTCAACCATGACAACCCTACAACATCGGTACTCAGGATGAATCACATCCACCCCAGGTCCTGGCCCCCAAAGAGTTTTTTAACCACTTCAGCAACCTCAGCCCCTGTGATGGGTGAGTCATCCCCCTCGTCCTTCTGTGGAAGGCATGTCAGTGTGATTGAGGAGATCCTCGAAGTATTTCTTCCACCGCACAACGATGTCCTCAGTTGAAGTCAGCAGTGCCCCATCCGCACCATACACAGTGTGGACAGGAAGCTGTTTCCCCCTTCTGAGTTGCCAGACAGTTTGCCAGAATCTCTTTAAGGCCAACCAAAAGTCTTGTTCCACAGCCTCACCAAACTCCTCCCACACCCAAGTTTTTACTTCAGCAACCACCCAAGCTGCACTCCGCTTGGCCTGTTGGTACACCTCAGCTGCTTTGAGAGTCCCACAAGCCAACCAAGCTCGACAGGACTTCTTCTTCAGCTTGATGGCTGCCACCACGGATGTCCACCACTTGGTTCGGGGGTTGCCACCACGAGATGGTAGGTGGTATGTTCACCAGTTCTCCCGCTCTCTGTCTGCTCCGTCCTCGCAGTTTCTCTGTGGCATTCTGTGGTTGATAAGATATGACCTTCAGGTTCACCAGCATGGACCATGCTCTGGTGAAAGTCCTCTTCCTGTCACCTTGGATCAAGTCCACAATTTGATTACGTCCAACATATTTTAACAAAATGCAGCCGACTTTATTGCAGTGGAGACGTGCTGGCAAAATTCCGAATGTGCACCGCGCCATTACAAGCTACAGGCAACAAGCAGTCATAAATCATGACTCTTTCTTTGTTTGGTAGCGGCAAGTCCCGGGAAAACTCTGTGAGTGCTTGGTATCATTGAAAAGCTTAGAAATCGTACTTTCTAAAAACATGCAAAACAAAAACTAAAAACATAAGCAGGAAAATAGCAAACAGTACAAGAGTTACAGAAACCTAAAAAGCACAAAATACAACAAATATATAAATATAGAGAAAAAGCCATGAGACTGCGCAAGGCAGAAAACCTCCTGTGCTCAGCTCATGACAATATTTTTATATTTTTACTGTCAACCAGTTAGGGCTGTACCTAAATATTCAATTATCCAGGTATTCTTTTACTACATTTGCATTTGGTTTTCAAATTCAACATTTGAATATTCTGTTTTTATTTTTTTTTTTAATTACTGTCCAATAAAGTAAAGGTAAATTGAACATTCCTAAATCTGGATGGTAAAAAAAATTACAAGAAAGGTTGAAAACTGATAATATAGAAAGCCACAGAGTTAAATGAATACACACGTGGTCAAAATTATTGGTACCCCTCTGTTAATGAAAGAAAAACCCACAATGGTCACAGAAAAACTTGAATCTGACAGAAGTAGTAATAAATAAAAGTTCTATGAAAATTAACCAATGAAAATCAGACAATGCCTTTGAATTGTGGTTCAACAGAATTATTTTAGAAAACAAACTCATGAAACAGGCCTGGACTAAAATGATGGTACCCTTAGAAAAGATTGAAAATAATGTGACCATAGGGACATGTTCAACCAAGATGTGTCCTCTAATTAACATCACAGGTGTCTACAAACTTGTAATCAGTCAGTCGGCCTATTTAAAGGGTGACAAATAGTCACTGAGCTGTTTGGTGACATGGTGTGTACTACACTAAACATGGACCAGAGGAAGCAAAGGAGAGAGTTGTCTCAGGAGATTAGAAAGAAAATTATAGACAAGCATGTTAAAGGTAAAGGCTATAAGACCATCTCCAAGCAGCTTGATGTTCCTGTGACTACAGTTGCACATATTATTCAGAAATTTAAGATCCACGGGACTGTAGCAAACCTCCCTGGACGTGGCCGCAGGAGGAAACTTGATGAAGAATGGTAACAAAAGAGCCCAGAGCAACCTCTAAACACATTCATGGTGAACTCCAAGGTCAAGGTACAACTGTGTCAGATCGCACCATCCGTCGTTATTTGAGCCAAAGTGGACTTCATGGGAGATGACCAAGGAGGACACCACTGTTGAAAACAAATCATAAAAAAGCCAGACTGGAATCTGTCAAACTGCATGTTGACAAGCCACAAAGCTTCTGGGAGAATGTCCTATGGACAGATGAGACAAAACTGGAACTTTTTGGCAAGGCACATCAGCTCTATGTTCACAGACACAAAAATGAAGCATACCAAGAAAAGAACACTGTTCCTACTGTGAAACATGGAGGAGGTTCTGTTATGTTCTGGGGCTGCTTTGTTGCATCTGGCACAGGGTGTCTTGAATATGTGCAGGGTACAATGAAATTTCAAGACTATCAAGGTATTCTAGAGAGAAATGTGTTGCCCAGTGTCAGACAGCTTGGTCTCAGTCGCAGGTCATGGGTTTTGCAACAGGATAATGACCCAAAACACAGCTAAAAACACCCAAGAATAGCTAAGAGCGAAACACTGGACTATTCTAAAGTGGCCTTCTATGAGCCCTGATCTAAATCCTATTGAACATCTGTGGAAGGAGCTGAAACATGCCGTCTGGAGAAGGCACCCTTCAAACCTGAGACAACTGGAGCAGTTTGCTCATGAGGAGTGGGCCAAAATACCTGCTGAGAGGTGCAGAAGTCTCACTGACAGTTACAGAAATCGTTTGATTGCAGTGATTGCCTAAAAAGGTTGTGCAACAAAATATTAAGTTAAGGGTACCATTATTTTTGTCCAAGCCTGTTTCATGAGTTTGTTTTTTTTTATTTTTAAATAATTCTGTTGAACCACAATTCAAAAGCATTGTCTGATTTTCATTGGTTAATTTTCATAGAATTGTTATTTACTACCACTTTTGTCAGATTCAAGTTATTTCTGTGACCATTGTGGGTTTTTTTCTTTCATTAACAGAGGAGTACCAACAATTTTGTCCACAGCTGTATATTTGCAAAAATACAAGAAAATGAAAAATACATGGAGATACTAACAATTCATGACATGGAAAATGTTAAATTTAACAAAAGCTACATTTTTTTTAAATAGCATATTTACAAGAAAAAATGAGCAGCAGTCACATGTATAAGAGAAGTCATATTTTTAAAGGAAATGTACAATGAAAGTTTGAGTTTTTCAGTGCTTTTGAGGATCTATTTGGGTATCTGGGGTACGTACCACGGGCACAGAGTTAGCTTGGCAACCATGGTTTTTATTGATATTTTCTTTAAATTCTAGTCGCCCCATAAGACATCCATGTTCCCACCTAGTTCACTAATCCACAGTCGATAATATATCTCACATCATTCGGTCTTATTTTGGCCATAGTGGACACATCGGCCTGCTAGCTGGTTGGTTAGCTGGTTGAGGTCAGTCTATCTACCACCTCGGAGATCAAGAGATTAGCGTGCCTAGTGTTATGTCTGGAATCAGAGTCAGAGTCAGACTTATACACCATGCTGCAAACTTCACTTTATTAAGAAACAGGTGCCGCAGCCCGCCTGACGTCACCACCAGGGCGGCTATGGCAAGCCCTAAGGGCCAAGCACACACACACAACAGTCACACACCACATTCCCCTCCCCCTTACAAAAGTCCAAAACGCATACACACAATTCAGACCCACCCCAATTTAGGACCCAAATCATGCACTAAGAAAATAATGGGGAACAATGAACTGTAATGGCCTAACACACTCACCCAAAAACAACTAAAAACTAGGGGGAACAGGTGGACTGCTGTCCCACCCCGCACGGTGAAGCGGACTATTCTGCCGCTTATCCTAAAAGAACAAGTCCATCTACAAACAAAAGTGACTGTCGTGTTCCTATGCTAAAAAACCCCCCACATAAAATAATCCCCAAACAACACACATTCACTTGCACATCACACTCACATCCAACACTGTTTTTTTTTAAAAAAAAAACACATGCACATGTGAACATTAATTATTATTAAACACCATATACACATATTTACATTGGAAAATTTACGTTACTCCAATGTCCACGAGCAGCCAAAGGTAAAACTGGCTCGGAAGCCCAGGGCAGCCCCACAGCATGCGCGCTCCTGGCCGCCGCTTGCCCCTGGGATCGAAGCCGACCTCCCTGGCGAGAATATCCCTTCTCCTCACCCTCGACTACTTCTCTCGTCTGGACCCACAGTGCTGCTGCCCGGCACACAGTCCCTCCGTGCCTGTCGGTCCGCTCCCGACTGCCTTCAACACTGCTGCAGCTGCTGCCGCTGTAGCCCCAAACACTCCAGCCCCCAGTGGCCGAACTCCGGGGAAAACCAAAACTCGCTCGTCGGTGCTGCTCCTTCACCCAGGCATCTCGCCGCTGCTCCCAGCACCCTCGTCCAAGGCGTTCCGCTCTGCCGTCTCTGTGTCCGGCTGTCGCTACTGCTTCCCGGGACATTCAGCATCACCCTCGTCTGTGTCACTTGTTGACCCAGGCGCCTCAACAGTGCGCCGAGCACCGTCATCCAAGGTACTCCACTGCGCTGCCTCTGCGCCCAGCTGTCGCTGCTCCAACTCCTGTGTGCTGAGCTCCTCGGCTTTCTTGTCATCTTTGGTGACCCCACTCGTGGCCCCGGTTCTACCTCGAAGTTTTGCTGGTAGCTTGTAGCTTGATTTTGGCACACATCTAGCTTCATGGCTAACTTCCCCATAGACACTGACTGAACCGTTAGCTTCCCCGAGCTAGCTAGCTTAGCTTTTTTGGCGCCAACAGCTCCATTACACAGGTTCATGGTCCTCGTAAGTTCGGCAAAATATTCGGCCAGCCGCCCGATAGCATCCACATAAGACTCCGTTTCTCCCAACATACAGAGAATTTTGCGACCCTCTTCGCCGAGATGGTGGGCCAGAAGTGCACGTCTTTGTACCCCGTTGAGCGTACTTAAGCCCAGCGCAGCGATGTAACCCTCGAACATGGCCACCCATTTCGGCCACAGGATCGCTGGCTCTCCCAGGTACTCCAGAAACGGTAATAAGGGTGGAGGTAGCCCATACGCCCCCATAGTTTCTCCTCATCACCAAAATATTATGTCTGGAATCAGAGTCGGAGTCAGACTTATGCCATGCAGTGAGCTTCACTGTATTAAGAAACACAGTCAAATATATACAGGTGCTGCAGCCCGCCTGACGTCCCCACCAGAGTGGCTACGGCAAGCCCTAAGGGCCAAGCACACACACACAACAGTCATACACCACACCTAGCATTAGCAGAGTTAATTACTCACTCATTCATGGCTATTTCAGTGGTTTTGTATCCTTTCGACCACTCACACCACACATCCCGGTCCTTGATGCTTTATTTGGGACTTTACATAATCATATTCAGCCATCAGGTATAGGTCAATCTGTCTTCGCCATGCAGCGCTAACAGCTAATCAGCTAACATTAGCGTCAAAATGGCACCTGTCCCACCTCGACTAAAATTTTTGGCACGTCATAGTGATCTCATTAAGACTTCTAGAAACTGTGTCAGCATGTGTAAAAAGTGCATCATAAGTCCCCTTTAAGAGAAAAGAAGTGCAAATTTATTAGAAAAAAATATGCAACAAAGAAGTTCTAAATGTATAAGAAAAGTCACAAATTTCCAGTAGGACACAGATACTGTTGCAGTCCATAGAAGAATAAGACAATAACAGAATATTCAGATGTTTATTTTGGATTACTACCAAATATTTAGAGTCCCAGAGCTGGTATATGGGACAGCCCTATTACAGGTTCTCTGTGATAATAGTTTAACTGATTTTCTCTCATTCAAATACCAGCACCAGCACTAAAATCAGAGCGTGTACTCCTTCTTCGCTATTGGACTGTTTAGGGTTATCTGAGAAACCGATTAAAATATTTCACTGAGGTTAAGCCTTTACACCGTTAACAGGCTACTAATAGTTGTGCAAACAGCTGCCATCAAGCCTGATACTGTACCCGCTACCAAAAAGGGTCTTCCTGGATTCAGCTGAATAAATAACTGGGATCCCACCCCGTGCGGCAGCTGGCTCGGCTTTAATTACTACCGTCTCTGGGGAAGCCGAGTCATACTGGAAGTTTCCTGGGGTGATCTGGGTGGTTTTCCCATGGAGCCCCAACCCGCAAAATAGGGCAGGGGATGGCAATCTAACATGGAAAAAGGTTCATTCAGAGCCATTCTTGTACAAGAAATTTACATGAACTTTAAATTAACATAAAAACAGCTGAGTTATAAGTATAAAGTTTTCCTTCAGTTTTCCTCTTAAATTAAAAGACATTTTCTCATACATTTGTCTTTTTTCTCTCTTTTATAAATTTGTCTTTTTCCCAATTATACATTTGTAAGTTTTTCTATTAAATTTGTAGTTTTTCTCCAAAATGCGAAACCTATTTCGTTACGAATTTGAGACAATTTTCGCGTAAATTTGAGACCTTTTTTTCTCATTAATCCAAAACCTTTGCGAGACTTCTCATAAATTAGAGATAAAGCATTTCTTTTAAACTTGCAAGTGTCTGAATGGTTTGTCCTGTAAACTTGCATCTTTTTTTTTTTTTTTTACATAAACTTGAAAGTTTTACTTCAGAATTTTTTGTTTTGTCAAAGCTACACAGACAGATCCTTTTCGTCATAGATTTGAGACACTTCACAGATTCAGTCATTTCTATTTCCCCTCCGGCTGATGTGTAGTCCCCCGAGCTCCCTCCCACCCTGCAGCCACCGTACTAGAGCTTCTAAAAAGGTGGCAGGGGCAGCTGAGCAGGTATCAGATGGAGGGAGTGGTCCTCTGGAAACTATGCGAAACAAGCTGTGCAGCATCCCCTGGCTCTAAGCTCGACTTCAGTCGCCCAGTGGGACGAGTGGAGGGTGAGCAGAAATGTCACCGTACCGAGGAGGCGGGAGAGCAGGGAGGCGCGCGGGCCTCAATCAAACGGCTGAAACTGAGAATGAGCCACACATGCCAGAGGAGGGCAGGAATCCTGACAGTAGCCGTGAACTCCCCTTCTCTTTAAAGACACTCACCCCACACAAGCCTCCATTATCTATGCATGAGTGTGTTTTTATACGAGCTGCAGTGCATACCACAAGAAAAATGCCTGCCAGTGTTGGAGTTTATGCAGCGGCCAGCCACAAGCCTCTCCCCCCCCCCCCCTTCTTTCCCATTGTCAGTGGGGTTGATTTATATAAAGAAAAACTAACACTTGCTGAAAACAAAAGGATTGAAACCCGAAGCCGCCTGCAGCAGTCAGAGCTGCGCATCCAAACCTGTAATTTCAAAGACTACTCATGATGATGTGATGATGTCTAAATCCATAATTGGTGTGCTTTCCACACAAGGGCAACGAATGCACTCACCTAGCTGCAGTCCATAAAACAGACGCTCCTGCATGCCTGACCTTTGCACATAAGCAGTTAGAGAGTGTGCGCTGGATTATTAGAACAGCTCTTATTGCAATAAAACAGGGCTGTATGATCTGAGAAAAATGTGTGATTACAATTATGGCCCCTAATGTAGTGATATGCAATGCGATTGCCATTATTTATGTATATTAAATGTTTTCTTTTTATGAGTCTGCTTGCCTTGTGATCAGATTGCAGCATTCTGTGTGGTTATATAATTACAGACTGACACTGCAACTGTGATTCAATTAATTCTGCAGCCTTTTAATAAATAGTAGGTCTGCAGTAAAAGACTATACAAAAATACAAGCTTTATCCTTTATATGGTCAGCTCTTTCATTGCTCTACATAAAGACAAAACTCCAAATTTATTAGTGATGCATCCTATATTCGTTTCATCTTCCTTAAACTCTCAGTAGCAACTTAATAAATAACTTTACAGCTTGAACTACACCTAAAAGAAAAGCTGCTGAATCATATTTTTTTAAACTGTCAAAAATCTTTTGGTGTGTACCGGGCCTTCTTCAGACACTTATCTTGAGTGAGGGAGTGAGTCAGCCTGTACAAACACTAACCCTTGAGATCAAATTCAGATGTGTTGGTTTGCACCCCGCCCACCCCCATAGTCTTCCACTCCAGTGAGCATGCGCTACACATAATCAGATTTGGCCCCATTACCTGTCCTCAGGTGATTGTCCTCCCTAATCAGCTACTTTATGTAACAGAGCAGCAGGTCATGTGTAAGGAGGAGCACCTTGAACTCTTTATCTTTTTCAGGTTTGCGTCATGTACCCCTGCCGGCCTGTCTGCTCTCTCAGAGCCCGTCCATAAAGGCTGAGCAGGTGACCTGGAGTTGCCGTGCTCGTCGCTATTACCTCGACAGCTGTGTTTACACAGCAGCTCACAGATACCATCTGAGGGGAAAAAAAAACTTCCATGAGGGTTTTTTTTTAGGGTAATTGAGGCCATTTTTGTGTATGCAGAGCAGAAAAGGACTGTTCCTCCTTCATTACATGTCAGTCAGGATATAGATATGAATGTTTAATGAATGAAGCATGACTGAACAGTTGATACTAATCCATTACCCTATGGTGAGTTGTTGGGATGTGTATCCCCTCCTATGACATGGGGTGACGATCTTTACTATAGAAAGAGTCACTCTGAGTAAATTTTGGTCAAAAAAAAAATTGGAATGGAGACAAAAACATATGAGCCTTAAAAATCAAAGTAAAGCACCAACAACAATCAGCATTAACTAGCCTGTCAATAACAGATGAGCTTTTCTCTTAAAACCCCTTAAACCCGACTTCCGGTCTGGACGCCATGGCGACTGCAGCTTAACACTGAAGCTCTCAGACCCAATCCAGGATAACACCTTGAAAATCAAACTTAACGGATTTTTGGAGGAGTGAAAATCAAAAGACAAAATCATCATGTCTAAAGGAAAACAGAAGAAACTGAAATTCTCCAGGCCAGGACACGTATCGGCCGGAGAATCTGAACTGGAAGATCTCCGTTCAGAAGACGAGGAACTGGTGATAGCTAACAAAAGGGTTAGCCTGAAATCACTATTTGAGGAGCTACGACGATTTCGCCGAGATGTTACGGCCGAATTTCGGGAATTCAGAGAAGAATTGAAAAGGACAAACAGCAGAGTGGACCAGGCCGAGAACCGAATCTTGGAAACAGAGGATCGAATAAAAGTGCTCGAAGATTCTGTGCTAGACCTACGCAAAAGACAAGCAGCTATAGAGGCTAAGCTAACCGACCAAGAAGGAAAACAAAGAAGAGACAACATAAGAATTCATGGTCTGATAGAAGGAACCGAAAATGGTTTTAACTCAATGGCAGAATGCGTGGAATCCTTACTAAGAGAGAAATTGGATATTCCACAAACCACCGACTTGAAGATAGAAAAGGCACATCGTTCATTAGCCGCTAGGCCGGCGGCGGAAGCGCCCCCACGTTCGGTGTTGGTAAGATTTTCCAATTTCAAAATAAAACAAGAGGTTGTAAGACTGGCCTGGCAGAAAAAAGGATTTATGCACCAGGAGAGAAAAGTCTACGTGGAACACGATTACGCCCCGGAGGTCCTTAAAAAGCGCAGGGAATACAATGACGCGAAAAAGGTGTTAAGAGAGAAGAAATTGCGCTTTCAGACACCATTTCCTGCGAAGTTAAGGGTCTTCTACGGCGATGAAACGTGCCTCTATAATTCGGCGGAAGAAGCAACAGCTGACATGGCGAAAAGAGGGCTCCCGGTAACGGTATTTAAACCCGCAGCAGACCCGAGTGAGAAGATCAAAGCGCAAACATGGACAACACAAAGACCCTCAAAATCCACGGACCAGCAGCGGGAAACCCAGCACCAGAGCGTCGCGGATAAACTATCCGTTTTCAGGTTGGAATAGCGACCTTTTTTTTTTTTTTTTTTCTTTTCTCTAGAATCAATCCGCACATCCAACCCCCCTCATACAAGGTAACAAACATTAAAGGAGATGCATATTCAGCATGTGGTAAAACATTTCATGGAACAATCATATTATTTGAAACAAATAAGTCTTTGTAATAAAAAAAAAAAAAAACTTGTTAAAATAGAAATGTGACAATAATCCACATGTTCTCCTCATACTAACAAATACTGTTTTTGCGTGAATGTTTGATGTGATGGGGGTGGGAGGGTGCACACAATTTCACAGGGTTTAGGCATAAAGGGAAAAAAAAAAAAAAAAATCATTACAAGTTTGGATTGGGTTCTGAAACTCACGTTAAAAGCATGGGACTACTTTCAGTGGTAAGAGAGGGCCCTCAACACGTAACAGAGTTTGAGGAATTTCCCTCAGAGCCTTCACTCCATCAAGGCTCTTACAGGGTCTTTAAAAAGACCTCAGCTCAGGAAGTTCTTATGACAGCTTTTTGTTTTAAAGTTTTTTACACTATGTTCTTAATGTTTTTCTTGTTTTTAATGTTCTTTCAGTTTCTGAGTAGCACAAAAGAGGGCCACCACACAGTTATACTAAACAAAACAACACAATGGAGAAACAGGGTGTAACCAAAATAATTTCATATAATGTAAAAGGAATCCTGAATCCAGTTAAAAGATCCAAGATTCTAGGCAAAATGAAAAAAGACAAAGCAGGAATAATATTTTTACAAGAAACCCACCTAACAGATGTGGAACACAATAAACTCAGTAGACAAGGGTTTAAAATGATCTCTTCATCTTCATATAAATCAGGGAGGAGGAGGGGAGTAGCGACATTGATATCAACCAAAATTACATTTGAAAAAAAATCAGAACACAAAGATAAAGAAGGGAGATACAGTTTGGTAACTGGGCGGCTAGAGGGAGAAGATATCACCCTGCTGAATGTGTATGCTCCCCCAGGGGCTAACTGGAAATTTTATAAAAATGTATTCGACCTAATGATAACTAAAGCTCAAGGTTTAGTGATATGTGGTGGGGACTTCAATCTTAGACTGAATCCATACTGGGATGCTTCTGGTAATTCCCCACATCAAAATAACACCCAAAACAGGAAGACTCGGATGCTACTAAAAGAATTGGGAATCTGTGACGTGTGGAGGGAACTCAACCCCAGTGTAAAAGACTATACATTTTACTCAACTCCACATTCATCTTACTCAAGGATTGACTATTTTTTTATGTTTAATAGAGACATTGGAAGAGTAAAAACATGTAAAATAGGACTGATGGATCTCTCCGACCACAGTCCGATCTACATGGACTTAAATATCCAAAAATACACAAATAATACATTTTCTTGGAGGTTAAATTCAAATGTCCTGAAAGGACCATTGAAAGATGAATTGGAATCAGATATTCTCAGATATTTGGAAGATAACGATAATGGAGAAGTATCCCCTTTAATACTGTGGGATGCATGTAAAGCTGTAATAAGAGGAAAGATTATTGCAAAACTGGCAACCCAAAAGAAACTAAGACAAGAAAAACTATCCACATTAGAGTCAGAACTTAGGAACCTAGAAAAAGAACACAAAGGCAACACTCATTCTACTGACTCGCTCAAGATTAAGGAAATTAAAAACCAAATAAATGAGATCTACACAATAGAAATCCAGAAGAAACTTACATTTCTGAAACAAAAATACTATGAAGCAGGCAGTAAATCGGCAAAATTGCTAGCCTATAAATTGAGGAAACATCAAACAGAAAGAGCAATCTACAAAATCAGAGACCCAGTATCAAAGGAAATAAAATTCAGAATTCAGGATATTCTTAAAAACTTCGAGAATTACTATAAGAACTTATACTCCCACAAAAAACATAAAAACGCATCCGAGGCATTCCTAAACACATTAAACCTTCCCCAACTTACGGAGTCACAAAATAAAACACTACTGTCAGAAATACATCCTAAAGAATTGGAAAAAGCAATTATGAAACTTAAAGCTAACAAATCCCCAGGAGCTGATGGCTATACAGCAGAGTGGTACAAAACCTTTAAACAGCAACTATCTCCTCTCCTCCTGAAAACATTTAATTATGTCCTCCACACACGGGAAATCCCCCCCTCCTGGAGAGAAGGGGTCATTGCAGTTATACCTAAACCTGAAAAGGATAAACTAGAGTGCTCCAACTACAGACCAATCAGTGTACTAAATCAGGACTATAAGCTTTTTACCATTATCCTTGCCAAAAGGTTAGAAAATATACTGACAGACCTAATTCATTTAGACCAAACAGGTTTTATAAGACAAAGACAGACACAAGACAACATTCGACGCACTTTACACATAATTCATCATATAAAAAAATATAACTTAAATGCAGTCATATTGGGATTAGATGCTGAAAAAGCATTCGATTCGGTTGACTGGTCTTTTCTATATAGAATCTTATCCAGTTTCAATTTTCATAACAACTTCATTAGAACTATACAGGCATTATATAAAAAACCAACAGCTAAAATAAGGATTAATGGTAATTTATCATCATCTTTTGAACTGGAAAGAGGATGTCGTCAGGGCTGCCCCCTGTCTCCACTGCTCTTTGCAATCTTCATAGAACCTCTGAGCCAATGGATAAGACAAAACCAAAAAATTCAAGGTATTACACTTGGTCAGAAGGAACATAAAATAGCACTCTTTGCTGATGACATTTTAATATACCTAGGGCAGCCGGACACTTCTTTACCAGAACTAACCTCAGTTTTTTCAGAGTATGGAGATTTATCGGGGTACAAATTAAATATGCATAAAACCCAAGTTTTAACATTCAACTATGACCCAAATCATTATTCACTAAGCAAACTCAAAACTAACTGGGAGTCGGAATCTATGAAATATCTGGGGGTCAATATCCCGAAACAACTCAACAAAATTATATCACTAAACTATGATCCACTGGTGACAAAAATAAAATCTGACCTAGCAAGATGGAATATGATACCATTCTTGGGTACTGCACAAAGAATTGAAGCAGTCAAAATGAATATACTTCCACGTCTTCTATACCTTTTCCAAACAATACCGGTAGAACCTCCCAAAAAAACATGGCAGGAGCTGGACAGAAGGATCTCAAGATTCATATGGCAGGGCAAGAGACCTAGAATCAGATATAGAACCCTACAGCTAAACAAAGACAAAGGTGGGCTCGCGCTGCCAAATATCAGGGACTACTTTAAAGCCGCACAAATTAAAACTTTAGTAGAGATATGTAACCCAGTCTACACTGCACAATGGAAGGAGATCGAATGCCAAATAACAAGTGACATCCCCCTACAGGCGATAATAGGGAACAATGCCTTACCTAAGCTTTTGAATAACACTAACCCGTGGATAGAGACCCCGCTAAAAATTTGGTTTAAGATAGTCAGAGAGAATCAAACTAAAGAGCCCTATCGACTTCTGCAATGGATCGCCTATGATCAGGACTTTACTCCTAATAAAACAGACACCAGATTTAAAAAGTGGAAGGAGAAAGGGCTGATAAAATATTACGATTTTTTTAAAGGGCAAATCTTAAGAAGTTTTGAAGATTTGAAAAAACAAGGCCTAATAAATCAAGACCTTTACAGGTTCTTCCAGCTTAGACACCACATAAACAATATACTTAAAAAGGAGGTTTTGGAAAGGGCCCAGTCAGGTGTTCTGAAGGTCTTCTTAATGGCATATAAAGGGATCCCAGGGATCAGATACATTTCTAAAATATACCAAGGTCTTCAAGACTTAAAAGGAGACAACACATCTTATATAAAAGAGAGATGGGAAAAAGAGGGGAATTTTACTTTACAACTGGAAATATGGGAAAAGCTAAATAAACAGCAATGGAAAAGTACCTCATCCCTGCAGTGGAGAGAATTTGGATGGAAAAACTTGGCAAGATTTTTCAGAACACCTGCACAAAACAAATTTACCCATAAGGGATTGAACTGTTGGCGCTTGTGTGGTGAAAAGACTGCAAATCATTTTCATGTGTTTTGGTCATGCCCAGTTATCCACCAATATTGGACCAAGGTACAGACAATATTGGGGAAAATATTCAAAATTACAGTTCCCTTTTCTTTTGTAACTTTGTATTTGGGTTTACTACCGGACTCACTGGAAAGACGAGGAGAAAAATACTTATTCAATGTTTTAATATTGGCAAGCAAAAAAGCTCTAACTAAAAAATGGATGTTGAAGGACTGTCCTACACCTGAAGATTGGACTAACGTGATCCAAGACATTTACTCGATGGAAAAGTTGACATTCGCACTGAGACAGGACATGGATGGGTTCATGAACTTTTGGCAACCCTGGACCGCATATGTGTCTTCCATTAGATCTAATCTTTGACAAATACCATTTCAATAATGGTTCCGCTCTTTGTTCCAATGCTACTCAGATGCTCTTTTATCTTTATTTACTTACTTTTTCTTTTTGTTTGTTTTTTACTGGTTTGTTTGTTTTTTTTATTTGTTTTTTGTTTTTTTTTCTCTTTAATTTCACTTTTTCTTTCACTTTAAAAAAAAAAAAAAGGGGTGTTGTAAGAATTAATCTTCCAATGTTGTCAGATATCAGAAAATAAGGGAACATGTGATGAAAATGTAAACACTGCATTGCTGTAACGACCTGTATACCCTTTACAAAAACTTAAATAAAAAAAAAAAAAAACCCTTAAACCCTCAGTGTTATTTGAGGTGTTCCTCACCTAGACAGACAAACCCCAAATAAATCTATTAGAACTCCACAAGTCTGAGGTCTACATATATAATCTCAGTCTCTACTGAAAGGCAAGACCTCACAGAATTTTCCCTTCACATAAATAGCAGTGCATATCACTGTCATGCGGCTGAGAGCGGTGTTTGACTGGGCTCACGCTCTTAATTTATTTTTGAATATTTTCTGTATTTTTCCAGCTTTGTGTTGTTTTCCTGTGTATTGAGTTATGATGTCTCCTAGGTGGTTTTTCGTTCTGTTAGTTATTTACGTCTTTAGTATTAGTATTATTTTGTCAATTACTATAGTTTAGGATTTAAATTTTTACCTCCGCCAAGGAGGTTATGTTTTCATCAGCGTTGGTTTGTCTGTCTGTCTGTCTGTTTGTTTGTTAGCAAGATAACTCAAAAAGTTATGGACGGATTTTCATGAAATTTTCACAGATTGTCAGAAATGGGGTATCCTACAGAAGATTAGATTTTGGTGGTGATCCAGATCACCGTCTGGAAAAAAAAAAAAAAAAGAACAAGCATCACAGTATAGCTATAATATATGCCACTTGCGAATGGCATTTTTTTCATGGTCAAGGAATCTATAAAGTTAGACAAAATAAATGTAGGATTAATATTTATGATGTTAAACACTGTATGGGGGGAACTGTGGCGCTTGGCGGAGGGCTGCGCTCTCCGAGTGCTTTTCTAGTTGTTTCTATGTGACATGGCTGCCTTACCTCCTCTTCCAGCCACTCCCACCCTGTCGTCTGCTCACTAGTCGTCTCAGCTGTGAGTAGTTGCATAATCAGGTCACCTGCTTGCTCATGCTCCCCGCACCTGCTGCCTATTGTTCCTCTGCTCTTTGAAGACTGTCATATTGTTTCCTTACTGCTGCAGTCTTGTCTTACTCTCTTCCTCATCACCACCAGAGCCCAGTTCCCACTCTGGTGAGTTTATCTGAAATCATCTTCTCCTGTAAGTTTTTCCTCAGTGACTGATTTTGGACTTTGTTTTTGTGCATTTCTTGTGACTTGTGTTGTTTTCTTTGTGTGTGTAATAAATTCCACGAACTGCAGTTCAGCGCGTGGGTCTCGTTTCTCTGCCCTGAGACGCGATTCATGACAGAAGATTGCCGCCAGTTGAGACCCAGCTGCTGTAGTTAGTGGATTTTTCCTTTTTTGTTTTTGTGTTTCACTCACCTGGAGCTCATTATGTCCGCAGCGCGCCAGCCTCCACCAATTAAAGGGAGATCGGCAGCGGGGTCCCCGAGCCTGGAGAAAGAGTGGGCTGCCGACTTCATCCAAAGTTTTGTGGATGAAGCTCTCACCACCCATAGACCAAAGAAGACCTGGGAGAGCATGAATGAAACAGTGATGATCCTGGAGGCACACCCCGGCCTGTGGAAATACCCCCAATATGTGGAACTGCTGTCCACGGTCTCCTTGCTTCAGCGGTCATTCTCCGGGCTGACGATGGGGCCACCTCCAGCTGGACCAAAGCCGACGCGTAGGCGCTCTCCACGACAGACGTCCTTCTCCCATCCCTGTTCGCCAGCTAAGGCTCCGGCTCCAGCTCCAGCGTGGTCAGCTCCATCCATTCCATGGTACCGTAACCCAGCTTCGGACTGCCGGAGGATTACTCCCGCCCCTCAGCCAGCCTCTCTCCCTTCTCCGAGGCAGATGACTCCCACAGCAGTGCATCCTCCATGTTTTTCCTCTTCAGCTGTTCTGCCAGCTCCTAAGTTTTCCCACAGCTGCTGTTCCTTGCTCCTCCTCGCCATTCTCTTTCGCTGCTGAGGCGCCACTTGTTTCCTTTTCGGCTATGCCCGTCACTGCGACTGCAGGGGCGGCTCCATCACGTTCCCTTGGGACGTCCTCTCCAAATGAAGTCACAGAGAGTGTTGGCTCTACACCGTCTCCAGCAGGAAACATCAAACTCCGGGATAACAGGCAAGTGTCTTTTCATTTTCTCACATCTTATGATAGTGTGCCTTGCATGATTCCCAGTAGTGAGTCTCAGGGTATGCAGTTCCCTAAGCTCTCACCATCTGCTGCAACTATTAATTTCTCACTTGCCTTCGCCGTGTCTCCTCCTATCACCCCTGAGTGTTCTCCAGTCCTGGAACTGAGCTGCCGGACGATGGAGGAGCCTGCGGCTCTGGAGGACCTGATTCCAGCCACGCTATGGATGAAGGGAGAGCGCTGAATCCGAGCTGATGGCTCGCCGTCTCAAGAGAGTCCCCGGGCTTCAGTTAAGCAGGATGCAGCACCGGCAGGGAGCCGACCTCCGGTCGTCAAGCAGGACAAGCCACCTGCACGGACCACATCGCTGAGCGGTCCTAGGAATGTGCCAATCGCCATGCCTGCTGCAGGGGCCGCTGCAGCAGAGTTGGAGTTGGATCTCCAGAGAACCAGGCCTGAGGCACCATCGCTTGGATCGGAGTCCTGGACGGAGGTGGAGCTCAAGTTCAGGCAAGTGCTCTCCTTTGTTTTTCTTGTGTCCGTTTTGGAGAAATCTTGCCTGGCTCTTGGTGAGGAGAGTCGGGTGCCGCCGTCAGCTGCGCCTGAGCTCACTTCACCGGGCTCCACCACTGCCGATCACCCTGACCCTGTTTCTCTGCCTGTCCTATCCGAGCTTTCCCCCAGGGTCGCCGAGGATGCACCACCCTTGCCAGATGTCTTCGTGGGTCCAGGCTCGCCGCCCAAGATCGCCGTGGGTCCAGCTCCACCCGCTGAGGTCGTCGAGGATACTCTTTGTTGTTTTCTTTGTGTGTGTAATAAATTCCACTAACTGCAGTTCAGTGCGTGGGTCTCGTTTCTCTGCCCTGAGAGGCAATTCATGACAATCACAGGTTGCGCTTGACTTTTTTGTTATCTATCATTTTGACAGACAGGCTTGTAAAAATTCTGCCATAATCTATAATTATTTATCATTTTAACTGAATTTAACTAGATTACCCTCAGTGTAATCTGTCAAATGGCAGACAGCTGACAAAATTTTCAGTCATTACTGAAAAAAATTTGTCAATGAAGGACAATTTTCAGTTAACGCAACCTCTGGTGCATATTTGCGATGAGAAAACTGTGATAAAAGCAGAAATTAGCATTTTTAAATCCTCTCCTAATTTAAAAAAAAAATGTTTATAACTCCATTACAACGGTGACTCTATGTGCAGAGACGCCACTGAATCAATTAGGGAACTTCTTGACTACAAGTGGACCAAATTAAATACAATTGTCACATCAACAGTCCTCACAAGTGCCACAGGGCCAGCATTCTCAATCTGCAGGGCTTTTGTGCAAAATGTCTAGCCCGCAATACCCATAACAACTATTAACATCAGAATCCAGCGGTTGTGGCCCCAAAATGGGATTTTCCATTCCCCAAGTATAGATACGGTGATGATGCACTCAGTTAAACCGATCACGGCGTAGTACCACACAGAGAGGTAGTAGTGGGTGCTCTTGCCCATCTTACGATCAGGATGCACGTAAAATGCACTAGAACCTTTCCAGGTGAACTTAATTTGACATTCTCTAACCTTTTGAATGTATATATCCAACTGTTCAATGTTTCAGTACTTTTTGCATAACTTGCTGTTCTCTAACAAGCTGCTTAATGGCAAAATTCACAACAGGTGTTTGATCCATGAATCGACCAATAACTTTTCTGGTTCAATAAGAATTGATATTTAAACAGTCCTCTTCATCGTGCTGTTCACATTTTGACATCATGAGACCAAGACGACACCTAACAATTGATCAACAGTACCTCGCCATTACGAGGCTTCAAACAGGATGTTCTCAGAGGGAAGTGGCCACTGAGCTTAGAGTCTCACAGAGTGTCATCAGCAGGTTGCAACAGAGATAGAGAGAGACTGGAAGAGTCACAGAAAGGCATAGAAGTGGACGTCCTTTGGCCACATCCCACGCTGATGACCACTTCATTGTGAACAGTGCCCTGAGGAACCAGATGATGAATGCTACTCACCTCCAGGCACATTTAAGTGAGGTGAGAGATACCCAAGTGTCACATCAGACCATTTGAAACCATTTACATCAGCGTGGTCTGCATGGTAGACAACCTGCAAGGGTACCTAACCACACCACCAGGCACAGGCGTCATCATCTTGCATGGGCCAGGGAGCATTTACGCTGGACAAGGGACCAGTGCTCAATGCTTTTCTCTGATGAAAGTTGATTCACGTTTAGCAGAAATGATGGCCGCCAACGACGCTGGAGACATCAAAGAGAGCACTATGTATCAGCAGTTGTCACCAGACGAGCCTTTGGTGGTGGTGGTGTTACGGTCTGGGCAGGTGTGTCTAGTCAATACAGAACTGCCCTACACCTTGTGAATGGTACAGTGACAAGCTGATACTACCTGAATAACATCATTAATCCAGTCATTGTGCCCCTGCATGAACAACACAGGCTTAATTTCATCTTCATGGCTGGGGTACCTCAAATGGAGTGGGCTGCACTTTCTCCAGACCTGAATATGGGATCAGCTGAGTCGCCGTGTAGAGGCTCGTAACCCTGCACCCCACAACCTCAATGACCTGAGGACCGCCCTTCAAGAAGAGTGAAATGCTATGCCTCAGCAGACAATAAGTCAACTTGTGAACAGCATGAGATGTCGTTGTCAAGCTGTAACTTTTTCCCCTCTGCCATCAGACTGCTGAACATTAAGTGACTTTTTGACTCTCGTGCACTATGTACAGCAGCTCAACCAGACTCACGTCATTCATCACTGTTTTCTGTTGCATTATCAACTGCACTATGTGGTACTTCACTTGCTAATTTTTTAAAACTGCCTTGACTAGTACTACTCATTATTACTAGTATTGTTATTATTATTATTATCATTATTATTATTACTTATTTTTCTACACTTATTGCACGTTTTCAGTCCTTTAGTTTTTTAGTTTATCTCTTTTTCTCATCATGTTTTTAATGTTGCAGCATGGCATTGAGACAAATTCCTAGTTTGTGTACTACATGAACAATGGCAATAAATCTGATTCTGATTCTGATTCTGATTCTAACTGATGCTCAAGGGCACATGACAAGTTATTGAGACATTGACATTTTTTGTTGAGGTATACCCACCACTGTTGTTGGCTTTTGTTGCAATAAATTGCTTGAGATGAGGAAATCACCACTGCATGCTTCTACTTAAATGCCCTACTTTCATGATATAGTATCACTGTTGCGTGAACTTTTTACATTTTCCATAAATTTCACCCGAAAGCCGAATTTCCTTAATTTTTTTATGAGTACAGTATACAGTATATAATAAATTTAAAGAATAAAATATTTTAAGAATAAACTAAACTGTAACACTGTAAAACAAGGTAAAACTGTGCATGTCAGACATATTTGAAAAGCTCACAAGATGTAGAATAATGTCATGTTGATGTTTTAATTTGCAGTACCACTGTTAACCCACCAAATGGCAGCAAAGAGTATGTGAATTTACATTCTTTTGGATCCGGTACAGGGTATGTCACTCATAAAGCATTATTTTTCTCTGATTAAAAAGTATTCCCATGCCATAAACTCAGTTCTTCACTGGCATGACCAACATAAGAATTCAAGATGGCTAAACCCAGGTGCCACCCATCAACAGCAGTGTAATATGTATCCTTTACTATTATGTACCATTTCATTAACACTTCTGTTCCATAGTACAGCCCAACCTCTATCTCTGATCGTGCCCTTACAGTGTTGTTTTTGGTGGATGTTGCTGACAATGGCTAATGGCTACCTGGGGTAGGGTAGAGTAGACCAATTCATCCATCTCACACAATAAAACTAATTGTAAGTACAATTTATAACTTAAAGGTCAAGGAGTTAAACACTTTTTACACTGAGTGATATCAGCCAAATGATGATGCATTTTGATTATATTTGCCTGAAAACAGGAGCAAATCATCCTGGCTGTCCAGGTTGTTATCATGAAGTGAGGTCGACTCAGATACAGTACATATGAGATTGTTATGTCAGACAGAAAAGGAACACACCTCATGAAAACTCGTGCCTTTTTCTTATAATTTTGTGGTGGCTTTTTTGCAAATTTGGATCCTTCTCAATTTTCTGACTTTATTTTGTAACTCTCCATCTTTTTCTCCTGTAAATTTGCCCAATTTTTCATGTAAACAGGCAACTTTATTATCATAAATTTGACTTTTCATTTGGCATTTTTGCATATAAATTACACTTCTTCACAAATTTGGGACCCGATTTATTACTTTGTTCCCATAAATTTATAACTTTTCCTGAAAAAACTGCAACTTTTTAAATCAAAATTTGTTCCTTTTTCTTATACCAATAGCAGGTTATCGACTTTCCTCACGAAACTGTGCAGCTTTTTAAATGTTCTTAAGCCACGTCTTTGAAGATAAACCGCCGCAAGGTTGCAGACCCCTGTCCCGTGAAATCAACCTCTGATGTAATATTGCCTTGTCAGCAGAAAAAGCAGTGCAGGCAGAGTAAACAGCACAACTCACAGGGTGTGTGAGAAGTCTGTGCAGTTCACAAAGCTTTTTACGCACAGCTGGGACCGTCTTTAGAACACTTCCCCCTATGTGAAGTCTGGAGAACAAGTGGGAACAAACACGCAGCCCCTGACACCCGAGTGATAAGCGCTGCTAGGGTGGATAAGACCCCGCTGCGCAGCTTAAGGTGCACGCTGACGCAAGCAAATGAGCTGCTTTTAAAACGTAGGAAATTAACTGGGCAGTGCGTAAGGTGCGCTAAATTTGGAAGAGGTGCGGAAGAGGGGAATCACACAGACTGGGAGTGCGCTGGAGTGGCTTTCATGTACAGTTATATTGCACAACTATGAGGGAAAAAGGACATATTGAGGAGACCAAGAAGCCATTCAAAGAGGAAAAGTTGCACAATTACAAAAAAAAAAAAGAAAAAAAGAAAAACTACTGCAAAAATTATAACAGAAAAGTGAAAATTCCATAGAGGCAAAGTCGCAAAATTATGATAAAAAAAGCATAAATTAAGAGAAAAACAGTCAACTTTCTTAAGAAAAAAGCTGCAAATGCTCCCAATAATAAAAGTGAAGCAAATCTCATTAAAGCAGCGCTGCTGTGCGGCTCCAGCCAGATGTTCCTCTCCACGGTACCGACCCCTGGCGGACCCAAACATCAGACCTACCCAGGGTCTGCAGTGCGCTCCTGCAAACAAACTGCCACGTTTTCTGCTCCTGGTGCGCGCGTGTGACGCACGCTCTCACAAATGCATACATATACGCGCGCCGTGCACACGCACACCAGGAGCGTGCGCTCCCCTCAGCTTACTTTTGCACTGCAGCTCCACCATGGCCTGGTACCACTCGTCCTGGTCCGCGTCGCTCTCCGCCGCCACGGCGAAGCTCTCGGCGCGCGTGTACAGCACGATCATGTGCTTGTTCTTGGCGTCCGCGCGCTTGTTGATGTTGAAGCACGTCTCCAGCGCCACGGCCCTCTTCGGCACCGGGGCCGCCTTGCTGCGGAACTTCTTCTCGCTCTCGTAGTACTCCAGGCGGGCCGGGCCGCGTTCCGACGCGGCGCGCAGCACGAAGTACCGCCGGTGCATGGACTTCTGTTTGCGGAGGTAGCCGCTCTTGCGCACGTCCTCACAGCCGTGCTGGAGATGCTGCTGGTCCCCCGGTCGGCTCTCCATTACGCCGCGATGCGGAGAGTCCCCCCGCAGTTTCCCTCGTGTTGTTTTGGGTTGTTTTTGTCCCCCTGCAAAGCAAGTTTTCCAGGCGCACGGACGGAGGAGCACATGCGCCTCAGAACTACTACTGTTGTCTGCAGCCGTTTAATCCCATTTAGAGAGAGTCCATCCTCACTGCCCCCCCCCCACCCCTGATCGGCTCCGCGCTGGTGCGTGGACCGGAGCAGCCCTCGTGGATCAGGATCGGCACCGTGTGTCACTCTCTGCACCGTAGTGCGTTCAGGGACTGTGCACGACTTCCGACAGCTCTCAATTTGCAAATTCCCATGCAGAGGTGGGACTACACAGAGGTCTGCAACCTGCGGCTCCGGAGCTTAATGGGGATGTTTTGTGTCTGATAAAAATTTAGCAACTTCACAACAAAACTGTGCAAAAGCATGAGGAGAAAGCTGCAGATTTACGTAGAAAACTGCCAGTTTATGAAAAGAGGCAAACAATAATGCATGAAAGAAGAGTAATAAATTTACAAGAAAAGCATGCAAATATGTGTGGAAAAAGTCCGAATTTATGAAAAAAAAAACCTCAAATTTACAAGAAAAAATTGCAAGTTTAAGTGGAAAGTTTCAAATTCAACAAGACCAAGAAAAAAGTCAGTTTACAAGAGAGAAGTAAATTTAGAAGAAAAAGAATCATTAAGAGAACAAAAGAACCTGCAAAATTATAACCAAATATTGTACATATATGAGGAATACGTAGTAAATGTAAGCGAAAATAAATGAAGAATAAAGAAACACTTATAAGAATCTTTAGAAAATTTTGGATCAGTTTACGTTGAACACTTAAAAAATGCTCAGATTTTAATCTTGTTTGCTTGCGTTTAGCTGTCATGTTTTCAAACGTTTTTTGCGTTTTTTTTTATTTTAAACAAATTCTTGTCATTTAAAATCATTTAGTCAAAATGATAAAATTACTATAGAAATGATGAACAATTTCCAGAAAGTCAAAAATAATGGAAAATACATATTTTGAAGAAAAAAATATAGTGAATTTACAATTTAAAAAAAACCCCAACAACATCCCTTTAAAGAAGCGCAGGATTTCCCACTGCACCTGAACACATCAGCACACTTCAGACTGGAATATGACTTCAGTTTTGGCTCTTATGTGAGTCCATCTTGAAAAATCCCCTTCAGCGCAATGTTTCAATGCGATTATAAACATACATTTTTTTTCTTTGCATATGTTGTCCATATTAAAGAAGGTTGCGCAAAACTCTGAACTCTTTAGGGAATGCATTGATTTTTATCCGGATCATTGGTCCCTAATTGCTGGATGCACTGCAGATTGATTTGCTCTAATAACACACTGTAAGCAAAATGTTTTTTTTTCTTTTTTTGCGCAGTGACATGGTGAATGTAACACCAACCCCCCGCCCACAAAAAAACAAGCAGAATGCCGAAAATAAACATGCACACGGATCCATGATAAATATTTCACAAAATTCTTCCCTGTGCGCTCTTTCATGTGACTCCACATCAGTTCTATCTTTGTGCCTTATGCAGTATGTATGTTGTTATGCAATATGCATCCAAAAGTAACCTTGTTCACGAGGTCACAGAAAAATGGTTTCCACGCGACCCCTGTCGGTGGAAATACTCATTACAGCTTTGATTTAATCTTTATACTCTTCACATAACAGACTGTATATGAACATCTTAACATATTAATATCAATATTTAACACCTTCACAATATGTAGCTTCATGTCATCTAAAAAGTGTCTATGGGAAATGTTGAATCACAGATGTGTTTAGATTGAATCGATATTCTAATATTTAGAGAAGGATTATTACTTTTTAATTGATATTTCAGACAAGACAAGTGTTTTATGTTCTTTTTCCTGAACTAAATGTTGTGTTATAGCTTAGGCTTTTATTTGTGAGGTACGGGTGGCAGCTCCACCTTCTGGTTCCACCACCACCTACGGCTATAAGAGGGCAGCGGGCAGGAGGGGCCATCTCTTTGACACCTCTTCTGCCTGATGGCTGCACGTGTGCGGTGTCTTGCCTCCTTAACAAACATGTGTTCAGTTCGACACCTGGCCTAGTCCTTGGCTCCATGGTAATGAGGATAAAAGTGGATTAAAACAAGGTATGGACATGTGTGGGTTTGAAATTCGGCCGTTTTTGGAGTCCCCTGGCAAGCCACAGGTTCCCTGGCCAAGGTGATGTGCCGCTTTCCGGACGTACATGGTGGCACTGAACCTTGGGAAGCTGGATAAGTTGAGGGCACGTGAATTGTTGGTGCACAATCTTGCAGTGGAGGAACAGCGTGTCCTGAGCATACTGGGTGACTGAGATAGTTTTGACGAAGTGGTTGAGCTAATGTTGCGATATTTTCGCACCCTGGAAAACGTCATGGTTCGCAAGATTCAGTTTTGACAGTGCCGCCAATGGGTGGGCGAGTCTATTCAGCAGTTCGGGGCAGACTTGGGGCTGTTGGTCAGTGGGTGCCAGCTCGGACCGTTGGAAGAGGAGATGATTCGCAACCAGTTGGCGGAGCATACCAACTGCGCTGCGATTAGGTCGAAGCTGCTTATGTTTTCGGGCGAGCTGACACTGCCCACAGCCATCGAGTTAGCTCAACTGCTGGAAGCTGTGGATAAACTGTCACGGGAGCTGAGTGAGAGCTTGTCACCCCAACATCTGGGATCACCGTCGACCGCGCATGCAGTGGACCCGGTCAGCGTTGGAAGCATGGAGGACGATGTGGACGACGCCACCGCTGGGAATGTGAGGTCCACCCCGGGAAAGCCCAAATGTATGGGTTGTGGGTCCACGACGCACCGTTTCAAGGCCAGAGATTGTTCGGCAGGAGCGGAGCACTGCAGCAAGTGTGGCCACTTGCTTCATGTACCAGGGTATGCCACAGAAAGCAAAGAAGTCCGTGGCACAAAGAGGACTCTCTCGCCCTCACAGTTATCCATGCTGTGTCCCCGAGCATCAACGGACACACGTGTTGTATGGTGGAGTTGGACGGGGTGGAAGTGCTTTTATGGATCGACACGGGAGCAGTGGGCTCCGTGCTGGATTGGTTGACCGAGTTGTTTTTCCCCGCACTTCAGGATTAAGAGTGACCCGGTGCCGCATTGTGATTGTGGAGGAGGATGGCTGGCCACGGTGGAAACGCTGGAACTGATGGTTCGATGCAAATCAGCCGAGATGTGGGACTGTCCAATCCCGAGAGTGGTAGACGGTGCAGTGTGGGATGAAGAACTGCCTGGCACCCTGGGGAGTGAGCAAGACCAATATCGCTCAGGTGTCATCACAGGAGGGCTCCTGTGCCAGAGCTCAAGTCGCCCTGGACGAGGGTACTGGGCGGCACAGCGAGACGCCTGTGACAACTGGCGACGTCAAGAGGCCGGTTCCACCTGTTCCCGGATCTCAGCTGAAGTGGGCCGGTGAACAGGGGGCCACAATGGTGATGGCGGCGGCGAAGTTAAAAGAGGTTGGGGCTGGATTGTCAGGCATGGTAGAATAGCATGCCAAGCAGAGGCCCTGCAAGCCGAGCAGGACTCCCCTGGGGGTCAAGGACTGGATTCGGGAGGAGAGGCGACCACGATAGGTATGGGCCGGTAGGCAGTTGGAGGAGCACCAGGACTGGTCACGTGTCGTGGCCAGACAGGAGGACGCTCATCTCCAGCTGTTAAATGGTTCATGGGGGTACCCAAAGGAGCTGCGGCATGCCCAGGAGGGAACTGAGGGACGTGGGCCTGGACGAACGGAGCAGCCGGTGGTGATGAAGAGGAGGTGCACTGGTGCTGAAGTGACCTGCTGCGGCCCAGGAGGCTGGCTGCCTCCAGGGGTGGACTGATGACAGGGCGGTCCAGGGGGCCCATGGACTTGTGTTCTCCAGCTGTTTGTACATATGTTAACTGTTATAATTGAATTCTTTGGAATATTTGTGTTCTATGTGTTTGCTGTTCGTATACATTCATGGGGATTAATTTGATGTCATGTTTAGATTAGAAAAACTGCGGTATTTTGTTTAGGAGTGACTGTGTTAGGCCATTTGTGTTGTATTGTTTAATTACTTTTAGTGCGTGACTTGGGTTCTAAATTGAGGTGGGTCTGAATTGTGTGTGTGTTTTTGCTTTTTTGAAGGGGGGGGTTGTTGTGTTATAGCTTAGGCTTTTATTTGTGAGGTACAGGTGGTGGCTCCACCTTCTGGTTCTGCCACCACCCGCGGCTATAAGAGGGCAGCGGGCAGGAGGGGCGGTCTCGTTGCCACCTCTTCTGCCTAACGGCTGCGCGTGTGCTGTGTCTTGCCTCCTTAATAAATGTGTGTTCAGTTCAACACCTGGCCTCATCCTTGGCTCGATATACAGACATAACACTAAAAGCTACAAGGGCTACTCATTAAAGATTTCCCCGGACCCACGTTTCGTTATTATAGGAGACTGTATAATAATGCATATCTCTATAAGTCACATGGTAATTTGCAGCTCTGAATTCCTAAAGGTGCGTTCAGACCAAACGCAAAGTGAATTTTTCACACGGCACAAATACATACAAAGTCAATGGAAAGAGGCGAGCACATGCAAATCTCGCACATTCATGCGTTCACATCCGAGGGATAGCGCTAGCTAGTATGGCCTTGAGATTCTGCCATCACCGGAGTAAAAGTATCAACATTGGAGAGTAAACTAGTTTGAAAATGAGACTGAACACTCACCTGGAGACAGATGGACTGGGAGCTCTGCAGCTGATTCTGAGTTTTTTACCCACAGACTCCTGCCATGGACGTGCTAACAAGGCTAGCAGGCTAGCAATGTAAACAACCCATCATCCAGGTGAAATTTTGGAGGCAGGGACAACTTTTTTCAAGTGAGACCCTGTCAATAATGTAAACCTAAGCATGACGGTGTTTTGGGAATTTCCACAGCAGGTTGAACACAGCTGCAGAAGTTATGAAGGCAACTCTGCCTGTCTGTAACTCACTCAGATGGTGAATTCATGTCTACTTGCATGTCTGCATTGAGTTAAAATGTAATTGCACTGTGTGAAAAATTCGCCCGTTCGCATTTGGTCTGAACACACCTTAAGAGTTTGTCTTGCTAAGGTTGCGTAAGGTGTGATAATGGAGCCAGTGGAATACAGAGCAGTCATCAGGTTCCTGTACTTGGGACAGGAGATGTTTAATGAGATGAAAGAGACTTATGGGGAGGATGCCCCCATCGTATGATGTAGTCAAGCACTGGCATCGACAGTTCAAGTGTAGTTGGACATCGGTGGAAATGGCACCCAATCCTGGGCGACTACAGTGCGCCATGGATGAAGACACCATCCAGCAAGTGGAGGCACCATCTTGGAGGATTGCTACATAACTGTTAGCCAACTAGCCAGAGGTGTCAAGAACAGTTTGGGGTCTGTGGGAAAAAAAAATCTCCCATCACCATTTGCACATGCAGAAGTTGTCTGCAACAATGGATTCCCTGGCTGCTCGCACCTTTCCATAAGCAGGAATGAGTCATGTGCTCCCAGAATCTTTTGGCCATGGGCTAAGAAAACCAAAAAACATGGGTCCATCACAATGATCCACAGACTAAAGCCCAGTTGAAGCAATGGAAGCATTATGACTCACCACCTCCAAAGAAGGCACATGCCCAACCCTCAGTGGGCAATGTCATGCTCACAATCTTTTGGGACCAGCATGGAGTATTGATGATGGATTTCTTGGCAAATGGTGCCACAATTACCAGGACTTACCACACTTCATTGCTGCAGAAATTGTGGAAGGTCATCAAAACAAAGGTGTGGAATCCTGACCACAAGACAACACCCCAGTTCATAACTTGCATGTTGCCCAGACAGAAGCACGGCCCTGTGGCTATGACCCCCCCACCCCCCAACCTTGTACCATCTGACTTTCACCTCTTTTCAACCACAAAGCCATTTTTGAAGGGCAATCACTTCCAAGACAATGAAACACTGACTTCCAAGGTCAAGTTGTGGCTTCTGACTCAACCTGCAGACTTCTACAGATGAGGTCTCCACAGCTGCATTAAGTGATGAGAGAAGTGTGTGACCCTTGGTGGTGCCGATGTAAAGAAAGACTAATAACTGTACCAAGTTTGGTTCCTTTCAGTCCATGGGAAGTCTTTAATAAGCAATCCTCAAATTAACTTTTACCCAGTTCAGGGGTCTTGCTGTTATAACCAGTGGGTCCATGACAAATTGGGGGGGGGGGGGGGGATTACAAGAAAAAGGTTGCCAAAAAATTGCTAATTTATGGAGAAAATGTTATAAGATAAACAATGCAAAAGAGAGCCAATTTATTTTTTAAAAAGTAACAAATTTACAAAAAGCTGCAATTTTACAAGAATGCGGTGAAATTTTAAAAGAATAAATTTACAAAGATGCAAATTCTCAAGGAAAAAAGCATTACATTCCTCAGAAACAGATGTGAATTTAAGAGAAATATACACAGATATGTCATGTAAAGTTTTAGGATTTGCTAGAGCAGTGTTTTCTTATATTTAACCCTCACTGATTGATTTAAAATCAATTTATTAAATAAAAACTTACCAAATTTGACAGAGAGCAACTGGAATTTACACAACTTTTTGCAACCTCAACAAAATTAGAGCATTTCTTAATATTATATTTTTGAGAATTTTGTGTCACTTCAGTAACATTAATCAAATTTCGTTTAAAAAAAGTAACTGAAAGTCTTTTTTTATTACCCTAACAGTGGGTAAAAAGTTAAAAATGTATGATTTATTTGACAAACTTTCTAAAGAATAAAAGAGAAAACTGGTAAGAAGCAACAAACTGATTTTATGAAGGTGAATACTTGTCATTACAAATACTTTGTTACATGAATTTCTTCTCTTTTTGGCAGAATAATGTTAATAAACCTCATGTCAACCAAAAAGAAAAAAATTGAAGAAAAAAAGACATTGAGAAAACATTTTGGTCCTGTACATGAAGCTATGATAATTTTATGCACATTTAAGTCATTTTTGAAATTGCTTTTACATTCAGTAGCATCTCCTTTTAGCCCTCTAAGCGCATGCAGCCTGAGAGTGGAAAACAATCCTGACAAAAAGGAAAAAAACAAAAAAACAAACAGCAGACATGTTCCACACACGCTCGCACACCACAGAGACCGACTCCGTGCATCTGGAGGCTGTTTAAGGCTGTTAAAACCATCCGGACAAACCTGGGATGCAGACTGTTTCAAAGCAGGAGGCAACGCTGACGTACTCACTGAAGTGCTGTTTGGATGGTTGGGGGGGTTTTTGTTCTGTTTTTGCACTTCGAAGCAGGAGATGAATGCAAATAGCAGCAGCAGCGACACGTGTGATATATATGTATATGTGTGTGTGCAAATAAAGAAAACATAATAATCTAAGAGGCGTTGTGACTCCCACAGAGCCCTGAGGTGGCATCTACTGGCACACAAACACCTTTTGTTGTTTTTTTTTTTTTTACCTTTTTTGACATACAGTATGTCACGTGGTACAAACACGGCGGATCTGCACGCTCTCACACGCACACACATGAGCATCAGAGCACTACAGCATGTAACACAAATTTTGTCCTTGGACAGGGTGTTATTCTTTAATTCCTTATGGTGTAAAAGTGTAGAAAATGACCATTATTCCCCTCAAACTGCTCTTGTGACCTGGGTAAGGGCATTTCTAAACTAACTGGATATGCAACTTTAAAACTGTTAGCTTTTTATGTCTCCATAATTAACGTGGTTGTACTCCATTACTTCTCATTTTAGTAACATGAATGGGGGGAAAAAAGACAAAAAAGACTGAGAAAACCAAGGCTGTAGAGGTGTGTGTGCACGACTATCGGAACTTGTTACTGCACCTGCTTGATGGGCTTTCTTCATTAAGCTCAGTGAATAAGTTTTTAAAAAATATTAATCATATCAACAATCCGTGTTTCATTTTTGCTGATGTGTACCATTATAAGCATCTAAAGCATCTTTCTTATTATTCTAAAATCAGTTTGTGGTTGATAATACTATTTTGTTTAAACTGGACAAAGTGGCTGAGCTGTGACCTCAAATGACCTTCATTACAGTTGCTAAATTCACAACCAGACCGTCAGTGATGGGAGTAGCTCATTCTGGCCCGATGAAATCACGTTTTCTCAAAAAGCTAGAAAAACTGAGACAGCACAAATTATTCTTCCAGTAGCCCAAATGCAGCACCAAACACTGGCGCCGTTTTAGTTCCGACCGGACAGTGTGGTGGAGTTGTGAACATCTCCAGAACAAAGACAGCACATATGTGGGGCTGACCAGGGGCAGTTTTTTCACTATTTAAAAAAAAGTAACTAAAACAGCTCGACTTACACGTAGCGCGACGGCATTGGCTTATTTTGCTCTCGCCGGAATGAGTTAAAAATGTTTAGAAACAAGTAGATTTCAAGATTTTTGACTGCAATTCAAGCAGCGTTTGAAGAGGGGGGAAAAAAAAAACCAACAGAAAACACTGCTGCCCAAAACCAGAGCGCAGTACTGCAATTCACTGCAGTTTACCTTGGTCTTTACTTGGATTTTGACACCGCTTTTTCTTTGAAATATACATTCTGGCCTGATGAACATATCCTGTGGTCACCAAGAACCTCTGCCTCCCTATATATACACATATGTATATAGCATATGCCTATTGAAAGTTGAAATGACCCATACTCATAGGTTGCGGCCTTTCTCCACTCGTACAGCCTCTATGCAGACCCACCTGAGGATCACTGTGTGTGTGAATTTGGTGGGCATCCAGGCAGTTGCCTAAAAAAAAGGTATAGATTTTCATGAAATCTGGACAGATGGACAGAGTGCTATAGCTCATTTTGATTTTGCCAGAAGATTTTGAAATTTATGATTGCAATTCAAGCCAGGTTTGAAGAGATCTCGTCTTCACCTTGATTTTGTAAAATATTACACATTTAACACCCTGTTTTCAATTAAACAGAGGACACTTTGTCAGATGATAAAACAGACACCACAATTCCAGTTATAACTTCATTTTGACACACTAATGTATTTTGCCTTTGCAGCACAGAAGAGAATAGGCCTTTTCCATTCACTTTAGCCATAAGCAATTAAGAAGCAACACTTCCTGCCCAGGAATAAGAAAAAGTAAAAAATTTTGTTACATACTGTATTACATTCACACATTTTTTTTTTGTCTTCCCCATCCACAAACACGTAAACAAGAGACAGAGAAGGGGGCGGGGGAGGTCCGACCCTCCCTGATGGGGTGAAAATACTCCAGAGGCATTGAAATGGCAGCAACTCCTCGAATTCACTCCTTCAGTTCCCAGAGGAGGAGGTCATGAGGAGGAGGAGGAGGGGCGGACTCAGATGAAAGGGTTTTTGGATGTCCCCCGACTGGGGTAAACATTCCCCTGTAAGACAAGAGAGGCAGAGTGAGACCGGCACATGGGACCCCACTCAGTACGGCTCCTAAGTCCTAAAGCAAACTGGCCACAACTGCCAATTAGCACCCGGCAGTTAGCCGCCAGCGAGGTGAGCGGGTCGTACTCACCGTAAACGGGTTCACCGACATCGACCGGGGGACTTTGGGCTGAGAGTCAGACGTGGGGAAGGAGGCGAAACCTGCAACACACACACACACACACACACACATATATATATATATAAAAATAACACGTTGAGTGAAACCAGAGCCAGCCGCAGCAGCTGTGAACTGGGTGAGCCAACTGAACTAATAATAAAAAAAAATAAATACATAAATAAAACATTTGTAGGGTGTAGGTGCAACCAGACATTTGTGAAAGACAGAGGCATGCTACTTGAAAAAAATATGAAAATAAATTAATTGAAAAATAAACAGAAGAAAGAAAAGTAATAGAAGTAAATTGCTGGAGGAAAAATACATTTTTAAAATCTCATTTTGGGCAAAACCAGGAGATTTTTAGGCATTTTAAACAAGATTTAACCCTTTAACTGTCCACATTTCATGGACGGATCGCGTGTCCCCTCAGTGGCACAGCGCAGCAACTGCACCTGTCAACTCATTGACGTCCCCTGACTATACTGAGAATTTGTACTGATCTGACAGTTCAAAAGGTGGCAGACACGCGCTGAAGGAATCATGGCTGACATGGAATACAGCAAAGAAGAAGAAATCCTCATTATTATTCTTCCTTTTTCCACTTTGGGCTCACACACCAATGTGGATGCCGCTATGTTCGGTCATGGCGGCAGCGATTGTGACTGAAACTGCATGAAACGGGAAAAATAACTGTGTAATACAAACAAAATTCACGTGGGATAATCATAAGAGTTTGTAGATGTGGTACAGGGTGTAAATGACCGAGCAAACGTGAAACATCGACCACGATGGGCGAAAAACTGAGCTACCAGCACCAAGATGGTGGCACCCACGATCGTCATGGATTCTCACAGGAAAAATGCATCAAAACAGGAGAAATAGCCATGTAATACAAAAGAAATTCATGTGGGATAATCATACGAGTTTGTAGATGTGGTACAGGGTGTAAATGACTGAGCAAACACAAAATATGGACCACGATGGATGAAAAAGGACCGGTCACGTGGGTGAGCGAGGCCCCCTCCCCCCAACAGGTAAGAAGAATATATTTTTTTTTACATTTTATTGATTATCTGGTTCATATACTTTGAAGAGTAGATAAAAACATACCGCTGTAGACAAAATGGCATCAAAAAAATGAACTATTCTTTGTGTAAATGTGTCCAAAGTCCACTTTTGACTGAGTTATGTAATTTATATAGCTGCCGTGACATTATGCAAATTAGATGCATAAATTTATTCCTGTCTGAAACTTTGGATCATATTCTACATCTTTCTAATTGACAGTAAGCCATTATCTCTTGCAACTTTCAAGTTATAGCCTTGGAAATCTGAACTATTTACCACTCTTGACCACTAGGGGTTATGTTTACCCCTTAACCGTTCTGTTGCCATGTGGCACCTGGGACAACTAAAGGGTTAAGTGATGATTCTCTGGCCTGATAACCACAAAAAGAGTGTAGTTTATGTAGACAAAAGGGTGGAAACTTTACAATGAAAAGAACTGTTTTGAGTCATTTTTGGCTGGAAAATCTGCTGATTATATAATGATTATCATCTATACAAAGCAAAGCATGCACAGTAGAACAGAGTTATGGTTTTCCTATCCATTGTAAAATAAATGCATGCATTATACATTTTATTTTTTTTTCCTCTTGTAAATTGAGGTTTTTCTCTTTTGCCACCTTTGCCCCAAACTAGAGACTCCCTGTGGTTGGATCAAACAAGGAAATAAAGAAACAAGTTGTACATTTAAGAGGGGGAAAAATGCACATTTTAAAGTAAAACCTCACAAATTTAGGAGAAAGGCAAGTTGCAGATTTAAGACAAAAAATGATCAAATTAATTTTTTTACTACGGTATTATTTATTTTCTTTTTATAATTTTACTGATTTCATAATTTTGGAATTTTATAGGAAAAAAGCTTGGGATCAGTCCGCCAAGGTCTCCGCCTTTGACCACCACCTAATCCACATAGCACCGGACCCCCATGATCCCTCCTGCAGGTGGTGAACCCACTGGAGGGCGGACCCATGTAACTCCTTCGGGCTGAGCCCGGCCGGGTTCCATGGGTGGAAACCCGGCCACCAGACGCTAGCCTTCGAGCCCGTCCCCCAGGCCTGGCTCCAGGGTGGGGCCCCGGTAACCCCATACCGGGCGGGGTACACTGAATCCTTGATATACAATTTATCATGAGAGTCTGTTGGATCGTTCTTAGTCTGGCCCTTCACCCAGGACCAGTTTGTCTTGGGAGACCCTATCAGAGGCAAATTGCCCCCGGACAACATAGCTCCTGGGATCACTGGGGCACGCAAACCCCCCCACCACGATAAGGTGACGATCCATGAGGAGGTCATGAGAGTCTGTTGGATCGTTCTTAGTCGCTGAGTGTGAAGCGGCTGGGATGAGAATCAGCACCTCCAAGTCCGAGTCCATGGTCCTCAGCCGGAAAAAGGTGGATTGTCCTCTCCGGGTTGGGGACAGGCTCCTGCCCCAAGTGGAGGAGTTTAAGTATCTTGGGGTCTTGTTCACGAGTGAGGGGAGAATGGAGCGAGAGATCGACAGACGGATTGGAGCAGCATCTGCAGTGATGCGGACGTTGTACCGGTCTGTTGTGGTGAAGAGGGAGCTTAGTTCTAAGGAAAAGCTGTCGATTTACCAGTCAATCTACGTTCCTACTCTCACCTATGGTCATGAGCTTTGGGTAATGACCGAAAGAACGAGATCGCGGATACAAGCGGCTGAAATGAGCTTTCTCCGTAGGATTGCTGGACTCACCCTCAGAGATAGGGTGAGGAGCTCAGTCATCCGGGAGAGGCTCAGAGTAGAACCGCTGCTCCTCCACATTGAAAGGAGTCAGATGAGGTGGTATGGGCATCTGATTAGGATGCCTCCTGGACGTCTCCCACTTGAGGTGTTTCAGGCACGTCCCACTGGGAGGAGACCCCGGGGCAGACCCAGGACTCGGTGGAGAGACTATGTCTCCCAGCTGGTCTGGGAACGCCTTGGTATCCCCTCTGAAGAGCTGGAGCAGGTGGCTGGGGAGAGGGAAGTCTGGGCTTCTCTGCTTGAACTGCTGCCTCCGCGACCCGGACCTCCGGAAAAGCGGTAGAAGATGGATGGATGGATGGATGGATGGATGGAATTTTATAGGAAAAAATGTTTCGAATTTATAAGAAAAAAAAAATCACAAATTTATCATATAAAAATTCACAGATTCATAACAGAAAAATTCCATTTTACTAATCTTGACAGGCCAGTTTACTTTCATTCTAAGACTCAGTTATGCCCAAAATTTGACTAAAACAGCTCTTTCCATGATAGAAGTTACTGACCCTTGATTCAAAGGCCTTAACAAAGAAAAATCAATACCAGACTCATGAAAAAAAACACGGGGAATTACTGTACGTTATCAAATGAGAGATCCAAAATCTTACCGTTGGCTTCCTGATTGGGGGCCGATTCGTGAGGAAATGCATTGTGGGTGGTCGTCGCCGGGAAGGAAGCAGACAGAGGGAAAACGGAGGTGGGTGAGGTGACAAACACACCAGAGTCACCTGGAGAAAAGAAGTCAGATGGAGGTCAATAAAACATGCTGGACACAGCTGTTAGCTGCTGCTAAATAAAAGGCAAATTACTTTATTTGATTACAGTTTTTCCTCATTAGAATTATGACTTTTGTGAGGTTATTTTTCCTTTCTGTATTTCTTAGAATTTTCCTCTTAAATTTGAAGTTTTTTTTAATTTGCAGCTTTTCTCCTAAATTTGTTTGTTTTTTCCTTTCAAATTTTAGGACTTTTTACTCCCAAATTTGTAATTTTTACTCCTAAACAGCACACTTTTTCTTATAATTTTAAAGCTTTTTTTATTGCAAACTCATGGGGATTCATCATAAATTTCCACCTTTTCTTTTTCTTCTTCTTCTTTTAGATTTGATTGGCGGTTGGCAACCAGCTTACAGGTGCATTACCGCCACGTACGTCACTCTATATCATCACTCTGTCTGGTCAGGATGCTAAGTGTCTCCGCTATCTTTTCTTTTTCTTCAAGAAGTCATAACTTGTATCTTGCAAACTTTAAATTTTTTTCATGTCAATCTGAAGTTTTTCCCCTCTTAAATTTGCAGCCTTCCTCATAAATTAGCAACTTTTGCTACTAAATTTGTAACTCTTTTCTAAAAAAAAATACTAAATTTTCAAAAATTTTCTTAAAAATGCAACTTTTTTTTTTTTTTTTTTAATTTTTTCTCAAAATTTTCCACATTTTTCTTATAAATTCACAAAAAAATTTCTTGTAATTTTATAATTTTTACAAATTTGCAATTTTAGGAATAAAATGGTTGTAAATTTAAATTAAAAACTTTTACAAACCTTTTAAAATTTGCAACTTTTTTTCTTAAAAATTTGATGGGGTTTTCTCATAAATTTGCATCTCCTTTCCACATAAAACTGTGACGTATCTTGTAACCTCTGACTATTTTTTCTTGTATAGTTTTCTTTTAAATGTGTAGCTTTCCTCTGAAATTTAAAACCTTTTCAACTAAATTTGTAAAGTACATTTTTTGCTTGCCAATTTTCAAATGTTTTCTCATAACTTTATGGGTTTTTTTTTGTTAAATTATAACTGCTTATGTCTAAAATTTTCTTTAAAAATGACAGCGTGGCTACAGATTAAAGCTCACCATGATTTTCAAGTCAGCCTTCAAATAAAGCTGTTGCATATGTGACAGATAAATTTACAGGATTTTTCATTGTATAAGCCAACTATAATCATAAGCTAAACAACTCACCATAACAGCTGTATGGTTCTCCACTGGTTTTCCTCACACCACACATTAATTTTTGGCTGGTGGCTGCTATTTTTCCTAATCCTCCTCTACTTATGATGTCAGTGATGTTTAACAGGTTAATAATTACCAAGCTGTGGTCTCTCATATAAATACAGTCTTACTGTATATTCTCCTCATCTTTAAAGGCTAAACTACTGCATATTTTCATACACAACACAAACATAGTTTTGGAATTTCGAGCCTTCTAAAAATGTAAAACAACTCTTTGCTTCATGAGAAACACCTGATCCCATAAAACATCTCCATACTGAGCTGTGCAACAATAATGGGCCGAGGCTACTTTAGCAGGTTAATAACAGGAAGTATGAGACCCCGCAGTGCAAGTCTTACCTCCTGAGGCATTGCTGAAGGGGTTACTGGGGGAGAGGGCGATGGGCTGCTGGGGAGCGGAGCTGGAGCTGAATGGGTTTGGGAAATCTGAGACACAAGGGGGGAGCAGAGAGAAAAAGAGAGAGGGAGGTAATTCAGAGTGTGTGTGGGGGTTAAAGGGGGACATTCCTGCCTATTCAAACCAACGCCGCTCTGAGACCCACGCTCATTAGGAGAGTTTTAAAGATGGAGGATCTGAGGTTGGCTAAAAGGATCGATGCAGCTCATGCTCGGTACCTACTTGCAAACGTTTGGGAGCTGGAGACGGTATCGACACCAGGAGAGCTGCAGAAAAGTAGAAAAGAAGAAGAAAAAGAAGAACAAAGATCGATCAGGATTCAACCTTTAAAGGGCTGCCAGCTTTAACAAAAACCGATCTGATGAGCCTGGTTTTTCTCTGCACCTGGCAGGAGTGGAGCTGGACGAGAGCCGGCTGCCAAATATGGCGCTGTACTGCGGAGGACCACCAGGGGGAGCTGCAAAACAATCAAAACACACAAACATAAAAATAACATTAACCTCAGGGTTGGGGGCTACTATCACACGGGCCTGAAACCTGTTGCTCTTTAGGAAATAACCCATAGATCCCTATGATTTTGACAAAAATAAACTCACAAATTTACAAGAAAATGCTACAAATGCACAAGGAAAAAGTCAAATTTAGTAGGAAAAAGAAAATTTAAGAAGAAAAACAGCATTTCAAATGCAGGAAGAACTAGAAAAGCACTCAGAGAGCACATACCTCCACCAAGGCTCGTTCCATCCCTCATGGATCACCTCCAAAATGTAATGGCTTTCTCTGTAGCCCAAGAACCACCTCTGGTGAAAATTTCATCCAAATCCATCCAGCAGTTTTGGAGTATTCTTGCTAACACATTGTGAAAAGACAAGAGCCTTGGCAGAGGTATGCATTCTCGGATCATCACCAAAATGTTATGGGTTCCTCTCTAGGCCAAGGCCCATCTCTGGTGAAAATTTCATCCAAATCCATGCAGTAGTTTTTGTGTAATCCTGCTGCACAAATACAAACAATGTCCTTGGTGGAGGTATGCACTCTCAGATCATAACCAAAATTTAACGGCTTCATCCTTTGCCCAAGGGATACCTCTGGTGAAATTTTCACCAAAATCCATCCAGTAGTTTTTGTGCAATCGTGCTAACAGACAAACAGACAAACCACCCCGATTACATTAGATTAGATTAGATTAGATTCAACTTTTTTGTCATTACACATGTATGAATACAAGGTAACGAAACACAGTTTAGCATCCAATCAGAAGTGCAAAGGACAGCAGTGCAGTATATACAGTAATTGACAGTATGTGCAATTTAAGCAAATATATGCAGCAGTGCAGAAAGTTAAGAGTACTGTTACGTGCAAATAATGTACAATAAGTTAGATGGGCAGTTATGTACAGGTGAGGATGGTAAGAGATGATGGTAAGAGAGTCAGCGGGGAACTAAGTTCAATAACGTGACAGCTGTTGGAAAGAAACTGTTCCTAAACCTGCTGGTTCTAGTCCGAAGGCTTCTGAAACGCCTTCTGGAGGGGAGAAGCTGGAACAGTCCATGAGCAGGATGGCTGGAGTCCCTAAGAATGCTGTGTGCCCAGCGGAGACATCTTTTCCTGTAGACGTCCTCTATAACTGGAAGTGAAGTCCCTGTGATGCGTTGGGCGTTTTTCACCACCCGCTGCAGCGCTTTACGGTCAGCAACAGAGCAGCTCCTATACCAGACTGTGACACAGTTGGTCAGGATGCTCTCTATCACGCAGCGGTAGAAGTTGCCCAGGATGTCAGTTGACAGATGGTTCTTCTTCAGTGTCCTCAAGAAGAAGAGGCACTGATGGGCCTTCTTGATCAGGCTGGTGGTGTTAACTGACCAGGACAGGTCCTCCGAGATGTGGGTCCCCAGGAATTTGAAGCTGGGGACACGTTCAACAGCTATGCCATTGATATGGATGGGGTCATGTGTCTCTCCCCTCTCCTTCCTGTAGTCCACTATGAGCTCCTTGGTTTTGCTGGTGTTAAGGAGCAGGTTATTGTCAGCGCACCAAGTAGCCAAGTGCTCAACCTCTGCCCTGTAATCTGACTCATCGTTGTCCCTGATGAGTCCGATCACCGTGGTGTCATCTGCGAACTTTATGATGGAATTGGATCCATACATAGGCCTGCAGTCATGGGTGAAGAGGGAGTAGAGGAATGGGCTGAGCACACAGCCCTGTGGTACACCAGTGTTGAGTGTGATGACGGAAGAACGGTTGGGGCCTGACCTAACATGCTGGGGTCTGATGGTCAGAAAATCCATGATCCAGTTGCAGGTGGAGGTACTGATTCCCAGGTCCCCAAGTTTAGTGATCAGCTTGGAGGGGATAACTGTGTTGAATGCTGAGCTGAAGTCAACAAACAGCATTCTTGCGTAAGTGTTCTTTACACCTACGCATTACTTCCTTAGTGGAGGTAAAAATGCAAACCGGCACCAAAAAAGCTTTAAACTTATAAGAAAAGTTTCAGATTTAAGATAAAGTCCTTACAAATTTCCTTGCAAATGTATTTAAATATGAGACTGACTTGCAAGTAAAAAGTTGCAAATTTAAGAATAAAAATGTGGACATTTCAAGGGCTTTTTTTCCTTTAATTTGCAACTTTTTTTCATATTAATATGAAACTTTAGTCTAGTAATTTGCAGTATTTTTTGGGAGAATTTGTAATTTTATATTACTCTGATGAAACCTGAGGTTTTTTTCTTGAAAAAAAAAACTTCTTAAATTTGCTAACTAGCCAACTTATGAGTAAAATATCCATTTTACAAAAAAATCTGAGGGAAAAAATGTCATGCAGATGTGGACAAAATTGTTGGTACCCCTCTGTTAATGAAAGAAAAATCCACAATGGTCACAGAAATAACTTGAATCTGACAAAAGTGGTAATAAATAAAAATTCTATGAAAATTAACCAATGAAAATCAGACAATGCTTTTGAATTGTGGTTCAACAGAATTATTTAAAAAAAAAACAAACTCATGAAACAGGCCTGGACAAAAATGATGGTACCCCTAGAAAAGATTGAAAATAATGTGACCATAGGGACATGTTCAACCAAGATGTGTCCTCTAATTAACATCACAGGTGTCTACAAACTTGTAATCGGTCAGTTGGCCTATTTAAAGGGTGACAAGTAGTCACTGTGCTGTTTGTTGACATGGTGTCTACTACACTAAACATGGACCAGAGGAAGCAAAGGAGAGAGTTGTCTCAGGAGATTACAAAGAAACTTATAGACAAGCATGTTAAAGGTAAAGGCTATAAGACCATCTCCAAGCAGCTTGATGTTCCTGTGACTACAGTTGCACATATTATTCAGAAATTTAAGATCCATGGGACTGTAGCCAACCTCCCTGGACGTGGCCGCAGGAGGAGACGGATACGAATGGTAGCAAAAGAGCCCAGAACAACCTCTAAACACATTCAAGGTGAACTCCAAGGTCAAGGTACATCAGTGTCAGATCGCACCATCCATCGTTGTTTGAGCCAAAGTGGACTTCATAGGAGATGACCAAGGAGGACACCACTGTTGAAAACAAATCATAAAAAAGCCAGACTGGAATTTGTCAAACTGCATGTTGACAAGCCACAAAGCTTCTGGGAGAATGTCCTATGGACAGATGAGACAAAACTGGAACTTTTCGGCAAGGCACATCAGCTCTATGTTCACAGACGCAAAAATGAAGCATACCAAGAAAAGAACACTGTCCCTACTGTGAAACATGGAAGAGGTTTTGTTATGTTCTGGGGCTGCTTTGTTGCATCTGGCACAGGGTGTCTTGAATCTGTGCAGGGTACAATGAAATCTCAAGACTATCAAGGTATTCTAGAGAGAAATGTGCTGCCCAGTGTCAGACAGCTTGGTCTCAGTCGTAGGTCATGGGTCTTGCAACAGGATAATGACCCAAAACAAACAGCTAAAAACACCCAAGAATGGCTAAGAGCAAAACATTGGACTATTCTAAAGTGGCCTTCTATGAGCCCTGATCTAAATCCTATTGAACATCTGTGGAAGGAGCTGAAACATGCTGTCTGGAGAAGGCACCCTTCAAACCTGAGACAACTGGAGCAGTTTGCTCATGAGGAGTGGGCCAAAATACCTGCTGAGAGGTGCAGTAGTCTCATTGACAGTTACAGAAATCGTTTGATTGTAGTGATTGCCTCAAAAGGTTGTGCAACAAAATATTAAGTTAATGGTACCATCATTTTTGTCCAGGCCTGTTTCATGAGTTTGTTTTTGAAAATAATTCTGCTGAACCACAATTCAAAAGCATTGTCTGATTTCCATTGGTTAATTTTCATAAACTTTTTATTTATTACCACTTTTGTCAGATTCAAGTTATTTCTGTGACCATTGTGGGTTTTTCTTTCATTAACAGAGGGGTACCAACAATTTTGTCCACATCTGTATTTATAAGAAAAAAAAGTGAAAAAAAATTAGAAAAAACACAAATTTAAGACAAAAGTGAAAAAATAAAGAAGAAAAGGGTACAATTTTACTTGTAAATCAATTTGAATAAAAAGATAAATTTACAAGTACAAATAAATTGAATAATAAAAACTTGCAACTTGACATGAAAGGTTTAGGAAAATATCTACAAAATTTCCAGAAAAACAAATTTACAAGTTAAAGCAGGTAAAAACAGTGAAATTTAAGAGAGAAAACTTGAAAAATTTGCAAGAAAAAAAATCTTAAACTGATGAGAATAACGTTAATGTAAAGGCGTGAATACACACAAATTCACATTCAAGCAAGTTGCAAAGCATTGCAGAGTGGTGGGTTGCCTTCATAACTTCTGTAGCTGTTTTCTACCTCCTGTGGAAATCCCCAAAACGTTGTCATATTTAGGTTTACAACATTATCCGGCAGGGCACACAGCTGAGAAAATGTCACTGCCTCCTCCAGAAACTGTAGCTGGACGACGGTTGTTTTCAGCACTAAAGTGAAGGTGGCCAGTGTCCAGTTTTAGGAGCAGCTAGCCCTCATTAGCACATCGGTAGCAGGAGTTCATGGGTGGATACAGACTACAGACGCTCAGCTGTGAGTTTATGCTCCATTGTTGATACTTTTACACCAGTGACGACAAAATCTTAAAACTATGTAGTCCCGTCTTTACATTGATTTTATATGTAATCGCACTGTTTGGTCTGAACGCACCTTTAGAAGTTAAAAAAAAGTTTCAACTTTAAAAAAAAAAAAAAAAAATTCAAATTACCAGAAAACCCACAAATTCACAAATGAAAAAAGTTCAAAATTTATGAGAAAAACATAAAACTCCCCATTGAAGGTTAAAAAAGATCAAATTTAAGAGAACTATATCCAAAGTTATACAATTTTAAAAAATCTTACATTTACGTGAACAGCTGCAACCTTAGAGAACTTTAACCTAAAAAAAAAAATTACCTCTATTTTACAAGAAAAAAAGTTAATTTACAAGCAAAGAGACTTAGACTTAACTTTATTAATCCCTTTGGGATGACTCCCTCTGGGAAATTTAAAATTTCCAGCAGCACATAAAAGGAGCATACAGATCAGAAAAGCAAAAAAGAAAAAAATAAACACTTAATATAATATACACAATATAAATACAAGGCTAAGTATGAAAAGTGAGAGAATTAAAAAAAAAATCTTGCCATCTTACAAGAAAAAATAGAGGGAAAAAATCTCATGTACATGAAACCAGAAAAAGAATTGCAAATTTGAGTGAAAATTTGCATATTAAAGAGGGAAATCTTGAGTATTATGTATGTTGACAGGCCTGTTTAGACGTATAACTTGGTTTTACCTTCATTTTAATATCCAAACATGTTTTGTGGAATTTGCTGACCCCTGATTTTGATACATTTTTGTAATATGACCCCCCTGAAAACCTTACAAATGTTGAAATATGCTGATCTCACTTTTGCAAGTCATTAGAGAACAGAAGAATTTGAAACTCACCAAATAAAAGACCGTCTCGGCACTCAGCCTAATGTGACTAAAAAAAAAAAAAAAATAAAAAAAAATCAATAACCTCCTCACACTGCCAGAGGTTTTAAGACCATGAAGCTGCCTGCTGAAACCTCCAAGGCCCTTTTTCACATGAATCCTGCTTATTTAACTGGCCATCTCATTTACTGGCCAAAAACAGATGATTATAATAAGAAAACTTATCAACAAGGTCCTTGGAATTGCACTGTGCACGTTCTTTAGCAAACACAATAGGCATAATTCAGCTGCTAAAAGCCTTGGCATTTGGAGTAAAGACGTTATGCAACCGAGCTGAGCTGGCCGTGACAACCACACGTAACACTCGCTCGCTCTGCGTCACTGGGTGTCTATCACACAGTGACGGAGGGCCCCAGTTAAAGTCAAAGCAACAAGAGCTTCCACTTCTGGCTTTAAACACACATGTAAGCCTAGGACTACTCAAAGTTGAAATGACATGGCTTGTGCGTTCCTTTTCTGTCACCAGCTGACATAGACGAGTGTGTTTAACTCCACTCGTCTTATGTGCTGCATCTTATAAAAGCAACACGGAAACTAAGATAAATAGATAGATGCCTTCGTGAAAAGTATCTGAACAAATGAGGAGGAAGAAACAAAGTGTGGAAAGTGGGCCTGAGTTGTTAAAGCTGTTTTTGGCTATAAAGCAGAGTACACAAATGCCATGAGACCCCCTCAGCCACTAGGGGCCCCAAAGCTTCAAGTTCACCTTCAGCATTTTGTAGGGGGAGAACTAAACTTACCTTCAACTTTTTTTCCTCATAAATTTGCATGTTTTTTTCTTGTAAATTTGCAACATTCACAGAAATGGCCCTGTGTGTATTTATTTGTCCATATACTAACAATTTTACTGCATCAGTCATTTTAAATTCTGACTATAGGAAAGTGATCTTGGGTTTGAAGAGGTTCACTCAACCTCGGCAGGGAAAAAAATGACTTAACAGTTATTCCAAGGTAAAGGAACGCACAAGTACTCATAGCCTTTAACCTTTGACTCTGAGCAGATCCTGGATGCAGACCCACCTGAGGATCATTGTGTACGATACGAGTTTTCTCATAAATTCTGGATGGTCAGAAGATCAGACAGATTGTAGAGATAACCCTTATATATTTATACCCCCCCCCCCCCCGTGAGAAACTTGTAAATTTACAGGAACAAACTCATCAAATTTGCGATGATGCACTGATCACTAAACGTGATCACTAAATGCATGCACCGATCTTTTATTAATTATGTATATTTATGTATATGTTGCAAACTCTTGGGTATTGCTTCCCTGTCATGTGGGGTCCCACAGGGCTCAATTTTAGGGCCCCTGCTCTTTTCACTTTATCTGCTTCCACTGGGTTCAATTTTTAGAAAGCATGCTATCTCCTTCCACTGTTACGCTGATGAATGTCAGGTCTATGTTCCATTAAGGCAGAAGGAGACCTCAATGAAATCACTTCTTGGATACCTTAATGACATTAAAGATTGGGTGGCAGTAAACTTATTAAGTTTTAATGAAAATAAGACAGAAGTGATGGTGTTTGGAGCCAGTGGCTCCTGTGAGCCCCCCCCCCCCCCCCCCATTGACCTGGACCTCTTGCCAGGGTTTGTCCAACCTACTGTTACTAATCTGGGTTTTAAGATGGACAGTGATTTTAAATTAGACCGTCAAATTGCTGCTGTAGTGAAGTGCAGCTTTTTTTCATTTAGGGCAATTGGCAAAGGTTAAACCCATCCTTTCTAAACAGCACTTTTATTTTGGAGTCAGTCAGTCTTCCCTCTCACGTCTCCAGTTGGTTCAGAATGCTGCTGCACGTCTTTTAACTGGAACACGTAAGAGGGACCACATTACACCCATTTTAGCTTCCCTTCACTGGCTGCCTGTGCACTTTAGGGTTCATTTTAAAATTCTTTAATTTGTTTTTAAATCATTAAATGGCCTTGCCCTGCCTTACCTCTCTGAGCTTCTTCACTTTTACACTCCTGCTCGATCTCTCAGGTCAGTTGATCAGCTGCTCCTGGAGATACCAAGATCGAAGAGGAAGCTCAGAGGGGATCGATCTTTTTCTGTCGCTGCTCCTAAACGTTGGAACAGTCTCCCTTTACCTATTAGGCAGGCTCCTTCATTGTCCATTTTAAAACTTATCTTAAAACTCATTTTTAGTCCTTGGCCTTTAACCCAGCATGAGACATTGATCTCACTTGTTTTATTGTTTTTATTATATGATTGTCATTTTTACCTGTCTTGTTTTATACTTTTTCAGTTGTATTTCATTGTCCTATTTCTTTTTATGTCTTATATGTCTTTCATATTTTATTTAATCTTGACGTACAGCACTTTGTGTCAGCTGTAGTTGTTTTTAAAGTGCGTTAGAAATAAAGTTGGATTGGATTGGATTAATCAAACAACTGCATTTTCAGTCCAGCAGATGGCGCAAAATAAGCATGCATTGTCAGGTGAAGTCATAGCTTATCTCACGAGAGTTGCAGCTAGGTGTTCAAGTTAGGAAGCAGTTGGATGGGTACACCGAAAAGCTAATATAAATGTCAGGCCTTTTTGGATTTTATAACAAAGATGCAATCAAAGGCCTTGATGTGACATGGTCAATCAGAGTGCTGCACAAAAAAATAAAATGAATAAATCCTTGGAACACACAGGCTGCCACATCGCTCTTAGAGCCATTCAGCAATGGCAACTTAGCTCAACTACTAAAAACACTCCATCATGAGGGGTGCCGACCCCAGTGAACAACCAACTCTGGACACCTCCCGCACAACAAAATCACCTCTGTACTCAGAGCGAGCCAAGTAAACAACCCAGTCCACTGTCCTCCCTATGTGCAGGGATGTGTCACTGCAAAAAAATGAAGCCCCCTGGAATATGAGAATGTGGGCAGCAGAAAAGACCACAACAGCACACCATCCTATGGAGGACTGAGAGCCTGCAGCCACCAAAACAAAAGTGACTGCGGTGAGTTGAAAAGAGTGAAAAATTATATGAAACAGATACTGACAGTTGTACTTTGGGGACAAAATTTGATGTTGAAAATGGGATTGTAGTATCATGATAGTATTGTATCCAGGGTGATGACCATTTGTCGTCTGTTAGGCTTTAGCTAAGCTGCTTCAGGTCATTAAGAATAAGCCATCTTTATTGTCATTCAAATCCATACAGCCAATCATGTACAATAGAACAAAATTATGTTTCTCTTATCTACAATATTGATCACACATAAATATACAATCAGAGGGGTCGCTGCCATGCAAGGCGCCACCACAAATTTCCCTCCTCCATTCCATTATTGCTGAGCACCAAGCTGGATGGCAGGAAGTTCCACTTTTATATGGTCTTCAGCATGACCTAGCCGAGATTTGAACCCCGGCTTCCAGGGTGTGGGGCGGATGCTCTACCAACTGAGCCACCACTCCGGTACACTACTCCAGTATTAAACTGGACTTCTTGACAGAATTGTGGTGTTGGTTCCTGTCAGAGCTGTTTAAATGGTCACCTGTATTAAAGCAGCAGTATGCACAATTTCTTCTTTAAAATAATGTTTCAAAAATTATTTTGATGGTAGATTAACTTTAGATGGATTGTGTATTTAGCTACTGAATAACCACACACTCTATGATTGGCTGTTGAGACTCGGGCCATAAACTGTGCCAGCTGTAGTCTTTCCAATGTTCCTGAAATACTAAAGTTACACAGTGTTGATGCTAAAGTTGAGGCTTAAAACCAAAGAGGTAATGTCACTATGGCTACATTCATCTTTTAGCCAAACCTAAAGCTGTATTAACTACCTGTGGTCGCTGGCGTTTCGGAGAAGACGCTGTCCAGCTGAGACACAGCGGCGTATTTGTCCTGGGAACTGGAGCTGCTGACCGGTGGCGTCGTCTGGCTGACGCTGGCAGGCTGCTGCTGTTGTGGCTGGGACAGCGACTGTGGCAGAGACTGCTGCTGAGGATGGTTCAGACCTCCAAAGTCCAGGCTTATAGACTTGGGGAATGCCCGGAAAGGACCTGTGGCCCCAGAAGCCGACATTGTACGACCTAAGGGCAAACCAACAAGATTAGTCTCAGAACGAAGAATGAACTTGAAGTGTTCATTTCAAGTGTCAGCTCTGAATTTTTCTTAAACATTCTTGCTGTTATTCTTAAGAATCTTAGTCTGAATAATGAATTAGCAATATAATAAATAAGACATAAAATAAATAGATTAAATATGAGTAAAAAGCAATTTATTTATCTTTCCTAAACTTGACTTTGGGTGCAAAGTGAAGTACAGTCTCAGTAAAGATTCAGTAGGCAAAATAATTTTGCTTTAAAATAAATCAATTATCATTCTATAGTAATTTATAATGCAAGTGATCTGATAGGGCAGCTACTCCACAGCTTTTCTCTTGTAGGTTAGTTCAGCCTGCAGACAGTTTCACACCTGTGACCATTTTTTTTTGCCCAAGCACAGGTCCTACAAAAGCCAACTGGTGTCATAGATGGGCAGTTCAGATTGAGAGCGGCTTGGGACTGAGGAGGGAGAGCTGAAGGAGGCAGACAGTTTGTCTTTGAAATTTCATGCATTTTTTTTTCTGGTTTCTCAGAATTCTGCCTACTGCAGCTTTAACTCCATTTCTGAATAAGGCTGCAGTTCACTTTGTGACCAGTAGATGCAACTAAAGTCCACATTTTGAAAAATTCCAGAAGTTACTTTCAGTATATACACAATTTTAAAATTACCGTATTTTTTGGACTATAAGGCGCACTTAAAATCCTTTAATTTTCTCAAAAATCGACAGTGTGCTTTATAATCCGGTGCGCCTTATGTATTAATTCTGGTTGTGCTTACTGACCTCGAACCGATTTTATGTGGTACACGGCGCTCAAAAATCTGTCAAAACTGTTTTAGTACGACTTTGGTAAGCTACGAAGCCGAACCGCTTGATGGACTGTCGGAGCATTACGGTAGTCAGGAGCCTCGCGGAGTAATATGTGCTTCAACATAATGGCCGGATGGCTTTTTCCACAAATCTCCATCCCTATTGATCTGCCACTCCATGCGCGCCCATCTCACCAATACTGTCAAAACCCAAGTGAAGCAAACTAATTTGGAGCTTGCCATCATTCCGAGTGGATTAACCAAAGAACTCCAACCGCTATATTGGTGTCAACAGGTCGTTCAAAGTTAAATTGCTAGCGAGTTACGCCACTATCTGCCAATGGATCGTGGATCGAAACTGCTCCTGTTTAGCTGTAATTAATATTCAAAAATGATATTTTCGGGACAAAAGAATTCAAGCGTCCCGGCATTTGTTTACTTCTCGGGGCTGCCGCTGGAGAGCGAGCCATATCGAGTACCGAGCGAGTATTCTGGCCAATATGGCGATGTAAACAGCCACGGACCAAAAAAACGTACATTTGCTCGTAAAACAGGTCATTCACACTCGCAGACAATCGCGCTATATGTGTCTATAATGACTATAGATAGGATTTTCTTTCCATGTACGCAAAAAAAATTTTTTCCCCGGCTCCGACTACCTCGCTTTAATGCGCCTTATAATCCAGTGCGCCTTATAGTCCCAAAAATACGGTAGCCAATTTAAAAATCATTACTTGAAACAAGCTGAGCTACTGGAAAGTCCAGGGTCCTTAAGCAACTGATCATGACAGTTATTAAGCCAACAATGGGTGGATGTTCTTGATTTTTTTTTTTTAGAAAAGAGAAAAATATCTTAATTTAAGTGCATACATAATCAATTTAAATTAGGATGATCAAATAAAATTGAAACCTTAAAAGATAGTTCCTAAATGGACCCTGAATTCAACCAGGCTTCGTACTAAATTGGAAGTAAATGATTCACAGTTATATATACACAATTAATGAAAACACAAGCCTTCAGTAAAATCAACAAACCATTCACTTTCTAAAAGAAGTAAAGTCGTCTCATGCTGTGTTCATTCATTCGTAAAAGCTTCTCAAAAGCAGCGTTAGCGCAGCAGATGCCAAATTTAACTAGCATTAAGTAAGATCTTAAAAAACATTAAACAGAGGTGCAGCAGGATGCCAAGCACTTCTTGGGCACGACTACTAGGTAGAAACGAAGGCAGGAAATCACATTTAACATCACTGCACGAAACAAGCAAACAACAGCAGCAAAGCATGCTAGTATTAGCTAGTGAGCTGTTAGCAAGCCCCCCACCCCAAAAAAAAACAAAACAAAAAAACCAAACTTCCAACTCGGGTTCCTCTTGTGTCAGCTAAGGAGACGGAGACGAGGTGTGAACTGACACAGATCATCCGCTCATCTGTAGCATTACGTGCACATGTCAAGCTGCGTGTTTATGCGACACGCTAGCACGTGTGCAGCACTGAAATGTGTCTACCTTTATGGGGATGCCTAAACGTAACAAGATGATACTTGTCTGAGACGCTGAGTTAACGCTGTGCCCTACATAGTTCTAAGTGCGCCGGCACCACCGTGGTGCGAAATATCAGCAGCCCTCCGCTACGGGGCAGCGGCAGCAGCCACGGCTTAAAAATAACCGAGCTTTAAACTTGTGCTCCGTCCTCTGAGGGAGGGAACACCATGTGTGTGTGTGTGTGTGTGTGTGTGTGTGTGTGTGTGTGTCTCCTTGACCCTCAGTGCCTTCAGATCCGGGCTTTGAAGTGGGCAACCTGACTGATGAAGAAAAACATTGACCCCAATTGCAGTATGTGACACTGGCCAGGCGCGACCCGGGCCGGCTAAACTAATACAGAGAGCTGTGTCTTTTCCTCGAGCCGCGCTGAAACAAAGTCGAACTCGCATGCATGTGAGGCACGGCGAGCGGCGGCAACCGCCCCGCAGATTGACCAGCCATTACAAATGATACAGCATGGGAGAGGTTATTGATTTCAGCCATTCAGCACTCACTCGAAAGCATCGTCCGGTGCCGGGGTCTTACCTAAAGTGAAGTGGTTTTTGAAAGCGCTACTGGCTATGAGGTTGGAGAGGAAAGGGGAGAAGAAAGGAGGGAGGAGTGGAGAAAATGGGGGAGAAAGTGTCAATTGATGTCACACATGACGACGGTCCCCTCCTGAGCCGCCTGCTGAATGATGACATGGAGGAATTTTTAACCAAACGCCGACAAGATGAAAAATTCGACTGCAGCCTGAGTGCTTCTGCCCCCGTCTTTGTCCTTCTCAGAGTGACACTTGGAGCCAACACCGATGAAAGATGGCGTCGCACAATCAGTGAGAACGAGAAGGCCTTCGATGATTTTAGACCGCAAAACTATCCACTGCCACAAGACCCCACAGTAAAACACAAAACATGTATAGTCTAGTACAAAATGTTTTCAATAATACAGCTACTTACGCTAATGCTATCCTGTAATGTTCTCCTAGTCAGAAAACATCCTAAACGTAATCAGAATCAATCACAGACTAGGGCTTTGGAACACTCCATAACCAGGCCACAAATATTCAGTCTCACTTTGGCTGAAGGAGGGTTGTCAAACTTGTGGCTAGGGGGCCAAATACTGCCCACAAATGGGTCTAATCTGGCCCACCAGATGACTTTGCACCAACTGAATATTTGGCGGGAAAAAGGTGTAATTGTTGATTGTATTCTGCACCACCAAGCACTGTAAAAAGACCAAATCATACAGTAAGAACAGCTAAATTTCTAAAAATCAAAGTAAGATGGAAAAGCCTAGGAGCCATGTCAATGTGCTTCTTTCACTGTGGGCAGATCATCTACTCATCCACTACAATCTTCCCACTATAAATGAGTTCAGCGTAGAGCAGTGTTTCTCAACCAGGGTTCCCTGGAACGTTCAGGTTTCTGCAGAAAATGTTCTAATCTCACTTTTTAACTGGACCAAAAATTGCAGATAACGTGCCGTTGTTGTGCACGGGTTCTGCAGGCACCCATTCAACATTTTGGATCAAGTAAAAAGTGAGAAAAATATTTCCCACAGAAGCCTGAATGTTCCAGGGAACACTGGCTGCAAAACACTGATGCAGAGGACTTACCGTCCCAGTGCTGTTAATTACATCATCACTGCGGGACAGTTAATGCATAACAGCATAATAATGCCAAAACATAAAAGGGAATACAAGACAGACATTATTTTACCATATAAATACAATGAGGTTGCTGATATGAGGCTCTAATTTTTCTCATCCATTTGCAGCAGATTGTATGATGGGATACGTTACCAATCTAGTCACCATCAGTTGGACCCCATACAATGGATAGTGGCATACTTTGAGTGCACTATATGGGCATTTTTGATTGATCACTATGCATTCAGAAACCTTGATAAAACTGCAAACACCATTTACAATAAATCTTTTGATTTATGATTTAATGCACAATAATTAATTATTTTTTTCCTTTGGTCATGCACTCCATTACAGACTGAAGCCATACACCAACTTGAGAATGTATCCCAGTTATTTATTATGTATTTATTATGTAATTAGTTATTAATACAAATTAGTTGGAATGTTAAGGGGTTAATACATCTTGTTTTTAATGTATGACTTTTTTCTAATAAAAAGTGCCTTTTTGTAAGCCTGTTTTTCCCTAAAATTACAGCTTTTTTTTCTAAAATTCAAGATTTTTTCTTGTTAATTTGTCATGCATTTCCAACTATATTATGGCAAATTTTTAACTTTTCCTATAGTTATACTACTTTTTCCTCATCAATTTTCAACTTTTTTTCTTTTAAATTTGTAGATTTTCGAATGAATTTGCATTTTTTTTCTCACAACTTTATTTTTTTTTTTTCAAAAATGTGCTGCTTTTACATTTTAATAAGGGGTTTTCTCCCATTTCTTTTTTTGGGACAAAACCACAGAGAGCCAATGGTTCTGGACAAAAGAGCTGCATATGGCTGTGGACTTGCAGACCTCTGTCCTAGACCAATCCCCATCACATGGACAACAAACAGAGACACATAACCACACATACGCCCTGCCAATTAATTTCCTAACATGCAGACTCTGGACTGTGGGAGTAAACTGGATCACCCACACAGGAACAGGGAGAACATGCAAAGTCAACACAAACCAAGTGTTTGAAACCCAGAACTGTTTTAACTGTGATTGCACGGCACAAATGGATATTAAACCAGTGGAAACGTGGATGTAGTATCGATGATTTTTCAAGCTCTAAGTAAACAATGAGAGAACTAGGCTTCCATAAAGGGGCCAACCTGAGGGCCGAGGAAGGGCGGGGAATGAAGGGCCGTGGCTCTGACCTCCGAGTCCCGACGACAGAGACCCCGGTCGCTGTCTTTCTATCCCACACAGGGTAGAATCTGTACCAGAAAGAGACAACAAAAGTAAAAAAAAAAAAAATGTGATCAGACTCTTTCCAAATACTCCTTCTATGAAGAGTCATCCTCTGACCTTTTAGAGGCGGGTCTCTGAAGCTTTGGGAGCGCGATGGCCGAGCGGTGAACACGTCCGTCCGCATGTCGGCGGGCGAGATGGTGGGCACTCGATCCCAAGACGGCAGCTGGGACTGAGACTGGAGGACAAGACGTGGGAGAGAAAAGAAGCAGATGGGAGGCAGGAAGAGAGACACAAAGGCAGAGAGGTGAATCTCTTTCATCCTGACTCAATAATTCATGGGCAGAGCCTTTGATGCCGAGGCTACCTGGCCCGTCCAGCTGTCCCACCCATCAGTCTCTGTCTGCGTGCAAGGCGTGTGAAAGCAGATTTAAGTCACATCTTCACCTGCTGTTCTTTTTTTGGTCCGTTCTTTCACTTCCTTTATCACACTTCCTCTCTTAAATCTTCTCACTTTATCACACCCTCGTCACACCCTCCCTCCATTTAAAGCACAACTGGGACACACTCGGTTTCTTACCAGTGGCCTCGTGGCTCTGGCGTTTGGTGGCATATTATGGGTGGGCCCCTGGCTCACCAAGGGGCCATGCGAAGGGGGCATGGCCTGGACCCCCGGACTCCAAGGACCCTCCACATCCCTCCGGTTTTTACTTTTAGAAAAATGCCTGCAAAAGACAAGGACTTGTTTTACTAAACTGGGACAATAAAATACTCACAAGGTTTAGCATTTAAAATTCTACCTAGAAAGAGAAATTGACTTTATTTAGACCATGAAAACTAAAAACAAAATACATCCATATACAAACGAATATTAGTTTTAATCATGTGAGTCACAAAAAACCTACAATCTATGGTCAGAAAGACTACCATCAAGATCTTTTAATGGCTGCGTACATTAGCGTCACCCAATTATTGTTGCTATGGTTTTTGTTCAATATATATTACAAAAAAATTACCTAGAATTAGTGAAAAAAATAGAGGAAAACATGTAAGAATATTTCTATTATTTTAAATTAACACAAACTGATTCATGACTTCTCAGCACAAAAGGAAATATTGCTGTTTTGCTAATTTTCTAAACAGCTCACTTTGTTTTAAAGCATGCCCAGTAAAGTATTTCAAGGTCCCATATTGTGGAAAACTGTGTTTTTATGGATTTTAAACTTATAAAATACAGCCACTTGTATACTGCCGAAATATTATTAAAGTCCTCAATTTACAGAGAAATATACACTGTTTTTATTTAGTTACAAGGCGTTTCACTTCCTGGGTCTTATGACATCACAAACCAACAAGCCACGCCCTAACTTCTCAAAGTTAAATCAAACACACCTTGACTGCCTAACAGATACAGTATATGTATTACGCTCCAATATCCTGTGACTAAATAATTATGACTGACAAAAAAACACAATCACATTTACAATGAGAAAACTATGAAAATAGAAAACTAATGATATCTAATGAGTTCAGGGGACTTTTTTTTTAATTTTATTTTTATTTTTTATTTTATTTGTTTATTTGACAGGGACAGTGCAATAAACATAGACAAAAAAAATCTGATGTGTTGCACAAAGAGTGTATAGCTATTAGTTAATTTGCACAGATCAGCACAGAGCTGCAAAAAACATTTAAATTTGTTAATGAGTGACATTTCGCTCTTTTTTAAGCTTTTTTTCTTAAATACACTAAGTGATGTATGTTGCATGTCTCATGAATTTGCCATTTTTTGTTATAAATATGCTACTTTCTTCTAGTAAATATGTATTTAAGTCACAAAAGCTGTCGGTTGTAGACATCTGTTATAACAAAAACTCATCCAAAGTAATCTTAGCAGTTCTGCATAACTCTGACTATACAACAATTAGTTACAACGGAGCAATTCGATTGGACATTAGAGAGTCTGTGAGTTACTGAAATCCACGATACGTTTCACTGGATATGTATCACTCCGCTTCAAAGGTGTTCATGTAACTGTTAATTACTAACAGTAATTTACTATCAACTCTCAGTGAGAACTGCAGTACTATTTTGGATGCCTTAATTTCCACAGTGAAGTGCTGTTTGACAATAAATTATACATCCATGACCCAGAAGTCCCACCCTTTTGAAAAAACTTTTACAGTGTCAGCCTCTTATAAACATTGTTAAGCTATTTCACATTTGTTTAAAAAATTTAGACAGTGCTACAGTTGTATTTATTGTCTAGATTAACAAACCACAATACCTTTGTGGTAATGGACTCTTTATTTCATCTGAAAATGCCAAGGAAATACAGGTCACCTGTTGAGTCGGTAGGGCAGAAGACCCGAGATCAAGATGCCGGTAGCTAGCTATGCAAACTTACTTTTGCACTTGACAATATTTAATTTGTTTACATGTGTGTCAGATGACAATAGATGTCTTCATGCTGATTGAGATGTTTAGCAGCAGTTACTGGCTACATTTAGAAGGGACTATTTTTTCTCAGCTGTGCAAAATAATTGGTTACACAAACAAATCATAATATTTTGTCCAGTATTGCTGTCATTTAATAAATTGTGCTTGCCGGAACTGTTGTATAAACGCATTATTAGACTCCAAGTGGTTACGGTATCATGAATGTACTAACTACAGGTGTGCTACATCTAATGCCCTCCGCGTACAATATCCATTGATACTGTACTCCCTCTTGTGTAATGTTGCTTAAATATACAGGTGCATCTCAATAAATTAGAATATGACTTAAAAGTTAATTGCACTGCCAAAAGCATCAAAACCTGGTTTAATGACCATGGCATGACTGCGCTTGATTGGCCAGTGAACTCTCCTAACCTAAACCCCATAGAGAATCTATGGGGTATTGCCAAGAGGAAGATGGGAGACACCAGACCCAACAACGCAGATGAGCTAAAGGTCACTATCAAAGCAACCTGGGCTTCCCATAACACCTCAGCAGTACTACAGGTTGATCACCAGCATGACACACTGCATTGGTGCAGTAATTCATGCAAAAGGAGCCCTGCACAAGTATTGAGTGTGTACATGGTGTCATGTGTCTGAGCATCTGTCCACAGCGCTCAGACTCCCTTTGTAGTTTTAAGTGTTTTTCTGTCTATTATTATTTTCTAGTTCGTTTTGTTATGTTGTTTGGGTGACACGAGCCACTTTACTTTGTTCCTAGGCACACCCACCTTTCACTCGCAGTCTGTTTCCAGTCCATCAGCTGCGAGTGATTGTGTTTTACGACACCTACTATTTTCCCCTCTCACTGCTCCCAGTCTACGCTCCCATCAGCTGGGAGCAGTTAGGCAATTAGCTCCTGCCAGCCCGGCACTCGCACCTGCTGCTCATTACATTTCTTGTGTTTATACACTGCCGCTGCACACTGTCTTTGCGGCTGTTTTGATTGTCAACCCACACCTCCACCAGAGCTCATCCGCTCTGGTGAATTATTCTGTAAGTAATTCCTGTTTTGCTCACCACTAAGTTTGTTGGAGCACTCTATGTTTATTCTTTATTTTTGCTCGCCACTAAGTTTGTTGTAGCACTCTACGTTTATTCTTTATTTTTGCTCGCCACTAAGTTTGTTGGAGCACCTTGTGTTTATTCTTTTCTTTAATAAATTGCACTGACACAATTCAGCGTTTGGGTCTGTCCTTCTGCCCTGAAGGGGCGTTTATGACACATGGACATACTTTTCAGTATGCCAACATTTCTATTAAAGAGCCTGTGACATAATTCAACCAAGACATCATTAGAAAGAAGAACTACTGTGTTTTTATTCTGTGTAGACAAAAAAAATTCAATAAAATTTTGTTTCCATATACTACCATAAATTACATCATGATGCAGACTATAGCGATTTTCGTTTGTCGAAATTGGGTCAAATGCCGCCGCCATTTTGTGATGTAATGAGGTGAACCAAAGATGTAAACAAGCATGGCTGAGTACACTGAAGCGAAGGAAGTTGTGAGCGATTTCAGCGAAGATTTGAGCGATTTGTCGATAGTTTTTGAGGAAGAAGCAGGATCGAGTGATGAAGAAGAGCGAGTTGGTTCTAACAAAGGACTGCAGCCCTATTTATTTGAACCATATCATTCAGGAAGCGAAGATGACTTGCACATTTCAGAGGATGAAGGGTCCAACGGTGAAGGGTTAGAGATGGACATCGGTGGCCTCAAAAAAACACTGAATGATAATATACAGATAAATCTAAATTTCCCCGATCGGGTGGTCAGGGAAATTAAAAAAAAAAAATGCTCAGATATTCAGTTTCGGAAGGCAATGAGATTTATCAAAATGAAAACTGAACAAAGTAATATAACGTTTTTTAACACAAAGTCATTCCATTTGGAGTAAAGTCAACACTTGGCTTCCAAATTCATAGGGGAGGATTTTACTTTTGGTGGAAAAAATATAATTAAATCACGATCACCTAATGTGGAAAAAAAAAAAAATTACACCAACTCTTTTCCGGGCGAGTTTTGACACTGTTGCTTCTCTGAGCTGTTCTGATATGTTGATATCGTCTTGAGCTGTGGATTTTCGTTTGAAAACCGTAGGTATGGCAGTCGGTTTTAGAACCCGTTTGTAACGAACTTTCAAGCCTTAAGCTTCCTGTATAGCAGGCGCCTCCTCAAAACTGTCTGCAGTGAAATGATCGCTACAGAGTACAGAAGATGGTGTTGGATGCCATTTGTCCCTTGTTCTCTGTACTTGCTTCACCCATTTTTTAGAAAGATCCGGATCTTTTGGGAATGAGAACAGGCTCATACGTTCACTGGAGCAATTAGAACACCCAGTCATCACGCAACGTTTCGGCATTTCTTCACTGATATCGAAGCTAAACAGCTTGTTTACATTGACAGCACACAGATCAGCCGAGAGGAAACTCACCTCATGACGTCATATCTGGAAACGAGGCGAGTCTCCGGATATCGCATTACTGCAACACGGCGCTAAATTTGAATTCACTTGGAAATATTTTTCCACTTATTTAGCGTTCTAAGTCAAAAGAACCAACTATATGGAGGACTGAAGATAAATTCATACTGAATATGATCTATAGTTCCTATATCGTGTCACAGACACTTTAAAAATCCACTTTTAAATTGATCTTATATAATATTCGAATTTTTGAGAAACTGAATTTTGTGTTTTTATTAGCTGTAAGCCATAATCATCAAAATTAAAAGAAATAAACGCTTGAGTCTACGACTATAGTATGACTTTTTGAACTGAATTACTGAAATAAATTAACTTTTCAATGATATTCTAATTTACTGAGATGCACCTGTATGAAGCTTAGTACAGTTGTTGTGACAACCAGATGTGAAACTTTTTTTTTTTTAATTAAACACAAAGGTTTAACCCCCGTATCTTATGGAGCAGCAAAAATCAGTTACAAAGTAACTCAAGTTTTTATTCAGTAAATCATCAAAATCGTCATCCCGGCAGCCCTGTTCAGCTCTGAGGTCTCACTTCAGTCTGGTTACGTCAGCATGTCAGATAAAGCAGAGGCCAAATTCTCACCATTTTTTCTTCTCGTATTTTTCCTGAAGGAACTCTTTGAACTTCTGAGAGTCCTTCATGTCGGAGCAGCCGTCCGCCTTTGGGTCAAAGACGCATAGCCAGGTCCTTCTCCCAACCTGGACACACACACACACACACACGCACACACTTTAAAATCAAGCAGCACATGCTTAAAGGAGTCTTGCGTCTAATCGTTGGGATTATAACACTGAAACCACAAGTCCTTGTTTTTGTTGGAGATGCAGTCTGAGAGAACCTCTCACAAACACAAACAGATTTTCTCATCGGTGATTCATCTCCGGCGCAAGAGAGAAAGAGCTTTACTGCCAATGAATCATGACGGGCCAGATCACTCCTCGGAGGATGACGAGGGGAGGAAAAACGGGGCGATGCATACCTCTGCCTATCACACACACTGGGCTCGACTCACACACGCACGCATGCATTAACATCCCAGCCAACAGCCAACTAATAAAAATACAGTGAGCACTCTTTTAAACAGCCTGAGACACTTGACTAGTTATCCATGTGATTTAAGCTCAGGAGTGGGTGCTGCCCACACCAGAGGTTCCCTCGGTGTCTTGTTTTAATCTCTATCAGATAAATGTAATTACACAACGAAATCTGCCTTCATTTACACGCTAGACTTTGGAAGGAATAAAACAGCTTCCAATAAGCAACATAAAAATTATAGCTAGCCCACATGAATTAGACATTAGGGACCAAAAATCAATATTTCAGTGTCTGCAGGCAGCATTTCATGACAAAAAAAAAAAAAGGCAACGAGAACCTATCTAAGCATGTTATTTTAGGTAGATATACTCCAACACCTACTCTGGCCTTCTGCTCACATGCTGCAGGAAAATTATCAGTGTGGTTTCTAACGCTGGCTACTCTAGCCATAAATCAGAGATGCATGTACATTTCTTCAAACTGTGGATGAAAACCGCTTTGAATGGTGGAGACTCCTACAGGACATGTTGCTATCCCAGGACTGCCATCAACTACCTATTATATCAAACAAGAAAAAAATAAGAACTAAAAGATCAAGCCTACTATTATTTCAAACAACAGCACTGCACACGGTACACTATACACCCCTCCATAGCCATTATAGAATAGCAGAAGTAGCACACCTACAATCTATTACAAATGCAAGATTCAATATACTCTAGATCTGTAATAAAAACCATGTGATTGCAAGGAGTTCAACTATCTTCAACACATGTACAAAGTGTGAAATGAAAAAATCCTTGCTTAAAAACTGTGGGAGGAGTTAGCCAGACAATCTTGTATGGACGGACGGACATCATCGTACCATAATGCGTCCTGTCTTTAAAGACGGGCATATAAAAAGAAAATGGCGGTCTATGCAGATTTAAATAAATAAATAAATGTCAAGGCTTGTCTGGGTCTATAAGAACTACAACCTAGACCTTAACTTTTCCCATACTGCCGGCAACACAGACAACATGCACTTTCATAGAGGTGTCTTGATCCAGACAAGCTTAAAAACGCACATGGGGTGTGGGAATGCCCCCTCCGTGGATAGCCACCTTATCATGGTGGAGGGGTTTGCATTCCCTAATGATTGTGTCGGGGGCAATTTGCTTCTGGTGGGGTCTCCCAAGGCAAACTGGTCCTGAGGGAACAGCCAGACTAACAGCAGTGCAGTTGATCCCCCATGAAAAAGTTACAAGGATCCTGTATACCCCACACATTTTGAAGTTACTGGGGCTCGAGGGCAAGTGCTTGGCAGCCGGGTTTCTGCCCATAGGAAACGGCCAGGCTTGTCCCGAGGAACTCACATGGGTCCGACCTCCAGTGGGCTCACCACCTGCAGCAGGGATCATGGGGCTCATGGCGCTATGTGAATTGATAAGCGGTAGAAGATGGATGGATGGATGGACAGATGATGTGGGAGTGGGAAAATAACATTCTGAGTGGGGTAATGCAAATTTGCAGATAAAATCTAATTTTTGAGGATAAATACCCACAAAAAAAACACTCAAATTTACAAGTAAAAAACTGTTAATTTACCATCTACGGAACTCCATAAAAACTTGGCCTCTTCTATTTACTAGTAAACAACCATCCACAAAAACTTTGACTTGCACGTTAACATTTTCTCACCACACGGATGATGCCAGGGCGAATGCATGAACTCGCCTCTGACGATACCAACCCAGATGAGCGGCAAACAAGATAATCAAATCATCATTTCAGGCTTTGTGTAATGAGATGCCACACATTCTGCAACAATGCCTATTACTTTGTTTATTAGATTTTGTTGTTACTGAAAATTTCAGAGTTAGCTGGGAAAAAAAGACTATATTTGCAGACAAAACCCTAAACCTTGTGAAAACACCTTTTATTAATAAGAAAAAGAGCAGCAGGTGGTCCGGTGTTAAGGACAGTTTTTTTTTCTGTTAATTAATGTGATTAGAAACAAGTGGATTTATCTGCTTTTTAGTCAAAGCAGCTGTGGTAATAAATGGATAATTATAAAATCATTAACCTTTGGTTTACTGTATATAGACAAAATGGTTTTGGCTTTATCCTCCGTCAGTGAGCGGCCTGGTTTAAAAAAAAAAAACCTGCATGAGCGTCTGACACAAAAATACACGGAGAAAGGAAACAGATCATGGTTTTTGTGGGACAGAAAGTTTTTGTCGTTTTGTTTCTTGGCACAGTTTTAGACCAGCCAGCATTCTTCCTCTTAAAAAAAGCCCTGCCGCAAAGACTGGTTAGACTGGTAGCCTCGAGGGGCGTTTCATATTTCATATCAGAGAACCACAGAGATTCAATCTAAAGTAACTGGCAAGGAAACCAACGGAAATGCACGTGCTCCAGAGTATTCCTCCCCAGGTGGAGTGTCTCTCACCTCATTGCCATGGTTTTGGAGGAATTCTACTTCCTGTTGCGAGAAGGTTGTCATGGAGATAGACTTGACTCTGTGAGGAGGATTGAGGCCTCTCCTGGGATGACACAGACAGATGGGGGGGGGGAAGAAAAAAATGAAAGTCAATGTGAAGATCTGTGATCAGTCCTCAGATTAAGACAGAACACAAGGAAAGGAACTGGTGAGAGACCAAACATCTGACACGTGACTGCGAATTTAAGGGCAGATTTGTTGTGGATTAGCCCCTCCAACACACACACCTCCTACACACACACACACACGCCCACTTGTGACAGATGAACAGATGAACACATGTCTTCCAGAGCCTCCTATTATTTTCTCCATGCTGGGGACAAAGTGGGGCACCGCTGTGCTGTGGGTGTGCAGGATCGTGCAACAAAGTGCTGAACCTGTCTTCCTGGGGAGCGCTGGGACCGTTGGGACTAGGCTGAACATGCAGAATAATTTGGGACAGCGACTAGGCCATGAGGCTCAAAAACATGCAAATTTAATACTTGTTGTTTGTATGGTATATCTGTGTGGGTTTGACCCTGCCAATTTGGCTTATTAGTGTTATTTTCCAAAACTCATTTACAAAGTTGCACCCAAAACTATTTAACCCCCATAGAAAGTTATCTCTAGTAAAAAATCAAGCAGGAAACGTCTATCTAAACATTTTTTTTTCCTTTGTAAAACAGCTTAAGGCTGTGGATTAAAAAAATAGACAATTTGCAGTGAGAGATGAATAATTTTGAGTTTGTCAGCAATTATGAGTTGCAGTTTTGGGGCTCATTTTAAAAAATGCAACAGCTTATTTGTTCACCTTGGCCCAAATAAGCCATTGCATCACCAAGTATGATGCTTGCTCTATCATATATGGTGAAACCAGCAGCAGAGAGCAGCTGTCAAAGCCATTTGAAATAAGAGCTGGAGTGCACCAAGGCACTACACTTAGTCCTTTACTGTTTATTACGGTGTTGGATGCTGTAAGCCAGGAGAGCAGGTGAGCCCGACCTTGAGACATGCTGTATGCAGATGACCTCTTCATTTGTGCTGAGACGGAAGAAGAGCTCCAGAGATCATAAGATGGTAAGAGTGCATAGAGAGAAGAGAACTGAGAGTGAATACTGCAAAAACAGAAGTAATGGTGTGCAGCAAGACCAGTGAGCTCATCTCATTGCACACAAAGCACATCAGCCTGAACAAGACAACATCACTCAAATATCTCAGTTCACCTTTGAGACCACTGGAGGATGTCAGGAAAATCTGCATAGAAGAAATGGAAAGAACTGACACCTGTACTCTGAGAGAAAAAGATATCCACCAAACTGAAGACCAAGATATACAAGACAATTATACGACCAGTCCTGTTGTATGGAGTAGAGATATGGTCCACAAGAGGGAAAGAACTGAAGCTCCTGAGATGAATCGTGGGTGTTACCCTGAGAGATCAAAAGAAAATGAAGAGATAAGAAAGCAGCTAGAAGCTGCTAACTTGGAGAGAAAGTAAAAGGAAGGAGACTGATTGTTTGGACATGTGATGAAATAAAGACTTTATCAAGACAATCTGTGAGAAGTCGGTTGTAGGAAGGAGAAGCATAGGAAGACAGTAGACAAGGTGGAGGGACTGTAGGAGGGAAAAACAACGAGAAAAAGAAGATTTGGGTACCTTGGCCATTTTCCAGGAAACAGATCTAGAGAAAATTCAAGTGTTGGTTTCCTTCAACTTGCAGTCAGCTGAGTTTTCATTAAAGCTGCTTTCTGAGACAGGGCCCAGGGGTTAAAAGACTAACTCATCTGACTAGTCAAAAATTCCCCACATTACCAGTCAAGTGCGACTTGAGGTGGAAAAAAAAAGTGTCATGTTAAACCAAGGTCCACAACATTGACATCAGAAAGAACCACTTTCAACCATTTTTGACATCCGAAAAATATATATGGAGCCCCCAAAATACAGGACCTCAAAATTATGGTAAACCCGCCAAGTTATATGTATAATCTCTCCTGTGAACATTAGTAACAGGTGAATTACCTCCTTTTAAATGTGTAACTTTTCGCTAATAAATAAATGCTTACGGGCAAAAGAGCCGAATGAGGCTCCAGCGCCACAGGTTGCCTCTCCCCAGTTTAGCCTGCTTATATTACGCAGAAAGGCTTAATAAGCAGCTCGTTTCGGGCTCGTTCACCGGGACAGAGTTGTTTGTTTGTTTTGCGAAATTTGGCAACCCTGACCCCGACAGCGCGCGCGCACCCGCACATAAACACACAAGCGAGCACGCTCACACACGCCCACTCTGGAGAAAAGAGAGAGAGGGGGGGGGGGGGGAGAGATGGTGTCAAACCTGCACCATGACGAAATGAAACGTAACTCATGGCTGGAAAATGACCAACTAGCGGTCAGCCGTTTATGAAGCCGCTGGAAGACGCGCACGAGAGAGAGAGAGAGAGCGAGCGAGAGAGACTGCGTAAATTAAATGCGCGCACACATCCTCTGCTGTTGCATGACACCAAGAAGCCCTGCAAACGTGGAAAAAGCAACATATCAGTGCGTTACATTTGCCCCCAGCTGGGTGGTGCACGGTGCAATAATCTCGGGCCTGGTACTTTTACGCTCCCCTTATCGCGTCCGTGCGTCCTCCTCACACTGATGCCAAGACGTGCGGCGTTTCACTCACAGCATTCCGGAGCAGGACGTGCACACGAAGCTGCCCACGGTGATGTCGGTGTAAGTCACCCCGGGCTGGCTGCACTCGAAGCAGTGTTTGTTTACTCCGGACTGGGCCAGCTCCCGGACCTTGCGGGCGCAGATCTCCTGGTTGTCCCGGTGCTTTCGGTTCGACATTTTATTATTTTTTTTTTTTTTGTCTTCTGAATTCTGACCGAGACTACGCTCGGTGCGGTCCGCACCCCCGATGGTAACCCCCCTCCCTTTGCTCCCCCCTCCGCTTACTACACGGAGTGCCTCACGCCCGCATTATGGAAGCGCTTTTATGCGGCTTCACCCAATACGACGCTGCACGCAGGAGACGCGCGTCAAGCGTGCCAGAGCCGGGGCGCGCACGCACAGGAAACGCTACACATTCACTTCAGTGTAAAAGCGTGGCGTGTGTGCCAGTCACATTTTGTTTTTTTGTTTTTTTTGGTTTCAAAATTTTCCACCATAATCTGTTGGTCAAATCGAAAGTGTTTTTAAATCAAGGTTTTCTCCAGATTCTCGGCGTGTGCGATCAGTGACTCAAGTGTGATCGTTAAAATTTTTTCATTTTTTTTTTCCACGTTGACAGAGTTCCCAGAAGTCTTGTGAAACGTCTGTCACGCTGTGGTCACAATACCCCAGGGTTTGAATATTGCATCATCATTTACCACCCAGATTAAAGGGGTCATTGACTGCACTTTGTCCACATTTTAACAGCTCATGCATCTTTGTGAAGTGTTTGTGACATAGTTTGTTCACATTTTCTTTAATTTTTTTTTTTAATTGCTGAAGCAAATTTGCTTTGTATTTTTCCTGGCTTTCTTGAAATGCTCTGATTTAAAGCATATCACTTGAAGAAACATCCTTCACCTATTCAACTCCGCTCATCCTCTTAAGTCAGTTATGCTACATGTCCACTGGTCCGCTTTTTGTCGAAAGGCACCGTATAGGGATTGCGGTGTGGTGCAGAGATAGGTGTAACCAGGTGGAGTTACAGAAAATGTGTGATATTATAGAAAACCAATAGTCAAAGGGCTCTGTCCCTGGAGGAAACACTCTCATTTGTCCTGCTGCTTGTGGGTGGTCTTTCATGGACTGAAACTACCGAACAACATGGCGGACAAGTCTTGTATCTTTGAAACAAACCAGCGAAAAGTGTTTCTAACATCACTTCGTGTGAGAAATAGTAGGCTCAGTTAATGAATCTGTCGTTATTTGTCATCAAAAACCACTGGTTTAAGTATTCAGGATGAGAGCGCTGCCCCCAGTGAATGCCGGTATGGGAAACTCCTTCGTATAGACGTCTACAATTGGAATGTTTAGGCAAATGAGCGATAGGGGAATCCATGGGCTACTCGACACACCACAGCCCGATTTTCACCTCACCAGAGCCAGATGCTTTCCATTGCATTTCCAATACACAATGAATGGGAAGCAGAAAAACAACAGATCCAGTGGACATGTAGCATTAGCTGATTAGCGTCTAGCTTTTAGTCTCCTTCTAGCTCGGATCAGCGGTGCTGGTTCACAGATCCACAGTCGGTGGTGTATCTCCGGCCCATCCCACAATAATTTTGCCATGATTCCACAATAAATTGCTAGCACCACGCACTGAGTGGCCCCCCGATCACCACAACCGACCTGGCCCGGGACCTGAGGCTGCTGGCCGAGCTGAGCTGCCAAGCCACAGGATCTCAAAAGGCAGTGTCTTGCTCTGCGGGACTCCGCTCCGCTCTCACGGCCAACTGGGGGATGCCTTGTCATGAGGCGGCTTTCCTATGCTGCCCACGAGGGTGGAGCAGGAGCACAGCGGGGGAGCTGGCCGTGCTGGGGATTTGCTGTGGAATCATGGTGAAATTATTGAGAGACAGGCCGGAGTGAAGCGAGGTATATTGTGGACTGTGCATAGGTGAACCAGGTGGTAACAGGGATGGCTATTAGGGTGACTAAATCTGAAGAAAATAACAATATAAGCCCAGCTTGGTGTGAGTCTCCTGGCACCAGTGTTGGCAGGGGGGCTAATAGCTCAAGGGCTAATAGAGCTACCTTTAGCACCCCTTCATTCAACATGACAGACAGCTAGGCGAGCCAATAATAGAGCAATGGGTGGGTCTCAAGAACGGCGGTGGGTTGGCTTTGTCAAATCATGACATATACTATTTACACAGAAGAGTCAAAAACGTTTCTGGGAGAGAAAAACAAGATAAATGCTGTGTGTTTTTTAAGAGAATTGACTGTTTTGATATTGTTTGGATAATTACATGATCAATAGACTTTTGAGGGCAGTGGTGGCCTAATGGTTAGGGACGTAGACTAATGAGCGCAGTGTCGCTAATTCAATCCCCGGCCCGGCAGGATTAGAGCTGGGTGAGACAGATAATGTAGCAGTGTTTGGCCCACCCTCCTTAACCCCACTGTGGTGCCCTTGAGCAAGGCCCTTAACCGCAACTGCTCCAGTGGAGCTGCTCAGTGGCCACAGGTCAGTCTGTGGTTGTACTGGGCAGCTTCCAGGTGTGAATGTGAACAGGGCATCCTTGAAATAGAGAAGCTGCCTCTCAATGGAACTTCCCAGTATAAATAATAAAGGTTAAAATAGACACATTTCAGACAGTTAAAATCTACAAACAAACCATTTTTCAGTCAATGACTCCTTTAAGAAGCCTTCCTCAAGAAGACAAATTTTGGTGAACTTTGCTTTCGTTACCAATGAGTTTTGGTCACTCCACCATCCCTCTTTCCTCACTACTGAGGTCTTTAGTTGACACCATATTAAGACTAATGTCAGCTGGTTATTGTAATATGTAAATAAAGGGCAATTTATTGCGAAGTGCAGTGTGGTGACGTGGACGTCCTGTCATGTCACCGCACGACAGGAGCACCATCTTATGTCTTTTATGCCTGATGCCCACACTAGATGCCATGTCATGTACTGCTGCCCGTTCTCTGTAATAAAGCTGTGTTCGCCAGCTCATCTTTCCTCATCCTTGGCCAAGGGATTTTCCATACATAACATCTGGCGACTGAGGATTAACTCATGGAGGCGTGCTTTACACCATTGAAGCCTTTTTTGGAGCTTCCCGGTGAGCGACAGGTGCCATGGCCCAACTGGTCGGGGGCCTTCGAAATCTACATCATGGCTGTGGATATGGGGAAGCTGGATGGAGTGAAGAAGCAAGCACTGCTTGTCCACTTCCTAGGCTCAGAAGGTCAGGGAGTTTTTCAAATGCTTGGCCCAACGGACTGTTATGAAGAGGCTATTGAGATGCTAACTAGCTACTTTGCTAATTCTGAAAATATGGCGCAGCACGCAAAAGCCCGCCACCATTGACAACGAGCTAAGCTAGCTAACCCCACACCCTACGGAGACAGCATACACATTGTGAGCCCCAAAGATTGGTCAGGACTGCAACGGGTTGTGAAGCTGGACGGTGTGAGTGTGCCCACGATGATAGCCACCGCCGTCACGCAGTCCATAGTGAGTGAGGCCATGGTTCGGAGGCTCACCCCCCGGTGCCCTGATGTGGTGGAATTACTGGACGATGGGAGCTCCAGTGCTGGCAGGAACGTCACATTTGCAGTGCAGTACAGCGAAAAAGTGATTCCAGCGTTCCGGTTCCAGGTGACACGCTGGGCTGGAAAAGTTATGGGGTGGGATTTATTCAGTGAGCTTGGGTTTACTTTCACAGTCGGCAGGCAAACGGTCAGCGGCCCAGGCCCAGTTCCCCCAGGCTTCGCGGACATGGGTGCAGCCATAGAGCACAGTGTAGATGGTAAATGTAACGCAGAGAGTGGATATGGCACAGACGGTGAAGACAAAATGGAGAAAGAACAGAGACCGGGATTGCCTCCACCCCTTGCACAGCCAGAATGGGAGTTGGAGGAGTGAGAGCCCGAGTTAGGTGAGACCAACACCGATGAGGGTTTTATGGACATCGTCGACACCAGGACGTCCGCTCTGTGCTCTCGTGGGGAGAGCTGCCCGGAAGGAGGGCCCGAGCATGCAGGGGGCAACAACACACAGCGACAACAGACAAACTTGGACGCAGTGCACGGCACAGCGCAGCAGAGCGCTTTGAATGGCTCGGTGGAGGAACCGGATGACTTAGGTGCCTGCGCTCAGCCGGATGCAGCAGAAGAGACCCTGTTGGCGGGCGGAGGGTCTGGTCTGATGAGCGACACCAGGGAAGCACCAGACGCCTTCAGCACTCAGGTTGAGTTTCAGCCCGCAACGGGTGAGGGGTCCGCTGTGACAACGGTGACTGCTCAACTGCCACAGTGTAATGAAGGCACCAGACCGAAGGAGAGCGCAGTGCTGGTGGCGCACAGTGGCACATCAAACCAGGTAAAGCGCCATTACAAGTCATGGACTGGGTTCAGGTTTGTGCCAATGGGAGGTCAGAAAGGCAACTGATTGGACCACAGCCAGTAGAACAACAGGCGCCACTGTGGAGTGGGGAGAAGCTGGGAACAGCGTGTGTTTGGCTGATGGACGATTCACTGTGGCATGTGAACAAGCTGCGGTGCATCTGGGTGGCAGCTCTGGATGGAGGGGCTCCACGGAGTTCAGCTGCCGCAGTGTGGGATCCAGGCTCCGGCGTCAGGAAGATTGGCCCTGGGGGTCCAAAAGCTCCTGGGAGGAGTCCACAAGACCTCGTTTCAAAACTCTGGGGTGGGGGGGGGACCGCCGTGGGCCTCCTTCAAAACTCCTGGGAGGAGGCCACCAAGAGCCCATTTCAGGTCTCTGGGGGGGTGGGGGGCGGGATCGCCGTGGGCCTGCTTCAGGGCTCCAGTGAGGAGGCCGCCACAGGGCCACCTCAAAGCTCCCCTGACTGAACTGTTTTTCCCTGCCTGTCCCACTTTGTCCCCAGGTGACTGTGCTGTGACAGTTTAATATGTTTATAGTTCTAATAGTTTGGCATGCATGTTATGTTATGGGGTTATTTTATGTGTTTTTCTTTTAGTTCAGGAGCAAGGCATGTGATTTTAGTTCATAGATGAACTTTTTCTTTAAGTATGGGTGGCAGAATAATCCACCCTGCCGTGCGGGCTGCACGGTCGTCCACCTGTCAGCCCTATTTTGGGTTATTTTGTGTGAATGTGTTAGGCCAGTTTAGTACATTGGTTTTCATTATTTTAGTGCTTGATTCGTGTTCCAAACTGGGGGGGGGGGTCTATTGCGTGTGTGGTTTTGGACTTTTCTAAAGGGGGGGTGCAATATATAAATAAAGGGCACTTTATTGTGAAGTGCAGTGTGGTGACGTGGACGTCCTGTCACGTCACTGCACTGGCCATATATAAGGCAGGGGCGCCATCTTACCAGCCTCTTATGCCCGATGCCCACACTAGGTGCCATGTCATGTAATGCTGCCTATTTTCTTTAATAAAGCTGTGTTCGCCAATTCATCTCGCCTCATCCTTGGCCAAGGCATTTTCCATACATAACAGTTATATCATAGCTCTCAGCCTGAGCTAGTTAACATAAAACTGGCTAAATGTGAGAGTGTAGAAGACAAAATAAAGGATTTTCAGGGACAGGGATGTGTGGCACAGGTGTTTGATAAGATTTGTTCTCTGGGAAACAATAAGTACAGACTCTTAAAGGGGTCATTGACTGAAAAATGGTGTGTTTGAAGGCTTTAACTGTCTCAAATGTGTTAACTGGTCACGTATCAACAATCTGAAAAAAGTACACTGCCTTTATTTCATTTTTCTCTCAGAGAAACTCCCCAAAATGCTTTTTGACTGTTTCTGGTAATTCTGCGTGAAGTGTTGAAAAAGCCCACCCAGTGCTGTCCTTGAGACCAGCCCACTGCTCTATTATTGGCCCGCCTAGCTGTCATGTAGATGGAGGGGTGCTAAAGGTCGCCTATTAGCCCCTGAGCTATTAGCCCCCAAGCTAATACCAGGAAGCTTGAACCAAACGTGGCTTATATTGTTATTTTCTTCAGATCTTAGTCACGCTAATAACCATCCCTGTTACCACCTGGTTCACAGGTCCACTGTCCACAGTCCACAGTATACATCGCATCGCTATGGCCCATCTCCCAGTGGTTTTGCCGTGATGCCACAATAAATCGCCGGCGCCGTCGTGCCAGTGACGACAACTGCCTACAGCTCAACCCAAGGCTGCGCCCCACCTCCCTGAGCTCCCCACCATCTTCCGGTGCTCTGCACGACTCTGCTCTAATCCGCTCTACTCTCACAGGCAACGTTGGGGAGCCGCTTCATGACGGCACATCCCCCAGCTGGCTGCGGGAGAGGAGTGGAGTCCCGTGAAACGAGACACTGCACTTTGAGATCCAGCAGCTCGGCTTGGCCAGCAGCCTCGGGTTGTGGCAGTCGGTGGGCGTGTGGTGCTGGCGATTTGTTGTGGCATCACAGTAAGATTGTTGGGAAATGGGCTGGAATGACATGAGATACACAGTCGACTGTGGATCAGTGAACCAGCGCTGCTCATCAAAGCTAGAAGGAGACTAGAAACTACTCAGTTAATGGCCAGCTGATGTAAGAGGGAGGGCGGAGTTGAACAGCTGATGGATGTTTCTTAAAGTGATAGGCTTTAAATCCGAGCGTTTCAAGAAAGCCAGGAAAAATTTAAAAAAAATTTTGCTTCAATAATTAAAAAAAAATTAAAGAAAATGTGAACAGAATATGTCACAAACACTTCATTAAGACATGTGTGAGCTATTAAAATGTGGAAGAAGTGCAGTCAATAACCCCTTTAATGAGTGACTAGGTAGCTGTGCTAATTGCAGCTTATCACTGCTGGTCAATTAACCATCCCAGCCAGTATATAATACTAAACTATAGTAAAATAAGAGAAAATAACATCAAAGAAAAGCAGGGCTCTCAGAGGAGACAAAGGAGGCAGAACTTTGGTGTAATTTTATTAATGCACTTTATTAAATTGTGTAATGCACGTTAGCGCTTTTTTCTTTAACATCTTGTAATCTGCTTTAGCACCTTCAACTTTAATATCTCAACATCCTGGTCACTGTGGTACTTTTTTTTTCCTGGTCTGAGATCAACAATTTTCCTTTTTAAACTTTTTTTTTCTTACTATTGTGCACTTTAATCTCCTTCTGTTGCTATTGTTACTGTTGTATTGGGTTGGTTTTTTTTTTTTTTTGTAGCTGGCATTAGCTTGCCAAGGGACTCTGGCTATAATCTTGCATATCTACATGTATATGCTCATTAATATGCATTGTCTCTTTTATAAATAAATTAAATTTAAACTTAAAACCGCCTCAGAAATTAAAGAGAAAAACTCATTCCACTGAGATAATAAAATTCCCATTATTCACTATTTGCATGCATTTTTTTCTTTCATCTACAGCTATGTCCCTGTGACATTAAGTCAGGCACCTGTGAGAACTGCTAGGGAGGCAAATACTAGCTTTCCTTATTAGGGAAATTAATTAACCAATCAGAAATTAATTCATATTTGTTGCTGTATAAAATTATCTAACTTCTTGCATTGTGAGAAAAAAAAAAACTCAAGGGAGATGGGCCTTATTTTACTTTTCAACCAGTCATAATCAGCTTTATCCCACAGTTGCTGTATCAACACATTTCAACTACCAGCACTGGAGAAATATAGAGTTCAGCCAATAAAATTTGAACATTTCCATTTGAACACCAGGTTCAGATCAAGGAGAACCTAAAGCCTGCTACCAAAGCCAGCATTGTCTAGAAGTCAGGAGCAGCAGGATCAGGATCTTCTAAGGTGGACTATTGCTGGAGTGGAGTGGCTAACTTGCTTCAGTGCTAGCAAAACTGTTTTCTTGGAGATGAAATATATTCCTGTGCTGTATGCTGTATAATTTTCAGCCCTTCATATTCTTCTTCTTCTTCTTTCTGCTGATCAGTTTTTCAGGGGCCACCACAGTGGATCATCTGGTCATTTGTGATGAACCACGTGTTTGATGCGACTCTCCTCATTTACCTGGGCTTGGGACCGGCACTAGGGGTACACTGGCTTGTGCTCCACCACTGCTTTTCCGACCCTTACACATGATCGTGAAAATGTTTTTCGCTGGTGCTGTGGTTATGATGAGTGACCTTGTGTTTATGAGAAGTGACATCTACTTTTCTTGGTTAACAACTTTATTTCTTTAAAACTGACAAACATCAGATGTGTAATAACAAAATTCAATTCAATTATTTCTACCTTTCCATGGTCTCCAATGCAATTTTTCCCCCCCAAAGTTCCTCTCATGATGTGGAAGTAGAGGGGACTTCGGTTCTCCAGGAGGGTGGTATCATTCCAATGAGCACCTGTTCTCACGTCACAACTGGTGGCAAATTAAAACCACACATTTCATGACACTTTTACACCTAGGTCTGGTAAAACACCACCTTTTATTATGTTCAAATATGTTTATTTTATTTTTATATGTTTTATATATTTTTATGTTATAGATTATTATTATGCCTCAGTGAAACAGAGGCATACAGTAATCAGTAAGTGTGTCTGTTTGTGGCTGTGTGCATCTGTCTGTCTGTCTGTACGCCTCTCTGTTTCAGCTCACCCGGTCAAAATTAAGAGGAACTAAAGGCTTATATCACTGTATCGGCATATTTTCTCAACTTTTAATTTGCCAGAATTGTGAGATAAGGCTTTGTTTTCAAAAAACCACAAATTTAAGTCACCATTTCTGTCAGTGCAGCCACAAAAACAGGAAATGTAATAACTATGCCGGGCCAGTAGAGGTTGGAGTGCCACTTTTTTACAGCTGCCCAGGCTACCATGCCACAGGCACCGAGGCACAACACCTTGGTGTTTTTTATTAGATTATGTGTTTATAATATTATTTACTCTTTATTTACCAAAATGATATTGCAGTATCATTTTCAGTGTATAGTGCAGGGGTCAGCAACCTTTACCACACAAAGAACCACGATGAAAGATTTATGACCAGCAAAATTCGCAAATTTACTGAGGTAAAAAGGCAATCTTACAAGTACAAACTGACCTGACACCATCAATATTAAGAGGCTTTTCCTCATAAAATTACAGCTTTCTTCCAAAATTTGTGAGTTTTTTTGCATTAATTTTCTGGTTTTCTAATAAATTTGTCATATTTTTCTTTGAAAATTTAATTGCAGCTTCTTTCCTCATAAATTTGTGCCATTTTTTCTGGAATTTTATGATTTTTTTTTTCTTCCAAATTTGCAAGAGATTTTCCCTGTAAGACTGCATTTTCCCCCCTAAATTTGTCATATTTCTGGTGTAAAACTTCAGCTTTTCCAATAAACTTTTTCTCTTTGTAAACTTGTTACCTTTTTCAGGGAAATTTGCAGAACTTCCCATATGCATTTGTAATATTAGTCTAAAAAAAATGCAGTTTTTCTAGTAAATATGTGTTTTTTCCCAGAAATTTTGACTATTTCTTTCAGATTTGTTGTTTGACAATTTTTGGCATAAACTTTCAGCTTTTTGTATAAATTTATTATTTTTCTAGTAATTTTTTCCCCCACGAATTTGTATCTTTTTTTTTTTTTTTTTTTTTACTGAAAGTTTTGAACAGGGCCTTATGGAGCCACTGGGTAAAGAGCCACATGTAGCTCCAGGGCCGCAGGTTGCAGACGCCTGGCATGGCTTGGTCGTACCGCAACAGAAGGAGCCTTTTACCTTGAAAATCCCACCGGATGTGATCCCTCTCATTCAGTCTTATTTGGTTCTTGGACTGATGAGTAGGGGATCTCCTGTCAAAGACTAACAAGGACCGAGTTTTACCTTATCTGACAGCAGTTTTTATTTCTGTAACTAATTAATATGCTACTTCCTTTGCTGTGCTGCAAGGGCTGCCATTCTATGGGCAGCCAGGTAAAATAATGAAATAATTAAGCTTTTTTTATTTTAGTGAAAATTAAGAACTTCAATACAACCTGTTAATGCATTTTCTCTTTATTATTGAAATTATATTACTATGACTTTGCAACTAATTTAATTTCAATCATCTTTGACTTGAGAGTATATCTTCATATGTTTTATTTTGATAAAGAAAAACTTGGCAACAAACAGACCCAACCACGCCTTTCTCGTGACGTCTGAGGGGAAAAAAAAACATATCTTCTTACCCGAAGTGAGAGGAAAAGAACTGAGACTTATGGAACAATCAGGTCAACAAAATCAACAAAAAAACGTAGGCGGACAAACATCAGTACAGTTTGATTTGATTGTGAAGAGCCAGAAGCCTGCAAGTGCAATTTCTGACCAGCAGGAGGAGCCACACACTAGATAGATAGATAGATAGATAGATAGATAGATAGATAGATAGATAGATAGATAGATAGATAGATAGATAGATAGATAGATAGATAGATAGATAGATTTTAACAGTAAAAACAGACAGTCCTGTTATACTTCCACACTCAGCAATTAACCACAGGCTTCAGAGCACTGACAACACCAGTTGGTGGTGATGACAACAAAGCCTAGATTGCTTATTTACTGTTGCCCAGGGTGTTGTTGTGTCTGAGCTTTGTGGGTGTGGAAGCCCATTCATGACAAAAAAAAAGTTAAGTCCTCTAAAATAAATGGTTCCAAAGTGTGGCCACAGGTCGTTGCCAAAATTAGATTTTAAGATGTTAAATTAGACTGCAATGAATGTTTAGAATGTTTCACAATACTTATTTATCCATGTTAAGCATAACAAATGTATGTTGTGCGTGTGTGCGTGGGGTTGTTGGATGATGAGAGTGTAGGTTCGGCTTTTCATTGGTACAAGAATGGAGTGGATGTCAGGCAAAAGTAAAAGGCCCCTTTCTTGGTTAAATCTGGGCTGTCTTATGGGTTCAGTGTGGGCTTGTCTACAGGTTCCATCTGAGTTTGCCCACTAGGACTTTACCTCTGTGGCACAGGTAACATGGGTTGAATGTGGGTGAGCAGGTTTCAGTAACACACATGGATATGCCCACATGGATATGCTGGCTGGGGCACACAGTGGAGGTGCAGACCTATGCCTGATCTGTGACTTTTAACTTTGACATTTTGACCTCAAAGTTAATTCGGTTAAATTCAATTCAACTTTACTATATAGTGCCATTCCACAACAACAGTCATCTCATAGCACTGTCAAACTGTAGGGGAAAAACCCACAGTTGCAGAAAGACCCCAACAATCAGGCGATCCCCTGTGAGCAAGCGCTTGGTAAAGGTGGAGAGGAAAAACTCAGTTTAAGCAGGAAGAAACCTCCAGCAGGACCAGGCTCAGGGAGGGGCAGTCATCTGCTGCGACTGGAGAGAAGAAGAAAAGAACAGACATGTAGAGAGCAAACAGCACGACGGGGACTCAGTCTATGGGACAGAACAAACAGATGTTTATGACCAGCAAAAATATTTCATTGAGAGTGAAGAGACAAGTGAAGCCTAGTGCATCGTTGGAGGTCCCCTGGCTGTCTAAACCTATTAGCAGCATAACTAAGAGAGGGTCACCTGATCCCACCCTAACTATAGGCTACATCAAAAAGGAAGGTTTTAACCCTATTCTTAAAAACACAGATTGAGCCTGACTCCCAAACCCAGATTGGCAGCTGGCTCCAAAGGAGAGGAGCCTGATAACTGAAAGCTCTGCCTCCCATTGTACCTTTAGAGATTCTAGGTATTACAAGTAATCCTGCATTTTGGGAACGTAGTGCTCTGTTACGATGATAAGGTAGTACCAGATCTTTTAAATAACAAGGGACCTGATTATTTAGAGCTTTGTAAGTGAGGAGAAGGATTTTAAACTTAATTCTAAATTCTTTGGGAAGACAATGAAGGGAGGCCAGAACTGGAGAGATGTGATCTCTCTTTCTAGCACCTGTTAAAACTCTTGCTGCAGCATTTTGGATCAATTGAAGGCTTTTTAGAGATGTTTTAGGAGAGCCTGATAATAGAGAGTTACAATAATATAATATAGAGCTAACAAAAGTGTGGATCAGTTTCTTAGCATCACTCTGAGGCAAGATGCTCCTAATCTTGGCAATATTACGCAAATGATAAAAAGCACTCACAGAAACAAGTTTAATATGTGAATTAAAGAATAGGTCTTGATCATTAATGCATTTTTATAAATAAGTATGTACTGTTCCTGAAAAAAAATGGTGTTAATAGTTGCAATCATTTCTGTTTTAGAGAGGGTAAACAGGCAGACAGACAGACATTTAAAAAAATCCCAACTACTGTAGGTGTGGGTAGTAAATATTGGTAATCACTGGACTAACAATAGGAATTTCTGAATTTAAGCCTTTGATGCACTATATTATTTGATTATTTCAGGTTGAAAGCCATGGCAGTTTCAGAACTTCTACAATTTTTTATTTTGACCTTACTTTTTGTTTGCCTTTGCTAATATAGCCATAGCTGTGATATATATTTTAACTAATTCATCTGTCTTTTCTCACAGCGTTTTATAATTCTGAACTAGCATGTCAAACATACTGATGTATTGTAACATGCTGTAAGTCTAACCACATGCATACTGTCTCATGTGCACATAAAAATGTAAAATTCAAAACAAATTCTACACCTTTAAAAAAAAATCAAATTCATCCATCAAAGGGAAGATCAGTGTATTTTTGCAGATCCATAAATATTAATGTGCACCAACTATATTTTAGAATCACCCAACAGTCCTTCAGGTTGGGGGGGGAGGGTTTACTTCTAAAGAAAGTTTGATGTGAACCAGAGCAGATCCTGTGTTCGGGTAAAAATGCTGCGTAAGGGAACTGTAATAGTGGAGCAAGGTATTTTGAAAAGAACAAGAAGAAACTAACATAGTATTGTTTTTCAAAGGGGAAGAAAGAACAGATACAATTATAAATCATACAGTATATGCCTTTGTCTTATGATTTTTTAAAGAAAAGCTGACATCATTTCAGACAATGTATATTAAGGTTTACCTGATCAGACCTATCGACTTATTCACACTATTTCTGTGCTTTGTGTTATGTCCGGAGGTTAGTAGTGACGAGTTCCATTTACTCAAGTAACTATTTCACAAAATTCTACTTTCATGAGTAGTTTTATTGTACAACACTTTTTACTCTTGCTTGAGTATATTTTTAAAGAAAAAACTGTACTTTTACTCAAGTACATTTGGTTGTACTCTTTGAGTTACTTTTGACTTCACTGATTTGAACTGAATACAAGTTGTTCTTCAGTCATTTTTCCCTTCCAACTTTAATTTGAAATAATAATGCCAAGTATTAAAGAGTCTTTATTGTCATTCCATAAATGGCACACAGAAATATTTGATTTGATGTGGATTATGTTAGATTTTTCTAGGGTTGTTAAAAATGTGAAACTCAGATAATAATTAAAATTAGTATATGATACTCACTGCTCTGCTACAACTGCACAAGTGTCAAAGCAGCTGAGTTTTAAAACCTTCTTTAAACAGCCCAGCAGTTATGATGTTGTTAAGAGGGGTGGAAAAAGGGGGACTGATGCAGTGGAGATGCACGGTTGCTGGGGTAGCCGTGCATCTCCATGCCCATCAGCTGTCACTGAAAAAAAAAATCTGCTTGACATTGAACAACACTGATCCACAGTCTCTGTTCATCAGTTCATTTAATAAATATCTAAATCTGAAGCTGTATCCTGTAGGTTTGTGATCAAAACTGAAGCTGTGAAAAAAAACAAAAGCTATTCTCTGTTTTATTATATGGAAATTAAAGTTTAAGTTTAGCACAACCTACTGGGATAATTAAAACTTTAACTTTTTTGATTAATGTGGGCCAGTTAACGCATTAAAAAAATCACTTCCTGATATGGTGCTGGCAGTGACTGGTTTGGGTCAGCAGATGGCTCAGCTTAAAATAAGAATAGGTGTCATGATCCTGGGGCACAGGTTAGAGCCGTGCCCAGTTTTGTCTGCCCAGTGAGCATTTTTCTGTTTGTTTTCTGTTATCTATAAGAATATTATGATGGTTTTGGAGTTCTGTCATATTTGTATTTTTATGTTTCCAGTTTGTTTATTTTTAACAGCACAGTGCTGCTTCTGGCTGTCAATTCCTTTGGGGCTGCACAGCTGCTACCCATTTTGCTACTCATGGATTACACCTGTCTCTGATTATGTGTGTATTTAAGGGACACAACAACCTCTGCCGCTGCCGTGGCCTTCTTCTCTTGCTGCATATTCCTGCCCGCTGGTCTGCAATTGTGGGTCCCGCTGTCGAGGTGAGTCTGGAGTGCTCTGTCCTGGTGCCTTTTTTCCTCAGTGTCTCAGCCATCGAGTCCCACAGCTCACGAGGTCCTCAGGCTGAGTTTCGCCCTGGTCAGGCGTTCCCTGACTTTGTACTTTCGGATGTTGAGCCCCACTCTCCTCCAGCGTTTGTGTTTTTTTTTATTATCATCTTGCATTTCATTAGTTGTAATTGTATGAAACATTCTTGTTTGTGCTTTCTGTTAATAAATGTGCCAACCTACAGTGAGCGTTTGGTGTCCTATTTGCGGCCGTTTTACGGGCGTGTTATGACAATAGGGCTTGTCTCTGTGTTTAAATTTATACCAGGTACTCTTGGTGACCTAATTCTGCCTTCTCAAACCCCACTTAAAGCACACACACACACACACACACACACACACACACACACACACACACACACACACACACACACACACCTGACCTAGCATCACTGGTTGGGGCTGCTCACTCAAAAATATAAAAGCAGGCAGAGTTTGTCAGAGTGAGCAGAGGGAAAACACACACACTCCATTAAAAGTGATTAAAGCTTCCAACTCACCATTAAGATCAGGGAAGTCAATTAGGAATTGCTCTGTTTGTACTTATAGGGGCTGCTATAATTAGGAAAGGTACATTACTTAAAAGCACTTCCTCTCTGACTGTTTCAGAATAGGAAATGTTACAGCAATAATAAAAATGGTGGTGCAGAGAAAGCAACGCTCTTTATATTGAACTGATAAAGAAGATTTCAAATTGATATAAATTGTAAAATTATTTTATTTATAGATTCATGATTATCATCATTATTTTATGTAAAGGGCATTTGCTTGCGTAGTGTCACAGTATTTTAAGAAGTTAGCTCTGTGGTGTGCTGTAAAAACTGATTTAAGACCCCTAATCCAGCAATATTTTTGTTGAATATGAGAGTTCACAAGTATGTTCAGTGAATAAAAATGCAATTAAAGGTTGCTAAAGTATATACAGTACTTCTTTTTTTATTGATTCTTTTGTGCAAGTTTACCAATTAATCACAATTATAGAAAAAAATGTTCAATTAAGTACTTAAAAAAATTAATCAATGGTTATACACTCAAGGGATTTAATAATGCACTACTACATTTATTTGTAAATTTACTGTTTGTGTTGTATGCAAATGACCACTCATATACTGCTTTTCATCACCTTTTAATGAATATCCTAAGTTAATCAGTGACAAAACAAATAAACAAAAATTGCCAAGAAACATAATGACCATACACTGAGGTATTGTGACTTTTTCACCAGAATTGTATTTTGAGATACAGGACTACTCACAATAATCAGTCAGGCGTGACCAAATCCCAAATGCTGGGAATTACCCTACATGCATTTGTACAACTTGTTTTCTTAATAGAGAAAAACTCCTCCCAAACTGGGCCAAAATAGGGTGGGTGGGTAGGTAGGTGGACTTTATTAATCCCAAACTGGGAAATTACAGTGTAACAACAGCATGGCACAGTAGATGACCCAAACCAACAGAAATACACACAGCATAACAGAAAAGGAGTTACCCAGGGAAGTAAAAATGCTTAGAAAACTTTATATAATACATAGGCTACTACTAGGTTAAACAGATGATCCCTGTGAATCTATGGATAGTACTGACTGTACAAGGTCTGCTGTCTGTTCAGTGTGTGGTGGAGGGGGTGATCAGGATTGTCTATGATGGATAACAGTGTGTTCAGTGTCCTCCTCTCCACCACAGTCTCAAAGGTCTCCGGCCTGAGACCAGTTACAGAGCCAGCCGTCTTGATAATCTATGTCAAGTCTGTTGGTATCTCTGGCTCTGATACTGCTACCCCAACAGACAGCAGCAAAGAAGATGGCGCTGGCGACAACAGCCTGGTAGAATAGCTCCAGCATCCTGTTGCACACATTGAAGGATCTCAGCTTCCTCAGAAAGCAGAGTCTGCTTATCTCCTTCTTGTACACAGCATCGGTGTTAGATTTCCATTCCAGTCTGTTGCTGATCACGACACCCAGGTATTTGTAGTTCTCTAATACCCCCACATCCTTCCTCCTAATCCGCAATGGCTATGAAGGTGTCCTCTTCTTCCTGAAGTCAATCACCATCTCTCTGGTCTTGCTGATGTTCTGCCTTAGGTGATTCTGCTCGGTCCACTCCACAAATCTGTCTACCAGTGCCCTGTACCCCCCCCCCCCTTATATATCCAACAACACCCAAGTCATCAGAGAATTTCTGCAGGGGGCATGACTCTGAGTTGTCCTGAAAGTCAGTGGTGTATAAGGTGAAGAGACAAGGAGAAAGCACAGTGTCCTGTGGAGCTTCCGTATCATTAACCACAACAACAGACAAGACACTGCCCAGCCGGACAAACTGTGGCCTGCCTGTCAGGTAGTCAGTAATCCAGGAGATCACAGAGCTGTCGACCCCCATCACCCGCAGCTTCTCACCCAGCATCAGTGGCTGGATGGTGTTAAAGGCACTGGAGAAATCAAAGAACGTGATTCTCACAGTGTTTCCTCTTCCCTCCAGGTGTAAATGAGCTATTTACAGCAGGTAGATGACAGCGTCTTCAACTCCAAAATGGGGCTGATATGCAAACTGCAGAGGGTCCAGCCACGACTTCACCTGCGGCCTCAGGTGGGCTCCATGACCTTCAACGCATGAGATGTGTTATGTCCACAAACCTGGAATGAAGACGGATGAGGATGCTTTGCTCGAATTGAACTTTATTACAACAAATAGCATAAGCACGTGTACACTCAGCACACCTACACTCTAGCTGTAACCCATACACTGTCTCTGCAACAACATAGTACAACATGCAGTGAGATTGCGGACCGCCCAATATATACTAGCGGTGACGTCACCCGCAGGCCGCGTTCCACTCCAAATGTAGTACTTGTTCATACACCACAGTGAGAGCAACTGGTTGATACTCGCTCAGGTCTGATGGAGATTACTTCTTGGGGACAGGAACCAGGCAGGACGTCTTCCACAGCACCGGTACTCTCTCCAGACTCAGGCTCAGGTTGTACAGATGTTTCAGTACAGGAGCTAGCTGGTTGGCACAGGTCCTCAGGATCCAGGCGGCGATGCCATCAGGGCCTGCAGCCTTCCGCTGGTGAAGTCTCTCAAGCTGTTTCCTCACCTTGTAGTTGTATTCCAGGGACAAGGGACAAGAGTTGCAAATTAGCTAATAGCTATACACTCTATGTGCAACACATCAGATTGATTGTCTTTGATTAATTGTCTATGTTTATTGCACTGTCCCTGTCAAATAAACTAATCTACTACTACTATTACTATGTTTGCACTGTCAGACAACTGCATGTTAATCTTTTGTCATAATCCACAATACCTGTACTATTAGAAATGGTAGTGAATAGGAGATATTTTATTATAATAATTTTAATGTAGTTACTGTAAAGGGTACATGTGGCTGGTATACATTTGATTTTCCTCAGAAACATATCAAAGTGAAAAGTCTCCCAAACAGGTGAATCTAAAGTTGCAAATTTAGAAGAAAACAGTAATAAAAAAAAATTGCGTAAACAGTTATACAAGTTATATTTGTTATAAAAAGGACATAATTTTGAACACAGAAGTTGCAAATTTATAAGAAAACAGTAATACATTTAAAAGAAGGAAGTCAAAATTAGAAGGAAAAGGGATGTAAATTTACAAGAAAAATGTCACGAGTTTACAAGGAAACCTCACAGATAGGGAGAAAAATCAGAAATTTCTAAAACAAATCCCAAATTCATAAAAGAAGAGTAAATGTACGAAAAAGTCAAACTTTATGAATAAAAAAAAAAAATCATGACAAGTGACACATTTCAGAGAAAAATGCCACAAGTTGATGAGAGTTACGCTTTAGTTCTTATTATTACTTAAGTAATTTCTTTAATGATTACTTTATAGTTAATTAAGTAATGTCAGAAGGTAATGCAACTGACTCATTTATTTTCCGGCAGACGTGGGCTTCCACAGTGGCGTCTGGAGACTCCTTGCAGGAGGATTTTAACTCACACCTCAACAGAAACAAACCAGACAAGGTTGTCAGACAAGAATACACACCCAGTCTCCTGGAAGGTGGAGGGCGGACAAGAAATACAGGAAACTGAAGGGGACAAACATCAGATGCAGTTTTGAGATGTGAATGAATGAATGAATGAATGAATGAATGAATGAATTTATTTCGGATAGTACATTACAGGTTAAAAGAAACTGTATAATATAACAACAAGGTCAAATTAGACAAAGACTCCTTCTACTATACAATTCCACGTGAGTTATCCGAAATGGGTGATGGCTGAAGCCGCAGCTTATATTGCCCACCCATATTCCATCCAAGAATTCAAAGGAGAAAAAAGAGAAAACAAGACAAGAGCGATTACAATTTAAAACAAGGCTAAGACAAAATATGACTGAGAGAAAAAGAAAACTGAGCTAGTCTAAGTTAAGCGGTTACTATTCAAAAACAAATCTAAGACATAGTGTCACAGAGAAAAAAGAAAAACTAAGCTATAACACAACACAGGCTGGAAATGTCAATCCTTATGTGAGTTTACATGTCGTCTTGTAAATATGTTTGGAGTATTTCTTCCTTTAGTTTTTGTTTAAATTGTCCAAGCTTTGTACATGATTTTAATTCAGGTCCAAAATCGTTCCATAATCTGACACCTTGCACTGAAATACAGTGTTGCTTGGTAGTTGTTCTCACTGTAGGCTTTTGAAATATACATGTTCCTCTGAAGTGATATCGTTTCTCCCTTGTTTGGAACAACTTTTGGATATTTGCGGGCAGTGATAGATTCTTCACTTTGAACATTATTATTGCGGTTTTAAAGTCGATCAGATCTTTCAACTTGAGAGTTTTTTGTTTAAGAAAAAGTGGGTTTGTTGGTTCCCTGTAAGCTGCTTTGTTGATTATTCTAATAGCTCTCTTTTGAAGCATAAAGAGTGGATATATGTTTGTTTTATATGTATTTCCCCATACTTCATTACAATATGTCATGTATGGGAGTATTAATGAATGATACAAGGTGTATAGTGTGGGTTGATTCAGCAAATTTTTCACTCTGTGTAATATTGCAATTGATTTGGATACTTTACCTTTTATATAATTAATATGTGGCTTCCAACACAGTTTGTTATCAATTATTACTCCAAGGAATTTAGTTTCGGATACCCTTTCAATCTCTACACCATTTACACTGAGTTTGGGTACTGGGTAGTTGTGATGGTTGTTAAAGACTATAAATTTTGTCTTGCTTAAATTGAGCGTTAATTTGTTTGAATCAAACCACAGTTTCAGCTTTCCTAATTCCTTTCCGAGTGTATCCAGAAGTTGTTCCAAGTTGTTTCCACTGCATAGCAGGTTAGTGTCATCAGCAAACAATATTAAGTCCATTTTTTCTGAAACTTTACATATATCATTTATATACATATTGAATAATAATGGTCCCAAAACTGAACCCTGTGGGACTCCACAGGTGACCTTCAGTAGCTCTGAGTTTTTGTTGTTAACACATACAAACTGATATCTATTCTTTAAGTAACTTCTCAACCAGGACAGTGCTACCCCTCTGATACCACAATTTTGTAGTTTCTTTAATAATAGATTGTGATCTACTGTATCAAATGCTCCCCTAAGATCCAGGAATACTCCAACTGAATACTCTTTATTTTCAATGGCTGTTGATATTTTTTCTGTAAATTCCATTAAGGCATATGCTGTTGTCCTTTTGTGTCTGAACCCATATTGCTGCTCACACAATAAATCATTCTTCAGTATGAAGTTGTCAATTCTCTCATAGAATATTTTTTCAAGTATCTTGGAAAACTGCGGTAATAGTGAAACTGGTCTGCAGTTGGAGAGTTCCCCTCTGTCGCCTGTCTTGTAAATCGGAATTACTTTAGCTATTTTCATTGCATTGGGAAATATACCTGATTGGAGAGACAGGTTACAGATATACGTCAGTGGTTTCACTATGCATTCGATAACAGTTTTGACTAGTAGCATATCAATACCATCGCAGTCAGTAGATGTTTTACTTTTGAATGATTTAACAATTTCAATGACCTCTCTTTCGTCTGTGTTCTTTATGAAGATGGTGTCTTTTACAGCAGTGTTATTGCGTATTGAATCACCTGTTGGCACCGTAGTGGGTATTTCTCGGGCCAGTTTAGGTCCAATGTTAACAAAAAAATTATTAAATTCATCTGCAGGTGAAGCTATATTCACATTCGGAGTCGATTTATTATTTTTTGGAGTGTTAGTTGGGTAGCTGGTATTTCTGCTTTTATTTCCAAGGATACTGTTGATTATTGTCCATGTATTTTTAATATTGTCTTTGTTTTTTTCCAGTTCTTTACTGTAATAGTCTCTTTTACTACATCTTATTATATATGTTAACTTATTTTTGTATGTTTTATACCGCTGCTCTGCTTCTTTTGTCCTTTTCTTTATGAAAGCTTTATATAATAAATTTTTCTTTTTACACGCCTTTTGTAGTCCTTTGGTTAGCCATGGTTTGTCAGTAAATTTGTGTTTAAGCTTTTTTTTAACTAATGGGCAGTTTTTTTCATAAAGAGTGGTTACAATGTTTGTAAATGTGTCATAGGCTTCATTTACATCTGATACATAGACTTCTGTCCAGTCTTGCTTCAGCAAGTCCTCTTTAAAAGAATTGATTGCGTTTGGTGATTTGTGTCTGAACGATTTTGAGATTTTTTCTGGGTTGGGCCCCGTGTGGCCATGGATAAGTGCAAAGATTGGCAAGTGGTCGCTTATATCATTTATCAATAATCCACTTTCTATTTTCTTGTCGAGAACATTGACAAACAGGTTGTCAATAAGTGTAGCAGAGTGAGCTGTGATTCTACTGGGATGTGTTATTGTGGGATATAGACTCATGCTGTACATAGAGTTCATGAACTCTGTAACTACATTTTGTTGATGTGGATTAAGTAGGTCAATATTGAAATCTCCACAAATTGATGAAATGTCAGAGCCAGATTAAGTGACATTGTAGGCCGTCTGGGTACCAGACTGCACGGATATAGTTAGTATTTTATATTTGATGCGACATGTTGTGCAGTTTCCTACTTCAAAACCACAGTTTGTTGTGAGTCAGAAACCCGGAAACAGAAAGATTGTTGGGGGGGTGGGGGGTGGACCTTGTTGAGTGAGAGAGAGAGAGAGAGCGCACCGGTTCAGCCCTTTTACGCACGCTGCCGTCTAATTAACTTTTCATTCTTCTTTGAAAATTCATCATCTTTAATTAACAAGGACATCTGTCATCACTCCCGCCACTCCTTCTGTGTCTCCTCCACCGGAATACGGACCCTGTTACACTTTTTGTTTGCCGCTTTAAAGGCGCATCCGACACGCTGCACTTTTCATTCATGCGCGCCGACAAATTTCCTTCGGAGCAGCTAAAGGAAGTCGAAGAGGAAAGAAACGTGGCTACCCTGTGAACAATGATCCAGTCTGTGGACGTGGAACGTTAAAACCCTCCCAAATCAGACACTCTCCCCGGCGCAAGCGAGGATTCAGACGCAACAGCGGGGTTTGTGCGGTGTGCGTCAAAGCGCAGGGATGACGGTGAAGCTGGACTTTGAGGAGTGCTTGAAAGACTCCCCGCGCTTCAGGTAAGAGTTCCTCCGGTTTAAAGTTACATCAAGCCGCGCAGCTTGCTTTGAGTTACACGTGCGGGCCTCAGACATACCGGAGTGTCAGCAGTCCTTTGTGAGTTTTTAGGTGGAGCCTTGCTGTGCCACTGCTTGGGTCAGCAGACGCAGCACAGGCCTGCAGGGCTGTAAACACTGATCCGAGCTCCGATGGCGTCATCCCATCACAGGAGACTTCTGTCCACAGTGCCGTGCAGCACATTTCACTGGTTGGATTTGCCTTATATAGTTCATTACTTGAGGAGACAAGTCTGCATGTCAAACAAGGACAGTCACTTTCCTTTCAACATCTGCATTCTGGTGAAATCAAAAAGGAAGTGGCACTTGTTAGTAAGTTTTGCAAGAGCAGAGCTTGGGCAGAGCCTGGGTGTGCCTTTGACAGTTGTTGGCACCTTCCCCATAAGTTCCAGTGACTTGACAGCTGATTTGGCACGTTCTCAGCCACCAGCCTCAGTGTTAGATTCATGCACACTGGTGGGAAGTTTGACTTACGGTGGCGGTGGAAGGAAGGTTATCTGACGTGTAAACATAGCCAGGGAAGTGAGGGGAAGGAAGGCACGGGGGATAAAATGCACTGACAGTATGGGACAGCTACCCTCAATGTGCTGCCTCCTGTTGCTTGGCAACAGCTTTGGGGTGGGAGGGCAACAGGAAGTGAGGCGAGATGTGCTGAGGTGATCAACAGGAGACAGGAAGCCTGTTTTCTGCGGGGAGAACCACGACGGAAACTCAGCTTCAGCTCTGTCTTCGTTTGGCCTCCGAGTTTGATGCAGTGAAAAGGAAGAAAGTTTTGCAGTGGCCTCCTTCGCTGACACGTCCTTTGTTTGAATTTCAGAAACACATGACCTCAGATTTTGAGTCAGACAAACAGTTACTGTCTGTGCAGGCCCTCCTCTCCTCTCAGGCTCCTCTTTTTTCCTCTCTCTGTCTCTCTGTGTCTCTGTACTGTTGGTGGAAGGCAGCGGAAACCACACGCCTGAGCTGTTAGTATCTCTTTGTGCCCGCTGTCTGCAGTCTTAACTAACTGTCACAGAAAAAAAAAAACCCAAACTAACCATGCACAGGACCTCTGACAGGCTTTTGTGTCAAATCCTCTGCTCCTCCGACACAAAGTGAAATTGAGTGAAATAGGTATAAGATGTGCCCAGGAGAAGAAATGGCTGCAGCTGTGAAACATGTTATACACGTTGCAATCTGGGTTAAAAATTAAATTAAAGTTTTCATTTTGAATTGTTGTTGAGTAGTTACCTCTGCTAAGGAGCTTATATGATTAGGGCCCCCTTACGCAGTATGGAGCTCACTGGGTGACCATTGAGAGATCAAAAATTGGCCTGATCGCTCAAGGATCTCCTAAAGCCTCGAAAAAACAGTTTCTGTGCTAATGTTTGGGAGATCATTGTGCAATCAAAATTCAGTTATCGGCAACTTTCATGGTGATCTACAGATCACTGAGGGATCAGAAGAGATCAAAAAGAGATCAGGAGAGATTGTTGACAGGAGAGATCGATGAGGGATCATTGAGAGTTGGTGCTGAGCATTTGAGAGGTTTCTAGTGCTCTTCTGCCCCCTTTACACAGAGGTGGAGATCATTGAACGATGAAAAAATAGCCAGATTTCCCAGCAAGCTTTCAATTATCTCTCAGCGATTGCCAAGATCTCTCAATGATCTCTCAGTGAACTTCCAGTGATCTCCACGGTTGCCATGGTCTCCTCAACGTTTTGACTCAGTCCAAAAGTCACACCTTCCCTGAGTCCTTGTGTTAAAGGTCTAATAATAATGAGAGGCATTTTTATGAGTTCTTTTATCATTTGTTTTTCACCCCGGAGGAGTTGTATTGGCCCCTGTTTGTTTTCACGTGCGCTTGTTGTCATAAATGCCCCTCCGGGGGCAGAGAGGAGACTCGTGTTGAACTGTGAGTTTGTGATGATTTATTACAAACATAAAGTACAACGTGCACAAAATAACTAAAAATCCACAAAGAGATTAACACGGTACTCCGAGAAGAATACAGAGGACGTCAAACTTACGTCTGGAAGTAGAATTCATCATCAAGACCGCAGCAAGGAATACATGGAGCAGCGGCTCTTAAATAAGGCATAACACAAATGAAAACAGGTGTGGGAACCAGAGCGGGCAGGAGGAAACAATAATTACAACCCGGGTTAGCTGGGAGCAAAGAGAGGGGAGAGGACGGGGCTGACAGCTGACAGGGACACCGCCCACGATGGAGCAAAAACCCAGAAGTGCCACTGACAGCTGTCAACCCCGAAGAACACAACAATATGATATAAAGAATTAAATGTCAACAGATACAGACTGAGAAATAAATACAAACTAATACCACAAACAAGAGTAACAAAATTATGACATAAATAAAAAACAGTGCAAGATATACAGAAACCAGAAGGTACAAAATACAACAAACATACAAATTTAGAGAAAAGCCATGAGACTGAGCATGGCGGAAACCTCCAGTGCTCAGCTCATGACAGAGCCCCCCTTTCAAGGGGTGGTTACCAGACACCCAGGGTACATCAAAAAAGAAACCGACCCCCCCCCCTCCAAAAAAAGAAGAATAACAATAAACCAACCCAGGTGGATGGTGGGGGGAACAGGCTAGGAGGGAACAAAACAAAACAAACCCCGCTCAGGGCCCACACCAGGCAAAACCTAAACCACCTAAGCTCCCTGGACCGAAGAGCTGGACAGTTCAGGCAGGCGGCCAAAGTCCCAGGCCCGACAAATGGCATGATGGAAAGAGTTGGGTGGCCTACCAGAGAACATAGGCCACCCAACCCTGTGACACAGTCTGTTGGGTGGTCTGCCAGAGTTCTTTAACCACCTGAACAGAAAGGGTGGCCCAGGAGGTGGCTGCCCAACGGGAAGAACCAGTGATGAGCAAGATGGAAGAGTTGGGGAACCCATGCCGACGTCAGGGTGAGGAGACCACGATGGCCTCAGGTGGAGGAGAGGGAACCACAGTGGCATCTGCAGAGGAGAGGGGACCACAATGGCGTCTGGCAGAGGAGAAGGGACCATGACGCCTTTGGACTGGCCTGTGGCACCCTCGGTGGTCCCGGACTGGGACATCGCAGCACCCACGGTGACTCTAGGCTGGAGCAAAGCAGCACCCGCGGTGGCTCCAGGCTGGAGCAGAGCTGCACCCTCGGTGGCCCCCGGATCGGAGCGTAACACCCACAGTGGGCCTAAACTGGAACGCAGCACCCATGTTGGACTCAGGCTGGGGCGTAGCACCCATGACGGTCCCCGACAGGGACATAGCACCCACGGAGACCTGGAATGAAGAGGAGCTGCATCCACGGAGGTCCCGGGATGGGACGGAGCACCCCAACGACCTCAGCTGACGGGGAAGCAGCACCCTCGGAGGTTCCGGGCTGGGACGAAACACCCGCAAAGACCTCAACAGGAGGAGCTGGACCCATGGTGATCTCGGGCAGCCAGTCTGGACCCACAGAGGCCTCTGGTGAAGCTGGGCGATCCTTGGTGACCCAGGGGGAAACCTCAGACAGGAAAGGCAGGGAAACAGGGTCAGAGTCACCGGTGGCAGTGGAGCCCCGCGAGGTGAGCTAAGGTGCAGCTGCCGACTGCACTTGACTCTCCCCACCAAGAGCCAGACCAGATCTCTCCAATATGGAAACAGCAAAGTCAAAGGAGAGCACTTGCCTGAGCTCAAGCTCCACCGCTGTCCAGGACTCCGTCGATCCAGACGACGACTTTTCAGGCCTGACCCTCTGGAGATTCAGCTCAGACTCTGCTGTGGCAGCCCCAGCAACAGGCATGGTGGTTGATGCAGTCCCAGGACCCCCCAGCGATGTAACCCATGCAGGTGGCTCGCCCGGCATGGCAATAGGAGGTCCATTCACTGCTGGTGCTGGATCCGGCACAGCTGAAGCCCGGGGACGCTCACTCATTGGTGCAGGCTCTGGATCACAGGCAGCCCTCTCCCTCCGTCCAGACTGTGGCTGCGGGGCTGGAACCAGGTTCTCCAGGGCTGCAGGCTCCTCCATCACCCGGCAGCTCAACCCAGTAGTCGGCAGACACTCGGGGGGAATAGGAGGAGACATGGAGAGGGCAGGTGAGAAATTAATGGCTGCAGCAGGCGGTGAGGACTCAGGGGACTGCAAACACTGAGCCTCACTACTGGGAATCAGGCAAGGCATATCATCAAAAAATGTTGGAAAATGAAAAGGCACTTGCCTGTGTTCCCGGGGCACGATGTTTCCTGCTGCAGCTGGTCTGGAGTCACCCCTCTCCGTGGCTATGGTAGACATGGGCCCCTCAGTGGATCGTGGAGGAGCTGCCCCTGACAACACAGAGACGGGTGGAGCCGGAGAGGAAACAGCCGACCCCTCAGCAACGGGAGGGAACATCAAGGAGAAGTGGGAAACAGCAGCTGCAGAGAAGGAGAAAGCTGACGAAACAGCCAGAGAGGAAAAACACAAAGAGGGCACTGCTGCAGGAGTCTTCTGCCTCAATGAAGGGGAAACTGCTGCCTGAGAGGCGAGGGTATTCCCCCGGCGGTCCGGAGCTAGGTGATGGCATCTTTAAGCCGATGGAGCAGGAATAGGCGAACTAGAGGTGGAGCAGGGTGACTACTGCGGAGCATGCTTCCGCGTCGTTTTCGGCCTCGCTGGACGCGGCCCCTACGTCAGCCCGGGGAAAGCTTGCTGAAGGACAGAGAGCATGGCCAAACAACTCCGCGGATTGGGAATACCTCCACAGCCCTGTGTGCGCCTTGACAATAGCAGGCGCTGAATTCACACTCTTCCAGATCTTCTTTGGGCTGCGGGAGGCGAGAGCTTCATCCACAAAGCTCTGGACAAACTCAGCAGCCCATTCCTCCTCCAGACTCTGAGTCCCGGCCACTGATCCTTCTTTGTTGGCTGAGGTTCGGCAGGCCGGGGACATAATGATTGTTCCGAAAAAATAGGAGGAGTAACAAAAAAACACAAACCCACAGCAGCTGGGCCACAAACTGGCTGCAGTCTTCTGTCATAAATGCCCCTCTTGGGGCAGAGAGGAGACCCATGTGCTGAACTGTGATTTTGTGATGATTTATTACAAACATAAAGTACAACGTGCACAAAATAACTAAAAAAGCCACAAAGAGATTAACACGGTACTCCGAGAAGAAAATCATCATCATCTTAGCAGTCTGTCGGGGACAACAGTGACTGTTTCGTTTAGGTCTGATCAGATCCCTCCACGCAGCCCTGTCCTTCACCCTCCGCTGCCAGGAACTCCTGATCTTGTTAACCTGGGTGACGACCGAGCCGGTATGAGTTGCTTGCTGACTGACCATGTAGAGGATGTCAAACTTACGTCTGGAAGTAGAATTCATCATCAAGACTGCAGCAAGGAATACATGGAGTAGCAGCTCTTAAATACGGCATAACACAAATGAAAACAGGTGTGGGAACCACAGCGGGCAGGAGGAAACAATAATTACAACTCGGGTCAGCTGGGAGCTATGAAAGGGGAGAGGACGTGGCTGACAGCTGACAGGGACACTGCTCACCACGGAGCAAAAACCTGGAAGTGCCACTGACAGCTGTCAACCCCGAGGAAGAACACAACAGTAAGATATAAAGAATTAAATGTCAACAAATACAGACTGAGAAATAAATACAAACTAATGCCACAAACAAGAGTTGTCATAAACTGTTGAGAAGTGCACGGAGGAGGAGAAAAAGGACAAACAGACTTAAGTGCAGGGTTACACCAGACACACTTTTATTAACGCAAAAAGGCACATACAAAAGACACGACAGCTTGGGTACACTAAAGAGTCCATCAGGACGCCCTACACACACCCCAGAGAATTACTGGGCAAACAGTCGAGGCGAAGCAGCACAGTGGCGAAAAGACACACTGCAGTTTACTCACGGTATGGGGGCTGTCTGAGAAATCCTAGTCTCCCAGCGAGCATACACAGAAACAGTCCTTAGTGACGTGACGGTTAGACAGGGAAGAACTACCATCCAACCCGTCAGTGGTCCAGTGGCGTTTGTCTAGCAAAGAGCTGCTTTAGTACAAATGCCGCTGGCGTGGCAGATTGAGGACACCTGGGCGAGACACGGGAGAGATGATTACTGGGGCGAACAGCTGACTGTCAGAAAGAGGGGGGTGTGGCTGGACAGGCCAGAGCAGCAGCTACAGGCAGGAACAGAGACAGTGCACGGACATAAAAACGACAAGAAATCAAAACACAACACCACATAATAAACCCACTGCCTGAGCCACCAGGAATGATCAGAACTGAGCCCACAGGAAACATGGGCTCAGTTCATGACAGAGCCCCTCCTTCTAGGGGTGGATACCAGACACCCACGGTAACATAAAGGAAACCCCACACACACACACACACCAACCCCAACAGGCACAACAATAACACATGAACCCGGGTGGGAGGTAGGGGGAACAGGAAAGGAGGGAACACAATACCCCGCCCAGGGTCCACAACTACCCCCCCCCCCCCCAAGTCCAAAGACGAGGAGGCTCAGGAGGCCGCCCTGAGTCCCAGGCCCAGCAGGCAGTTCGGCAAACCCAGTCTGGCGGCCTGCTGGAGAACACGGGCCATCTGGCCCAGAGACTCAGGCCCTCAGGCGGTCGGCCAGCGTTGTTAATCCACCAGGGCCGACGGGGTGAGGCAGGAGGCGGCCTGCCTACTGGGAAGCTTGCTGGTGGGTGACCGGACCGAAGGGAGGGAGCCCCCATGGCGTAGAACTGGGAGGAGAAGGGGACCACGGCGTCCTTATGGCGGTCCGCAGCGTCCTCAGGGATCCCGTCTTGGGACCCAGCTGCACCTGCGGTGGACCCCGACTGGGCCGGCTCCGCCGCATCCATGATGGCCCCCGACCGGGCCGGCTCCGCTGCACCCACGATGGACTCCAGCGGGAGCCTAGCTGCACCCACGGTGGCCCCCGACCGGGTTGGCTCCGCTGCACCCACGATGGGCTCCAGCGGGAGCCTAGCAGCACCCGGGGTGACCTCTGGCTGAGGCTCTGCAGCACCCACGGTGGACCCCAATTGGGTCAACGCTGCACCCACGGTGTTCGGGCCAACCCGCAGGAGCACCAAGCTGAAGAGACGATCAATGGGAGGAGCCCTGACGACACCGGCTGGAGGGGCTGGAGCAGCAACGTCCTCCTTCAGCAGGACCGGACCCTCGGCGACCTCCGGCGGTGACACACCCTCTCCGGCGACCCCAGATGAAGGCTCAGGGGAAGCAGGAGAAGAAAGATGGTTAGGGTTGTCGGCAGCGGTGGAGCCTGGCGAAGGAAGTTCAGACGCAGCTGCGCACTGCGCCCGACTCTCCTCACCCAGAGCCAGGCAAGATCTCTCTAGAACTGTCATAAGAAAAACAAGAGAGATCACTTGCCTGAGCTCAAGCTCCACTGCGGTCCAGGACTCCATCGATCCCGGTGATGAACCCTCGGGCCCGGCCTCCAAGAGGTCCAGCTCAGGCTCCCAGTCCACTGCAGATGCCTCCACAGCTGGCAAGATGGTGACAGCAGTCCTATTAACCTCCTGCTGCAGTTCCAACACAGGGGATTCCACTGGCGTGGCTGCAGGGGGACCTCTCCGTACTGGCTCTGGGAAGGGATCATCCGGAACCACCGTCTCCTCCACCGTCTGGCGGCTCGGTTCTTGGACTGACAGGCACTCAGGAATAGAAGGAGACACAGAGACAGTGGAGGATAAGTTCGCAGCTGCAGCCGGAGGAGAGGAGCCAGCGGACTGCTGAGACTGGGCCTCTCCCTCGGGAGACAGACAAGGGTTTTTATGGGTTAATTGGGTTAACTGAAAACACACTTGCCTGTCATCCCGGCGTTTGATGTTCTCGGCTGTAGCAGGCGTATTGTTGTCCCTCTCCATGTCCACAGAGTTTTTGGCCCCTTCCCACAGTACTGATGACTCTCTCGGTGTGGCTGCAGGGGACCAGCTCCATGCTGGCTCCGGAGCGAAATCCTCCGGGGCCCTCAGCTCCTCCATTGTCCGGTGGCTCTGCTTACTCTCAGGAATCGACGGGGGAAACACAGAATAGACAAGAAAGTGGTTTACCTCCACAGCTGGAGGGGAGGATCCAGTAGACTGCCAAAGCTGGGCCTCTCTTCCGGGAGACAGACAGTGTTTATCATTATCGTGTTTAATAGCACGAAAACACACTTGCCTGTTCTCCCAGTGCTCGATGTTCACAGCTGTGGGGAGCCGGCAGTCATCCTCACTCACATCTGCGCTGGCTCTGGCTCCCCCTTTGGACGATGGAAGAGCCGGCTCGGGAGACGCGGAAGTGGGCGTGAACCGGGGAACCATGGCCCTCTCGGTGGCTGGAAGTACGTCGACAGCTGAAGGAGGGGAAGGCTTCTCCCGGCATCTCCTCAACGGATGACGCCGTGGTCTGCTCTCCAGGACTGACCGTGCTGGAGACGGAGGAGGGTCGGGCGAAGAGTCCCGAAGAATGGAGGCCTGCTGATCTCCGGGTCTCCGTCTCAGCGCCATGGGGAACATCAGCCCGGGGAAGGAGCGCTGGAGCGAACTCACGGTCACCAGCAGGTCAGCAAACTCGAGGTAGTCCCATAACGTCCCATAACGCCTCCAAAACCTCCACAGCTCCTTCCAAGCACTCCAGCTTCCTCTTCGGTCCTCGGGCGGCGAGGGCCCCACTGACGAAGGTCCAGATATATTCGGCGGCCCATCCCTCCTCAATCATGGGCAACTCCACAGCAACAGCCCCCACAGCAGGCAAGATGGTCCTATCAGTCCCGATGCTCCCCCGGCAGTGGCTCCAATGCAGGGGACTCCACCGGCATGGCTGCAGGGGAACCTCTCCATGCTGGCTCTGTGAAGGGATCATCCGAGGCCACTGGGTCGTCCACCGTCTGATGGCCCTGACCTTGGGCCAACAGGCCCTCAGGGAGAATCGGAGGAGACACGGAGAGGGGAAAAGGTGAATTAATATTTGCAGCCGAAGGAGACGACCCAGTGGACTGCTGAAATTGGGCCTCTCCCTTGGGAGACAGACAAGGTTTATAATTAGATGGAGTGAAACGGAAAAACATTTGCCTGTCATCCCGGCTCCCGATGTTAACAGCTGCAGACTGTTGGCAGTCACCCTTCTCTGTGTCACTGACTCCTTCAAAGGGTTGTAGAGGAGCCGGCTCCGATGACGTGGAGGTGGGCGTAGCCGGGACAATCTTGGAAGACCTCTCGGCGGCTGGAGCGATGACGGCCGCCGAAGACAAGGGGGACTTCCTCCGGCGAGGCTTCCTTCTCCTCGCGGGTGGTTGGAGCACCAGATAGTCCGGAATACGAAGCACCGCGCTGGGCAGCGAGTCACTCATGCAGAGGAGCTCCGTGCTATCAGGAGAAGTGAGAGGCGTGACCGCAAGGAGCTCGAGCACCGGGAGATTCTCACCCGAATCCTTGCATGGCGCGGCGAAGATGTTCTGGAGAATCTCCGTCACTTAGAGATGATCCCAGAGGCTGTCTCGCTTCATCACCCTTCTCGCTGCATCCTGAGCCTGACGAGCAGTTTTGGAGGCACAGGGCTCCAGTGTCCATGAGAGAATGTCCTCCAACAGGCAAAGCGAGCGCAGCTCCCTCTCCAGCAGCTCAGCCATAGTGCGGGGAAAGCAGGTGAGAAAAAATGGGACAGTCCAAAAGGTGAAAAAATGATTCGTGTGGGTGTAACCCGCTAAATCCTTTTGAGCGGCTGGACCATTCTGTCATAAACTCTCTGTGCGCTTCTCAACAGCGCACGGAGGAGGACAAAAAGGACAAATGGACTTAAGTGCAGGGTTACACCAGACATACATTTATTAACGCAAAAAGGCACATACAAAAGACACGACAGCTCAGGTACGCTAAAGAGTCCATCAGGACGCCCTACACACACACCGGAGAATAACTGGGCAAACAGCCGAGGCGTAGTGGCTGTGCTGTGCTGTGCATTCCTCTGTGCTGTGCACAGAGGAATGCTGCAGAAAGCGAAGCAGCACAGCGGCGAAAAGACACTGCAGTTTACTGACGGTGCGGGGGCTGTCCGAGAAATCTAAGTCTCCTAGCGAGCACGCACAGAAACAGTCCTTAGTGACGTGACGGTTAGACAGGGAAGAACTACCATCCAACCCGTACAATGGTCCAGCGGCATTTGTCTAGCAAAGAGCTGCTTTTGTACAAACGCTGCTGGCGTGGCAGATTGGGAACACCTGGGCGAGGTGCGGGAGAGATGATTACTGGGGCGAACAGCTGACTGTCAGAAAGAGGAGGGTGTGGCCGGACAGGCCAGAGCGGCAGCTACAGGCAGGAACAGAGACAGTGCACGGACATGAAAACAACAAGAAATCAAAACACAACACCACATAATAAGCCCACTGCCTGAGTCACCAGGAACGACCAGAATCGAGCCCACAGGAAACACGGGCTCGGTTCATGACAAGAGTAACAAAATTATGACATAAATAAGAAACAGTGCCAGATATACAGAAACCAAATGGTACAAAATACAACAAACATACAAATATAGAGAAAAGCCATGAGACTGAGCATGGCGGAAACCTCCAGTGCTCAGCTCATGACACTTGTGATCTCTCAGCAATCTCTGCCATGGTCTTTCAGTGAGCTCTATTGGTCTTTCGTCGAATACTTGGTAATCCCCCACTGATCTGTCATCCATCTCTACCTACGGGGTGGAAAAATTGGCAGGTCATTGAAAGAACCCCCTCTGTGTAAAGGGGGATGATAGTAGGAAAAACTATGGGATGGATCTTGTTGAAATTTTCATCGGACATAGCCTTTGGGCCAAGGGTGAACTGTGTGGCTGATGTCGTTATCTTTACCTCCGCCAAGGAGGTTATGTGATCATCGGTGTTGGTTTGTCTGTCTGTTTGTCTGTCTGTTTGTTTGTTAGCAAGATAACTCAAAAAGTTATGGACGGATTTTCATGAAATTTTCACAGATTGTCAGAAATGGGGTATCCTACAGATGATTATATTTTGGTGGTGATCCGGATCACCGTCGAGAAGAAAACCGCCATTACGGAAAATGCCATTTTCGTCAATAACTACTGAACCACTAATCCTATCATTGTGAATCCAATTGCTAGTCATATGTTTTCATGGTCAAGGAATCTGAAAACGTACACACAAACACTGTATGGGGGGAACTGTGGCACTTGGCGGAGGTCTGCGCTCTCTGAGTGCTTTTCTAGTTAATCATTTGAAGTATTGATGTCCCAACCACGATTTTTTGCCCTGATCCAATCCGAATCATTTAAGGCCGAGGATTGGCTGATACCGAGTCACAGTCCGAGACTTACATTTGCCTACAGCACATTCTGGCAAACTACATTAATTAATTAATTTGACACCTCAGAGTTTTCCACACAGCAGACATGTTGGACGCATATTGCATGCCTCCATCCCACCCTCTCACCCTCTGCTGCTGAAATACTCATCCACACCTTCATCACCTCCAGACTTGATTACTGTAACAGCATTCTGTATGGACTTCCTTCCACCGTCCTCCAAAAACTACAGTATGTCCAAAACTCAGCCGCCCGCCCACTTACTCACTCCCGCTCCAGAGACCACATCACTCCTCTCCTCCGTCAGCTCCACTGGCTCCCCATTCAACAGCGTATCAACTTCAAGATCCTCCTCATCACCTATAAAGCTCTTCATAACCTCGCCCCCTCATACCTAACAGACCTTCTGTCTCGTCATTCTCCCACTCGTCTCCTCCGCTCTGCTGGCGCTCACCTTCTTACCCCCATCACCAAGACAAAATTCCGCACCCTGGGTGATAGATCATTCGCCATCGCCGCACCAACCGTCTGGAATTCCTTGCCCCTTCGCATCCGGTCTGCCATCACACTTGCTTCTTTTAAAAGTCAACTCAAAACCCATCTTTTCAAATCTACCTATAAAAACTGACTGCCTCTTCTACCTATGTGTACCTACCTTGTCTGTTTACCCGTTCTCTGTATGTTTGTCCCTATGCTGCTTTGTAAAGCGTCTTTGAGTATTTAGAAAAGCGCTATATAAGACTGATGTATTATTATTATTATTATTATTATTATTAACTCTGCACAGCTGCCGTGTTATGGTGAGGTTGACGTAAAACAACAGACTGGAATGGAGATGAACCCATGATACCGATCAAGCTACGTAAGCCCAGATCGGGCTCCTGATCCCATATTTGAGATTGGGCCGGGACAGCCCTAGTTTAGACTGTTCTGTCGCTTTCAATAAATTCATACTGTTTAATTTTCACGCATGTCTTTCTCTTTCAGGGCTGACATAGAAGTAGTCCAAAGTGATGTGAGCGAACTTGAGCAACGACTGGAAAAGGTGAGACACACTTAAAAATCCACCTACACCAGGGGTCTGCAACCTGTGGCTCCAGAACCACATATGACTCTTACCTAAACGGAGTAAGGGGCTTCCTGAGGCCTTCTTAAAAAATCAAACAAAACAATACAAATTTTTGATCAAAACAGTTGAAAATAATTTAAAAAAAAACAAGCAAGAAAAATATTGCAAAATTTGTAAGAGAATGTGGTTAGTAAAGTAATAGATATATGAGAAAGAAAATGTATGCAAATGAATACGAAAAATAGGAAAATTTATGAGAAAACCCACAACTGTAATAGAATACAGTCATAACCTTATGAGGAAAAGCTCAAATTTATCACCAAAACTGCATATTAGGATAGAAATCTCAAAAATTTACAAGAAAAATAGCTAATTTATAAGCCAAAAAAAGGCATATTTCTGCAAAAAAGCTTTAAATTTACAAGAAAAAGCAGAAAAAATTATAAAATGTAAGTACATAGAAAATTACAGAGAAAAAGTAAAAAATGAGAAAATTAATGACAAAATGCCACAAATGCAAAATAACTGCATGAGAAAAAAAGTTTCAAATTTATGACAAAAATCTGCAAATTTAAGAGAAAATCTCACAAATTTATATGAAAAAAATATAAGACAAAAAATGATAAATTTGTAAGGAAAGAAATCACAAATTTGTGAGAAAACATTGCAGTTTTATTAAATTTATTGTTTATTCTAACAGAAAAAAATCACTGTTATGAAGGCAAACAAAACTGCTATAACTTACTGTGCAAGCAGAAAGATGCAATTTAATGAAAAAAGATTTTGTCTGTTGCTAATGCTGACAGCTAAGTTTTGTTGTTTTAATTCCAATTTAATGCTCAGATCTCAGTTGCAGCTCCATGCTGATTATTTCTGCAGAAAAGTTGCTTAGAATGTCTTACAAAAATCTGCCCACCCGCATATGTTTTTATTGAAAAGATGAAAGCACAGTCTTGCAGAGGAATTACAGTATTGCCAGTAAACCGTAATGCACAGTTACTTTCCATTTTGTAAATTGATTAAAATAATAGATCAATAAACAGATACACAATTGTGAACATGCAAAAGTTTGCGCACACAGCAATTAAAACAATCCACCCAGTTTTTCCAGATCCTTGTGTTAAAAAGGACTGACTGTTCAACTTCTGAAAATGCTGCACCACATCCACACCTTCACACAGGTATCAGTGGACAGAGCTTCTCGTGTAAAAAGGCCGTGAGTGAAGTGAGAGGTGGGCAGCGGTGGTTTGAGGCCTTCTTCACCTGACTCTGAGCAGGAAGTCGTTGCAGTCGCTGCTTCCCCATCATATTGTCCTGCTGCAGGGAGAACTACGCTTTGTTCTGCTTTGACCTGGTGGCCTCTCTTCCCTGTTGTTTCAGTCCTAAAATGTGACGGTTTCAAATCTATTCATCTGACAGACATCAGTCACCCGCTGCGTTTCTCTTCCCTCACCAAATTAAATCGGCTCCAATATGCAGCATCACCTTCTCCGCATTCGATTCAGTGACACTGAGTTGACTCTGGCTGCTGCAGTGGTTCAGTAAAACTGGAGTAACTGGGTACAAGAACCCCAGTCGGATCTGTTAAGTCCCCTTGATCAAATACCACAGAAATTCCAGCATTTCTGATCTCGATCAGAAACACAAAGAGGGATTCACCAGCCTACATGAAATGTTTTTTCATGAGATCAGATTTACGATGCATTCCAGTTTGTTTCTGTTCTGGTGCCACTCTACATGTCTGATCAGGTCTTTCCTGATAACAGGTAGATTCAGGACTTTTGGGTAATCTTCTGCTCAGTGGGAGAAATTTCCCCTTGCTTGTTCTTTAGGGGTCCTATAGAAATTTAGAGATCGCTACAGTGGATCATCTGCCTCCATCTCACCCTGTCCCTTGCATCTTCCTCTGTAACACCAACCCTCTCCATGTCCTCCTTCACTACATCCATGAATCTTCTCTGTGGTCTTCCTCTTTTCCTCTTGCCTGGCAGCTCCATCTTCTACATCCTCTGTCTAACATATCCACTAACCCTCCTCTGCACACGTCCAAATCATCTCAGACTTGACTCTCTTACTTTGTCTCCAAACTGCTCAGCCTGAGCTGTCCCTCTGATATACCCATTTCTAATCTTGTCCCTTCTAGTCACTCCCAGTGAATATTCTTCAACATTTGAGACTTTATTCTCTTAAATTGTCAAGTTTTGCTCATAAATTTGGGATACTTTATTGTAAATTTACAAGTTTTCACAGAAGTTTATCATTTTAAATACATTTGCAACTTTTTTTTTTTTTTTTTTACAATAAATGTACATTTTTAAAATAAATTTGTGACTTTGTGAATTTTAAATGTGAAACTTTTTCACAAAAATTTCCAAGAATTTGCTGCTCATTAAAGATTTCCACTGATTCATTTCCCATGAACTGAGAGGAACCAAACTTGGTACGGTATAGTTGTTAGTCTTACTCTGCATAGGTACCCTCCAAAGGTTTCTTTCATTGAATCCAGTCTGGCAGACCTCAAGTATGCTGACGACACCACCGTACTTGCTGATGAAGTGGAAGGACTTCGACACTCCCTCACCGTATTTGACAAGGAGGCCAAGAAAGCTTGGCCTCAGCGTCAGTTGGTCCAAGACTGAGCTCTTGCACTTGAGATTGAGATTGAGATTGAGATTCAACTTTATTGTCATTACACATGTATGAATACAAGGTAACGAAACGTGACTTGGCATTTGGGCACGCGCTGCAGAGTGCATCCAAGGCCGGGGCAGCCGCTAGGCGCCAGTCATTGGAGAAGGTCCTAACCCTGCACCCCTCATCTTCAACCAATGTCCGGTCAACTTCATCTCTACCTTTAAATACCTGGGCTCAACAATCTCTGAGACAGGTGACCTGAGGCCAGAGGTTGACCAACGATGTGCACTGGCCTCAGCAGTGATGCAGTCCTTGTGGAAACCTCTCTGGCTCCACCACCACATTTCACAAAGGACTAAGCTTCGTATTGCATCTACAACTTCTCTGTTGTGTCAGTCCTCCTGCATGGCTCTGAGACCTGGCCACTAAATATACACTGGCAACCCAACTCAATGATTTTGATAGTAGAGCCGTGAGGAGGATCATCAGCATCCGCTGTCATGACCAGATCACCAGTAAAGAACTCCGAGAGTAGACTCAACACTGTCCTGCCTCAGGTCTCACTGCAATGTGACATATCCGGTGGTATGGCTGCATCCTGCGCCTCCCCACCAGGGCCATCATGGACTTCAGTCCCATATAGTTGAGGTGGAGACAAATGAGAGGAGCCCCTCGCACCCACTGGATAGATGTCATCTCTCGTGATTTGCAATAGCCAATATACCTTTGCACCAGGCCCAGCAGCTGGCACAGGATAAGACTGGTTACTTTGGTTGACTCTACGCATGCTGTGCAAGAGGACTGGTGGTGATGATGACATACTGTAGGTACCACCAAGGGTCACACACTTCTCCCATCGCTTTATGCAGCTGTGGAGACCTGACCTGTAGATTTCTGCAGGTTGAATCAGAAGCCACGACTTGACCTCGGAAATCAGTGTTTCATTGTCTTGGAAGTGCTTGCCCTTCAAAATGACTTCATGGTTGGAAAGAGGTGGAAGTCAGATGGTACGAGGTCAAGAGAGTAAGGAGAGAAGAGGAAGGATTTCATAGCCACAGGACCGTGCTTCCATCTGGGCAACATGTGAGCTGTGAATCAGAGTGTTGTCTTGCACGAGGCGAACAGCTTTGGCCAGCATGTCATGCCACTTGGCTTTGATGGCCTTCCACAGTTTCCACAGCAGTGAAACATAGTAAGTCCCAGTAATTGTGGTATCCTTTGCCAGCAACTCCATCATCAATACTCCATGCTGGTCTCAAAAGACCATGAGCATCACCTTGTCCACCGAGGGCTGGACACGTGCCTTTTTCAGAGGTGGTGAGTCATAATGCTTCCATTGCTTCGACTGAGATTTAGTCTCTGGATCATAGTGATGGACCCACGTTTCTTCCTGCATGATTAGTCTATCAAAGAAGTCCTTCTGGTTTTCTTGGCACATGGCCAAAAGATCCTGGGAGCATGTGACTCGTTCCTGCTTATAGAAAGGTGTGAGCAACCGGGGAATCCATCGTGCAGACAACTTCCACATGTGTAAATGGTGATGGGTGATTTTTTTTCCATTGACCCCACACCAATCTTGACATGTTGGGATTGCTGGCGAATGGTTATGTGGTGATCCTTCAAAATGGTGGCCTCCACTTGCTGGGTGGTGTCTTCATCAGTGGTGCACTGGGTCACCGGGGAGCGGTTGCCGTTTCCACCGATGTCTGACCACACTTGAACTGTTGATGCTGGTGCTTGACTGCGTCATATAATGGGGCATCCTCCAAATAAGTCTCTATGGACTCATTGAACATCTCCTGTGGTGTGCGGCTTCTCAAGTACAGGAACCTGATGTCCTCTGCATTCAACTTGGTCCATTATCACACCTTACCCCCCCCTTAGCGCCTGTAAACGAGAAACTCTTAGGAGTTCAGAACTGCAAATTACCACCTGACTTATAGAGATATTTATTATATGTACTGTATATTAACCAGAAGTTGGCCAGGAGAAATCTTTAATGAGCAACCCTCGTAAATTTGCATCTTTTTTCTCAGTCCTTTCCAGCATTTTGTTTATACATTTGCAATTTCATCCTCGACAGTTTGGGAGATGTTTCTCTTATATGCTAATCTAAGAAAAAATGAAATATGTAAATGTATAAACTAGCCACAGATGTATGCTCTAACATAAAACAAACAGACAGTAAATTAATTTTTTCCTGAGCCAGAACATATGAACAGTTCAGTATTTAATTAGTAGCATTGATGATCTTGTTTATGTCCTCCATGTGGAGCTTGTGTAAAATCTTGTACATGCTGTTTTGTTTTATATGTTAAAGTAAAACTTTTGGAAAATGGTGGCATAAGGATGAAAAAAGAGCTGTTTCGGTTGCGAATTGAAGACTGTTATTTTCCACTGCTGTCTCAGAGGAAGGCTTTTACTACTAGAGAGCAAATGACTGATAATCCCCTAACTGGGATCTGGAAACCAGTTTGTCAACCTGCCATCAGGGTTAACACCCTTCATGTGTTTATTATGACACCATTAATGTGACTGATGAATATGTGCATGTGTAATTACTTTACACTCTGGAGACAATTTGACAAGTCACAGTAGGAAAGAAATTAAAACCATTACGATTAAGCATTACTGTTAGTTTTACAATTGCCTGCACATCTTTAAGTCAGAGGCAGGTAGAGCAGTCAGAAATTGTACTCGAGTAAAAGTAGCCTTAGCATGTGTGTATCAGGTCCGTTAGTCCAGGGTAACTCCCTTCCCCCAACCCAGTATAGTAACTAAAAAAAAAAAAAAAATCTTTTGAGTAACAGTAAAAAAGTAACATAAAAATCATTTATTCTAAGAAATTTGTGATATTTTACTCATAAATTTGACACATTTTTCTAGTAAATTCACAGCTTTAAAATTTAATTTGAAATATGTTGATAAATTTGTGACTTTATTCACATTTTTTTACAACTTTTTATTTACAGATTTGCAGCTTTTTTCTTATGAATTTGAGAACTGACTGTTGACAATTTCTGAGTTTGTTTTTCTTCCAATGCAGTGCTGTGAAAAGTATTTCCTGATTTGTACATGTTTGTCACACTTAAATGTTTCAGATCATCAAACAAATTTTAATATTACACAAAAATAACTCAAGGAAATACAAAATGCATTTTTTAAATCATGATTTAATTTATAAAGGGAAAAAAGTTATCCAAACCTACCTGGTCCTACGTGGAAAAAGTAATCCCCCCCCACCCCCACTTTGTCACATCATGAATTAACTGTGATTAACCACTTTTTTGAAAAGCTGAGTTAAATTTTGCTAGCCACACCCCAGCCTGAATACTACCAGACCTGTTGAATCAAGAAATCATTGAAATAGAACCTGTGTTAAATAGAATTCATTTGCCAAAAGCATCTTGATGCGCCCCAAGACTTTTGGGAAAATATTCTGTGTAATTATGAGACACAAGTTGAACTTATTGGAAGGCATGTGTCCCGTTACATGGGGTGTAAAACTAACACAGCACAAAAAGAACATCATACCAACAGTCAGACATGGTGGTGGTAGTGTGATGGTCTGGGGCTGCTTTGCTGTTTCAGGACCTGGACGACTTGCTGTAATTGATTGAACAATGAATTCTGCTCTTTACCAGAAAATCCCGAACAAAAATGTCTAGCCATCAGTTCAAGAACTCAAATTGAAGCCCTCCAGTGTGGCTGAATTAAAACACTTCTACAAAGAAGAGTGGACCAAAATTCCTCAACAGTGATGTAAAAGACTCATTGCCAGTTATTGCAAACGCTTGATTGCAGTTGTTGTGGCCAAGGGTGGCACAGCCACTTATTAGGCTTAGGGGCCAATTGCTTTTTCACATATGGAAAGGTAGAGTTGGACAGTTTTTTTTTTTTTCCTGAATAAGTGAAATATCACTTTAAAGACTGCATTTTGTATTTACTCAGGTTATCTTTGTCTAATATTAAAATTTGTTTGAAAAAAAAAAAAAAGAAATGAGGAAGGGGGAAATACTTTTTCCACAGCATTGTATAGGAATGCACTGATCCAGTATCATTATCAGACATTTGGTCTAATATGACTCAAATGTCTGGATTAGTATCTGAACAGAACCACTGATCTAGTGTCCAATAGTGTTAATTTACAGCTTCTGCTAACGTTGCTAATGTCCATGTCTAGCTAAATGGGAGTGAGCATGGAGGGATTTCCTCCATTTGGAAATATTTCACACTCACACTATGTCCACAAGTTGATAATGAAGAACTTTGAATGTTTGCTTTACATTATTTTCTACATTAATTCAAGCAGATTATGACTAGCATCACAACTACTTTGAAGTGCTATAATACCCTATATATAGATATACCAGTGATGATTTAAGAAAGTAAACTAGAGGGCACTCAGAGAGTGCATACCTCTGCTAAGGTGCTGTCCCTCCCTCCCTTTGTCCTCCCCTCTGTCCCTTTGTCCGTCCATATCACCATCCATTTATACATTGCAAGATAGGGCCTTGGCAGAGGTATGCACTCACAGATCACCTCCAACATGTAATGAGTTCATCTTTGGACCAAGGGCCACTGCTGGTGAAAATTTCATTCAAATCCATCCAGCAGTTTTGGAGTACTGTTGCTAACACTCTGTGAGAAGATAAAATCCTTGGTGGAGGTATGCATTCTCAGATCATCACCAGAATCTAATCATGTGTTCAGTGTGCCATGACACACCTTTCCTGAAAATTTGAATGAAAGGCGCTATATAAATGCAATCTATTATTATTATTATTATTATTATTATTATTATTATTATTATTAATACGCCTGACACCCCAATATTACAGTATATTGGAGTGTCAGAGAGGGGCAGTACCTCTGATGGGGGGACATGTGGTGCTCCAGTACGAGTAGTTCGTCTGTTTTGTTCCCCACCTGGCACCCAGCTCTCACCAGTGGCTCCCCGTAGCTGTTTGCATGCATCAACAGTCACACCCTGGTCAACGGCTTCTACTGGCTGGCAAAACCTGGTGAGGGTAGCCGATGGGTTTGAAACCCTCGGTGAGTTAGGACTTGTCCACCCTTCGCATGTGAAGACTGGACCCGGCGGACTGCGTGGAAGAATTCACCAGATTGGTTCAATGGGCAGGATGGCGGAATAGCTAAGTGCTGTGGAACGTAAACAGGGCACAGCAAGACACAAAGACGCTGTTGGCCATCCACTGCAGCCAAGGAAGCTTCCAGTCGTAATGTTGCATCGTGCCATTAGACTTCGTCTTCTGCGGCCAAGAGGATGGGGTTGCTCTAGCGCAACAGCTTCTCCATCTCAATCTCTTTCACATGCAGGTGTTGTGCAGTGATGTCTTCATAACCCTGCTTCTACATTTCTGCGAACCTGGAGGTTCTGGACAGGGCTGACCTTATCAGCATTGAGGCCATGATCATGAAAGCCCAGCTCTGCTGGACTGGACATGTGGTTAGAATGGACAGCTTCCGAATGCTGCGCCAAATACTCAATGGAGTACTCTCCCAGGGTCATAGGAACACAGGTCGCCCAAAGAAGCGATACAAGGACTGTGTCAAAAACAATTTGAAATACTGTGCCATACCAGCGCAGGAGCTGGAATCCCTCACCCAGGGCAGAGTGAGCTGGCGTGCAGCAACGTGAAAGGCCTTCACCTCCTATGAGAACAGCCGGCGAGAGAGAATCGCCAGTGCCAGAGAACACCAGAAGGCCTCTTCCTCTGCACCAGCTATTGCGTCATTGCGGTGCACTTTCTGCCCCCGCATGTGCGCTCCCAGGATTGGACTTGTCAGCCACACCTGCACCCACAATCGAAGACAGCTGCACAACTAGACATCATTGTTCTCGATGGTCTACCACCACCATCATCATTATTATTATTATTATTATTATTATTATTAACAGACAGAGAAACAACAGCAAAAACAATATGAATACATTATATGACTACATAATAATAATAATAATAGCAATAATAACAAGACTGTCATAATTGTATTGACCATACATTGGGGCTGGACAATTCCACCTTAAATCAACATTATGGTTTATTGATTCTTTCAGGTCGGTTTTCTTTTTTTTTCCTCCTCTCTTCTCCATTACAGTTTACTGACAAGGTTCACAATTATTAAGCAATATTACACAACAGTGCGATATACCATTTTTTGCAGTGTCATGTGTTCAATACTTATTCCCTGTGTCATTCCACTTTATTAAATATAACTTGTTTTGTGAACACAGTTGCCTTGATGTCTTAGTATGTATGGATTATTTGGGTTCTTATTGATATCTGGTGAAAATCTCAGGTCAGTGACTCCCAGAAATATGTTTAATGAGAAAAATCACGTGTTCAGTACTTATTTTCTCCGCTGTATGTGTATATATATGTGTGTATACTGTATATGTAGAGGTGTGTGTGTGTGTGTGTGTGTGTGTGTGTGTGTGTGTGTGTGTGTGTGTGTGAAAAAATTAGAATATTATCAAAAAGTAAATTTAAAAAGTGAAACTCATATAGATTCATTACACACAGCAATGTATTTCAAGCATTTATATCCTTTAATTTTGATGATTCTGGCTTACAACTAATGAAAACCAAGAATTAAGTTTCTCAGAAAATTCGAATGCTGCATAAGATCAATTTGAAAAAAGTGGATTTTTAATAGAAATGTTGGCCTACTGACTTGGCACCTGCCCACACTGCCAAAAGTTCCAACACCTGGTTTGTTGACCATGGTATCATGGTGCTTGATTGACCAGCAGACTCCCCTGACGTAAACCCTGTAGGAAACCTATGGACTGTTGTCAGGAGGAAGATGAAAGACACCAGACCCAACAATGCAGACGAGCTGAAGGCCGCTATCAAAGGAGCTAATCATTACAATTAAAAAAATAAATGTTTGAACTACTATATCACTCTGTGTGTAATGAATCTATACAGTATATGAGTTTAAGTTTCTGAATTGAATTGCTGAAGTAAATTAACTTTTCAATGATATTCTAATTTATTCAGATACACCTCTGTGTGTGTGTGTGTGTGTGTGTTATAAGTTATGACCAATGATGCTGTAAAAATTCTACTTGTTTCATCAAAATAAGGAGCAAAACCTTTTATTTTTGTATAGGTATCAGCAGATATCAGAGGCAAAACATGAGATCGTTACCCAAAAATGCTGGGTCTGTGCTGAATATTTTCATTTTGAGGAAATTAAAATACTCAGCAAGGTAATATTTTGCAATAAATTCACTTGAGTAAATGTAACTTGTTACTACCCAGTTTTGCTTTGCATATAAAAATTCACCAACATCTTTACTAGAACAGCTTAACTGCAGTCTGGATCTTTAAGTATTTTTTTGTTCAGTGTGTTTTCTTCAGCAGCGGCATATGAGAATATCTAAAAAGTGTTAATGTTGTGGATGGTGAAATGAACTTTAAAGTGTCTGTGACACGATTTAGGAACTATGAATCAATATTCAGCATGAATTTATCTTCTGTCGTCCACATAGTTGGTTCTGTTGACTTAGAATGCTAAATAAGTGGAAAAATATTTCTAAGTGAATTCAAATTTAGTGCTGTATTGCATTAACGTGATCTCCTGAGACGCGCCTCGTTTCCGGATATGACGTCATGAGGAGAGTTTCCTCTCGGCTGATCTCTGTGCTGTCAGTGTAAACAAGCTTCTATATCAGCGAAGAAATGCCGAAACGTTGCGTGGTGACTGGGTGTTGTAATTGCTCCAGTGAACGTATGAGCCTGTTCGCATTCCCAAAAGATCCGGATCTTCTTAAAAAATGGGTGAAGCAAGTACAGAGAACAGGGGACAAATGGCAACCAACACCATCTTCTGTACTCTGTAGCGATCATTTCACTGCAGACAGTTTTGAGGAGGCGCCTGCCATGCAGGAATCTTTAGGCTTGAAAGTTCGTTACAAACGGGTTCTAAAACCGACTGCCATACCTACGGTTTTCAAATGAAAACCCACAGCTCAAGACGATATCAACATATCAGAACAGCGCAGAGAAGCAACAGTGTCAAAACTCTCCCGGAAAAGAATTTGTATAATTGATTTTTTTTTTTTCCACATTAGGCGATCCTGATTTTATTATATTTTTTCTGCCGAAAGTAAAATCCTCTCCTATGAATTTGGAAGCCAGGTGTTGACTTTACTCCAAATGGAACGACTTTGTGTTAAAAAACGTTATATTACTTTGTTCAGTTTTCATTTTTATAACTCTCATTGCCTACCGAAACTGAATATCTGAGCATTTTTTCTTTTATTTCCCCGACCACCCAATCGGGGAAATTTAGATCTATCTGTATATTACCATTCAGTGTTTTGGAGGCGACTGATGTCCATCTCTAACCCTTCATGTCAGACCCTTCATCCTCTGAAACGTGCGAGTCATTTTCGCTTCCTGAACGATATAGTTCAAATAAATAGGGTTGCAGTCCTTCAACCAACTCGCTCTTCTTCATCACTTGGTCCTGCTTCTTCCTCAAAAACTATTGACAAATCGCTGAAATCGCTCACAACTTCCTCCGCTTCACTGTACTCAGCCATGCTTGTTTACATCTTTGGTCCCCCTCATTACGTCATAAAATGGTGGCGGCGTTTGACCCAGTTTCAACAAATGAACATCACAATCGTCTGCATCACGATGTAGTTTATGGTACTATATGGAAACAACATTTTATTGAATTTTGTTGTCTACACAGAATAAAAACACAGTAGTTCTTCTTTCTAATGATGTCTTGGCTGAATTATGTCACAGACTCTTTAAAAGTTGTGCACACAGGTGTTTTCACTTATTCCAGTGGAACTGTGCTGAATAATTGCAAGTTTGTCTAATTCAGACTGTAGAACAGTAATAATTATCTTCGAAGGTATAAACATAAATCAGTTGGGAATCCTGAGTTTTAGTTTTTTATTTTCTTAGCTGCTGTGGTCGCATGTGGTAATGACAAGGCAGCAGTTTAATGTTAGATCCAAGCATAACAGCAGCAAAGAGCGCTGGAGACAGTCAGGTGACTGAACAAGCTGATGCAAAACTACGACGTGATGAATTCATTTTTCACAGTGCTTTTATGGGTCAATAACAGGACCTCTCATTTGTAAGAAAATAATACACAGTCAGAGAGCTTTTGTTTAATCTGCTGTGTCTTTCATAAGCAGGAGTTGTTGGGTTTTTTTTATTTGGAGTCGTGTAAAATTTGAGCACCCCTTGACAAGTAGCATATTTTGGTGATTTTTTTTTTTAATTGAAAGGATTAATTACTGAGTGTGTTAATTTCTGAGTTATGTTTAATTGCTTTTGTGTTTGCGTGTTTGTTATAATACCCTAACTAAAAAGGTTACTCACAGATTTGGATGTAAATTTTAGGAGAGGTTGGCAGTGGACTAATCCCAGTGACATTAGATTTTGGGATGATCTGAATTATTATGAGTCTAAAATATATATACTTTTAAATTCCAAGCAGGGAAATGAATGCAGTGCCTCACTGAATATTTGGATGGTCACTGGCACTATCTACTGAGAGCTGACAGGCTGTTTGGGGAAATTAAAATACTAGATGCCTTGGTGGAGGTTTGTGCTCTTGGGATGCTTTCTGTTATAAACAAGAAAAAGGGGGAAAAGTATTATGAACCTAGCTTTGAAGATTTCATGTAAATACTTAATATACTTTAAGTTTCTATTACATTAACTTGCTTTTGCAACTGACAGCTTGCAGTAATAGCTAATTCTAGGAGATTTCCTAGGTGGGATTTTCCCAATTTGTCTCTTGAAGTTGTAAAAATGGCATGACTCCTGAAATTAGATTTTTTTTCCAACCATAAACATGCACCAGAACAACATTTTCAGAGCCAGAAAACCAAGACAGATACCCCAATGAAAGTTGCTGTTTTGCATACTTTATTAATCCCAGAGGGAAACTCAAGGGCAACCAGTCAGCCCCAGTCCACTTTAGAGGAAACCAAAGCAGCGAGAGTAAACCCACGCAACCATGGGGAGGAAATGCCACACAGACAGGCCCTGCTGGCTGGTGCATGTGAACCCAGGAGCTTGTTGCCGTGAGGCAGTATTGCGAGCCGCTACACCACCACTCCGCTCTCTCTGTTGGAAGCACTAATATATAGTGCACTTTATTTACCACTTACTGTTTCTGCTGGGGCAGCCATTTTAATTCTCTGATTTAGGTGTGACGACAGCTGCCCAGCTTACGCAGCCTACAGTCTACTGTATGGTGGTTTTCAGACTTTATAAAAATGTTGTGCTGGAACACATTTATCGTCAGAAATCCTACTTCGGGGGCAGCTCATTTGACAGCTAACTCAGAAAATCGTGCGTGGGAAAAACTCCTTGGACGGTAGTAGTGCGTGTTTCCTTCACCGGCTTTGTTTTTTCAGCCCTGGGGGTTGTATCTTGCATATTACATTAAAAGATATTACTCTCAAAATGAAGTTGATGTAATCTGAATAGGTTTCATGGTGTGAATTACAACAAAGTTATGCTTCTATTTAAAAAAAAAAAGGAATAAAGGGTATCTGACATGTAAATAGGTGATAAAATGATCAATATTGTATATTACTGCTTGGTTCCTTAAAACAGGATAGTTGCCAGTAAGAAGCGGAATGTTTTTCTCTGTTTAACTAAATGAACTCGTCGTTCTGTTTTGCTGCTTTAATCTCTGCTAAAATAAGCTACTCTTATTTTAATCATTCATGGTCATGACATTGGCTGTCTCACGCACTACTTACCAGACTACTCAGAGTAAATGTGACCGTTGTGTTTCCTATTTGTGTTTTCCAGCTTGTGAAACAATGCCACGCCATGCTGGAGGCGGGCAGGGCCTACTGTCAGACCAGCAAAAGCTTCGTCAATGGCCTCCGGGAACTGGGCCACAACTGCTGTGGGGACAAGATGATGGAGGTGTGAAGCGTGCACTGACATACCAGTCATCGTGAAGCTATTTATGCCCTGCTGTTATCGCTTGTTAGGTTTTTCCACCTAAGTGACGCTTGTTCAACAGAAGTGTTTGGTTATGAATACTTTAGGAATTTAGAATATTTGTGTCCGGCTGCTCATCATTTTTCTTTTTTTATCTACTAAATCAACATTCAGTTGCTGTTAAAAAAAAAAAAAAAAACAATATTAAATTGTCTAATTAAAGATGTTTGCCCCGTAGGAGTGTTTGGACAAATTTTCCAAAAAACTGTCGGGGATTTTGGAGACACAGGGGGTGAGTTTGTTCATCACGACCTTTGACTTCATCAATCCAGTCGCACTGCCTGTCACTAAACATGACATCTGATTCTGTCCCCTTTTTAGGAAGTGATAGAGACCACACAGAAGTCAGTGAAGATAAAGCTGCAGACCTTTGTGAAAGAGTGAGTGAACTGTCTTGGTGGCCCTCCCCTGTTTGTTTAATCTAATCCTTTTTGAGTTTGTTCCCTCGGCCCCGCCAACATAATTCATCCGCTCTGCCACCCACTCCAGACTTACGCTAGTCCTCTGCAGGTTTCACAATCATCAGCTTTAGATTACGATCCCTCATCCCCCTTCAAATCACACATTTTCATCTTCTAGTCCACATTAGTAGGAATAATGAGGCCGATTAGATAGGAGGGGATGCATGATATCTTGCGACAGAAGTCATTAGGTTGATGTTACATCAAGATGATTGAATTTGAACGGATATTGCCTGATACCACAATAAAATTACATGAATAATTAATGACTGTTTCTATGACAATATTTAATCAAAATCTTTAGGCGTTCTCCCGCCAAAATGTACAGAAGGGTGTTTTTTTTTTTTTGCATTCATTAAAACTGACAAGAACTATTTGATGATGTAACTGCATAAGTGGTGCGTGGCCTGATAGAGTGTGTTTCGCTGCAGGTGCCCAGTTGGTGTGTCTGAGGCTATAGGGAGCACCTGAGACCAGTCTTAGTAGTATACTGTAAAAGAAGAAGAAGAAGGTTTATTTATAGAGCATATTTCATAAAAAGAGCAGCTTAATCTGCCTTCCAGAGCAAAAAGGAAAACATACAACCTTCAATTAAAAACGAACATAAATAATGCAGTCAAGAGTAAACCAGACTGGTACTTAATTTATTGAAATGCAGCTGTCAAAAGAAAAGTTTTTGAGCATTTCTAACATAACTCAGAAGGGTACTCAGTCTTTTAGGAGCATAGCAGCTGAATGTTGCCTCACCTGCTTGAGGGACTATGAGAAGATTACTGGTTAAATATCTAAGATTCCTTGTTGGTACATGAGGAATGGGCAGTGATTTTTTTTTTCGTAATTGTGGGCGGAGGCTTTGCAAGCAAACAGAAGAATTTTGTAGTGCATTAAATTGAATATACTGTAGGTTGAGAAGGATTTGCAGATTATTGTATTGTGTTTCTATTTACGTTTTACACAATGTCTCAGCTTCACTGGAATTGGAGTTTGTATACAGTATATAAGTATATATAGTGACTGAAAATCAGAACGGTGAGTACTGATTTGGTGTTTCACAGGAATGAGTGCTTAGTTGGGAAAGGCACTGGTTTGTAGGTGAGGGTTTCCAAACAGTAGGTCACAGGCCATGGGAGGTCTTGAGGTAAGAGCTGAATTGAATTTTGTACAAGTCTTTACTTGGCATTTCCTGAGGCCGGGGATTCCAGGTGATGATCGTCCAGGGAGAACTGAGCTAGAAGTCTAGGGATCCTGAGGCACAGAGGGTGACTGATTTTGAGAATTGTTCTGAATTCTTACACGAGGCGTTTCCTGAGGCTGGAAGTCCAGGTGATGATGGTCAGTCAGGGAGAATAGGCAGCCATGAGTGGAGCAGCTTTGCTGGGTGAGCGCACAAGAGCTGGGGAGGAGCAGGTGGCAGGCTGACAGCTGAGAAGGTTTGACCTGGGAGACAAGGAGGAGAGGTTTTGGGGAGTAGGAGTCAGAATACCGAGGAAGAGAGTTGCTTCCGGGCTTGGAGTTGACGTGCAATAGGCTTTAAAAAAAAAATGACGGTCCCATGTCCGACCCACTTCCAGACTGAAGCTTGAGTAGTCATGGAGCTGTGATCACCCGCAGGTGAGGCTGTCACCAGTTAGCCTCCTGCCTCGCGATGACAGAGTTATGCAGCCCACAACGATGAAACAAGACAAGATGTGCTGCGCTACCCAGATCCATGACAGTCGTGCTCCTTATAATGTTATTTATAATATTACTAATATTACCACTAGTTTAAAAAAAATTAGTAGTGTATCATAATTTGTTACTAAAGCCATTCCCACCATAACTCTTCAGTACCAGGGCTATTGGTGGTAGTTCCTGTTTTTTTTTTTTTTTAATACATGCTCCTAGGGACCAATTTAGTCCCTTTTGAGGAACATTTTTCTCTGCTACTTTAAACCATAGCTTGAAAATACTTGAACCTTCATGTGGTTTTGGTGCATCTGAAAACTTAGAGACTGTTGATGATTCGTCGATGGCATCCTGTTAACAACGACAACAACCATTACTTATCATAAGAATTGAAAAATGAAATGGAGTGTAAAAAAAACTGGATAGATAGTGGTAGATACCATTTCCTGATCTCTTTGGTATGCCACTATCCGCACGTGATAAAGTCATCAAATAACTTTGTCACAGTATGTGTCCACACGGCGGACTTCTCCTTAAAAAGGTGCAGTTATAATGGCGTGCCAAAATTTGGCTACCCTGCATACTTTTTAACTGAAAAGATGAAAACACAGTCTCTGTAAGATATAGGAAAAATACAGTATGATCAGCAAACATTAGTGCATTGTTACTTTTGTAAATTTAACACAAATATAAATAGATAGGTATATTAATTAATAAACCACTGTGAAAGTGCAAAAGTGTGAGCACTCTACACAATTGATAAATGTGCCAATTTAAACATTCACCAAAATATGCCACTTGTCAGGGGTGTCCAAATTTTTCGCATACAACTGTACTTTGCAGAAGGAACACGGATTATGAAACGGTTTAATTTTTACAAGTAGCTTAGTCATATCTTCAGCAGCAGCATTTAAAAATTTTAAACATTTATTTTTTTTCTTTTTTTTGGAGAAGATACAGTTTAGAGGGTGAAAGGAAACGGGGTGAGGAGCAGGGGAAAGACATGCAGGATGGATCACTCTGGGTGGGAGTTGAACCAGGGGTCACTAAAGTTGAGCAAATGTATGTTCTGACAATTTCAAGAAAACCTACTACCTCATTCCTATCACCATTGTATTCTTTATCTTTTCTGGAGTAAATTTGCATGATTCACAGTTCATAATAATCCTTAATTATCAATGTTGTAGCTTGGTCTGAGCGAGTTGGGTGCAAATCCCTGACGATCCCCCAATTTGTTACTGGATCATGGAAAGTAAAGAAAGACTTAACTGTCTCTGTGTTGGCCCCACGATGGACTGGTTATCTGTCCAGGCTATACCCCGCCTCTTGCCCAAAGATGCTGGGATAGGCTCCAGTCCCTCCCCCCGCCACCTGAAATGGATTAAGCGGCTGAAGATGAGTAAAATAACAAAAACAGAAAAAAGTGGTCAATAAGATGTTAGGAGAGAACATCCACCTAAGCTAGCTTTTAATTTCTAGAAGGCTACTGAGCTACATCAGTTAATGATATGATCTGGCACTATTCATTATCACATTCATTATTTTCACTCTGTCTCTGCATTTCTCAACAGTCACCAGAAAGATTAGCCCATATTTTTTTCTTCTCTTTCCATGCTACAGAGATGTTCGTCACTTTAAGGATGTGCGAAAAGAGTTTGAGCGTAGCAGCGAGGCTCTAGAGGGAGCGCTTGCCAGGAATGCTCAAGCTCCACGGGGGAAGCAGCACGAGGTGGAAGAGGCGAGCAATGCGCTCCTCACTGCACGCAAGTCCTTTAGGTCTGTGGCCTTGGACTACGTTCTAGAGGTGAGAAAGGATAAAGGTGTGCAAACATACAGGGTTCACCGCAGGCAGTCAGCTGGAATGAAATATAGAACAGCAGGTCTGACTCATAGTTGTGTTGTGAATGATAACAGACTTGCCTCCGGGGGTTTTCCAGATTTTGTAGTTGTGGCTCCCAGCTGGACAGTGAGTCTCTGTAACCATGACTTCTTTTGGTTTTAGATTAATGTCATTGAGGCCAAGAAGAAGACAGATATTCTGGCAGCAGTAAGTTCACCCTCACGTATTTCATCGATACATCTTAAAAATGCATAGTCTACCATGTGTCATTTCTGCTCGATTGTTACGTGATTGTTTGGGCTTTGTTTTGTCTGAATGGTTTGTTTTGATTCCTGACAGATGTTGTCGCTGATAGAGGCCCAAGCCCAGTTCTTCCAGCAAGGCTACCAGTCTCTGTCAGAATTGGATCAGTATCGACACAAACTGACTGAAGAGGTAATTTATTTCCTTTATCAACCACTGAAATGATAAGCAAATTACAGCCTGGCAAAAAAGTGTTTTCAATACATGTGTTGAATTCAGATAAAAAAAACACATTTTTTTTTCATTATGCAGTTTGCATTTTATTCTTTTTATTGTGCATGTCTTTCATCTGGCTTTTAAATAAAATAGAGAACAGTAACAATCATACAATTAGCAGATTTGTGGAACATTTAAAGTCAGTTTGGTTAAGCAGCTCTCAAAGATGAAGTAATGGGCTCCTCTACGTGACTGCAGAGCTGTGCAACTGGAATCAGCTGGGTTAGTAAATGGCTAAAACATATAAGGGATAAGATTTTTACTTTCTTGATCTGGGATTTTTCACCACTAAGAAGTTGTTTGTTCTACTCTAAAGAAAATATTGATCTAGTAACTATGAAATCACCTATGGTTTGTGGAGTAGTGTTTTGATGCCTCAATTTTTGATTTTGGCTAGGATTTTTTTTAAAGGGGTCATTGACTGCAAAATTGTTTTAGTAGGTTCTAACCTTCTGAAATGCATCTATTGGTCACATGATTACCGCAAAAATATCAAAACAATCACTTCTCTTAAAAAAACATACAGCCTTTATATCTTTTTCTCTCCAAGAAGCCATTTCAACTCTTTTTTTTCTCCTGTATGTCATGAAATGGAAGACACCACTAAAAAGGTAAATGTCACTAGCCTTGTTACCATCCCGCTGCTCTATTATTGGCCATTCTAGCTGTCTGTCATGTAGATGGGTGGGGAGCCAAAGGTGTTAGCTTAAGTGGTAACAGACGTACCGTACTAGGAAGCTTGCTTACCAAGCATGGTTAATATTGTTATTTTCTTTTAGATTTCAGTCACCCGAATAGACATCACAGGTTCCACTTGTTTCACTAATTAGTCAATAATATATCTCCTGTCATTCTGGCTTATTTTGTTATATTTTTGCCATGATGCTAAATCGTGCCATTAGCATTAGCATGGCTAGGTGGACAACATCATCGGTCAGTAACTGCAATAGAAGCTTGGCAGGGAAGAGGATATAGACAGGCTGCCTGCCGTTAGCTTAATTGTTGATCCAGTATGGTTTTGATAACTATTTTCTATAAAGTCTATTCACCGCCACTAGAATCCTTGTTCTTCTACAACACTTGACCATATACATCGTTCTTAGATGTTATTTAAGCTTATTTTCTTGTAGCATTATCTCTAACCAAATGGACCAAAGGCAGCTCGCTGATGCTAGCAGTTTAGCCACTCGTTCTTGAATGTTTCTGTGCTTATTGCACTCCAGGGACCGGTAATATCCTATCGACCACTGAAACCACACACCCCTGTCCACCAGTGATCCTTTATTTCATTCATTCTTTGGGACAAATTTACATTAGTTGGCTCAGGCTAGATCTAAACTAGCCAGCTAATATTAGCAGTAGTGACGCAAGAGGGTGGGCGGAGTTAAATGCGCCCTTAGAGATTTAAAGAGACATGCGCTGAAACGGGTCATTCTGAGTAAGGCTGCAAAAGATAATTCACAGTTATTAAATAATTAAAGAAGATTTTATCAAAATATGTCACAAACATTTCATTAATTAACATTTCATTATCCACTCGGCCAGCGCCTGGCATCCCTTGTGGGTCTGGGTAGGAGAGTCACTAGATGACATCACACTTTTATCGTGACAGGAAAAAGTGAGCAACAACAGGAAATATTTCACATGTCTGTGTGCATGTGTCCTGCTGTATGAGTGAAGAAACTGGAAAAAATCTTTCTGCAATGTCAACTTTGAGTCTCACCAGTCTTTGTTCCGTGTGGTGTTTTCTTTGCTAAATAACAGGATATAAATTGTGAAATTTTCACTGGTTTCATCAGGTCACAGCCGGGGCCCTCATGTTTAAAGCAGAAAATGAAAAGTGGAATGAGAAGAAGCAGATGAGACCATAAACAGACTCTCAGCTTCGAGAAACTACCTGTGTCGTTCTTTGATTTAGCACCGGTTGCGCAGAGAAGTTCAGCACTTCCTAATTCCTGTTTCCTCAAGAGTCTTGCAGGAGTGATAAGACATCTAACAGTCACCAGTGCACGGCAATTCAAGAAAAACTCAAAATCTGTATTTAAACACATTAATCTGCATAAATGTGTAAACCAGACACCTCAACAGGAAGGCAGCTTCTCCTCAAGAGTTTTTGAATCATAGGTCTCAACATAAATCATAACGTGTGTGTTTACTTGTGGTTTGACAGCACAAACAGTTTGTCCTCAACGCCGCCAGAGAAAAGAGGGACATGGAGCAAAGACATGCCGCCATCAAGAATAAGGTAACAGTGGTAGAAAGATTTAGAAGTCAAACTGGCTCCAGTTACAGGTCATGTGCTGGTGGCTGGGTTGCATGGTGGGTGGTGCATCGAGAAAACATTTTAACCCAAATAAACACTGTTGGAAATTGCCCTGAACTGGGTCAACAATGCAAAAACTTCTACTACAGATTTCAAATGTGAGTCATTCCATGCCAAATCACATTTATGCTTTAAATGTTTCTAGTGTGTTCTAAAAGTGCACACAATTTTACGAGTACAGAACTATTTTCTATGTATTTTACAGATCTGTTTTGCTATACAATTAGCAAATGTTTCTTGCAGTTTTAAAAATAGAACCAGTTTGATGCTTGAAATGAAACTTGACACAAATAATATTCATATGAATGGTTACACTAGTCTAGTGTATAGTAAATATTTGTAGGCCTTCATTAACTGTCATCATGTGATACTGGTGAACAATGAAAAATGTTATTTTGACTGAACTCTGCGGCTGAAGTCTTGTTAATGAAATGCTTTTAGCAGCATGGACTTGTTAAAAAGTATCAAGGAAGATTACAGAACAGAGTTTAGCCCTCAGCTGTGAGTCTATCCTGTAAGAGGGCTGAAAAATGACTTGATTTTTAACAGCTGTCCCCCACCCCCATACTGTAACTTGGAGCTCTGTAGAATATCAGGGGTACGAAACAGGTAAATTTTCATGGCAGAAATGTACTAGAAAAGCACTCAGAGCACAAACCTCCACCAAGGCTCCTTCCGTCCCTCATGGATCACCTCCAAAATGTAATGGGTTTGTGTGTAGCCCAAGAGCCACCTCTGATGAAAACTGCGTCAAACTCTGTCGACTAGTTTTGGAGTATTTTTCCCAACACACTGTGAGAAGGTAAGAGCCTTGGCGGAGGTATGTGTTCTCAGATCATCACCGAAATATAATGGGTTCCTCTCTAGCCCAAGGACGACTTCTGGTGAACATTTCATCCAAATCCATCCAGTAGTTTTTATGTAATCCTGCTGCACAATTATAAACAAGGTCTTTGATGGAAATATGCACTCTCAGATTATCGCCAAGGGCCACCTTTACTGAAAATTTCATCCAAATCCATCTAGTAGTTTTTTGTGTAATCCTGCTGACAGACAAACAAATAAACACGAATAAAAACATGACCTCCTTGGTGGAGGAAAAAAAATACCATTGCTCTTAACCCTGTTGCTTTAAAAGAATGCTGCACATAAATCTTTAAACTTAGTATATTTTGCATTTAAAATGCTTTAATGGAATGTATCAAAAACTTCTGCATGACTGGACCAAAATTAGGCACACATCCCTTACTTAGGTAGTTCTACATATATCTGGGTTTTTTTTATTTGTTTGATTTTTCCATAATTTTCTGACACAAGGGATGGATTTGGCATGGATTGCCTCATGTCTGTATTTATTTCAGTGACACAAGGTGACTTTTATGTCTAAAATGTTTCAAGGACATGTCCTACGATGACTCTATCATGGACTTCAATGGTGATGCAGCTAACGGGATTGCAATGGAGGGCTACCTCTATAAGAGAGCCAGCAACGCCTTCAAGACCTGGAACAGGTACAAATTTAACTGGATTACATTACAGGAGTTCAATGTTTTTAGTGAACTTGGAAAATCCAGTTATTATCCCCAGCCAGTCAAAGCCCAAAGGGGTTGAAGACCGAAGGGGGATTATGTTATGGGTCAGTCTGTCTGTCTGTCCATTCATTCATCTGCAGTTTGGGTTTGATCAGGTGATTTTTGCAAGGATTGTAACCCCTGACCTATGCTCTTCTGTTTCACCTCACTTCATAGACAGTAACTGACTTGTGAAATCAACTCCTCCTACAGTTTTGCTCCAATTGTTTTGAAACTTGGTACCATGATTTGAGATACTCTGATGATGCACATATTGCAGTTTTTTTTTTCCACAATATCTTTATTGAACCTTTTTTTTTTTTTTTAAACAAACATGATACAAACAATCAAACACTAACACTAAAGTACTACAAAAAAAAAAAAATGCACTAAAAACACCAACAACCACCAACAAAATCAAGTCTTCAACAATGCTCCTCTGTTTAGTCTAGACAGTCCAATACATAAGTATACATATTATGTTCACCAGTTTGGAATTTACAAGGTCCACACACATCATTCACCTTCTTCTTCAAGAGTTCTGTTTAAATTTTTTACATAATCAATAAAAGGTCTCCATATATTCTCAAACACAATTTCCTTTGATTTTAGTATATATGTTATTCTTTCTAATGGAAGGTTTGTTAACATCTGTCTTAACCACTGAGTCACATCTGGTCTATGAGTCTTTTTCCATAATAGTGCAATACATTTTTTGGCATTAAGCAAACTGAGGTCTATGAATGTTCTTTCACTTTTATTAAAATTATGCTTTTCTGGGTACAGACCCAACAAAAACAGTTTAGGATTCAATATGATTTGTTTTGAGATTATTTTTTCAATTGTTACCCTCACCTCTTCCCAAAACATTCTTATTAATCTACATTCCCATAAACAATGAAATAGGGTTCCTTTACTTTCCATGCATTTTGTGCATGTATCTGGTATATTTTTGTTATATCTATTTAACTCCTCAGGTGTAACATACATCCGCATTAACCATTTGAAATGTATCAATTTAAGGCGTGCATTTATTGATTTGGTTTGAGCTTCTGTACAAGCCAATTCCCATTGTTCCTCTGAAATTTCAATTTGCAGATCTTCTTTCCAGTAGTTTAATCTTTTCAGTGAATTTTCACTTGAAGATAGTGTCAGTGAGTTATAAAACTCTGAAATAATACCCTTTCTTTTACTATCTTTCATCATCATTTTTTCCAAGGATGAATAAATAGGTCGAGTGAGAGCTTTATTTTGATTTGATCGAATAAAGTTTCTAAGTTGAAGATATTTAAAAAAATGTTCTATTGAGATTAAATTTGATCCTCAGCTCTTCAAAAGACATTATGTTGTCTGCACATGGCAAATATAAATCCTGAATCTTTTGTATCCCTTTTAAATTCCATACTTTAAATACAGCGTCCGCTCTCCCTGGTTTAAAATATTGATTACCCCATATTGGACTAAATTGTGACAATAACTGTGGTTCTTTTAAATAGTTTTTAGCTTCACACCATATTTTGATCATATGCTTTACAAATGGATTTTTAACTTGTTTTTGTAATTTTTTTGCCGAATCTGAGTATATGAATATGGGAAGAGGTAAAGGTAAATTGTATGATTCCATTTCAGTCCAGTGAGGGAGATCATTTGATGAAAAATAATATGTCATAGACCTCAGTTGTGCCGACCAATAATACAACATAAAATTTGGACATTTCAGACCTCCACGATCAAATGGTAAATATAATAAAGACAAACGTAATCTAGCCCTCCTGTTGTTCCATATAAATTCCACTAACTTTTTTTTTATTCTTGAGAATAGATCTAAAGGTGGTGATAAGGGAATGTATTGAAATAAATAAAGTATTTTAGGTAAAATATTACTTTTAAGTATATTGATTCTCCCGATCATCGACATTGGTAGTGACATCCATCTCTGAGTTAACTCATTGATATCTGACATTAAGGCTTCATAGTTGACACTGGCGACTGATTCTAGCTTAGGCATAATTTGGATTCCTAAATATTTAAACTGATTTACAACATTGAATTGATTTACCTCAGGGGCTGGGTAATTTCTCTGGGTCTCATTTAGCATTAATATTGAAGATTTAGTTTTATTTATTTTATATCCTGATATTTCCCCAAAATTCTTTATTAAATTCAACAAGGTTGGAATTGATTTTTTTAGATTCGACATAAACAAAATTATGTCATCGGCGTACAGGGAGATTTTATGTTCTGTTGGTCCAACTTTAATTCCATATATTTGTGAATGTAAACGTATCGCTATCGCTAAAGGTTCAATTGCCATAGTAAACAGTAAAGGTGAAAGTGGACAGCCTTGTCGACATCCTCTATTGATTTTTATTGGTTTTGAAATATTGTTATTTGTTAGGATTTCTGCTGTAGCATTATTGTATATTATTTGAACCCATTTTATGAAATTATTTCCAAGTCCAAACCTTTGTAGGACTTCAAAAAGAAAGGGCCATTCAACTCTATCAAAGGCCTTTTCGGCGTCCAATGATAGGAGAGCTGTATCCGGTGCTTCTTTATTAAAATAAATAATATTAAATAGTCTTCTTACATTATGGAAGCCTTGTCTACCCTTTATAAAGCCATTCTGATCTCGATTAATAATATTTGGTAAAATTTCTTGTATTCGTCTTGCTAAAATTTTACAGATTATCTTAAGGTCGGCGTTTAATAGGCTTATTGGTCTCATATTTTCACATTTATTAGAGGGCTTACCTGGTTTTGGCAGCAGTATAATTAAGGCATTATTTATGTATGATGGTAAATTATTATTTTGAAATGCTTCTAAAACCATTTCCAAAAAAGGTTTTATTAATTTATTCTTAAATTTTTTATAAAGGTCAACTGGAAGACCATCTGGTCCTGCACTTTTTCCTGATTTCATATTATCAATGGCTAGCCCAACTTCTTCTTGACTAATTTTAGACTCCAATATCTCCCTGTTTTCATTTGGAATACACGGTATAGATAGTTCGTTCAAAAACCCATTTAGTTTTGTTAAATCAGGTTCATTTTTGGTATCATATAATTTTTCATAGTAATCTCTAAAGGCTCTATTAATTTCTAAAGGATCTATAACTACCTGTCCGTTACTTATAATACTGGTAATTGGTGTTTTAATTTCCAATTGTTTAATCTGCCATGCTAATAATTTTCCTGATTTTTCACCTTGTTCATAAAAAGATTGTTTCAATCTTAGAAGACTCGAGGCAGCTCTATTCGCTGATTTTTTGTCGTATTCAGCTCTCAAAATCAGTAATTCATTCTCCAACCTTGGGTCACTTCCTGCATACACTTTTTCCTGAAGATTTTTTATTTTATGTTCCAATTTAGCTCTCTCCTCTCGAGTCTTCTTAGATTTTGATCCTGTATAACTAATAATATGTCCCCTAATAAAAGCTTTGAAAGCCTCCCACTTTACACATGCTGATGTTTGTGTAGTATTGATGTCAAAGAACTCGTCTATCTGTTTTTCTATATACTTGACAAATTCCTCATCCTGAAGCCATTTATGCTGAAATTGCCATCTACCTGATTCCTTTATCAATTTTTTATCTACATATATTAGACAACAGGGTGCATGATCAGAGATCACGATGTTATCATAAAAGCAGTTTTGAATCTTGGACCTTAATTCTGTGGAAATCAAAAAATAATCAATACGTGAGAATGTCTTGTAGGTACTGGAATAACAAGAATAGGCTTTAACTTGTGGTTTCATTTCTCTCCATATATCTAACAATCTCAATTCTTTCATAAAATGATTAATAGTCATCCTACATCCAATGTGCGTACAATCCAGTCCTGTTGATCTATCCACACCTGGATTCAATGTACAATTAAAATCCCCTGCTATTATATGTTGCCCTGTAAGTGATGATAAGATGAGAAATAAATTAGCAAAGAACTTCTGGTCATCTATATTGGGACCATATAAGTTCACAAGATTTATATTTTCTAATAGCAAAGAACCTTGAATGATTACATATCTTCCAAATTTGTCTCCAATTACATTTTTCACTTGAAAAGGAACTGATTTATGTATGAGAGTCATAACTCCCCTGGCTCGGGATGAAAATGAAGAGGTGAATACACTTCCCTGCCATCTACTCCTAATTCTTTTAACATCCTCCTCTATCAGATGAGTTTCTTGTAAAAACACAATTCTTGAACCCATGTCCTTTATTTTATTCATAACTTGTTTAAGTTTTTTTAAATTTTGTAGACCTCTGCAATTCCATGAAGTTAAATTAAGATTAACACTTTGGTCCATGATCAATAGAGAGTTTGGGATTACCTTGCAGTGTAAACATGCTCATACAGAGAAGCAAAAACATGAGTGGTTGAACATTCATCCTACAAACTACACACAAACAAATTTCCCCTTCCCACACTTGTGGCAAACCCCCCAAAATCAAAAGAAAAATTCTGTCTCCCGATATAGCCATCGACCGTTCCACACCCACGGGGAACAGCCTAAGCCACTCCTTCTTCATCCTCCCAATCACCCTAACTCTACTGCTTTTAATGACGTAACATTAACTCTCTTCTGTAGTTTTCCAACTTAACTCCAAAATTTTTAACAACTTTGTACATCATAGTTTTTTTTTTTTTTTTTTTTTGTTTTGTTTTTGTTTTGTTTTTTTTAATATATAATACAATCTATATTTTGTAAACTTACTATTTACTTCAAGTCAGTCAGATGCCTGTGCAAATGCTTAATTATTCTACCTTATATTTTGTTCATGCTTAGCTCCCACCAGTCTCTTCTTCTTCTTTGATCTTCTTGATGAACTCCTGCGCCTCCTCTGGGGTCTTGAAGATGTGGGTTCTGCCCTCATACGTGGTCAGCAGTCTCGCAGGATAGATTACACCATGACGAATCCCAAGGTTGCGCAGCTCCTTACGTACGGGATCAAACTGCTTCCTCAATTGCTGGATTCCTGTGGCCAAATCTGGGTAGAACCGCACCTGCTGGTCCTGGTGTTTAATCTCTCCTTTAGCACGTGCAGCGTTGAAGATCTTCATCCTGTCTCTGTTGCTTAGAAACTTCATAATTAAGGTCCTCGGCGGTCCCTTATCTCTCCGTGGGCCAATACGATGTGCTTTTTCCAGAACCACTGCTGATTGCAACTCCTCGCTGCCCAGCACCTCCGGAATCCACTTTTCCAGAAAGGAACATACGTCCCGACCTTCTGATTCCTCTGGAAGACCCACCAGCCTCAAATTATTCTGTCTCGACCGAGATTCCAAATCCAAAATATTATCTTCCAGAGATTTATTTTTTTTTTCCAAAGTGCGCACCTTTAATTGAAGACGGGTGACGTCATCTTCAGCACTAGCGAGACGGAGCTCCATCTGCGCCGTTCGTTCTACACAGTCACCCAATTCCTTTCTTATTCCTTCCAGCGCTGTCATAATCCCATCAAATCTAGAGGAAAAGTCCGCTCTCATTGAACTCATGGCAGCCATCAGCGCATCTGCGCCATTCCCCGCAGAAATCGCACCGCCGCCAGCCTCCTCCGCCATATATGGAGCCTTGTTTGCTGCGTCACAGACCTGAAAGTCCGTTAATTTGGACTGTTTCGGCGGCTCGCTTTTTCCTTTTCCTGGTTTTCCAGCCTTAGGCTTCGCCGACATATCCTCGCCCAAATGCTGGGATACGTTCTGTCCCAAATGAGAGAGTTATTTGCCGATTTTTTTCTCCAGGAGCAGAGCAGAGCGAGACACGTCCGTCCTACGTGGCAGCCATAACCGGAAGTCCCATATTGCAGTTTTACTCTCATCGGATGACCCTGAGGTCAAAGGTCAGAGGTCAGATTTTTCCCTAAATCTCTAAACACAATAACTGCTGAAAGAAATGATGTAGGCTTTTCAAATCAATACAGGAGTTGTATCTGACACACATCTTGGACGATTTACACCCTGACTTAACTATGGGTTTGGGGTCAAGGGGTCAAAGGTTAAAGTTCAAAGTTAACATTGCAGTTGCACTATGGTAAACGCTACCTTTACTATTACTATAAAATTTGTAAAGCGTGGGCCACCAAACCTGGTGTACAGGTTCACCTTGGGATTCTGACCTCTGACTATGGGTTTGGGGTCAAAAGGTCAAAGGTCAAGGTTAACATTCCTTATGCCTCATTACTGTACAGTGCATAAAGCTAGGGCCACCAAACCTGGTACACAGGTTCAGATTGGGATCCTGACCTCAGACTACGAGTTTGGAGTCAAAGGTCAAGGTTAACATTCCCTATGCCTTATTATTGTACGGGTAAAGATAGGGTCCCCAAACTTGGCACACAGGTTCACCCTGTGACCCTGAAGTGTGACTATGGTTTTGGGATCGCAAGGTCAAAGGTCAAGGTTAACATTCCTTATGCTTTATTACTGTACAGCGAGAAAAGTTAGGGTCACCAAACTTGGTACACAGGTTCACCTTGGGATCCTGACCTCTGACTATGGGTTTAGAGTCAAAAGGTCAAAGGTCAGGGTGACTGTGGTTTTGGGATTGCAAGGTCAAAGGTCAACATCAAAATGCCTTATTAAGTATATCTCAACAACAAAGAAAACTAGGGTCACCAAACGTGGTACACAGGTTCAATTCAATTCAGTTTTATTTATATAGCGCCAAATCACAACAGAGATCATCTCAAGGCACTTTACAAAAAGGTGGGTTTAGGCCACACTCTCAAATTTATAGAACCCAGCAGAGACCCCTAAGAGCAAGCACTGTGGCGACACAGGTGAGGAAAAACTTCCCTTTAATGGACAGAAACCTCGAGCGGAACCATAGCTCATAGAGGACAACCATCTGCCTCGACCGGCTGGGTTGAAAAAAAGAGGTAGAAAAGTAGGAGGCCTGGCAGTAGCTACATTCAAAACAAACATAACAAATACAATTCAACATTAACATTCACAGCCAGACCTTCCAGTGTCAAGCCGGGTTAGGCTCCACATGCGGGTGAAGGCCTGGCAGCGGCAACATTTTTAACTATAGGCTTTATCAAAGAGAAATGATTTCAACTTACTCTTGAATAAAGAGAGAGAATATTTAGAAATATTAAGCAGATGGAAGAAGGCAGTCTTAATAGTTTGCTGTATATGAGAGTTAAAAGACATATCTTGGTCAAAGACAACTCCAAGATTCCTAACAGAGGACTTAGAAGCCAGCACAATGCCATCTAGTGTTGTTATCTTACTAGAAAGAGTACTTCTAGCTTGTTTGGGGCTAAGAACAACGACTTCAGTTTTATCTGTATTCAGCAATAGAAAGTTGTAGTTCATCCAGGTTTTAATATCCTTAAGACACTCCTGAAGTGAACAGAAATGGCTGGGATCGTCTGGATTGACGGATAAATATAACTGAGTGTCATCAGCGTAACAATGAAAATGAAGAGAATGCTTCCTTATAATATCTCCCAAAGGCAACATGTATAATGTAAACAGTATTAGTCCAAATACCGATCCCTGCGGAACTCCATAGTTAACTGTGGTCTGAGTAGAGGACTTGTTTTGGATATAAACAAACTGGGAACGGTCTGACAAATAAGACTGGAACCATCTTATCGTTGTTCCTTTCAAACCAATTTGCTGTTCAAGTCTCTAACAGAATATGGTGGTCAATGGTGTCAAAGGCAGCACTGAGGCCCAATAAGACAAGGACAGAGACAAGTCCTTTGTCAAATGCCATAAGGAGGTCATCAGTAACTTTCACTAGGGCTGTCTCTGTGCTGTGGTGTTTCCTAAAACCTGACTGGAATTTCTCAAATATAGAATTATTTTCTAAAAAAGTGCACAGTTGATTGGCAACTACTTTTTCGAGGATCTTGGAAAGGTAGGGGAGGTTAGATATTGGTCTATACAGTGGGGGAAAAAAGTATTTAGTCAGCCACCAATTGTGCAAGTTCTCCCACTTAAAAGATGAGAGAGGTCTCCAATTTTCATCATAGGTATACCTCAACTATGAGAGACAAAATGAGAAAAAAAAAAATCCAGAAAATCACATTGAAGGATTTTTAATGAATTAATTGGTAAATTCCTTGGTAAAATAAGTATTTGGTCACCTACAAACAAGCAAGATTTCTGGCTCTCACAGACCTGTAACTTCTTCGTTAAGAGGCTCCTCTGTCCTCCACTCGTTACCTGTATTAATGGCACCTGTTTGAACTCATTATCAGTATAAAAGACACCTGTCCACAACCTCAAACAGTCAGACTCCAAACTCCACTGTGGCCAAGACCAAAGAGCTGTCAAAGGACACCAGAAACAAAATTGTAGACCTGCACCAGGCTGGGAAGACTGAATCTGCAATAGGTAAGCAGCTTGGTGTGAAGAAATCAACTTTGGGAGCAATTATTAGAAAATGGAAGACATACAAGACCACTGATAATCTCCCTCCATCTGGGGCTCCACGCAAGATCTCACCCCGTGAGGTCAAAATAATCATGAGAACGGTAACCAAAAATCCCAGAACCACACGTGGGGACCTAGTGAATGACCTGCAGAGAGCTGGGACCAAAGTAACAAAGGCTATATCAGTAACACACTACGCCGCCAGGGACTCAAATCCTGCAGTGCCAGACGTGTCCCCTTGCTTAAGCCAGTACATGTCCAGGCCCGTCTGAAGTTTGCTAGAGAGCATTTGGATTATCCAGAAGAGGATTGGGAGAATGTCATATGGTCAGATGAAACCAAAATAGAACTTTTTGGTAAAAACTCAACTTGTCATGTTTGGAGGAGAAAGAACACCATACCTACTGTGAAGCATGGTGGTGAAAACATCATACTTTGGGGCTGTTTTTCTGCAAAGGGACCAGGACGACTGATCCGTGTAAAGGAAAGAATGAATGGGGCCATGTATCGTGAGATTTTGAGTGAAAACCTCCTTCCATCAGCAAGGGCATTGAAGATGAAATGTGGCTGGGTCTTTCAGCATGACAATGATCCCAAACACACTGCCCAGGCAACGAAGGAGTGGCTTCGTAAGAAGCATTTCAAGGTCCTGGAGTGGCCTAGCCAGTCTCCAGATCTCAACCCCATAGAAAATCTTTGGAGAGAGTTGAAAGTCCATGTTGCCCAGCGACAGCCCCAAAACATCACTGCTCTAGAGGAGATCTGCATGGAGGAATGGGCCAAAATACCAGCAACAGTGTGTGAAAACCTTGTGAAGACTTACAGAAAACGTTTGACCTCTGTCATTGCCAACAAAGGGTATATAACAAAGTATTGAGATGAACTTTTGTTATTGACCAAATTTTACCGAGGAATTTACCAATTAATTCATTAAAAATCCTTCAATGTGATTTTCTGGATTTTTTTTTTTCCTCATTTTGTCTCTCATAGTTGAGGTATACCTATGATGAAAATTGGGGACCTCTCTCATCTTTTAAGTGGGAGAACTTGCACAATTGGTGGCTGACTAAATACTTTTTTTCCCCACTGTAATTGGCCAAAATCCCCGAATCAAGCAAAGGTTTTTTAAGCAGAGGTTTAATTACTGCCACTTTAAAAGACTACGGTACATGTCCTGTCAATAGGGACGTATTAATTATGTTCAAAAACGGTGGACTAGTCAGAGGTAGCAACCCCTTCAGGAGTCTAGCAGGGATTGGGTCTAAGAGACAGGTAGTTGGTTTAGAGGCTGAGACTATTAAGGCTAGATCAGAATGACTAATAAGAGAAAATTCAGAAAAGCAAAGTTCTGAGCCTGTGAACACAGCAGTGTTAGGCAGAGGCTTGGTATTTTTAAAGGGGCTATTTTTTTGGAATATTTATTCCTGATGTTGATAATTTTATCATTAAAGAAATTCAAAAAGTCGTCAGCACTAAGAGTTAGAGGAATGTAGGGATCTATGGCATTGTGGCTCTTGGTTAACTGAGCCACAGTATTAAAAAGAAATCTATGGTTATTTTTATTTTCTTCTATCAAGGATGAATAGTACTGTTGCCTAGCATTACGGAGAGATTTCTTAAAAGTGATAAGGCTGGCATTTCAGGCTGAACATGATTCTTCTGTCTTATTTGCACGCCATAGCCTTTCACAGAATCTGACTGTTTTAACTCACGAGTGTGGGAGTTGTACCATGGAGATAATCTCCTATTTTTAATAGTTTTCTTTTTAAGAGGGGCTATGGAGTCGAGTGTTGTTTGCAGTGAGGCTGCAGTACTATCAACTAAAAGGTCTAATTCTGATGGATTCAAAAAGTCAGTGCTGTCCTCTGCTATATTAAGACATGATAGTAGAGTAAGTGCTGAAGGGATTAATTCTTTAAAGCGAGCCACAGCACTATCAAGTAAGTATCTGGTAACTATGTTTCTGCTTGATGCTGTAAAATTGGGTAACAAATTTGAAAGTTATCAAGTAATGGTCAGTCAGTGTAGGATTTTGAGGGATGACTAGCAGTTCATCAATTTCTACACCATAGGCCAAGACTAGGTCAAGTGTGTGATTATGATGGTGAGTTGGTTTACTAACACACTGAGAAAAACCATTTAACCCCTTGAACTCTGTGAATTCCGTGGGCGGTCACATCTCTGCATCTTAGTGCGTCTCAGTGCACGCTGAAAAAAAAAGCTGCATTTCCGGTCTTCCAATACAGACACAGCCTTGTTACAACCTGAGAAAAATGCTGTGTAATATATTCATTTTTTGTGATATTTTTACAAAATTTTGACCTGAGCTTGAAAACACTTGGTTTTACATTTCTGTTGTGTTTTCCAGCCAGTATCTGACAGCTGTATGTTATTTGCAAGCATTTGTATCTAAAAAAACACCCAGGCGAACTTTCTTGTTACTCAGTGGCAGGAGCACTTAGAGAGATTATGACTGTTTTGCCAAAAAATTCAGAGTGTTTTCTTTTAAATGAGACTAACCCCATGAAGATGCTGCAAAGGGTTGAAGAACAGCTTTTGATTTACTTTGGGCATGTTATTTTTAGGCGTTTTTAGGGAAGTTGAACAGAGTTCAACAGGTTAAGAGGTTTTTTCATTAATTTAAGAGGGAGAGAAATGCTACACTATGAATATCATTATCAACGTCTATATAAATATTAAAATCAGCTATGATAATCTTGTCTGAACTGAGGACTAAGGTTGTTAAGAACTCAGAGAATTCAGACATAAATTCAGCAAAAGAAGCACTGGGAGGGCGATATACTGTGGTAAATAAAACAGGCTGTTCTGACCTCCAGGATGGGTGTGCTAAGCTAAAAATTAAGCATTCAAAAGAGTTATAATTTGAGTTTAGCTTAGGCTGAGGGTTCATTGGTAATGTGGATTCATATATTACCCCAATACCACCACCTCGGCCAGTGTTTCTAGCGATATGAATATTACCATAACTGGGGTGGAGGGGGTGGCCTCATTGATACTAACAAAGTCATCGGGGCATAGCCACGTTTCTGTGAGACAGTATATTTATATTGTGATCCATAATCATATCATTAATTAAGGTTGCTTTATCAGACAGGGATCTTATATTCAGCAGTCCACTTTTAATTATTTTATTTTTCTGTGGTAAATTAATGGTTTTAATCTTAATCAAGTTATGTTGTATTTTTCTTGGGTTATAACGTTTTGGGTATCGGGGGGCAGACACAATCTCTCTGGGGTTGTGAATGAAAGACTGATCACTCTGAGACCATAACCTCTGACTACAGGTTTGGGGTCAAATGGTCAAAGGTCAAGGTTGGCACTCCCTATGATCTCTTAAGCCTTATTCATGCTGCATTTCCCCTCTGGTCCGCTTTGGTCCGCATGCACTTTGGACGAGCCCGGTGTGCACGCGGTGTTGTACATGCTCGCTTTTTTCGTCTACCAGGCAAAGCAGTTGACGCATGTGCACAACTGTTATTTGTAGTTTTGCCCCAGCCCTATGGGGAGCGCAAATACGCTAACATGCCAGTTTCTTCACCGGCTATAAAACACGAGAGTGATGCACATTTTTTTGTAACAACAACGACGTTGTTTCAAGGCAAAGGAGGAATTACCATTTTCCAGTGCTCTTCACCGCTCAAGCTGCTGCTGCTGCAAAAGGATCCATGTATGTTTATTCTTGTCTTCTGCCTCCTCATTGTCTTCCTCGTCTACTTTGTCTTTGTATGCTGTGTTTGTAGCGCCATCTTGTGAATGGGACGTTCAGTCTTGCGCATGCTCTGTCAACGCGTTCAGATTGTGGGCAGGCCGCGCGATCACAAAATTTGGGCTGCACGTGTTCGTTGGCAGTAGAGCCAACGAACTCTAGAACTCTAGTGTACTAGAGCCCGTACACTAGCGGAGTGGAGACAATGACGTACTGTAAATTTTGTCACACGAGGTTTCCGGTTGCACGTACGCGGACAGCGGAGGTGCAGCATGACTCCAGCTACTTTAGAATGTGTGAAGCTCTCTCGGGTCACCATACTTGCTTCACAGGTTCACCCTGGGATCCTGACCTACAACTATGGGTTGTATACTTTGTTGTATATTTGTGGATGATGGGCTTATCATAATTTGGTTCACCACAGTAATTATAGTGAAAAGTTGAAAACTGCTCTCTGTCAGTAAGTATTGGGATCTTCAAAGAAAACAATGGCAGGGGATATTGCACTTGCCTCAGAGTGCTCTTGTTCTGATTGTGCCCCTGCAATGTGGAACAACTGGAAAAATACTCTGAAATCTTCTTCATTTTTATCAATTGGTACATTTAAATCTTTACTCGTGTCATACTTGCCTACCCCCCCCTTTCTTAGACAATTTCATTATTGAAGCGTTTTTTTCTTAATGTTTTTGTTAGTTTTTACTGGTTTTTTTCAGCACTTTATGGATTTTGTTATACAGTTGCAATCAAAATTATTCAACCCCGACTACAAATTAGTTTTACTGGCAAAATGTACAAAGTAGCAGCTGTTTGCAATAGACAAATCAAACAAGAACAGTTTAAATAGCTCAGTGCAACTAACATTACAAGTGGTTTCTCTTCAATGTCACTTTGTCACTGTCACTTTGTCACTTCAATGTCACTTTGAAAATGTCACTTTTAATGACTACTGTGGTTTCAAAGTTATTCAACCCCTTCATGACGAGCATGTTTAGTACTTAGTAGAGCACCTTTTTACTGTTATGACCTGCTGTAAGTGTGACGCAGACCCATGACACAAGCTTCTGGCAGCATTCTCAGAACCTTAGCCCATTCCTGGGCAAAGACCTCCAGTTCACTAATATTCTTGGGTTTGTGTGCTGCAACTGCTTTTTTCAAATCCCACCAGAGATTTTCAGTGGGGTTCAAGTTAGGCGACTGTGATGGCCACTCTAGTATCTTCCAGGACTTCTTCTGAAACCAAACCTTGGTGAACTTTGAGGTATGCTTGAGATCATTGTCCTTTTGGAAGGTCCAGTGACACCCAAGCTTCAGCTTCCTCACAGATGGCATGACATTTTCTCCCATAATTTCATGATTTTTGATTGAATCCATCTTGCCCATCACACGCTGCAGATTTCCAGTGCCAGAGGAAGCGAAGCAACCCCGGAGCATCACTGAGCCACCACCATGGTTCACTGTAGTCTGGGTGTTCTTTTTAGCATACGCTTCATTCTTCCTCCTTCAGACATACCATTGATCCATAGGCCTGTAAAGTTCCAGTTTTGTTTCATCGCTCCACAGAACAGAATCCCAAAACCTCTTTGGCTTATTTATATAATTTTGAGCAAACTGGAGCTGACCTTTGTTGTATTTTTGGGTCAGTAGTGGTGTAGGTCTTGGAGTTTGGGAATAGAGCCCTTCAGCATTTAGTATGCGCCTTACTGTGGAGAGTGAAACCTCAGTGCCTGCTGCCACCAGGTCTTGCTGCAGGTCTTTTGATGTCAGTCAAGGATTTTTGACCACCTGCCTCCTCAGGACTTTGGTGGCAGCCGTTGATAGCCTCCGCTTTCTGCTACGTCTAGGTAGTGTAGCCATTGTTCCTTTCACTTTAAACTTGTCAGCTCTGCTTCCAATTGTTTCTCTAGGAACATTCAGTACCTTTGCTATCTTTTTATATCCTTTTCCTTGTTTCTGCAAGGCAATGATCTCTTCTCTGAACTTTTTGGACAGTTCTCTTGACTTAGCCATATTTCTAATTCTGACATGTTGTCAAACGTCACCATCAACAGTCCAGATATTTGAGGTTGTTCTATCTCAAGCACATCTGGTGCAACTAATGAAGCCCTTGATTGGCTGCATCAGGTGTGCTTGAGACCACACCTGATTTCCAAATGTCTGCTCTTATGAGGAATTCTGTTCAGTAGGTAGAATAATTTTGAAATGGCATTGAAATGGCATTTGAAATGGCATTCATCATTGAAAGCGGGATGAATTTGGATAAAAACCCTTATAATACTAGTTTTATTTAACTATTTAAACTGTTTTTGTGTAATTTGTTTATTGTAAATGCCTGAAAAACTAAAAATTTTGCCAATAAATCTAAAATGCAATGGAAATTGAATAATTTTGATTGCAACTATATATTAGCATTTTATCTAGTTTAACATTGGCATTTCTGGTGTTTTTGCTCTGCTACATTGAAATTAATGTCTATGCCTCAATGTATTTCTAGTAATGGCTGGCATTTTACTTGTTTCAGTCGTGATTAATTGAGATTAATTGTGCAAAATTTTACAGTAATCGTGTTAATCACATGAGCACAATTAATGCCATTATTTTTGCCATTGATAGCATAAGGGTGAGAAAGAACATGTCGTGTTAATGGTGCATCATGCGATTAATCGGGTTTAATACGATTAAATGCAGTTGATGTAATTAATCTAAATGAAAATGTCCACTGCTAATTTCTAGTCAAAATAAGGTGGAATTCATTTCTGAATTTATGATGCACTAACACCAGTGCTGAACAGATTTTTAGACTCTTTTTTCACATAAACATGATCAATTTTTAAGTCTTTTAACCCATCACAACACATTTTTTTTGCATATTTGCCAAGCATAAAATTAATATAACTCTAACTACTGAGTATTCTAATTTTATTTTCCTCATATGCTGATATTTGACTAACATGCATATCAAAATGCATATCCTTTGCACAGATTGTATTCTTTTTCTATAAGCCTCACCAGTAAAATCAGATGTATTTATTAGTGTGTGCACCAATAAACGTCTAAAACTAAAATTCCACTGAACATTTTCGCTTTATCTCCTCCTCAGGCGCTGGTTTTCAATTCAGAAAAACCAGCTGGTGTATCAGAAGAAATTCAAGGTATATGTTGATGACATGTTACAGCTTCTCTCCATACATGTATTAAAAAAATTGCACATACAGTATATTACCTCAGTCCGACCCATGTGTTCTGCTCATCTTTCAGGATCAGCCTACAGTCGTGGTGGAGGACTTGCGTCTTTGCACCGTCAAACCCAGCACCGAGAATGAGAGGCGGTTCTGCTTTGAAGTGGTGTCCCCATCCAAGTGAGTTAGCGTAGGCGAATGCCTTTGTGCATGCGTGCGTCTAAGGCTTATGGGTGCATTTTCATCAGTGTCTAGTGTGATTTAAAGCGTCCTACTGGTGTGAGTCCAGTATGCTCAGAAATTATATGATCCCCAAAAAGCCTGTTTCTGCTGGAGATTTTTTACTGTTGAAGAGGAGTTTTTCCTCTCCACTGTCACCAACAGTGCCCACAGGAGACCGCCTGTTTGTTGGGTCTGTTTTGGAGATTGTAACATTTTCATTGTACAATTTGAAGTGCTGTGAGCCGACTGCTGCTGCTAATTGGTGCTCATAAATAAAGGTGAATTGAACTGAAAGTTGAATTGCATTGTTTTGTCTCTGTGTGTAGATCCTGTCTATTACAGGCAGATTCAGAGAGGCAGCAGCAAGCGTGGATCAGCACCGTCCAAAACAGCATCGCCTCGGCCTTTCAGGACCGCAGAGAGGACACACACAGCCCGGTGCGTACACACAAACTCCACATGCACACACACATTCCACTTAATCTGCATTTTCAGTGGGAGTTTAACCCGCGTGATTTTGTGCCACCAGAGACAGCGCTGCAGCTCGGTGTCGTCAGACGTTTTGTTGGGGGGAGGGGGAGGGGGAGGAGGAACTGTGGGAGGCGTCGATCAGGAGGATGAGGGCTGCAAAGCTCTGGAGGAGATCCAGGCGATCCCAGGGAACAGACAGTGCTGCGACTGCGGGGAGCCCGGTCCTGACTGGGCCTCCATCAACCTGGGCATTACGCTTTGTATAGTCTGCTCGGGAATACACAGGTACACACACACACACACACACACACACACACACACACTTGTGACTTATGCTTTAATTGTTTCTTTCTTTAACAGGAGCCTGGGAGTCCACTTCTCCAAAGTGCGCTCACTCACTCTCGACTCCTGGGAGCCTGAGCTCATTAAGGTAATTTAACTGTTTTACACCAAGCAATTTTTCCCCCCATGTTGGGAAAAATTTCCACTGAGTAAAGCATGACATAATGGTTTTATTGCCTTTGACTGAACTCTTCAAAAACGCACTGAAACATGGTTGTTCTTTCCTTGTCCAGCTGATGTGTGAATTAGGAAACTCGGTAATCAACAGGATCTATGAGGCGCGGATCGATGAGATCACAATCAAGAAGCCCAGCCCGTCCAGTCCCAGGTACAAATGTTAATATGATCCAGTGTATGGGCATCAGGGAGAATTACACTGGCTTCACACGTGCACATCAGTTTAGTCATCACACACTGGCTGATATTCCCCTTGCCGGCTGATATAGGCATATCTGCAAATAAGATCCACTGCCCACAGCTGCAAATTCAGAAAATGTCCAGAGTGAACTATTTTAAAGTATTTCAGTTCATTTATTTTTATAATGTAGTATCTCCGTAGTATCTCACGGAGCGGGGAATGTTGACAAACGTAGCAGTTTTTGGATTCTCCAGCTTTTCTGATGAATGTCGGCTTTTTGGGTTTCGTCAGGGTTCGTAAAAGGTCGCAAAAGAGTTCGCACACAGTTTTTACGGTCACCATCAGTTTTGTCATAAAGGGTCTTACATAAGTGGTTGCTAGTGTTCCCTACTTGGCAAACCAAAAAGAACTTTAGTGACAGGTGTTACAGCTGTTTGCAAATGTTTGCAACTATTTTGGGAAAAACACATTCACCCAAAAAACTCAAATATTTTCAAAATTTTTTGGCAACAAGAAAAACTGTTTGCGAACTGTGTGGCAGCCTTTTACAAACCCTTACGAAACCCAAAAATTGCAATGTTCGCCAGTATTTGCCACTTGATGGGAAGGTGGAATAGATGATAACAAAACAAAATAAATAATCACTATTGGCTGTCGATCAGCTTTTTATTTTAAAAATCAGTATAAGATTTCACAGTCACTGCATCCCTAATTCTAGACCCAATCTGTCAAACTTGTGTTGCAGTTATGCTGTTGGTCTACTCCAGTGTTTTTCATCCCAAGTTATTTTCTAAATTTTTTTGACCAGTGAAAAAGTGAAATTTGACGATTTCCCACAGAAATCTGAACATTGATCCCCAGTTGAAAAACACTGCTCTCCACGATACCAGGGTTTCGGAGGTGTGAAACTGTAAACATTTGAGATCGGAATCCAGAGTGAAATCTCTGTGACACCACCATGTAAATTGACAGAATATATTTGCTGTAAAAAAGGTAATATCACACCTCCAGTTCATGCTTAATTTCGACCAGTCTATATACTGTACATCAAATATGACTCATATCTTTTGTAAGCTAATGCAAAGATCCTGCCTTGCAAATATCATAATCAGGGCTTGACATTAACACCTGCCCACCCGCCACTGGCAGGTATATTTGAGCTGTGGCAGGTAAGACAGCAACTCCCACTAGCCACTTTGGCGGGTTGTAGTTTTCGCAAACAAAAGTGAGACGACAAAACTACAAGGAGCAAGGAGAGCAAGGAGTTCCCGTTTACTGTCTGCAGTTGTGCAAATTTAAGTTTTTGTGTGACAGAGAGAGAAAAAGTGATTAAACTTTATGTTGCTATAAAGCGCAAAAAAAAGCTTCTTCTGAGGTGAACTTTTGTTTATCTGTGATTATCTATGATGTCTGTGATATACAGCTGTTTCATGGAAGTAAAACCTCTAATTATGTATTTTTAATGTGCTGGTCCAAGGGTGTCAAACATGTGGCCCGTGGGCCAAAAACGGCCCGCTGGGGGGCCCAAGTTTTTCTGTGAGTTTACAGCTTTCTTTCTAGTAAATTTCTGACTTTTTCTAGTGATTAGAATTCCATCCATCTTCTTCCGTTTTATCCTTTTTGGGTTGTGGGGGGGCTGGAGCCTATCCCAGCATCTTTGGGTGAGAGGCAGGGTACACCCTGGACAGCTTGCCAGTCCATCACAGGGCCAACACAGAGAGACAGACAACCATTCACTCTCACAGTCATACCTAAGGACAATGTAGAATCCCCAGTTTGATGCCAATTAACCTAATTTGCATGTTTTTGGCATGTGGGAGGAAACCGGAGAAATCCCGGAGTAAACCCACGCAGACACGGGGAGAACATGCAAACTACAGATCACTGTTGGTCGGGGGATGGGATCGAACCCAGGATCCCCTGCCAAGGGTGAGTTGCTGTGCTGCCGCGGTGCTAACCACTCCGCCACCGCGTACGTGTGATTAGAATTGTTCATGCAAATTTGAGACATTTTTCTCCTTTAGATCAGACTTTTTCTCATCAGTTTTCTTTTTCTTTTTTTTTTTCTAGTGAAAACAGGTAGTGCCCATTTAGATTAACTACATCAGCAATTTCTAATGACGTCGCGGAGCCCTGAAGGCTACCCCTTGGCCTTTGATTTCAAGGACCGAGGGGTGGGGGCAGGCGAAGGGGAAGAGGTACAAATGAGAATTTGGGCAGACCTCAAATGTACCTGTGCTTCACTCTCATATTGCAAATACTGTATCTTTCTCGACAGCTTTACAGTATTTACTCCTGTTAATAATTAAACAGTGTTTCTCTTGCTATTTTTATGTATGTATAAAGGTTATTTACATTTAAAAAGATCGTAAATAAAGATCATTACTGAAGCCTTAGCTATGAGATTAGAAAAACTTCTCCCTAATATAATACATTCTGATCAAAATGGTTTCGTAACAAATAGACAGGGCTTCCATAATGTGAGAAGAGTGATCAACATTTTATACGCGTGCAAAGGGACATCTGACACGGCTATACTATCAATGCGGAAAAAGCCTTCAACAGGGTCGAGTGGCCATATATGCTAGATTTGCTTAAACGTTTTGGGTTTGGTGATTACTTTTGTAAGTGGATTGAAGTCTTGGACAAAGGCGCCTCTGCCTTAGTACTTACAAACTATCTGGTCTCTCAACCATTTGAGTCAACACGAGGTGTTCGCCAAGGCTCTTCACTTTATCCATTGTTATTTGTGATTGCTATGGAACCACTGGCATTGGCAATCAGATCACACCCACCTATAAGAGGTATTATGATAGGGAATTTAGAACAACACTTAGCACTATTTGCAGATGACTGTATATTATTCTTATCGAAATTGGGCAAGTCTATACCCTCTGTTTTAGAACTGATTAGTCAGTTTGGTGTTATCTCTGGGTTTAAAGTGAATAAAGACAAATCATCAATTATCTTCCTAAGTGATGAGGAAAGAAGAAATCCAGTAATACCACATCCATCTAATAACGCCAAAGATGGATTTACCTGTTTGAGCATTAAAATCACACCCCAGTTAAAAACTCTCAGCTCAGCAAATTATGAGTCCATACTAACCAAATTGTTGGAGGATATTACAAGATGGTCAATTTTGCCTCTCTCCATAATAGGAAGGATAAATACAATTAAAATGAATATACTCCCAAAATTTTTTATATATGTTTCAATCAATTCCATTGGCTCCATCATCTAAATTATTCTCTCAAACTAAAAAAATTTCTTTGAACTACATTTGGAACAATAGAGGGCCCAGACTTAGACTGTCGCTCTTATACCGGCCATATGACAGAGGGGGACTCCAGCTGCCAAACCTCCAGTGGTGCTACTGGGCGGCCCAGTTAAGAGCAGCAACATTTTGGTTTTCCAAAAAGATTGATCTGGCTTGGCTGCAAGTTGAGCAAATGTCCTCTAAAGGTTTACCACTAGATAGCTTTCTGTACTCAGCTCCCATTAAAAATTTAAAGAAAAATATAACAAATCGAACGGTCTGGTATGATGTTCATAAATATGCAGGGGACACGCCGAAGCTGTCTTGCTTCTCACCAATCTGGGGCAAATGAACATTTCAAACCAGCTACAAATGATATGGGATTTAAGAAATGGTTTGAAAAAGGCATAACTACATTAAGCGATCTATACATGGAAGGTAACTTTCTGTCCTTTGAGGAGGGGGAAATACAGTGTACCACAGACCCACTTTTTTAAACACTTGCAACTTAAAAGCTTCATCAGATCAAGATTAGATTGCATAGTACAGCAACCACCCTTGTCAACACTGGAGAAGTTCTCTAATCAAAATTGCTTAGCTAAAGGAATGGTCACAAAACTGTACAATATAATGTTAGAAAATCATAGAGCCAATACAGAAAATAGACGGCAGAAATGGATTCAAGACTTAAAAGAAGACATCATGGCAGAAGAATAGAGAATAATATGCTCAAAAGCTCACTCACAAACTATTAATACTAGACTGAAACTAATACAGTACAACTGGATAATGAGAATCTACATAACTCCAGAAAAATTACACAGTTATAACTCAAATATCCCAGATCTTTGTTAGAAATATAATACACATAAGGGGACTTTGTACCACTGTTTACAGGATTGTAAAGAAATGCAGGTTTTCTGGGTCTCAGTAATGCATTTTATATCTTAAATGACATCATCATCTGTACCTTATTGTCCTAAGTTGTGCTTGCTTAGTATTTATCTTGAGAAATGTGCCTTGTCAAAGAAGGAAAACAAGATGATTGACCTGTGTTTAGTTCAAGCCAGACGGTCTATTGGTCTTTGTTGGAAAAATGTCGAAGCCCCCACTGTCGGACGAAGTTTGGCGCTTGAGACACTCGCATATGTAATGAAAAGAAAAAAAAAATCCTTTGAATTCTACAGTGGGAGAACTTTCTGGAGTTCATAAAAAAGGGAGATATAGAAGAGGCTTTGGAAGTATGACTGTGGACCTGATTTTAATCTGAACTGAGACACAAAAGGTGGACTGTAGTGTGAGTCATATGTGTTTTTAACTATAAGTTAAGTACTGCCGTGATCGATTTTTTTTTTAATTATTTTTTTTTTAATTTTGTTTTTTTGGTACCATGGTCTTTCTGTCATGTACCTTGAAATTTGTTAGATTAATATGAATATACATGTACAACTGGCCAAATTGACGGAGAAAATCAGTAAAAACATGATTAAAAAAAGGTTTTAAATTTAGTTCAAGTAAAATTTAGCATGCGATAGTCAAATTTGATCATATTAAACATAATTTTCCAACCACAAAATTGTGGCTAGTGAAAAGGCTGAGTGGCTAGGGACTTTGGAAAATCACTAGCCACAGTAGTCGGTGAGCACAAAAGTTAATGTCAAGCCCTGAACATAATCATCAGATATACGCAAAGGACCCTTTTGAAGATGGATGATTATAGGCATCGGCTGCGGAGGAAGGCATTCTTAAAGAGAAAGCTGTTGAAACCCGGCCCAATGCAGTACCTCCAGTCACTTTTTTGGGCTTGTTTTACGACATATAAAGGCTTAGTGGGGCTTGTTCTATGGCTTCCACTGACCGATCAATACTCAGAGGTCAGAGGTGTTCAAGTTTTGTTTGGTTTGCCCACCTGTCCAGACTGTAGAGTCCATTTTATTTTTATTCATCTATTTATTGAATGTTGTTCGCTCACTCTTGCTCATTCAATTAAAAATATTTCTACCCAGAGGTAGTTCCTGCAGGCATGTCATGCTACAGCTGCTTCTACACCTTTTGTTGATCCATGCAAACAAGGATTTTATTTCTGTTTATTTAGTTTGCTGACATTAATGGGTGTCTTTTTCTGTTTTCAGTGAAACTCGTGTAAACAGGGCCTGATCCAATCAGTTGTAGTCAGAAACAGTGACATTGTGTCAGAGACGTCTTTGTCAGGGTTTTATCAGCTGCATATAAATAGCGAATGTCCCTTGTCTATGACTTTTACAAAGCCTCCTGTTGAGCATATTGGACATAAAGATGGGACGTTAAATTAGCAGCTGTACCACGAGTTTGCAACCGTGGCTCCAGAGCCACATGTGGCTTTTTTGCACGTAACCAGTGGTTTCAAATGGCTCACAATTTTATGACTCCAAAGGCTTGAATTTATGAGAAAAGCTGTAACTTTAAGAGAAAAATCTCACAAACATACAAGAAAAAACAGCAAAACTAAGAATAGGAAAGAAGTTACCAATTTACCTGAAAAAGTTGCCAATTTATGAGGAAAAATTGCAAGTTTGTAAGAAAGAGTTGGAATTTTAGAACAGATAAATTATATATCTAAGAGCATACTTTGCCTAGTATTAATCTTGACAGGTTAGTTTATATCCACAACTACTTTACCTTCATTTAAGGCTCAAATAAAAGCAATGGTACAAGTCATTAAACCTCTCGAAAGGGCTCTTTCCATAGTTTAAGATGCTGGCTCGTGAGCTAAAGCAGTAGTTTTCAAAGTTTGAAGAATATTTGCCAAATTTAGTGTGCACCAAGTGTAGCATACAGGAAATATTTGATTCAATCCTTTTTTTTTTTATTTAGAGTTTGGTATTATTTTTCTGAAAGTTTTATGTTGTTTTGGCTATCAAAAGTTTTATATTATGAGCTACAGATTTATTTTATTTATAATCCAGGGCATCCACCTGGGATCACACCTAGGGCCACTTTAGAGTCTCCAATTAACCTAACTTGCATGTTTTTGGCCTGTGGGAGGAAACCGGAGTACCCGGAGTAAACCCACGCAGACACGGGGAGAACATGCAGACTCCACACAGAAGGGTCACCGATGGTCAGGGGGTGGAATCGATCCCGTGACCTTCTTACTGTGCTGCCACAGTGCTAGCCACTGCACCACCGAGCTGCCCCGGATGAATGTCACATCAGACAGTTATCCAATATTTTGCTAGCATATGAAAAAAGCTTAACCTAAATTTCGCACAGACGTTTTAGAAAGGCTAATGACAAGCTCACCATGAATAAAGTTGTAACACAAGCTCCTTTTCACATTCATAATACGCTTCTGTCTTTAAAGCGTCATTTAGTAAGTGGAACATTTATTCTTTCTCCATATTTTCTCCTTTATAAATGTTGCTGCTATGGTGCACTCTCACATTTACCCACACAGTCAGTGCATGTACAACTAAACCAAAAGTTCAGCAAGAAGTGACACTCTTCATCTCCTCCTGCTGTCATATTTCTGGCATTACATGAGCATTTCTGCTAGTGTGTGCAGTATTTTTACCCTGACTGAGCTGTCTACAGCTGTGTCGGAGTGGAGAAGCCCTGAAATAAATGCTTATGCAGTCCAATCTAGAGATGTGCAGATCTGTGTGGTTTACACATAAGTTTATCAGCAGCGAGCATGTCCTCTTACACTTCATATCTGACTTCCTTCTCTCCTTGTCAGCTGACAGGAGCTGCCACAGGTACACGGCTGCGACTGAAGCGTGTTGCGGAAGTTGGTTGTGACGCAGCTTCTAGTCAAGTCTTGTTGTGTTTGCAGTGATATTTAAAGAGTTAATGCCACTATTTTGATCACTTTTGTCCAGAAAGTTAAATGAATTGGTCTGTTGAAGAGTTTCCCCTCTGAAATAAGATGGTTTATTGTCATAAATTTGTGTATTTTTTTCTTGTTTTTTCCCCTCAAAATGTTTTTACTTTTTTCTTGTAAATGTTTAACTTCTTTATAATTTAACCCTTTTCTCCTAAACTATTTTTTCCTAAATGTGCTAAATTTTATGTGAGTTTGCAGCATTTTCTAATAAATTGGTACTTTTTCTTGTATTTTTTTTTAACCTTTTCACATATTTTTCATCTAAATGTGCAAATTATTCCATTGCATTTTTACTTACAAATTTGTTTTTTCTCCCTTGTTTGTATTTTGTTTTTTGAAAGAAATGTTTTACTTTTTTCTTGCATTTTTCTTTTTTCTTTGTTTTTCCTTCATGCACTTATCTGAAATTTTTAGGGGCAGCTCGGTGGCACAGTGGTTAGCACTGTGGCAGAACAAGAAGGTCACGGGATCGATTCCACCCCCTGACCATCGGTGACCCTTCTGTGTGGAGTCTGCATGTTCTCCCCATGTGTGGATTTACTCCGGTTTCCTCCCACAGGCCCAAAACATGCAAGTTAGGTTAACTGGAGACTGGTGAAGGGATTGGCGCCGCACTGTGGCTGCTTCATCCATCCATGTGGATGCCCTGAATTTCCCTCTGGGATTAATAAAAAAAAAAAATTGCAAGTTTTTCTTGTAAATTTACAACTTTATTGTCATTTTTTTTACAACTTTATTACTTTAAAGTGAAGAATTTTCTTGTAGATTTTATACTTTTTCCTCATAAAATGTGTACATTTTTTCTTGCAAAAAATGTTTTTCCTTGTAAGACTTCATTTTTTCATATAAATTTGCAGATTCTTTCACATACACTTGCAGACTTTCTGTCATAAATTTGCAGCTTACCTTATAAATTTGTACTTTTTCTCCTATAATTTAAAAAAATTTGTTCGTGTGACAGAGAACTGATGACTCCTGCTTTAGATGATAAATTTATTTGTAGATGTTTTTTCAAACTTACAAGATGATAATAGAAGATCAAATATAACTGTGCATCTCGGCATCTTTGTGAGAAAAGTTTGCACGAAAAATATACACCTTTTTCTTTCTCGTGTTTTATTTGTTTCTGCTGCTTCCATCCCTCAGAGGAGACAAGGAGTCATGGATTCAATCAAAGTACGTGGAGAAGAAGTTCATCCAGAAGCTGCCTGAGACTGGCCGGAACACCCCACTGAGGCGGTCCAGCGGCAGGAGAAATCGAACAGGGACGCAGGATCGGAACTTTCAGAGACCGCCCGTCAAACCCAAACCCACCCGAGCCACGCTAGCGCGGTCCTCAGGTACGCCACCCAGGGTTCAATATCAGCACCCAAACAGCCAAACTCAGGTCAGTCACTTTGGCAGGAGGCAGTTCTGTATAGCTGCTCTTTTAAACCAACAATTTTAATCTTTAATCTAGTGTCACCCGCTGCCCTTTGCTCATAACTAGTCATTCCCTTTGACTTTGATGGAAAAAAAAAAGTTACAAATTTAGAAGAAATAAATCTGCATATTTCAAAGACAAGAGTGTGCACATTTATAAGAAACAGGCCACCATTTTATGAGAAAATGTTGGAAATTTCATTGAAAAAATTTGCAAATTGATGGAAAATACAGATTTCCCAAGAAAAAGGTCACAAATTCATGAGAAAAATGTTGCAAATGTAATTTGAAAAAAAAACAAAAAACTGCAAATTTGCAAGGAAAAAATTTCAAATTCACAAGGAAAAAAAATGTAGCATTTCAAAGAAAGAAACTGCAAATTTATAAGAAAAAGTCACACATTTAAGGAAAAACATCAAATTTATTTGAAAAGAAGTAATGTGGGGGCATGGTGTGGGGATTCTCCACCCAGAGTGGGGAGCTGAGGGGAAGAGGGAACAATGCGCTGAAGGAGGAAGTGCTACCGGGGGGGGGTCTCAGCCGGGACAGAAAAGACTACTCGCCCCCCCCCGGGGAGTTCGGGAAGCGCTAGAGCCGCCAGAGGGGGAGAAGGTGCGAGGAGCGGTTCTGGCGCTTTGTGTTGTTAATGTGCCACGCATGTCTTTGTTCCACACATTGTATAATTGTCGTGATTCCTGGGTCTTAATGCACAGAATTAAAGGTTAAAGAAGGAACGTGCATGAAGACCCGGGAGCTTTTCACTGTACTGAATGTTGGAGAAGTAATGAAGTTCATGTGTCATCCAGCTCGTTGCCTCGCCTGCTTCCTTTCTCCACAGTAGCAAATACATCGAAAAGCTGATTTTGCAAGAAATAAATTCACTAATTTATAGAAAAAAATACCAATTTACAAGAAAAGAGCAGCAAATTTCAAAGAGTTGCAAATTTGTAAGAAAGAGGCCATAAATTTATAAGAAAAGTGTCTCAGATTTATGGAAAAAAATGCTGCAAATTAATTTTCAAAAAAGCTGCAAATTTATGGAAAGATTTTGCAGATTTACAAGAACAAAATTCAGACATTTATTAAAAAAAAATAAAGGTTGCAAATTTGCAAGCAATGAACTGCAAATTTCATGGATCATGGGAAAAAATGTAAATTTACAAGAAAAAAATTCCAGATTTATAGAAAAAAGTAGCAAATATTCAAGGAAAAACTTAAATTTACAAGAAAAACGTCGCAGATTTATGACAGAAAAGCTGAACTGTTTGACATTTTATCTTAATGTTAAGACTAACATATTTTTGTGGCTCTATTTTTTCTGACACTTTAATTCCCATGAGCAAATTGTTGTGTGCTTGGTCCGTTTTCATGTGCCACTGTGATGAGAAAACATTACACTATAATGAAATAAAATGTTTCGACAAACTTGACTGCATTAAACCTGCCGTTGTCAGCTATACAGAACACACACAGTTAAAATACAATCAGAATTTAAAAATCCTAATAGCCTAGTGCGCTGTGCTTCATCTGTGTTCATGCGCTGTTGTTGCTTTCTCACTCTTTAGGGTTAAGCCTCAGTGACATCCCAAAGAACAATTCAGATGCCCACAGAGGTATAATCATGCACACGTGGATGTACATGAACACATGAGCCTTTTCCTGTCATGCAGTGTCCCCAAACTTGAAGTAATCGTCTCCCTTTCAGATGTGGAGGATGAGGAGGAGGACCTCAGCACCCTGCACCCCGGGGCGCTGCTGTACCGCTCGGCCGCCCTGCAGAATTTCCCCGTCATGGCCGACGCCCTGGCCCACGGAGCCGATGTCAACTGGGTCAACATGAATGAGGATTCGAGCACGCCGCTGATACAGGCCGTGTCGGTGGTGAGGAGAGCTCTCATTTCCATGATGGCATTAAACACAACGTCCATATCACTCTTGGCTGTCAAGTTTCACAGTCAGTTCACAAAATACCATAACATAAGCAAGTAAAAAAATTTAAACAAGTACTCAAGTAAAAGTTACCATACAACATTAGTTACTCGAGTATAAAACAGAGAAGCCACCTCAGAAATAACTTGAGTACTAATTAGAATTGATCTACTAAAGAATTTACTGGAGTAGTGAGTAAGGACCTTAGTCTCATCAGTTTTATGTTTCTCTTGTGACTCTAGCGACTTCTTCTCTTAAATTTACTACTTTCCTTATATATTTGGAACACTTAGCCTCATAAATTTGTTATTTTTCCCACCATTTTGTAAGGTTTCTCATAAACTTCTAAAACATTTCTTGTAAAGTTGTAATTGCATTTTTTACTCATAAATTTGTGACTGTTTTCTCATAGATGTGTTACTTTTTATCATAAATTGTCAACTTTTTGTGGTAACTTTATGACCCTTTTCACCAAAATGTAACCTTTTTTGCTTATAAATGTAGAAGTTGTTTTTTTGTGTGTGAATTTTCAGCTTTACTCTTAGGGTAAGTACTGGAATAAAAGCAAAGATAAAAATTATTAAAAAAAACAAGGAGCGCAGAGATGGGAAAACTGTTTTTTCCCTTTTTTTTTCTCTGGTACTTATAGGGTAATTATGTCAGATGAAAGCTGAATTTTAATACAGCCCATCCTTCAAGAATAAATGTGCAAGAATAAGTCATAACTGGTGTAAAAATATCTGTACTCTTATCCTATGGAAGTCATTAAATGTGGCCAACATTGTTTCATAAATTTAGTCGTGCTGTTTAAGTGTGGTCATAATAATAAGAACACTCCGGTGGTCAGATATGTGGTTGACCTGTGAGCCGAAGTCATCACGCTGATCACATGTTGTTGTGCTTCCACCAGAACGCCCTGGCGGCCTGCGAGTTCCTGCTGCAGAACAGCGCCAACGTCAACCAGGCGGACAGCAACGGGAGAGGACCGCTGCACCACGCCACCATCCTGGGCCACACAGGGTAGAACACGCGCACGCACGCACGCACGCACGCACGCACACACGTTAAGAAATTTAGTCAAATTACATTTTTGTATTGAGTAAAGTGTGAAAATCCCAAAGTATTTTCTCTAGAGTTACTGTTTGCTGCTCCAATTATGTACAGTAGAATGAAATTATGTTTCTCCTATCTACAATGTTAGTCACATGTAGAATCAGAGTGGATGCTAACATGCAAGGTGTCGCCACAAACAACCTGTCCTTCCCCCATTGTATTACACTGAGCACCAAGCTAGAAGGTGGGAAGTACCATTTTTACAGTGGGGCAAAAAAGTATTTAGTCAGCCACCAATTGTGCAAGTTCTCCCACTTAAAAGATGAGAGAGGTGTCCAATTTTCATCATAGTATACCTCAACTACGAGAGACAAAATGAGAAAAAAAAATCCAGAAAATCACATTGAAGGATTTTTAATGAATTAATTGGTAAATTCCTTGGTAAAATAAGTATTTGGTCACCTACAAACAAGCAAGGTTTTCTGGCTCTCACAGACCTGTAACTTCTTTTTTAAGAGGCTCCTCTGTCCTCCACTCGTTACCTGTATTAATGGCACCTGTTTGAACTCATTATCAGTATAAAAGACACCTGTCCACAACCTCAAACAGTCAAGACTCCAAACTCCACTGTCAAAGGACACCAGAAACAAAATTGTAGACCTGCACCAGGCTGGGAAGACTGAATCTGCAATAGGTAAGCAGCTTGGTGTGAAGAAATCAACTGTGGGAGCAATTATTAGAAAATGGAAGACATACAAGACCACTGATAATCTCTCTCCATCTGGGGCTCCACGCAAGATCTCACCCCGTGAGGTCAAAATGATCACAAAAACGGTGAGCAAAAATCCCAGAACCACACGGGGGGACCTAGTGAATGACCTGCAGAGAGCTGGGACCAAAGTAACAAAGGCTACATCAGTAACACACTACACCGCCAGGGACTCAAATCCTGCAGTGCCAGACGTGTCCCCCTGCTTAAGCCAGTACATGTCCAGGCCCGTCTGAAGTTTGCTAGAGAGCATTTGGATGATCCAGAAGAGGATTGGGAGAATGTCATATGGTCAGATGAAACCAAAATAGAACTTTTTGGTAAAAACTCAACTTGTCGTGTTTGGAGGAGAAAGAACACTATACCTACTGTGAAACATGGGGTTGAAAACATCATACTTTGGGGCTGTTTTTCTGCAAAGGGACCAGGACGACTGATCCATGTAAAGGAAAGAATGAATGGGGCCATGTATTGTGAGTTTTTGAGTGAAAACCTCCTTCCATCAGCAAGGGCATTGAAGATGAAACGTGGCTGGGTCTTTCAGCATGACAATGATCCCAAACACACCGCCCGGGTAACGAAGGAGTGGCTTCGTAAGAAGCATTTCAAGGTCCTGGAGTGGCCTAGCCAGTCTCCAGATCTCAACCCCATAAAAAAATCTTTGGAGGGAGTTGAAAGTCTGTGTTGCCCAGCAACAGCCCCAAAACATCACTGCTCTAGAGGAGATCTGCATGGAGGAATGGGCCAAAATACCAGCAACAGTGTGTGAAAACCTTGTGAAGACTTACAGAAAATGTTTGACCTCTGTCATTGCCAACAAAGGGTATATAACAAAGTATTGAGATGAACTTTTGTTATTGACCAAATACTTATTTTACCGAGGAATTTACTAATTAATTCATTAAAAATCCTTCAATGTGATTTTCTGGATTTTTTTTCTCATTTTGTCTCTCATAGTTGAGGTATACCTATGATGAAAATTGGAGACCTCTCTCATCTTTTAAGTGGGAGAACTTGCACAATTGGTGGCTGACTAAATACTTTTTTTCCCCACTGTATATGGTCTTTGGTATGATCTGGCCGGGACTTGAACCCCCAGCCTCTTGGTTGTGGGGCGGATGCTCTATCAACTAGGCCACCACTCCAGGGGCTGACATTCACTACTCACAAAAAGTTAGGGATATTTGGCTTTTGGGTGAAATTTATGGAAAATGTAAAAAGTTTATGCTACAGTGATACGATATCATGAAAATAGGGCATTTAGGTAGAAACATGCAATGGTGATTTCCTCATCTCAAACAAATTATTGCAACAAAAGCCAACAACAGTGGTGGGTATACCACAAAAAAAAATGTCAGTGTTTCAATAACTTGTCATTTGCCCTTGAGCATCAATTACAGCTTGACAACAACGTCTCATGCTGTTGACAAGTTGACTTATTGTCTGCTGAGGCATGGCATTTCACTCTTCTTGAAGGGCGGCCCTCAGGTTATTGAGGTTGTGGGGTGCAGGGTTACGAGCCTCTACACAGTGACTCAGCTGATCCCATAGGTTCTCTATGGGATTCAGGTCTGGAGCAAGTGCAGGCTACTCCATTTGAGGTACCCCAGCCTCCAGCAGCCGTTCCCTAATGATGCAACCTCGATGAGCTGGAGCATTGTTGTCCATGAAGATGAAATTAGGCCTGTGTTGTTCATGCAGGGGCACAATGACTGGATTAATGATGTTATCCAGGTAGTATCAGCTTGTCACTGTATCATTCACAAGGTGTAGGGCAGTTCTGTATTGACTAGACACACCTGCCCAGACTGTAACACCACCACCACCAAAGGCTCATCTGGTGACAACAGTGTCTGATGCATAACGTTCTCCATGATGTCTCCAACATCGTTGGCGGCCATCATTTCTGCTCAGTGTATACTGACTTTCATCAGAGAACAGCACTGAGGCCCACTGGTCCCTTGTCCAGCGTAAACGTTCCCTGGCCCATGCAAGACGATGACGCCTGTGCCTGGTGGTGTGGTCTGGTACCCTTGCAGGTCATCTAGCATGCAGACCACGCTGATGTAAATGGTTTTGAATGGTCTGACATGACACTTGAGTGCTTCTCACCTCCCTTAAATGTGCCTGGAGTTGAGTGGCATTCATCGTCTGGTTCTGCAGGGCACTGTTCACAATGAAGTGGTCATTAGCGTGGGATGTGGCCAAAGGACGTCCACTTCTGTGCCTTTCTTTGACTCTTCCAGTCTCTTTGTATCTTTATTGCAACCTGCTGATGACACTCTGTGACACTCTAAGCTCAGTGGCCACTTCCCTCTGAGAACATCCTGTTTGAAGCCTCGCAATGGTGAGGTACTGTTGATCAATTGTTAGGTGTTGTCTTGGTCTCATGATGTCAAAATGTAAACAGCATGATGAAGAGGACTGTTTAAAATACCAATTCTGATTGAACCAAAAAATTTCTTGGTCAATTCATGGATCAAATACCTGTTGTGAATTTTGCTGTTAAGCACCTTGTTAGAGAACAGCAAGTTATGCAAAAAGTACTGAACCATTGAACAGTTGGACATGTGCATTCAGAAGGTTAGAGAAGGTCAAATTAGTTCACCTGTAAAGGTTATAGTGCATTTTAGGTGTGTCCTGAAATTTCACCCAAAAGTCGACTATCCCTAACTTTTTGTGAGTAGTGTAAGTTATCAGCCAATTTTCATGTTACTGTGAAACATGGTTGTCAAAAACCTTGATTATGAAAACATAAACTAACTTTCAATTATTAGACTTCTTTTCTCAAACCCCCCATTCAGTCTCTTATCTGATTCTCTTTGTTGGTTTAGGCTGGTGTGTCTCTTCCTGAAACGAGGAGCCGACTACAACGCCAAAGACAAGAACCAAAAAGACCCCATAACCATCGCCGTGGACAATGCCAATGCAGATATCGTCACTTTGTAAGTGTCTCCAACTAGAGAGATGATGAAAACCAATTTGTTATATTGTATATTGTGTATATATATATATATATATATATATATATATATATATATATATATATATATATATATATATTTATGTTGTATTTTGGGCAGGGTTAAGCGTCAGTTTTATTGGCTATATATAGTTATATTACATAAGTGCGTGGTAGTCTGAGTATACTTTTACTCTAATACATTTGGTCATACTCTCTTACTTTTCATTTCACTGTTTTAAAACTTGTCAGAAATATTCTTGTTTATACTGTAATAACTTGTTCTTACCAGAAATGAGTGCATTTGTAGTTGTTTTAGTGAATTTATCATTTTTATTTAATTAAAATGACATTGGAAATCATTGTTATTCAGGAAATATTCAATGTATTACTGTTTACTCTCTTTTTTATTTGGATTATAATAGAGTATACATGTTATTAGGTTAGGTTTTATTTTCCTCAGACATTTAAGAAGGAAAAAAACTACCAAACCTTTGAGATAAAGCTGTAAATGGTTACAAATGTTCAAGAAAAAATTGCACATTTATGATAAAAAAAGTCACAAATTTACAAGCAAACAAGTTGCAAATTTAAGATAAGATAAGATAAGCCTTTATTAGTCCCACAATGGGGAAATTCCAGGATTGCAACAGCACAGGGATAGCAACACTCAGAGCAACAATCAGAAGGCAAGAAAAAACAAGAGCAGCTAGTACACATATGTACATATTACTATATATATATATATAGACACACAGTGCGGAGCATTGTGGTTGGTGGATGTGCAGCAGAGAGTCTAAGCTCTCTCTCCGCGGATGCGGCGGGCCAGCTGGATGTCTTTGGGCATGATGGTGACCCATGCCCACATGATAAATTTAAAACATTTATAAGGAAAAAATGTACAAAATTTACAAGACAAAAGATACAAGATTATGAGAAAAACTTTCATACTGCTGAGAGGAAAGTTATACTGTACATTTTCACAAAAAAAGCAAATTTATGTGGGAAAAAAAATCACAAATTTATCACAAAAGTTGCAAAATTAGAAGAAATAATTCATAAATTGGCAAATTTCTCTCAAATTCATTAGTAAAACCTCACAAATTTTTAGGAATAAAGTCTCAAATGTAGCAAAAAGTCACAATCTTATAATTAAAAATGTAAATTTATATAAGAATTGACTAACACAAAAGATAAGTTTTTCAATTTATAAAGAAAAAGTCACAATTTTAAAGGAAAAAAACATTTATGAGAAAAAGAGAAAAACCTTACAAATTGTTGAGTAAAGTTTAGTTGGAACTTTCTTACTCCTACTAACTTTTTGGTAAATACTCATACTTAAAGGCCAAATGTCACGTAACAGGGTACTTTAAATATCTTGAAACTAGATATAAAGGGGAACCGATCCGTTCGGGTCTTGGTGCATATGCTTCAGTAACAACGGAATATTCGTTAATTTAAAACTGCTGCGCTTGGCCTGACACGGCCCCTGGAATCGCCTGGGGAAGAAGGCGGAAGTGACGAAATCGATTGCACCCTAGTTTGATGCTTGGGGTATTTCAATTGATTGTTTATATGGAGACTGGAAGGTTGAAGTGAGCAACAAGAAAGAAAAAATTGGATATTTCACCCATACCTTAAAACGGGACTATCAGGGACAGCTGGGTAATAAGGGACACTTCTCTGGGAAATGTTTTCATACCTGTCAAGTGAGACGTTTTCGCCGTACTTCAACACCGTAAAAAGCGGCTATAAGGAACGGCGGAGCAACAAGGCACACCTCTCTGGGATCTCTATCTGTTCCGCAACCGCTGCACAGCTCAACGTGTTAAACCATTGTCCTAATGACTTCTCATGGTAGTGAGAATAGCTGACGCTAAGCGATCAGCCCGCCCAGACAATTAAACTAATGAGTGACTCCACACTTCGAACAGTAGTGAGAATAGCTGACGCTGAGCGATCAGCCCGCCCCAGCTGTGAGTGATCACACACAGGAGTGCTCCTCAAGACACTCAGTTTTTTTTCCAGTATATTTTTTCTTTTGGGCGTACAGAAATGGCAATACACCCGTTTTTGCTAAAATTGCATTTTCCCCGTATTTTCCTTAAAATATTTGACAATAACAACACGAACTACATTTAAAACATTTCCCAGAAAAGTGTCCCAAACCACTCTGCCGTCTCCCACAGCCGCGCTTGGCACCAAAATACGGCGAAAACATCTCCCTTGACAGGTATGCGCCTCCATTTTCATATTGATCTGGTCAATTTCTTGACAGCAGCGGCTCTCCTCCACTGTAATAATAATGGCTTCCGAAAAATCAATATTTATGGGGCGCCCTCGACAGACCCCCTCCGGCTTCGCAATTCTGGAGGCGATTAATGTCCAGTTCAATGACATTTTCCACTGGTTCTGCTCTCTGGTCATCGTTGGAACTGTTGTCATCAGACAAAGCATCTGATTCCGTCTCGGACGGCTCGAACCTGTAAGGTTCTATGCCTCTGTCACTGTCTGAACCACTGACAAAAAAAAAAAGACAAAACTAAACTAATTTGTTCACAATCGCTGTCACTTTCCGTCATGATTGTCCAATGTTGATAAGTGTGAATGTGGATAGGCAGGGCAGCCAGGGTACAACTGGTGATGTCAAAAACATGGGCGTGGTCTGGACTGGCTGTCACAAGCCAGCAAGCAAGGTGGGGCCTTCACCTGGTGTATTTTGTGCAATTATGTAAATACAGGTGGGTGATATGGTCTCCGGTATGAATATTTGGTTTAAGCTATGTGTATTTTATCTAAATTCATTGTCATTTAGAAAAAAAAATTACGTGACATTTGGCCTTTAAGTAATTATATCATATGGCAACAGTACTTTTAATTGTGTGGAATTTCTCTCTACTAAATTGTGTCCAAACCAATGAATTTTATGTTTAACCCTCCAAACTGTAATTATTAATCTGATGACAAACCCTCCTTCTAAGTGATCTGTTCTTGTTTTTCCAGGCTACGGATTGCCAAGATGAACAAGGAAATGCGGGAGATGGATGGAGCATTTGGCCAATCAGGTCATTCAGAGGGGCAGGGATCTGAGGGGTTGCCGGGCGGGGGGTCAGCAGGCGGACGTGCCCACACCATTAAGAGTCTCCAGGCTATAAAGAACCACATTAGTGTTTGGGCTCAGGGCTTAAATGATAAAGTGGGATAAAAAATACAAAATGTGACGACTTTAACTCATGGACCATCAGCTTAAAAAAAAAAAAAAATACGGGGTGCCAAAATGAACAAAAGCAGACTCAAATATACACACGGGGCAACATTTTAATGTACGACTCTTTACAATGAGTCAAGTTTTTTAATAGTTTTGTTTTAAGCTGAGCCAGCTGCTGAGACGAACCATTCACCACTGCTGACACCACCACCTGAGTGTCAATTTTTTTAATATATTAATTGAAAAAGTTAACATGTTAATATTCCCAGCCTTAATTTCAACATATGAACCATCATTTTTGCCATAAGGAGTAATATTACATTTAATAAATTGTATCCAGTTTATGAAATTAAGACCACTTTATTCATGGGGTCTAGTCTGCTCTTTTTATTGAAGAAGTCTTAATTTCATACATTGGATATTTTTTTTGAAAGTTAAAATATGACTCATCGCGGATAACATATATAATTCATAATTTTTGATATATTTTTAATAAATGTTTTTATTTCATATTATTTTTCAAATATTACAACCATAATAAAGTACAATGTAATTTAAATAAATTATTATATTATTCAAATATTATTATATATTTTAATATATGACTCAGTTTCATTCACATGGAATAACATTTTAATATTCAAAAAAATATTATCCAATATGAGAAATTACAGTTTGAGGGGATTTTAATCACCATGCAAAAAAGTTGTCTTAATTAAAAAAAGGTATATCCTTATAAATAAAATAATCGCTTATATCTTAATATATAATTAGTGAATTAGTTTTTGACTTTATTTCATATTTTTATTGCATATTTTACAACAATTAAAAATGATAAATTTATTCTTAAAATAGCCATAACAAATTATGACAAATGCAAAGTTGATCAGAAAATCAACCCACATTTTATTTAATGAATATGTTAATGACTATGCATACATATATTTACATATACAGTATATGGTAATTATGTACTCTTGTATACTTTTGTCTCACTCTTGCGTGTATTTTGGGGTCAGCTTTTATCCATTTTGATGCTTCACACAGAAAAGCTTTAAGTAAGAAAAAAGAGCAAGCAAGCTAGAAAAGAGGAGTGCACATGCACTTTGAATTAGAAATCTTTCCAATGCTGCACCTTGAATCAACCCACAAACAATCTGAATACAGTCGCTACAGATCTTTGAGTGGGTGTTTTTGCTGTTGTATAACTGCCCTTCACAAAAAAATGCACATATAATAGACCTGCACGAGGCCTATTTTTATTATATTTTGGATATTTTTATATCCAGTGTGTACATTGTGCTGACTTTATCAGGCTTCTTTTTTATTGTGTATATTTTTTTATTGCAGTAATTAAGCTAGCTTCACTTTTGGGGATGGTTCTCAATGACAGTTCCTGGCCCACTGTTCTGTGAACTGTGGCTCAGTTTGTTCTGTGTTCATTTTATTTATGTTGTGCTGTCAGCCAGGTCCATGAGCTCTGTGCTGTAGTCCTTGAGCTTTAAAAAGTTAACAGTGGGATTTGTTTGCATTTTGTCATTTGGCCCTTTGTCAAGCTGCAGTGTCCATTCTTTCATAATTGCCATTTGTCATTATCAAGTCTTTTTTTTTTTAACATCAGAGTTCTTAGTATCACTCATGCAGTTCAGTCATGAAGGAATGGCAACAAGATGGTGTTTGTCTGCTCAGAGTAACTGCTGGTCAGTATTTGATGTGCTCTGCTTTGTCTGTCGTTGTTGTGCCTTTGTCTTCTGAACTCTGAGATGTCCAGCTGGTCTCTTCTGCTTGTGCAGTGTGCGCCGCCTACAGCAATCTAAGAGGTAAATTGCCTGTGCATGCCAGTCCGTGTGTTTATTGGTCCAGTCGCATGTGTCTGGCTTTAGGACTACAGCTCCAAAAATGTGTTCAGGAAATATTTGGTGGAGTTGATGTAAACTACATGTGCTCTTTCTGAAACTGTGTAGCTTTTGATGAAATGTGCCACAGCTAGAAAACAGTTCAATTTAATCGGAATTGAGAAACAAAACGGGTATTAATAAATAGCTTTGGTGTTTAACTTTTTGGGGGCTTAGTCACACAGACCTTTACCTGTAAACACATGGGTACACTTGTGTATAACTGCATTGCTCACAACGGTAGAAAAATGCACTTTGGGTGCTCATCTGTGATTGTTCTGTGAATGCAGATCATCTGGGAATGCTTGTAAATATGCATTAAGATACACTGCCAACAACAGTGCACAGGTGGGCATACAGTACAAATATATGCACAGAAATATAGATGTAACACATGTATGCAAGTGCATACATGTGGACATACAAGTTGCCCATGGAAGCATGGTTATGTATATCTGCATATGTGTACAAGTGTATGCAAATAGACATACGTGCACACAAACATAAGTTTATCTACAGGTGTACACACGTGTATGCTGGTGTATGCAAGTGGACATACAAGTACAGGTCTGGGGGAAAAAAAAGAGACCACTGCAAAATTTTTCCAAAATTAGCATCTCTACATGTATGGCAGCCATTCAGTATGGATATTTGTTGAATTCCAACACAAGGACACCTCAAGTCTACTTAAGGAGGTACTGATTAGGTTATCATTTAAGCATGGTAAGAAGCACAAAAACTGTCATTAATAATCAGTCATTCCACAAATCCAGATTTCTGAGTTCTTCCTAAGTTAAAACTTAAGTACTGTAGTGTTTAAGAATGAACCTGAACTTGTTTTCTTTGCATTATTTGATCAAAAAGCACATCTAAAAGCAACATCTTTTTCTGTTGTTTTGGCCAGTTGCCATTTTCTGTAAATAAATGCTCTAAATGATGATATTCCATCCATCCATCCATCCATCCATCTTATTCCGCTTAATCCTTTTTGGGTCGCGGGGGGGCTGGAGCCTATCCCAGCATCTTTGGGTGAGAGGCAGGGTCCACCCTGGACAGATCGCCAGTCCATCGCAGGGCCAACACAGAGAGACAGACAACCATTCACTCTCACAGTCATACCTAAGGACAATTTAGAATCCCCAGTTTGATGCCAATTAACCTAATTTGCATGTTTTTGGCATGTGGGAGGAAACTGGAGAAATTAGGTTAGGTTAAATGATGATATTGTGACTTGAAATTTGGGTGAGTCGTTTTCAGTAGGTTAGACAATAAAACAAAATTGTTCATTTTACTCAAACACATGCATATACACACATGGACAAAATTGTTGGTACCCCTCTTAATGAAAGAAAAACCCACAATGGTCACAGAAATAACTTGAATCTGACAAAAGTGGTAATAAATAAAAATTCTATGAAAATTAACCAATGAAAATCAGACAATGCTTTTGAATTGTGGTTCAACAGAATTATTTTAAAAAACAAACTCATGAAACAGGCCTGGACAAAAATGATGGTACCCTTAACTTAATATTTTGTTGCACAACCTTTTGAGGCAATCACTGCAATCAAACGATTTCTGTAACTGTCAGTGAGACTTCTGCACCTCTCAGCAGGTATTCTGGCCCACTCCTTATGAGCAAACTGCTCCAGTTGTCTCAGGTTTGAAGGGTGCCTTCTCCAGACGGCATGTTTCAGCTCCTTCCACAGATGTTCAGTAGGATTTAGATCAGGGCTCATAGAAGGCCACTTTAGAATAGTCCAATGTTTCGCTCTTAGCCATTCTTGGGTGTTTTTAGCTGTGTGTTTTGGGTCATTATCCTATTGCAAGACCCATGACCTGCGACTGAGACCAAGCTGTCTGACACTGGGCAGCACATTTCTTTCTAGAATACCTTGATAGTCTTGAGATTTCTTTGTACCCTGCACAGATTCAAGACACCCTGTGCCAGATGCAGCAAAGCAGCCCCAGAACATAACAGAACCTCCTCCATGTTTCACAGTAGGGACAGTGTTTTTTTCTTGGTACGCTTCATTTTTGCGTCTGTGAACATAGAGCTGATGTGCCTTGCCAGAAAGTTCCAGTTTTGTCTCGTCTGTCCATAGGACATTCTCCCAGAAGCTTTGTGGCTTGTCGACATGCAGTTTGGCAAATTCCAGTCTGGCTTTTTTATGATTTGTTTTCAACAGTGGTGTCCTCCTTGGTCGTCTCCCATGAAGTCCACTTTGGCTCAAACGACGACGGATGGTGCGATCTGACACTGATGTACCTTGACCTTGGAGTTCATCATGAATGTGTTTAGAGGTTGTTCTGGGCTCTTTTGTTACCATTCGTATTATCCGTCTCCTCCTGCGGCCACGTCCAGGGAGGTTGGCTACAGTCCCGTGGATCTTAAATTTCTGAATAATATGTGCAACTGTAGTCACAGAACATCAAGCTGCTTGGAGATGGTCTTATAGCCTTTACCTTTAACATGCTTGTCTATAATTTTCTTTCTAATCTCCTGAGACAGCTCTCTCCTTTGCTTCCTCTGGTCCATGTTTAGTGTGGTACACACCATGTCACCAAACAGCACAGTGACTACTTGTCACCCTTTAAATAGGCCGACTGACTGATTACAAGTTTGTAGACACCTGTGATGTTAATTAGAGGACACATCTTGGTTGAACATGTCCCTTTGGTCACATTATTTTCAATCTTTTCTAGGGGTACCATCATATTTGTCCAGGCCTGTTTCATGAGTTTGTTTTTTAAAGTAATTCTGTTGAACCACAATTCAAAAGCACTGTCTGATTTTCATTGGTTAATTTTCATAGAAATTGTATTTATTACCACTTTTGTCAGATTCAAGTTATTTCTGTGACCACTGTGGGTTTTTCTTTCATTAACAGAGGGGTACCAACAATTTTGTCCACGGCTGTAAATACTAAAACTAGATAAAGTAATAATTTGTCAGTGGTCTCTTTGGTTCCTTAATTTTTTCCACAGCTGTATGTGCACACAAACATGGGTGTGTCCAATAAGTGAGGGAGGTTGTGGGGGTGGGGACACCATCCCCCTTGTTAGCAACATGACCCAAAAGCATGCAAGAGTGCAGAAAAAATATACACTACAACTCAATTGGGAACAAATCAGTGAGAGCAAAGTTGCATTTCTTCAAGAAAAATGTACTGTATATCCTTATGTGTAAATTTGTGTGGGGAAAAGGTAACACATTTATCATAAAAAGTGCTGAATTTATAGGACAAAAGGGTATGAAATTTATTATAACAGTCACAAATTTCCCAGGAAAGAGTTGCAGATTTATCATTAAAAAGGTTATACATTTTCAAGTAAAATGTCACATGTTCGACTTCCGGTTATGGCTGCCACGTAGGACGGACGTGTCTCGCTCTGCTCTGCTCCTGGAGAAAAAAAATCGGCAAATAACTCTCTCATTTGGGACAGAACGTATCCCAGCATTTGGGCGAGGATATGTCGGCGAAGCCTAAGGCTGGAAAACCAGGAAAAGGAAAAAGCGAGCCGCCGAAACAGTCCAAATTAACGGACTTTCAGGTCTGTGACGCAGCAAACAAAACTCCATATATGGCGGAGGAGGCTGGCAACGGTGCGATATCTGCGGGGAATGGCGCAGATGCGCTGATGGCTGCCATGAGTTCAATGAGAGCGGACTTTTCCTCTAGATTTGATGGGATTATGACAGCGTTGGAAGGAATAAGAAAGGAATTGGGTGACTGTGTAGAACGAACGGCGCAGATGGAGCTCCGTCTCGCTAGTGCTGAAGATGACGTCACCCGTCTTCAATTAAAGGTGCGCACTTTGGAAAAAAAAAATAAATCTCTGGAAGATAATATTTTGGATTTGGAATCTCGGTCGAGACAGAATAATTTGAGGTTGGTGGGTCTTCCAGAGGAATCAGAAGGTCGGGACGTATGTTCCTTTCTGGAAAAGTGGATTCCGGAGGTGCTGGGCACCGAGGAGTTGCAATCAGCAGTGGTTCTGGAAAAAGCACATCGTATTGGCCCACGGAGAGATAAGGGACCGCCGAGGACCTTAATTATGAAGTTTCTTAGCAACAGAGACAGGATGAAGATCTTCAACGCTGCACGTGCTAAAGGAGAGATTAAACACCAGGACCAGCAGGTGCGGTTCTACCCAGATTTGGCCACAGGAATCCAGCAATTGAGGAAGCAGTTTGATCCCGTACGTAAGGAGCTGCGCAACCTTGGGATTCGTCATGGTGTAATCTATCCTGCGAGACTGCTGACCACGTATGAGGGCAGAACCCACATCTTCAAGACCCCAGAGGAGGCGCAGGAGTTCATCAAGAAGATCAAAGAAGAAGAAGAGACTGGTGGGAGCTAAGCATGAACAAAATATAAGGTAGAATAATTAAGCATTTGCACAGGCATCTGACTGACTTGAAGTAAATAGTAAGTTTACAAAATATAGATTGTATTATATATTAAAAAAACAAAACAAAAACAAAACAAACAAACAAAAAAAAAACTATGATGTACAAAGTTGTTAAAAATTTTGGAGTTAAGTTGGAAAACTACAGAGGAGAGTTAATGTTACGTCATTAAAAGCAGTAGAGTTAGGGCGATTGGGAGGATGAAGGAGGAGTGGCTTAGGCTGTTCCCCGTGGGTGTGGAACGGTCGATGGCTATATCGGGAGACAGAATTTTTCTTTTGATTTTGGGGGGTTTGCCACAAGTGTGGGAAGGGGAAATTTGTTTGTGTGTAGTTTGTAGGATGAATGTTCAACCACTCATGTTTTTGCTTCTCTGTATGAGCATGTTTACACTGCAAGGTAATCCCAAACTCTCTATTGATCATGGACCAAAGTGTTAATCTTAATTTAACTTCATGGAATTGCAGAGGTCTACAAAATTTAAAAAAACTTAAACAAGTTATGAATAAAATAAAGGACATGGGTTCAAGAATTGTGTTTTTACAAGAAACTCATCTGATAGAGGAGGATGTTAAAAGAATTAGGAGTAGATGGCAGGGAAGTGTATTCACCTCTTCATTTTCATCCCGAGCCAGGGGAGTTATGACTCTCATACATAAATCAGTTCCTTTTCAAGTGAAAAATGTAATTGGAGACAAATTTGGAAGATATGTAATCATTCAAGGTTCTTTGCTATTAGAAAATATAAATCTTGTGAACTTATATGGTCCCAATATAGATGATCAGAAGTTCTTTGCTAATTTATTTCTCATCTTATCATCACTTACAGGGCAACATATAATAGCAGGGGATTTTAATTGTACATTGAATCCAGGTGTGGATAGATCAACAGGACTGGATTGTACGCACATTGGATGTAGGATGACTATTAATCATTTTATGAAAGAATTGAGATTGTTAGATATATGGAGAGAAATGAAACCACAAGTTAAAGCCTATTCTTGTTATTCCAGTACCTACAAGACATTCTCACGTATTGATTATTTTTTGATTTCCACAGAATTAAGGTCCAAGATTCAAAACTGCTTTTATGATAACATCGTGATCTCTGATCATGCACCCTGTTGTCTAATATATGTAGATAAAAAATTGACAAAGGAATCAGGTAGATGGCAATTTCAGCATAAATGGCTTCAGGATGAGGAATTTGTCAAGTATATAGAAAAACAGATAGACGAGTTCTTTGACATCAATACTACACAAACATCAGCATGTGTAAAGTGGGAGGCTTTCAAAGCTTTTATTAGGGGACATATTATTAGTTATACAGGATCAAAATCTAAGAAGACTCGAGAGGAGAGAGCTAAATTGGAACATAAAATAAAAAATCTTCAGGAAAAAGTGTATGCAGGAAGTGACCCAAGGTTGGAGAATGAATTACTGATTTTGAGAGCTGAATACGACAAAAAATCAGCGAATAGAGCTGCCTCGAGTCTTCTAAGATTGAAACAATCTTTTTATGAACAAGGTGAAAAATCAGGAAAATTATTAGCATGGCAGATTAAACAATTGGAAATTAAAACACCAATTACCAGTATTATAAGTAAAGGACAGGTAGTTATAGATCCTTTAGAAATTAATAGAGCCTTTAGAGATTACTATGAAAAATTATATGATACCAAAAATGAACCTGATTTAACAAAACTAAATGGGTTTTTGAACGAACTATCTATACCGTGTATTCCAAATGAAAACAGGGAGATATTGGAGTCTAAAATTAGTCAAGAAGAAGTTGGGCTAGCCATTGATAATATGAAATCAGGAAAAAGTGCAGGACCAGATGGTCTTCCAGTTGACCTTTATAAAAAATTTAAGAATAAATTAATAAAACCTTTTTTGGAAATGGTTTTAGAAGCATTTCAAAATAATAATTTACCATCATACATAAATAATGCCTTAATTATACTGCTGCCAAAACCAGGTAAGCCCTCTAATAAATGTGAAAATATGAGACCAATAAGCCTATTAAACGCCGACCTTAAGATAATCTGTAAAATTTTAGCAAGACGAATACAAGAAATTTTACCAAATATTATTAATCGAGATCAGAATGGCTTTATAAAGGGTAGACAAGGCTTCCATAATGTAAGAAGACTATTTAATATTATTTATTTTAATAAAGAAGCACCGGATACAGCTCTCTTATCATTGGACGCCGAAAAGGCCTTTGATAGAGTTGAATGGCCCTTTCTTTTTGAAGTCCTACAAAGGTTTGGACTTGGAAATAATTTCATAAAATGGGTTCAAATAATATACAATAATGCTACAGCAGAAATCCTAACAAATAACAATATTTCAAAACCAATAAAAATCAATAGAGGATGTCGACAAGGCTGTCCACTTTCACCTTTACTGTTTACTATGGCAATTGAACCTTTAGCGATAGCGATACGTTTACATTCACAAATATATGGAATTAAAGTTGGACCAACAGAACATAAAATCTCCCTGTACGCCGATGATATAATTTTGTTTATGTCGAATCTAAAAAAATCAATTCCAACCTTGTTGAATTTAATAAAGAATTTTGGGGAAATATCAGGATATAAAATAAATAAAACTAAATCTTCAATATTAATGCTAAATGAGACCCAGAGAAATTACCCAGCCCCTGAGGTAAATCAATTCAATGTTGTAAATCAGTTTAAATATTTAGGAATCCAAATTATGCCTAAGCTAGAATCAGTCGCCAGTGTCAACTATGAAGCCTTAATGTCAGATATCAATGAGTTAACTCAGAGATGGATGTCACTACCAATGTCGATGATCGGGAGAATCAATATACTTAAAAGTAATATTTTACCTAAAATACTTTATTTATTTCAATACATTCCCTTATCACCACCTTTAGATCTATTCTCAAGAATAAAAAAAAAGTTAGTGGAATTTATATGGAACAACAGGAGGGCTAGATTACGTTTGTCTTTATTATATTTACCATTTGATCGTGGAGGTCTGAAATGTCCAAATTTTATGTTGTATTATTGGTCGGCACAACTGAGGTCTATGACATATTATTTTTCATCAAATGATCTCCCTCACTGGACTGAAATGGAATCATACAATTTACCTTTACCTCTTCCCATATTCATATACTCAGATTCGGCAAAAAAATTACAAAAACAAGTTAAAAATCCATTTGTAAAGCATATGATCAAAATATGGTGTGAAGCTAAAAACTATTTAAAAGAACCACAGTTATTGTCACAATTTAGTCCAATATGGGGTAATCAATATTTTAAACCAGGGAGAGCGGACGCTGTATTTAAAGTATGGAATTTAAAACGGATACAAAAGATTCAGGATTTATATTTGCCATGTGCAGACAACATAATGTCTTTTGAAGAGCTGAGGATCAAATTTAATCTCAATAGAACACATTTTTTTAAATATCTTCAACTTAGAAACTTTATTCGATCAAATCAAAATAAAGCTCTCACTCGACCTATTTATTCATCCTTGGAAAAAATGATGATGAAAGATAGTAAAAGAAAGGGTATTATTTCAGAGTTTTATAACTCATTGACACTATCTTCAAGTGAAAATTCACTGAAAAGATTAAACTACTGGAAAGAAGATCTGCAAATTGAAATTTCAGAGGAACAATGGGAATTGGCTTGTACAGAAGCTCAAACCAAATCAATAAATGCACGCCTTAAATTGATACATTTCAAATGGTTAATGCGGATGTATGTTACACCGGAGGAGTTAAATAGATATAACAAAAATATACCAGATACATGCACAAAATGCATGGAAAGTAAAGGAACCCTATTTCATTGTTTATGGGAATGTAGATTAATAAGAATGTTTTGGGAAGAGGTGAGGGTAACAATTGAAAAAATAATCTCAAAACAAATCATATTGAATCCTAAACTGTTTTTGTTGGGTCTGTACCCAGAAAAGCATAATTTTAATAAAAGTGAAAGAACATTCATAGACCTCAGTTTGCTTAATGCCAAAAAATGTATTGCACTATTATGGAAAAAGACTCATAGACCAGATGTGACTCAGTGGTTAAGACAGATGTTAACAAACCTTCCATTAGAAAGAATAACATATATACTAAAATCAAAGGAAATTGTGTTTGAGAATATATGGAGACCTTTTATTGATTATGTAAAAAATTTAAACATAACTCTTGAAGAAGAAGGTGAATGATGTGTGTGGACCTTGTAAATTCCAAACTGGTGAACATAATATGTATACTTATGTATTGGATTGTCTAGACTAAACAGAGGAGCATTGTTGAAGACTTGATTTTGTTGGTGGTTGTTGGTGTTTTTAGTGCATTTTTTTTTTTGTAGTACTTTAGTGTTAGTGTTTGATTGTTTGTATCATGTTTGTTAAAAAAAAAAAAAAAGGTTCAATAAAGATATTGTGGAAAAAAAAATGTCACATGTTCACAAGAAAAACATGTCATACTAATGAGAAAATTAGAAACTTGTGGGGAAAAGTAAAAAAAATCACACAAATGTGCAGCTTTTGTTCTTGTAAATTTGTACATTTTTTTTTCTTGGAAATTTCTTGCTTTTTTCTTGGAAATGTGTTTCTTTCCCCCCTCATTAATTTTTTTCTCATGAATTTGTGACATTTTTCTCATAAATCTAGGACTTGCTTATGGTAAATTTGTGACTTTTTTAATTTTAAATGAGCATATTTTTTCATATTTTTGCACCTTAATTGTTGCAAATTTGTACTTATCACATTTGTATGCTTGAACCTTATGCTAAATTTGTGAATTTACCATCCCTTTTGTTAAACAAGAACTGGTCTACTGGCCGCATCTGTAGTTACACATGTGTATGCAGGTGGACATAAAAGTGCATGCATATGCAAACGTATACATGAGTACCTACAGGAGTGTACGTCTGCTTGGCATCCTGTGGACCTCGTCATCACACTTGGGTTTATATGGGTTCACTTGCCTGTATGTCTACAATCACCTGTAGATGATTTCAGTTGCACCCATTAAATGCAGACAAACACTGGTGACTAGATGTGTGGACTTGTATCCACAAGTACAGGTTTGTGTGACTGGGGTTTTAGGCTGTATACATTAACAAAATCTTCACGTTTTAGCACTCAGGTCTTCTTCTTCTGTCTTTCCAGGTGATGAAACCTACCAGGATATTTTCAGGGATTTTTCACACATGGCCTCCAACAACCCAGAGAAGCTGAAGCGTCGCAGTGCAGACCCCAGATCCTAACCAGCACCTGCCTCCTCCTTATCAGCCTGCTGTACGATGCCTTACACTTTCAAACACACATATAGAAACCGTTCAGCTCACCGCTCCTGAGGCGTGCACTTTCTGTCTCTGGCTACCTGCCACATGTTTAGTCACAGCTCAGCTGGTGTTGACTTCAGAGGAGATGAACACTCCAAACAGCAAATTCTTTGTGCTAGCACGCCAGAGCAGAACAATTGTGTCCGAGTGGAAACACTGGAACAGCTTTATGAGACCAGCATGAGGTGTCTGTAGCAGAGGGTAGCGCTGTCCCCCTGCCAAACTTTTACAATTAAAACCAGTAAATCTTTTCTTCTCAGCTGAAAGTCTTTGTGTTCTTCTTCTATTTCTAATGACTTGTTACATTAAAATAAAGTTACCCTTTTTCCATTTTTTTTTAATTCCCACTGTTCTCATCAATGTGTAATGTTTGCTTTTTTTTTTCGCATTGGAACATTTTCAGGCAATGTTCATGTCAGTTTTGTATAAGTTATGTGAGGTACTTGGTGTTAAGACCAAATAAACCACAATGAAAACTTCTGTATATTTAAGTGTTGAAGTTTGAATTGTATATTCCGAGTGAAGCGTAAATGTTAATGTTTTTTATGGTCTGTAGCAATTTGTTTTACTGCTAGAAGCCCAACAGGAGGTGCCACCACTCTGGTGATACTGTAGCAGACTGACATTTATTCAGACAATCTGCATCAAGTATAATAATGGAAGAGCAATCATAAAATATACATAAACAACTCGATCAGAAATAACACATCAATAAATACACCAAACATAACTATTACAATTAAATTGGAAATTACATGATTATTTTCCCATTGCATACAATTAGATTTTTTGGTATACGTTTTTTTTCTAATTTGCTTCATTCTGTAACTTCAGCAAGAAGAAATGGTACAGAACTAAATCACAGTGTTCTTCAGTGACCCAGGTTACATGGTCATAATAAACCAATTACTGGGAATAAACCAATAATGGCAATAATCAGTTTTCTCGTGTTTACATGCACTGAATAAATGGATTATTGGAGGGTAAACTACTTGAGCTAATGACCCTGGTTACATGTCCTTTATCAGATTATTCTGTTTACATGGCCACTTGAATAATCCGATAACTCCAGAAAGACAATCATAACCGGTTTATTCATATACATGTAAACATGGTCAATCAATAAACAAGGCCACACATTACATTATAGTATATTATCTACAGTCTGACATAGTTAAAGGTCCCACATTGTGGGGGTTTTTTTTCCCCAGGGATTAATTTTAAGCTTTGACTTCCTCAAGGATATACATTTGTAGTTTTAAAGACCAAAAATCACTTTGGTGTTATTTTGCAGCTCATTATCATTATCATCATTGTCATCAACAACAACAATAAAACGTCTGAAACTGCCTGCTCATAGATAGTAATGAGCCCCTAATCTGATTGGGTAAAGTTTTTTGAGTGGGCCAATCACAAGTAACAAAGTAGTTCGGGTGTGTTCATTTTGCTAATTTGGAGAACTGAAGGTGGCGCTACTATTTCTTCAAGAGCTTAATTAAATAAAGGCAGAGCGTATGTGTGCGTTTAGTGAGCATATTAATATTTCAGTGCTATACACATGTCCCATGGATGTGTTTTATAAAGTTAAGGCTCAAAAACATAATTTTGGGGGGTATGGTACCTTTAAGGAAAGGACTTAATGGCTTTAAAAAACATACTGTAAAAGGAAAATGTTTAAAAATTAGGATACATTTTCTTTAAAATTTATCTTTGACTTGACTGGAAATTTAAGAGAGACAGGAAATGGGGTGAAGAGTAGGGGAGAGACATGCAGGAAGTACAGTATCTCACAAAAATGAGAATGCCCCTCACATTTTTGTAAATATATCTTTTCATACACACACACTTTTCAACACTGAAGATATGACACTTTGATACAATATAAAGTAGTCAGTGTACAGCTTGTATAACAGTGTAAATTTGCTGTCCCCTCAAAATAACTCAACACACAGCCATTAATGTCTAAACCGCTGGCAACAAAAGTGAGTACACCCCTAAGTGAAAATGTCCAAATTGTGCCCAATTAGCCATTTTCCCTCCCCGGTGTCATGTGACTCGTTAGTGTTACAAGGTCTCAGGTGTGAATGGGGAGCAGGTGTGTTAAATTTGGTGTTATCACTCTCACACTCTCTCATACTGGTCACTGGAAGTTCAACATGGCACCTCATGGCAAAAAACTCTCTTGAGGATCTGAAAAAAAGAATTGTTGCTCTACATAAAGATGGCCTAGGCTATAAGATTGCCAACACCCTAATACTAAACTGCAGCACGGTGACTAAGACCATACAACGGTTTAATAGAACAGGTTCCACTCAGAACAGGCCTCGCCATGGTCGACCAAAGAAGTTGAGTGCCTGTGCTCAGCGTCATATCCAGAAGTTGTCTTTTGAAAATAAACGTATGAGTGCTGCCAGCATTGCTGCAGAGGTTGAAGGGGTGTGTGTGTGTGTGGAGGGGGGGGTGTCAGCCTGTCAGTGCTCAGACCATACACCGCACACTGCATCAAATTGGTCTGCATGGCCGTCATCCCAGAATGAAGCCTCTTTTAAAGATGATGCACAAGAAAGCCCGCAAACAGTTTGCTGAAGACAAGCAGACTAAGAACATGGATTACTGGAACCATGTCCTGTGGTCTGATGAGACCAAGATAAACTTATTTGATTCAGATGGTGTCAAGCGTGTGTGGCAGAAACCAGGTGAGGAGTACAAAGACAAGTGTGTCTTGCCTACAGTCAAGCATGGTGGTGGGAGTGCCATGGTTTGGGGCTGCATGAGTGCTGCTGGCACTGGGGAGCTACAGTTCATTGAGGGAACCATGAATGCCAACATGTACTGTGACATACTGAAGCAGAACATGATCCCCTCCCTTTAGAAACAGGGCCGCAGGGCAGTATTCCAACATAACCACCCCAAACACACCTCCAAGATGACCACAGCTTTGCTAAAAAACTGAGGGTAAAGGTGATGGACTGGCCAAGCATGTCTCTAGACCTAAACCCTACTGATCATCTGTGGGGCATCCTCTAACGGAAGGTGGAGGGGTGCAAGGTCTGTAACATCCACCAGCTCCGTGATGTCGTCATGGAGGAGTGGAAGAGGATTCCAGTGGCAACCTGTGAAGCTCTAGTGAACTCCATGCCCAAGAGAGTTAAGGCAGTGTTGGAAAATAATGGTGGCCACACAAAAAATTTGACACTTTGGGCACAATTTGGACATTTTCACTTAGGGGTGTGCTCACTTTTGTTGCCAGCAGTTTAGACATTAATGGCTGTGTGTTGAGTTATTTTGAGGGGACAGCAAATTTACACTGTTATACAAGCTGTACACTGACTACTTTACATTGTATCAAAGTGTCATATCTTCAGTGTTGTCCCATGAAAAGATAATAAAATATTTACAAAAATGTGAGGGGTGTGCTCACTTTTGTGAGATACTGTATCATTTTGGCTGCAACTCAAACCAGGGATCGCTGTGATTGAGAAACATGCTCTCATGGTATGTGTCAACTGGACCACTGGATGCCTTATATATATATACTGTATATGTATATACAGTTAGGCCCAAAAATATTTGGACAGTGACACAAGTTTTGTTATTTTAGCTGTTTACGAAAACATATTCAGGATACAATTATATAATCAATATGGGCTTAAAGTGCAGACTCTCAGCTGTAATTTGAGAGTATTCACATCCAAATTGGAGCAAGGGTTTAGGAATTACATCTCTTTAATACGTAGCCGCCTCTTTTTCAAGGGACCAAAAGTAATTGGACAATTGACTCAGAAGGCTGCAAAAAAAAAAATAAGGCTGCATGGGCTCTTCCCTCGTTAACCTGTCATCAATTAAGCAGTTAAAAGGTCTGGAGTTGATTCCAGGTGTGGCGTTTGCTTTTGGAAGCTGTTGCTGTGAATGCACAACATCCAGTCAAAGGAGCTCTCAATGGAGGTGAAACAGACCATCCTGAGGCTGAAAAAAAAGAAGAAATCCATCAGAGAGATAGCAGAAATGTTAGGAGTGGCCAAATCAACAGTTTGGTACATTCTGAGAAAAAAAAAAAAGAGTGCACTGGTGAGCTTGGGAACTCAAAAAGGCCTGGACGTCCACGGAAGACAACAGTGGTGGATGATCACAGAATCCTTTCCATGGTGAAGAACAACCCCTTCACAACATCCACTCAAGTGAAGAACACTCTCCAGGAAGTAGGTGTATCAGTATCTAAGTCGACCATAAAGAGAAGACTTCATGAGAGTAAATACAAAGGATTCACCACAAGGTGCAAACCATGAATCAGCCTCAAAAATAGAAAGGCCAGAATTGACTTTGCCAAAAAACACCTGAAGAAGCCAGCCCAATTCTGGAACAGCATTCTTTGGACAGATGAGACTAAGATCAACCTGTACCAGAATGATGGGAAGAAGAAAGTTTGGAGAAGAACTGGAACAGCTCATGATCCAAAGCACTACATCTTCTGTAAAACATGGTGGAGGCAGTGTGATGGCATGGCCATGCATGGCTTCCAATGGCACTGGGTCACTTGTGGTTATTGATGATGTGACAAAAGACAGAAGCAGCCGGATGAATTCTCAAGTGTATAGAGATATACTTTCTGCTCAGATTTAGCCAAATGCAGCAAAGTTGATTGGACAGTGCTTCACCAATGATCCAAAACATACTGCAAAACCAACCCAGGAGTTTTTTAAAGCAACGAAGTGGAATATTCTGCAATGGCCGAGTCAATCACCAGATCTCAACCCAATCGAGCATGCATTTCACTTGCTCAAGACAAAACTTAAGGCAGAAAGACCCACAAACAAGCAACAACTGAAGACAGCTGCAGCAAAGGCCTGGCAAAGCATCACAAAGGAGGAAACCCAGCGTTTGGTGATGTCCATGGGTTCCAGACTTCAGGCAGTCATTGCCTGCAAAGGATTCTCAACAAAATAGTGAAAAGTAACATTTTACTTAGGGTTATGTTTATTTGTCCAATTACTTTTGAACCCCTGAAATGAGGAGCGTTTGTATAAAAATAGCTACAATTCCTACATGTTTAATCATATATTTTTGTCTAACCCCTTGAATTAAACCTTAAAGTCTGCACTTCAATTCCGTAGTAGTTGTTTCATTTCAAATCCAATGTGGTGGCAAGCAGAGCCCAAATCATGAAGATTGTGTCACTGTCCAAATATTTCTGGGCCTAACTGTATATATAAAATCTTTCAACAGTTACTGAAGCTTCTTTGGTAAATACTGACTAAGTACCTTTTTATGTTTGAACTGTCATTAGTGTGCCAGTAATCAACATGTCACAGTCACCCTGTTCTCTTCTTGTTTCAAACACAACTTTCACCCAGCTCACACCCAAACACCTCTGGTTCACAAAGCTGGTTAATAGTTTACTGAAGGACAAAGTGTAAAGTCATAGGTCCCTTCAGGAATATATAATGCACAGGTGGTAAGAGAACTTCCTGAGGCTGAGGTTTAATGCTTAATGCCAGTAATGTTTCACAGTCAGTGGCATGCCGTGGTGACAGAAATTCAGTTTTTATCCCAACATAAAATAAAAGTCAGGGGTTTGAAGGTGAAACATAGCCAATGTCAAACTCAAAAACATCTGTTGCAGCTTTCTAAATTGCTTTTAAATTTTTATTCTATACAGAAATTAAGACAATTCCAGTTAAACTGTTTAATGCTTCACAACAAATCCTATCTCAAAACCAATGGCCCTTACAGTGCAATTCCCAGGTTAAACACACCACTTAATACCGTATGTTGAGAAATTATTCAATAAACATATACTGCATTGTGCCTTAGAAAAACTTTTGAAGCTGTTTTTGGAGCAGTGTTAGCTCCTCTTCAAAAACAGCAGCCTGGCCGTGACACCATGGCAGGTACTTACAAACCATCCGGTCACTGTCAGCAGGCTTGCAACGATAACACCTAACGCAATTAATCATATGATAAAAAAAACAAAACAAAAAAACACTGACTTGATATGTTTTCTGACCACAATCTACCACTGCTTAGCTGTGTTATCCCCTATCACTTCAGCCGGTCACGCTGCTTCTTCCCTCTTCTGTAAGTCAGCGCCCTCTCTGTGGAGGCAGGGCTAATGTGCACAGCACAGCAGGGAGAGTGAGTGAGCGAAGCAGCTGGCAAGCAGAAGAGTCTGCTCACACTAGGTGGCCCTTGGGCTACGGATGAACCAATTAGATTTTGGAGATGATCTGAGTCACAATGTGTGAGATATACAGTCGCCTTGGCAGAGTGGAGCAGAGGACCACCTCTGGTGAAAATTTGGTCAAAATCCATCCAGTAGTTTTTGTGTAATCTTGCACACAGATAAACAAACAGCCCCCTTGGCAGAGGTATGCACTCTGGGTACCCTTTAGTTCAGTGTTTTCCAACCTTTTTTGAGCCACAGCGCTCTTTTACAACCCACAGTCTTGTAATTTGCTTATATTCAGTGTGAAACATGGCATGATTACATACAAAGTCAATGGAAAGACACGAACAGGTGATGCAAATACACACGAAGTTGCATCCATGCAAGTTAGACTTTGTTCAACTCAGGCTCGATAATTGGCTGCAATATCCAATCAATGTTGGTGCTCCGCCATTACCGGGTGAATAAATTCGTTTGAAAATGAGGCTTACCAGAGATAGGTAGACAGATGGACCAGGGGAGCTCTGTGACAGTTTGTATTTACAGCTTGTTTCGTGCTGAAAGCAGTCGAAATTAAAGATGTAGTTTTCTGGCAACCTGTGGCCTAGTAGTCTATGGTGTGGCATGTACCATAGAGATGAGATAATCATACAACTTGCAGTTGCTAGACATCCCCCTCATCAGCTGCCAACTGGGGATGAATACACAGTTTCGGTGGCAACTGGCGAGACTGCCATCCCCAGCGCCACCAGTGTCATGCCAAAGGCAAAAGTCAAGTTGTAAATGTGTAGCTAGAGCCCTTATTTCAGACAAGGAGGCAGCAGCTTGAAACAAGCCAACACACATAGTGCCACATGACCCAAATCAGGGCCAGTCAACAGCCTCTTCTTACAAGACTCCTACTTGGCTATTACACTCTTTACATGCAGTGGTGTTAGGAGGTCCACTAAAGGTCATCCTCCACCCCTTACTCCTAGAGAAGGAAAGGAGAAGGAAAAGGAGATGGGGGGGTGTCATTTCAAGGCTAAGTTAGATTGCCTACTCTTCACACGAGATCTTGTCTATCTTCACTGTCTCTAACAACTAAAAATGGCCCTCCCCTAAAAATCTTTAAAAAAAGATGCTGTTTCTGGAGGATGTAGTGACATTTTCCCAGCTCTGTGCCACTCCGGATAATGCTGTGAATTCAAACATGACGGCATTTTTTGGGGATTTCTACAGCGGATACAAAGGAACTGCAAAATTTAGGAAGGTAGCCCAGCCTTTCCACAGGGTGAATTTTTCATCAAGAACAACAAACATTCCTTGCATACTGCCACCCACTGACATGGAAGAGCTACTACAGGCACCAACGCACAATAATGACAAATCATTCACAATTTTTTGGACCAATATGGTGAAATTAGACAATTTCTCATGGCACTGCATATGATCCCTCATGGCACCCTAGGGGGCCATGACACACTGGTTGAAAATTACTGTTCAAGTTGTCTCATAAATTTGCAGTTTTTTGTTAAAATTTGTAACTTCTTTTCTTGACGATTTCTATTTTTTTCTCTTGAAAATTTGCAATATATTTTTGTTGTCAAACTTACAAAGAATTACTGGTTTAAGGCAAAAGAACCATGGATTTCAGACCCCCGATTTAACCCATTCTAGAGCCATTTTTGAATGAATGAATGAATGAATGAATGAATGAATTTATTTCGGATAGTACATTACAGGTTAAAAGAAACTGTATAATATAACAACAAGGTCAAATTAGACAAAGACTCCTTCTACTATACAATTCCACGTGAGTTATCCGAAATGGGTGATGGCTGAAGCCGCAGCTTATATTGCCCACCCATATTCCATCCAAGAATTCAAAGGAGAAAAAAGAGAAAACAAGACAAGAGCGATTACAATTTAAAACAAGGCTAAGACAAAATATGACTGAGAGAAAAAGAAAACTGAGCTAGTCTAAGTTAAGCGGTTACTATTCAAAAACAAATCTAAGACATAGTGTCACAGAGAAAAAAGAAAAACTAAGCTACAACACAACACAGGCTGGAAATGTCAATCCTTATGTGAGTTTACATGTCGTCTTGTAAATATGTTTGGAGTATTTCTTCCTTTAGTTTTTGTTTAAATTGTCCAAGCTTTGTACATGATTTTAATTCAGGTCCAAAATCGTTCCATAATCTGACACCTTGCACTGAAATACAGTGTTGCTTGGTAGTTGTTCTCACTGTAGGCTTTTGAAATATACATGTTCCTCTGAAGTGATATCGTTTCTCCCTTGTTTGGAACAACTTTTGGATATTTGCGGGCAGTGATAGATTCTTCACTTTGAACATTATTATTGCGGTTTTAAAGTCGATCAGATCTTTCAACTTGAGAGTTTTTTGTTTAAGAAAAAGTGGGTTTGTTGGTTCCCTGTAAGCTGCTTTGTTGATTATTCTAATAGCTCTCTTTTGAAGCATAAAGAGTGGATATATGTTTGTTTTATATGTATTTCCCCATACTTCATTACAATATGTCATGTATGGGAGTATTAATGAATGATACAAGGTGTATAGTGTGGGTTGATTCAGCAAATTTTTCACTCTGTGTAATATTGCAATTGATTTGGATACTTTACCTTTTATATAATTAATATGTGGCTTCCAACACAGTTTGTTATCAATTATTACTCCAAGGAATTTAGTTTCGGATACCCTTTCAATCTCTACACCATTTACACTGAGTTTGGGTACTGGGTAGTTGTGATGGTTGTTAAAGACTATAAATTTTGTCTTGCTTAAATTGAGCGTTAATTTGTTTGAATCAAACCACAGTTTCAGCTTTCCTAATTCCTTTCCGAGTGTATCCAGAAGTTGTTCCAAGTTGTTTCCACTGCATAGCAGGTTAGTGTCATCAGCAAACAATATTAAGTCCATTTTTTCTGAAACTTTACATATATCATTTATATACATATTGAATAATAATGGTCCCAAAACTGAACCCTGTGGGACTCCACAGGTGACCTTCAGTAGCTCTGAGTTTTTGTTGTTAACACATACAAACTGATATCTATTCTTTAAGTAACTTCTTAACCAGGACAGTGCTACCCCTCTGATACCACAATTTTGTAGTTTCTTTAATAATAGATTGTGATCTACTGTATCAAATGCTTTTTTAAGATCCAGGAATACTCCAACTGAATACTCTTTATTTTCAATGGCTGTTGATATTTTTTCTGTAAATTCCATTAAGGCATATGCTGTTGTCCTTTTGTGTCTGAACCCATATTGCTGCTTACACAATAAATCATTCTTCAGTATGAAGTTGTCAATTCTCTCATAGAATATTTTTTCAAGTATCTTGGAAAATTGCGGTAATAGTGAAATTGGTCTGTAGTTGGAGAGTTCCCCTCTGTCGCCTGTCTTGTAAATCGGAATTACTTTAGCTATTTTCATTGCATTGGGAAATATACCTGATTGGAGAGACAGGTTACAGATATACGTCAGTGGTTTCACTATGCATTCGATAACAGTTTTGACTAGTAGCATATCAATACCATCGCAGTCAGTAGATGTTTTACTTTTGAACGATTTAACAATTTCAATGACCTCTCTTTCGTCTGTGTTCTTTATGAAGATGGTGTCTTTTACAGCAGTGTTATTGCATATTGAATCACCTGTTGGCACCGTAGTGGGTATTTCTCGGGCCAGTTTAGGTCCAATGTTAACAAAAAAATTATTAAATTCATCTGCAGGTGAAGCTATATTCACATTCGGAGTCGATTTATTATTTTTTGGAGTGTTAGTTGGGTAGCTGGTATTTCTGCTTTTATTTCCAATGATACTGTTGATTATTGTCCATGTATTTTTAATATTGTCTTTGTTTTTTTCCAGTTCTTTACTGTAATAGTCTCTTTTACTACATCTTATTATATATGTTAACTTATTTTTGTATGTTTTATACCGCTGCTCTGCTTCTTTTGTCCTTTTCTTTATGAAAGCTTTATATAATAATTTTTTATTTTTTTTTTTTTTAAGATCAATGTGGAGTTTTAAAACAATAACACCAGACAGGCCTCCTCTGAACTGATCTGGAACAATTTGTTACCGCCTCTGTATTTTAGAGGTTTAAGATAGACCCAAAATGAGGAATCTTATTGTACTTTCCACTCAAAGCTGGAATGTTTTGGGGCCTTTTTGGTCTGTCACAGTGGCCATTTTGACATAAAGGAATGAACAGGAGTGACTAATGAAACTGACAAAGGTTTGGCTCCATTTCAGTTCACTTGAACACTGATTCCTTTTTCTTTGTTCAAAATAGCTGCTTTTAAAATAGTTCTATTAAAGCATGGAACCAACTAATGCCTGCAGTAAACAGTAAATTCTTAATTAGTTAAAAAGAATCATCACAAACCAGCAGGATGAGCAAAATGCTCTGTAATTTATTTAAAAAAAATCAGGCTTTAAGTGCTTAATATGCAAACAATTAAAATAAGGCCCTATTTTAATGGTCATCAGCAGACTTTTGCGCCAGACTTCCCACCGTATGCCAGTGTTTTTGTTAGTTTCTGTCAGCGCATTGTCTGTTTTTTACATTTTGTGCCACACCATCTAATTACCAGTGGACTTCCCGAAGCTTTAATCTCCAGAGAGGTACTAGGCAGGGTTGTCCACTCTCTCCCTCACTTTTTACCATCTTTATCGAACCATTAGCAGCAGCCATACGACAGAATGTTGATATCAGAGGTATCCAAACTGGAGAAAAAGAACACAAGATAAGTCTTTATGCTGATGATGTATTGATTTTCCTTGAAAACTTACAAAGATCTTTTCTTCAGACAGTGGCGCTCATTGATCATTTTTCATCATTATCAGACTGCTCTATTAACTGGGGTAAATCAACAGTTTTACCTATAAATTGTAATTTCTCAAATACATCCATTATTCCAAGACAATCAGGTAATATTAAATACTTAGGAATAGATATCTCCCCCAGGCTCTCAGAGTTATTACGACTAAATCACACTTCCCTTTTAAAAACAACACAAGACGACCTTACACGCTGGAGGACACTACCTATATCACTAATGGGAAGAGTCGCAACCGTTAAAATGATGGTCCTTCCTAAAATCAACTATTTGTTCTCAATGATTCCTACCCAACCATCTATGGCCTGGTTTAAGTCTTCAGACTCAAATATAAGTAAATTTTTATGGAAGGATAAACCATTACGGATCAGTCTAAAAACTTCAAAAAGCAAAAGAGTGCAGAGGTTTAGAGCTACCAATTTTTTTTACTTCTTAGCCAATAGACTGCAGTTTGTTTCTAAATGGACAAAATCAACCCCACTAGGAAACCCATGGTTAGATGCTGAACAGGCTCTCTGTGGGTCGCTAAATATCTCTGACTTACCTTTTATGAGTCCCTGTATTTAACACCATGACTGTTTTAAAAGCATTAATATCAGCTCCTCTCTGACAGCTTGGTGGAAATTTTTAAGAATAACGGGGTCTTCGCTTGTCTCTTGGAAACTCACACCCATCTGGAATAATCCTGTTATCTTGCAACAAAAGAGGACGTTAAACTTTCCACTATGGCAAGAGAAGGGAATTAAAAACTTAGAGCGTCTTATTCAAGGTGGAAATTTTATCCAATTTCAGGAATTAGTGTCACAGTACGATATCAGCGATAAAAAGTTTCTTGAGTACCAACAGCTTTAATCCATAATAAAAGCAAGATTCAATCTTAATCAGACAGATTTTGAGGTACCAGTTAAGGTGGCAGAGTTTTTAAATCTTCGTTCCCCTAAATTGATATCGAAAATATATGGACTATTATCAAAACTGGATGAGTCAGTATCTCTTCCAATATCAAAATGGGAGACAGACTTATCAAAGTCAAAGTCAAGTCAAAGTGCCTTTATTGTCATTCCATTGCTAATAATGCCACGAAATTGAGATACTGCTCCCTAAAAACAAACTATCACACTCACAGTTCACTCATGCATTTAACATTCTCGTAATTACAACAATAAATAGTGCTTGAAACAATATTACCTAAAAGTTGAATACAATATGTACATAACAATAATAAAAACATACTGAGCGATAAATACAAAAAACCAGCTTATACACACAGGGTTATTGCCACAAAATAACCTAAAATAACCTAAAATAATATCAGCAGTCTGTACGTGTTACATAAATCCGTTCAAAATACATACTGCTGCTGGGAAAAAACTATGATTAAACCTGGTAGTCCGGGTTTTATGGGATCTGTACTGCTTTCCCGAGGGGAGCAAGTGAAAGAAATCATGGCCTGGATGAGTGCAGTCTTTAATGATGGCAGTAGCTCTGTTGAGGTACCGAGACCTGGAAATCTCTTCCAGAGAAGGGAGAGAACAGCCAGTGACTTTTTGTGCAGTCTCGATCACTCTCTGGAAGGCTTTGCGGTCTTGGGCTGAACAGCCCTCATACCAAACCGTGATGCCATATGACAAAATGCTCTCAATAGCAGAGCGATAAAATAAAACCAGCAACTGTGCATTCAGGCCATTCTTCTTGAAGAGCCTCAGAAAGTGTAGACGTTGTTGAGCCTTTTTTTATTGTAGCTATGGTGTTAACTGCCCAGGTAAGGTTGTGAGAAATATGAAAACCCAGAAACTTAAAAGCCTCCACCCTCTCCACTCACTCCTTGCCTATATATGGAGGAGGCGGCTCACTGCTATGCTTCCTAAAATCAATAATGAGTTCTTTTGTTTTTTTTGTATTCAGTAGCAGATTATTATCTGAACACCATCTCACCAGTTTCTGGACCTCATCTCTGTATGCGGACTCATCTCCTCCTGATATGAGCCCCACTACTGTTGTGTCATCTGCAAACTTCACTATAATGTTTGTGGGATGAACAGGTATGCAGTCATATGTGTACAATGAATACAAAGTGGGGCTCAACACACAGCCCTGTGGCGAGCCTGTGTTAAGCATGACTATAGAGGAGGAATGGGGTCCGAGTCTAACAGTCTGTGTTCGGTTTGTTAGGAAGTCCTTAATCCAGCTGCAAGTGTCAGTAGGCAGACCAAGCTGAAGCAATTTGGTGATGAGAATGTTGGAAATAATTGTATTAAATGCTGAGCTATAGTCCACAAAAAACATTCTTACATAGCTCCCCTTGTCTTCTAAATGGCTGAATGGCGAGTGGAGAGCTATAGCAATAGCATCTTCAGTGGATCTGCTCCGCCTATAGGCAAACTGGTACCAATCAAAGTCTGGGAGGAGACTAGACAAAAGATGTTTCAATACCATTTTCTCAAAGCACTTCATAATAATGGGTGTTAATGCTACTGGTCGATAGTCATTCAGACTGCTGATAATATGTTTTTTAGGCACAGGAATAATGACTGCAGATTTTAAACACTGTGGAACAATGGCTGCCTTGAGAGACAAATTAAAAATGTCAGTCAAAACAGAGCATAGCTGATCTGCACATGCTCTAAGCACCTTTCCTGGCACTCCATCGGGACCAGTAGCCTTTCTCGGGTGAACTGCTCTCAGTGTCTGTCTCACCTCATGATCCTGCAGGGTAAGCACATCAGAGCTGGCATTCAATAACGTCAGTGGGTCTGGGCGAGGTGTATTTGCCTCAAACCGTGCGAAAAAGCAGTTCAATTCTTCTGCCAGTGAGGCGCTGATGTCACTGGAAATGATGCTGCTGCCCTTATAGTTTGTGATATGGTGAAAGCCTTGCCATACTCGTCTTGAATCATTATCAGAAAAATGGTCCTCAACTTTCTTCTTATAGGCCTGTTTAGCCTCCTTAATGCCTTTCTTCAGATTAGCCCGGGCGGTGCTATACAGATCTGTATCCCCTCACCTGAAGGCTGTATCATGAGCTCTGAGGAGTGCCTGGACTTCTTTTGTCATCCAAGGCTTCTGCTTAGGAAAAACCCTGATGCGTTTTTCCACAGTCACCTGGTTGATACAGTAGGTGATGTAGCATAATACAGTCTGTGTGTACATTTCCAGATCCTCATTCTTGAATAAATCCCATAGAGTGTCTGAAAAACAGTCCTGCAGCTGAGAAAGAACTCCTTCAGGCCATGTTGTGATGTTCTTTATAGTAGGTCTAGCAGTTCTCCTGAGGGGGGTGTATGCTGGGATGAGGAGCAATGATGGATGGTCTGACAGGCCAAGATGTGGACAAGGCACAGCTCTATAAGCATGCTTCAGGTTCGAATACACCCAATCAAGACAATTCTTTCCCTGGTGGCACATTTCACATACTGTGTGAAATTAGGCAGCACAGTTTTCAAGCATGCTTGATTAAAATCACCAGCTATGATGTGAAAACCCTCGGGATAGGCCTGCTGCTCAATGATTATTGATTGAGCCTCCTGCTCAATCAATAAGGATGAAAGCTTCTCGACACAAATATGTTTAAATACTTTTAAGATGACTAAAAACTCTAATTTACAACTCATTCAGTATAAAGTTCTACATACAGTAGAATTCATTACACAGGACAAAGGATGTTCAAAAATGGGCCTGAGTCACACAAATATCTGCTTCTAGAGCACCAGCAAAATCTCGGATAGCTATATGCATGCTATGTGGTTCTGTGAACCGGTTCAAAAGTTCTGGCAGAAGACATGTGAGGACCTGTCGGCATGCCTTGGGTATCGTGTCCCATCCTCACCCACACTTTGCATATTAGGTGATTTAAGTGAAATAAACATAGAGGCAAGGATGTCACACGTGGTTCTCACCGCCTTATGCATTGCAAAGAAAACTATCCTCATGAATTGGAAATCAAGAAATAATTTATGCATGACTCACTATAATAACTTACTATTAGATTATATTAGCCTGGAGAGAATGTCTGCCTCCTCAAATAACACAACATAAAAATATTTTTTTTAAAGTTGTCTGTGTTTTTTCAACTGATTTAAGACAATTTTGCACCGCTGAATCCGAAAATGACATCCGTTTCTCTCGATCAGGTCAGGTTTTTATGCTAAGTTGTAAGCAGTTGTACAGCACTTGTACAGTTGTACTGTAAATTGAATAGTAGACATTGATAAAGGTAAGTGCATGTAAATTGAATGTTACATCATAATTGTTCAAAATTCAGAGAATTTTAAGAAACAAAAGAATTTTGCATCATATAAAGCGAAAATACCCGTACATGTAAACAAAAACGTAAAAAATCATGTGGCCATAGTTCAAAAAGTTGACCTGATTGAGCAAAACCAATGTGATTTTTGGATTCAGCACATCAAAATTGTCTAAATCAGCTAAAAAAACTTAGACAATAAATTTGGTGTTGACCAGTGTAATCAACTGGCTGAATTAAATTCTCTCTGGTCCCTGCTTATTAATTCTATAACCTGAGGGGCGGCGGGCGGTGGCTTGCTCTCCTTGGCGCCTCTGGCGGCTGGCTGCGCCCCATCCACGAAGGGCCGGTGTCCGGGGGGCCTGTTCCGGGGTGGCTGTGTGTCTGGCCTGGGGGTGAGCCATGGCCCATGGCTGGCTGGCCTTGCCTCCTGGGAGGGGCTGGATCTGGCCCTGGGCGCCTGGTGCTGGGGGGGCCTTCCCCCCTGGGCCGGGGTCGGGTGTGCGTCGGTGGTGCGGGCTGGCCCCGGTGCGTCCTTGAGTGTCGGGGTCGTGTCCTCCCTGGGGCCCTCGCGGTGCCCTGAGGCAGGTGCCTGCATCCTGGGCGGGGGGGGGGGTCACCCTCCCCGTCCTCTGGGCCTGTGGGTGTGTCTGTGTGTACGTGGGTGTGAGTAGGGGCGTGTGTGTGAGCGGGTGCGGAAGTGGGTGCGTGGGTGTGTGTGTTGTGTGTGGGCATGTGAGGCTGTGTGTAGGTGTAGGTGGGCATGCGTGATGGTGAGTGTGTGTGTATGGGTGCGGTTACCTGTGGGTAGTGTGTGGGGGTGGAGGATGTATGTATGTATGGGTAGGAGAATTTCGTTGGGTAGCGGGGGTGGGGTGGTCCATATAGTGGCATGAGGGTCGGCGATTCGGGCCCTTCTTGTCCCGGCCACCCTGCTGTTGTGTTGTGGGGCGGGGTGCTTTGTCGCATTGCCCCTGGTGTCATTGGCGACGTGTGTGTGTGGGTGCTCGGGGGTGGTTGGGGGGGCCATTGGTGTGGGTTGGTGGTCGTGTTGCTGTCGGGCTGTTCTGGGGTGGCTGTGGGTCAGCCTGCTGCTGTCAGTGTGGGTCTGGGGTGGGTGGTCGGTGGGCTTGCGGTGGGCGCTCGGGGATGTCGCTTGGCGTGTGGGGCGCTGTGTGGGTCCGGTCCATTGTTCACTATTGTGACTATTGTTGTTGTGCATGTTTGTGTGTGCAAGATGAGTGGGAATAGGTGTGGCTGCTCCACCATGTTTTTGGTGCTGGGAGGACCAGGGAGCAATACTGGTGGGTCCTGGGCTGCTCGGCCTGGCGGCCCTCGCCCTGGAGACCCTCACCCTGGATTGGGATTTGGGGGCAGTGGGTGTCCTCATGAACTAGTTTGCAAGCTGGCTTCTGGTGGTGGTGGTGGTGGGGGGGTCGCTTTTGGACTGTCTCCCTCCCAGTCTTATCCCCCCCCCCCCAATTCTCGGTGGAATATACATCTTCTTGGATACATTGAGTGCTTTGGGCGGGGGTGTGCCACACTGTGTCGGTATAGCAAATACCTCTGCTGCACGGTGGGGGTGCCCTCACCTCAATTTTAATTGCATTTTAGATACTGAGGGCTTGGGGGGGATGGGGGCCCCGCTGCCTATCGCAGTGGCTAGTGGTGCTCCAACCACCCCAATTTTAACTGCACTATGGTAGTCCACCCATTTGCACATAATCACATCATACAACCGACATACACCTACCATGTTTCGTGCAAGGGGGGTGGGGGGGGTCTTCCCCCACCCCTGTTGCCCTCCTCCTGCTCGGGGCCTGGGGGCCCGGCGGGGGGCCTGGGACCCGTCATGTTGTCAAAATCCCTGGGTGCTGCTGAATGTATAGATACAAGCAAGGGAGTGAAAGAGGGACTGAATAAGAGAGTAAGCGAGAGTGAGGGAGTGATGAATGGAGATGGTGATGGTGGGTCAGTTTTGTGTGGCACTTTGCGTGTCGGGTGGCATCTCGGGGCGCCTGTGGTGATCTGCTGATCAGTCGCTCGGGTGGGCGCTGGGTGGGGGTCTTCTTCTGCGGCCATGGCCGCCCTGGGGTGGGTCAGCGGGGTGGTGGCCGCTGACCTGCGCTGGCAGTCTCCCCAGCCGCTGCCGGGCGCTGGTGTGCATTCAGGTTCACTGCATCTGCATTGCAGTCGCCCTAAGAAATAAGGGTGAATGACGGTGGGTGAGTGTGAGGGGAAGAGCACGAATGGATGTGAGTAGGTCGGCGTGTGAGTGAGAGTGCGTGGGTGAATGTGAGTGGGTGTGGGTGACCCTGAGGGTGAGTGGGAGTGAGATTGAATGGGTACAGAAGTGAGAGAGAATGGGTGGGTCCGGGAGTGAGAGAGTGGGTGAGTGAGAGTGAGGGAGTGCATGTGGGTTGTATGAGAGCACGAGGGTGTAAAGGTGTGGGGGATGGGTGTGTCTGCGAGTCGGGAGGTGCTGGATTGAGGGGGGTAGTACCTCTCGGCTATGTGGGCTCACCTGGGCGAGGGGGGGACTTCTTTGGGCATGTGGGTCCCCGGGATGTGTGGCAGTGGTGCTGGGGGTGGGATTGGGTACTGTGGGGGGCCTGGGGGGGGCTTGTGCAAGGGGGCGTGGGCCGGTCTCCGGCCTGGGGGGTGGGGGCGCTGGCCTCCTGGCGCCTGGGGCCCGGGGACTGGCGTTGGCTCCACTGGGGGCGTTGGCCCCACTGGCCTCCCTCGATTGTCTCTCTGGAGCCGGATGCCTGGCTTTCCTGGGGCTTGCTGACCTCGATCACTTGTGCCCTGTGGGGGTTGGCGGCGCTGCCTTGCCTGCTCGGGGTTCCTGGGGGGGGGGGGGGGGTTGCTGTGACCGGCCCCCCTCTTCATATGTTTCCTGACAAACCATCCATAGAAACACACTTATTTTGCACACGCTTTCATATATACGCACACGGACACACACACGCACAAATGTCTCTCCTTTAACAGGTGTGGATACCAGACTCGTGTTGAGACATCTTCGGTGAAAGAAGCAGTTTGTCTTCTGTTTGTTTTAGTTGTTGGTTTGTTTGTCTTTTTGTCTGTTCCCCTCCCTTTTCTTTCCCCCTCCACACACTTCCTTTCCCTATTCCCCATCCTGTTGGGTCCTCCATGGGTAAAATAATTTAAATAAAGTATTAAAAGATATTACAGGAGGAGTTTACAACAATATACAGTACATAGCTAGGTACTGTATAAAGCTCCTTTTGGCAAAGTAAATCTGTTTTGGGACAATAAGGGTAATAGATCTCTGTTCTGCTTACCTAGCTGCCTGACAGGACAAGGAATAAAAAAATTACCAGTAGACAGTGTGCCCGCTTCATGCTGGGAGGAGGAGAGCCCTTCCAAAGAGGTGTGGCGGCATGCAATCTCATGTGAACCGTGACTGTAGTGCATGTTACAACAACGCACTTCTGATTGTCGTCAGAAGTGTATTGTTTAATGCTATTTCAGTGGCATGTTTTGAAATCGCACAGCTCCATAGTTCATGAGGAAACAGCATGTGCTGGAATTTTCTGCTATTTCAATGGAGAGAGTTGTAACAGTCATATTATAATCACCCATCAATTTATTTATATGATGATACACTAAATAGTTCTTTTTATTCCATCAACATTCTCATTTTAATTGCAGACTTATCGTTAGAGTCTATAGATTAGGCATTGATGTATGATTTTTTTTTTTTAAACAAATGAATTAATGAACAGGGAGCATGTGTGTGTTCTGGTGTGGATGCAGCGCACGGGGGGGGGAGATGAACAGTCTGAAGATTTTTATTCCATCCACATTTTCGTTTTCATCACAGACGAGAGATGATTCTTTTTCATCATGGATGAAATGTGTTTATTTTTAGGGGAATGAAGGAATGAATGAACAGGGTTTTGCTTGCAATGCAACTACCCCAGAGAGACAGGAGGATGAGTCCACATCTGCCTGCGGCCGCGTGCCCTCACATTTCCAGCCAGGCACTGCACTGTGCTCCTACAGTCAGTTGGGGTTCTTGAGCTACGAGCACCCCAACTGTTGCCAATCAGCCCCCGGGAGGGATTGCTGAGAGCGGGCTCGCTTCGTGATGTAGGTCAGCAGCAGACAGGATGCCACGCCGGAACTCCTCCTTCCCTCCCGACCGGGAGAGACTGGGACAGAAAGGAACCCAAACCTCTGCAGACCCCCGCACAAGCCATGAGACCCTCGGTTTGCAAAAGCAACAGGAGAGGGAGCCCTCCATCTCCTCACGGCCGGGAGTGACTTTGGCTCCTTCCATTTTATGAAAGTTTGCACAGGCGTCATCCTCTTTTCCTGAAGTTTCAAACCCATTCATGGCTGTGTGTTGCACTCATGTTCACTATATTAAATGATTCAGCTCGATTTTTCAGCCCAGCATTATCTCTTACCCGTTTGTTCTTTCTAAAATAGCTAACTTTGCATTAACTCTGATCGATGTCTTCCTTATTACTAAGCAGCATTACTATCACGTGCATTTTTGCTCATGTGCACGCTCTTTGGCCAGCACAAAACCCATCTTAAACATGCCCTCATGATCAGAGTTCACTTTAGATAATGTACCTCTGTGCATTAAAGGGATGGGCAGGAGCACTTTGGATTGAATTATCCAAAACACATCTCTGAATATTTAGACCAGCCTTTTTGCACCTTGCGCCCTGCGGAAAATTTGTTTTTGCGTCGCTGTGATAAGGAAATGAACTTGGATACGCCCAAAAATGCATTCTGTGTGAGAAGTGATTATGGACTGGGTCACTGAATACAACTATAGTATTACTGATCAAATCTGACAGCAGAAGATAATTTTACTTACATAAAATAATTGAAAACAGCTGCAACTAGAGGGCACTCAGAGAGTGGAACCCACGCCAAGCCTGTTGTTCAACCAAACTCCACTCTGCCACTGCATATCAGCCTCAAGCAAAAATCTTGGCGGAAGCAAAAATCCATCCAGTAGTTTTTGTGTAATCCTGCTAAACCATTGCTAGGACACTGAGCTTTGGTGGAGGTATGCATTCATGGATCACCTCCAAAATGCAATGGGTAGTTCAGTAGTTTTGGAGTAATGTTGCTAACACATTGTGAGAAGATAGAGACTTGGTAAAGGTATGCGCTCTTGGCTCATCAGCAAAATGTAATGGGTTCCTCTGTAGCCCAAGGACCACCTCTGGTGAAATTTTCATCCAAATCCTTCCAGTAGTTTTAGTGTAATCCTGCTGCACAAATACAAACAAGGCCCTTGGAGGTATGCACTTTCAGATCACCACCAAAATCTAACCATCTGTTCCCCATGCCATTACACACTTTTCCTGAAAATTTCATCAAAATCTGTTCATAGCTTTTTGAACTATGTTGCTGACAGACAGGCAAACCAATGCCGGCAAAAACATTGGCAGAGGTACAGTAATAATGGCCAGTATCTATACTGATAACTGTTATCAGTGTCACATTCAAAGAATAAAGAGTAAAGCTGACTTAGACAGTGTTTTCATGAAAACAAATACTTAAAAAAATACATCAGCAAAATGTTTAGAAAAGTGAAATATTTGTTGAAAAATACTTATTAAAATTTTACAGGTCCAAAATAATTATAATATTTACGTCTGAGCAGTTGAATGATGAGACTGTAGTGGCCAGTAACCTAGATACAACACCTTAGAGTAACTGTATGTATTGATTATATGTTAGTAGATTTTGAAAATATCCAGAGAATCATTTAAGGCAGAAGGTAATGGGCCCCATATTACATGGAGGCCATGATATGTAACAGAGTGAGATGCTCTCTGGCCACTTTATGTTGCCAGACATGAAGTTCCCGTGTGGTTTTTGAGTCTCTGAGGTATACGGTGCATACAAAATCTTCAGAAATATGCTATCACTTTTTAGGAGCATTATCAACAATCTTAAACTCTGTACTGAAACAGTTGAAAGGTTTATTTCACCTGTCATTCAGTTCCTCTAAGATTTGTGTCAGCAGCCAAACTGTTTATTTGCTCCAGCTCTGAAGTCACGTCCTGATCTTTGCTGTTGGATGAAGATTCTCGGAGAGCCGATGGATTTGTGGGTGGTGGGTCCGTGCAGGAGAAAAAGTGAGGCAGAGTGACCAAGGTCAGCGTACCGAGAATGAGGAAGGAGCCTGCCACCATGAAGGAGGCGATGTAGTTTCCTGTGACGTCTCTGAGGAGTCCTATCGACACAGTGAAAGGGTGAAAGAACATACCGTATGAACATTAAAACTCAGAAAACATATCATAAACAGGTTGAATCAAAAACAAAACTTTAATAAAGTACACATAGCCAATAAAGAAAACACAAAAATATGATTTACTCTGAAGTGGTCTGTTTGTGTAGTCATGTGGTTACTTTCTCAGAAAACTCAACAAAGAGGCTTTTCAAGTCTACTAAAAGCCAATCACAAGTCAGCTAAAAACACCTCAGGTGGTCTCCAAGAATTTGTAGATTGGTATTTTTGTCCCAGATTTGTGTTACCTCTGCTTGAGATTTCACATGGCCTAGAGTAGATGTAGTGATAAAGTTTGGCAAAGCAGAAAACATTTTATTTGTATTTTCTTGGTAAAAACAGTAATCATACCCTTTGAAAATTTCAGAAATGAGCAAAAGCAAACCCAATAATACATGCAAGAAAGAGCTACCTCAACATACTTTTGTGCACCAAACCAGTCTCACTTGTGTGTATTTTTGAGTCTGCTTTTGACCATTTGGCACAACATAATTTGGGGCTGCAGTTCACTTGGCGACCACAAGATGCTACTAAAAACCACCTTTCCAAAAAGTAAAACGCTGCACATTCCTTGTTCTTTCATTTATTCCCCTGAAATGTGAATAAATGAAAAGTCTGACTGAAATGTGCGCGAATGACCATCTACGTGCATTCAGCTGATTTTTCAGGCCATTCTTCACCGTTTGTTCTTTTTAACATAACTAACTGGGCATCAACTGTGATTGATGTCTTCTTTATTACCAAGCAGCATGACTATCGCGTGCATTTTGGCTCATACGCACAGGTTTTGGTCAGCGCAAAACCCGTCTTAAACCGTCATGATGACAATTCATTTTAGATAATGTCCCTCTTTGCATTAAAGCAGGGGTGTCCAATCATGTGCCATGGAGGGCCAAGACCCTGCAGGTTTTCTTTTCTACCCAGTCTCTTCAGCAAGTGTTTTCACTTATCAGCAATTGGTGGGAAGAAATTCAGTGAAATCTGCTGCTGAAGACACTGGTTGGAGGTAAAGCCTGCAGGGTCTTGGCCCTCCATGGCACATGATTGGACACCCCTGCATTAAAGGGATAGGAAGAAGCACTTTGGATTGGATTATCCAAAACACACCTCTGAATGATTAGACCGGCCTCTCTGCATCACGCGCCGGCGGAAGGTTTGTTTTTACGCCATTGTGATAAGAAAATGAACTTGGACACGCCCATAAACACGCTCTGCGTCAGTGACAACTGATCATCCAACCCTGTCGTTGTAATATGGCCCATTAGCCCAGAAACGTGGTTCATATTGTTGTTTTCTTTAGATTACCGTCACTCTAGACATCCCTTTCTCCACCTGGTTCACTAATCCACAGTCGATAATATATCTCGTGGTATTCTGGCTTATTTTGTTATATTTTCACCTTGATGCTATATTGAACCGTTAAGCATTAGCACGCTAGGTGGTCGGAGGCAATCATTGTAAGGGGATACAGCTTGCCTCAGCAGGGAGGTGACTGACATACCACCTAGCAAGGCAAGTTTATTTGTCTAGCACATTTCATGTACAAGACAATTCAAAGTGCTTTACATAAAATATTGAATCATTACAGCAAGTTGCAAAAGAAATACATTATAAAGGTACATCAAAATAAAAGAATTTTTTAAAAGCAAACTAAAAAAATAAATTAGAGAAACAAACAAGCTAAAACAGAATAACACAGATAAAGTGCTAGAAATAAAAGTTACAGTGCATTGTGGGAGATTAACAACTGTTCTACTCAAAGGCCGTAGCAAATAGGAAAGTTTTAACCTTGATTTAAAGCAGCTGAGAGTTTCAGCAGTCCTGATGTTTTCTGGGAGTTTGTTCCACATGTGAGGAGCATAAAAACGGAATGCTGCCTCACTGTGTTTGGTTCTAACTCTAGATGCAGACAGTAGGCCTGACCCTGATGACCTGAGGGCTCTGGGTGGTTCATTAATACAATATAATATACACTCACCGGCCACTTTATTAGGTACACCTGTCCAACTGCTCGTTAACACTTAATTTCTAATCAGCCAATCACATGGCGGCAACTCAGTGCATTTAGGCATGTAGACATGGTCAAGACAATCTCCTGCAGTTCAAACCGAGCATCAGTATGGGGAAGAAAGGTGATTTGAGTGACTTTGAACGTGGCATGGTTGTTGGTGCCAGAAGGGCTGGTCTGAGTATTTCAGAAACTGCTGATCTACTGGGATTTTCACGCACAACCATCTCTAGGGTTTACAGAGAATGGTCCGAAAAAGAAAAAATATCCAGTGAGCGGCAGTTCTGTGGGCGGAAATGCCTTGTTGATGCCAGAGGTCAGAGGAGAATGGCCAGACTGGTTCGAGCTGATAGAAAGGCAACAGTGACTCAAATAACCACCCGTTACAACCAAGGTAGGCAGAAGAGCATCTCTGAACGCACAGTACGTCGAACTTTGAGGCAGATGGGCTACAGCAGCAGAAGACCACGCCGGGTGCCACTCCTTTCAGCTAAGAACAGGAAACTGAGGCTACAATTTGCACAAGCTCATCGAAATTGGACAATAGAAGATTGGAAAAACGTTGCCTGGTCTGATGAGTCTCGATTTCTGCTGCGACATTCGGATGGTAGGGTCAGAATTTGGCGTCAACAACATGAAAGCATGGATCCATCCTGCCTTGTATCAATGGTTCAGGCTGGTGGTGGTGGTGTAATGGTGTGGGGAATATTTTCTTGGCACTCTTTGGGCCCCTTGGTACCAATTGAGCATCGTTGCAACGCTACAGCCTACCTGAGTATTGTTGCTGACCATGTCCATCCCTTTATGACCACAATGTACACAACTTCTGATGGCTACTTTCAGCAGGATAATGCGCCATGTCATAAAGCTGGAATCATCTCAGACTGGTTTCTTGAACATGACAATGAGTTCACTGTACTCAAATGGCCTCCACAGTCACCAGATCTCAATCCAATAGAGCATCTTTGGGATGTGGTGGAACGGGAGATTCGCATCATGGATGTGCAGCCGACAAATCTGCGCCAACTGTGTGATGCCATCATGTCAATATGGACCAAACTGTCTGAGGAATGCTTCCAGCACCTTGTTGAATCTATGCCACGAAGAATTGAGGCAGTTCTGAAGGCAAAAGGGGGTCCAAGCCGTTACTAGCATGGTGTACCTAATAAAGTGGCCTTTATTAGGTATTAGTGTACCTAATAAAGTGAGTTTTGAGAGCTTCATTGACCTCTGTCTTCTGAAATTAACGTTCAAATGTTTCCATAAATCAGCACCCGAGCCACTTGCTGGTTTCGTCCAAAGACAGGACAGCAGCAGAGCCACCAGGAGTTCTGTTAACAATAACTGTAAAATATTCCACCGCAGAACCACATTTGGACAAACAGCTTTCTCTATAAAGGGCAGTCACATCTGGAACACAATGCCAAATGAAATTAAAATAATAACGGACTTTAAAACATTCACTAAAAATGTTAAAAACTGGCTGAAAAATAAACAAGAATGTACTCATGTATGAATTATTTGTCTGCAAAGTGAGAGTGAATGAAGGGAAGGAATAAATGTGTTTGTTTATAGTGAGTGACGGAGGGAGGAAGGCCTGAAATAGGCAAATGTGAGTTATGTTATATGTGTTAAATGTGAGTCAGGCTGTTATATTTGTGTATTTATAATATTTATAATATTTATGTTAAATGTGAGTCAGGCTGTTATATTTGTGTATTTATAATATTTATAATATTTATAATTGTGTATTTATAATTTTTCTGCATTGATGTATGTGGTTATTGTGTATATTTTTTATCTTGATTCTTTTTTCTAAAGCCCATCCAGGGACAAGAGTTGCAAATTAGCTAATAGCTATACACTCTATGTGCAACACATCAGATTGATTGTCTTTGATTAATTGTCTATGTTTATTGCACTGTCCCTGTCAAATAAACTAATCTACTACTACTATTACCGGAGTGGTGGCTCAGTTGGTAGAGCATCCGCCCCACACCCGGGAGGCAGGGGTTCAAATCCCGGCCGGGTCATGCCAAAGACCATATAAAAGTGGAACTTCCTGCCGTCCAGCTTGGTGCTCAGCAATAACGGAATTGAGGGAAATCTGTGGCGGCGCCTTGCATGGCAGCGGCCCTCTGATTCTGCACTGGGGTGTGTGTGATTGACACTGTAGATAGGTAAAGCACAATCTCGTTCTACTGTACATGATTGGTTGTACGGTTGAATGACAAAAAAGGGTGATTTAATTTAATAATGGAGCAGAAAATCTGAAATGTATTTTGGCCCTAAACCATTCAGAGCTTTATAAACCAACAGAAGTATTTTTGAAATCAATTCTTTGACAGACAGGAAGCCAGTGTAAAGATCTGAGGACTGGAGTTATATGACCCACTTTCTTGGTCTTAGTGAGGACTCGAGCTGCAGCGTTTTGAACTAACTGCAGCTGTCTGATGGACTTTTTAGGGAGACCTGTGAGGACAGCGTTACAGTAGTCGAGTTTACTGAAGAAAAATGCATGGACAGGTTTTTCTAGATCTTGCTGAGAAACCAGTTCTTTAATCCTCACCATGTTCTTTAAGTGATAATGGGCTGACTTCACTGCTGTCTTAATGTGGCTGTTAAAATTCAGGTCTGAGTCCAGAACCACATCCAGATTTCTTCACAGGTTATTTTTGTTCACTCAGATTTGTAGTTACCTATAGACACAAAATAGTCCCCGTCTTTTAAATAAGACTCAAATCAGCTAAGTACTGTACCAGGAAGTTCCACCCAGTTTTTCAGTCAGTCTAGTAAAATGTTATGGTCGACCGTGTCGACTACAGCACTAAGGTCATGTAAGACCAAGACTGAAATGTTGCCACAATCTGTATTGGAGCGGATGTCATTAAGGACCTTAATTAGAGCTGTCTCAGTGAGTGGTGTGGTCAAAAACCTGACTGGAAGACATCAAAACAGCTATTTAGTGTCAGGAAGTTGTACAGTTGTTGAAAGACAGCTTTTTCTATTATTTTACTAAAAAAGGGAAGGTTTGCTATGGATCTAGGGCTGGGCAATATTCCAAATATAGTCATTGTATCAGTACATTTGGCCCCTCGTGATACATAAAATGGTTGTATCGTGCATATTCAAGTATTTGTCATGTTAATATGAAGTGCTGCTGCTGAAGTCTGAAAGTTGAAAGGAGGCTCAGCGCGGCTAAACAAAACAGAATAAAACAGAAAAAAGTAGCCTCACCTAGAGCACGGGAAATGCAGAGGGGAGCCAGGAGAAGATAAACTATTCCAGTCTAAACTCTGCATGTGTAAAATCATGCTCACTTAGCGAGCGAACTTTCAAAATAAGTGCTATCCAGTCTTGCAACCCTTCAAAATAAGAGCAAGTGGCTTGCCAAATTAACTGATGGAATGTAGACGCATTAAAAAACAAAAATAAGCGACAAATTATGCTTCTGTCACTTATTAGACTGCCAAGTATTAACTATGTGTGGTAAAATGAAACATTTCTGCCCATGTGGATAAACTTGATTACTTGATAATGTGAGGTCTGTTAAGCAAAGGAAAAAAGACACTTAGCTCAGTTACATATTGTTGTGAAGAATTTTCTGACAAAAGTTTTCATTTTATTTTAATATTCAACTTTTTTATAAGACACACACACACACACACACACACACACACACACACACACACACACACACACACACACACACACACACACACACACACACAGTGGTGTGAAAAAGTGTTTTCCCCCTTCCTGATTTCTCTTTTTTTTTGTATGTCACATTTAAATGTTTCAGATCATCAAACAAATTTAAATATTAGACAAAGATAACACAAGTAAACACAAAATGCAGTTTTTAAATGAAGATGTTTATTATTAAGGGGGAAAAAATCCAAACCTATATGGCCCTGTGTGAAAAAGTGATTTCCCCCTAAACCTAATAACTTGTTGGGCCACCCTTAGCAGCAACAACTACAATCAAGCGTTTGTGATAACTGACAGTAAGTCTTTTACAGCGCTGTGGAGGAGTTTTGGCCCACTCATCTTTGCAGAATTGCTGTAATTCAACCACAATGGAGAGTTTTCGAGCATGAACCACCTTTTTAAGGTCATGCCAAACCATCTCAATCGGATTCAGGTCAGGACTGACTAGGCCACTCCAAAGTCTTCATTTTGTTTTAAGCCATTCAGAGGTGGACTTCCTGGTGTGTTTTGGATCATTGTCCTGCCGCAGAACCCAAGTGTGCTTCAGCTTGAGGTCATGAACAGATGGCCAGACATTTTCCTTCAGGATTTTTTGGTAGACAGCAGAATTCATGGTTCCATTTACCACAGCAAGTCTTCCAGGTCCTGAAGCAGCAAAACAGCCCAAGACCATCACACTACCACCACCATATTTTACTGTTGGTATGATGTTCCTTTTCTGAAATGCTGTGTTACTTTTACGACGGATGTAATGGGACACACACCTTCCAAAAAGTTCAACTTTTGTCTCGTCAGTCCACAAGAGTATTTTCCCAAAAGTCTTGGGGATCATCAAGATGTTTTCTGGTAAAACTGAGACGAACATTTATGTTCGTTTTGCTCAGCAGTGGTTTTCGTCTTGGAACTCTGCCATGCAGGCGATTTTTGTCAGTGCATCCGGAAAGTATTCACAGCGTTTCACTTTTTCCACATTTTATGTTACAGCCTTATTCCAAAGGGAATTAAATTCATTTTTTTCCTCAAAATTCTACACACAATACCCCATAATGACAACATGAAAAAGATTTGAGACTGTGTGGAGGCAAATTTATTAAAAATAAAAAACTAAAAAAATCACATGGACATAAGTATTCACAGCCTTTGCAACGAAGCTCAGAATTAAGCTCAGGTGCATTCTGTTTCCACTGATCATTCCTGAGATGTTTCTACAGCTTAACTGGAGTCTACCTGGAGTAAATTCAGTTGATTGGACATGATTTGGAAAGACACACACCTGTCTATATAAGGTCCCACAGTTGACAGTGCATGTCAGAGCACAAACCAAGCATGAAGTCAAAGAAATTGTTTGTAGACCTCCGAGACAGGATTGTCTCGAGGCACAAATCTGGGGAAAGGTACAGAAAAATTTCTGCTGCTTTGAAGGTCCCAGTGAGCACAGTGGCCTCCATCATCTGTAAATGGAAGAAGTTTGGAACCACCAGGGCTCTTCCTAGAACTGGCCGGCTGTCTAAACTGAGCAACTGGGGGAGAAGGGCCTTATTCAGGAAGGTGACCAAAAACCCAATGGTCACTCTGTAAGAGCTCCAGCATTGCTCTGTGAAGAGAGAATCTTCCAGAAGGACAACCATCTCTGCAGCAATCCACCAATCAGGCCTGTATGGTAGAGTGACCAGACGGAAGCCACTCCTTAATAAAAGGCACATGGCAGCCCACCTGGAGTTTGCCAAAAGGCACCTGAAGGACTGTCAGACCATGAGAAACAAAATTCCCTGGTCTGATGAGACAAAGATTGAACTCGTTGGCGTCATGTTTGGAGGAAACCAGGCACCATTCATAACCACGCCAATGTTGGTAGCAGCATCACGCTGCGGGGATGTTTTTCAGTGGCAGGAACTGAGAGACTATTCAGGATAGAGGGAAGGATGAATGCAGCAATGTACAGAGACATCCTGGATGAAAACCTGCTCCTGAGTGCTCTTGACCTCAGACTGGGGTGACGGTTCATCTTTCAGCAGGACAATGACCCAAAGCACACAGCCAAGATATCAAAGGAGTGGCTTCAGGACAACTCTGTGAATGTCCTTGAGTGGCCCAGCCAGAGCCCAGACTTGAATCCAATTGAACATCTCTGGAGAGATCTGAAAATGGCTGTGCACCGACACTTCCCAGCCAACCTGATGGAGCTTGAGAGGTGCTGCAAAGAGGAATGGACCAAACTGCCCAAAGATAGGTGTGCCAAGCTTGTGGCATCATATTCAAAAAGACTTAACGCTATAATTGCTACCAAAGGTGCATCAACAAAGTATTGAGCAAAGGCTGTGAATACTTATGTACATGTGATTTCTTAAGTTTTTTATTTTTAATAGATTTGCAAAAATTTCAAAATAACTTTTTTCAAATTGTAATTTTGGGGTGTTGTGTGTAGAATTTTGAGGAAAAAAAATGAATTTAATCCCTTTTGGAATAAGGCTGTAACATAACAAAATGTGGAAAAAGTGAAGTGCTGTGAATACTTTCCGGATGTACTGTATGGTGGAGTCATGAACACTGACCTTAATTGAGGCAAGTGAGGCCTGCAGTTCTTTGGATGTTATTGAGGGGTCTTTTGTGACCTCTTGGATGAGTCATCGCTGCTCTCTTGGGGTAATTTTGGTCAGCTGCCCACTCCTGGGAAGGTTCACCACTGTTCCATGTTTTTGCCATTTGTGGATAATGGCTCTCACTGTGATTTGCTGGAGTCCCAATGCTTTAGAAATGGCTTTATAACCTTTTCCAGACTGACAGATCTCAATTACTTTGTTTCTCATTTGTTCCTGTATTTCTTTGGATTGCAGCATGAAGTCTAGCTTTTGAGGATCTTTTGGTCTACTTCACTTTGTCAGGCAGGTCCTGTTTAAGTGATTTCTTGATTGAGAACAAGTGTGGCAGTAATCAGGCCTGGGTGTGACTAGAGAAATTGAACTCAGCTTTCCAAAGATGTGATAAACCACAGTTATAGTAATTTATGTTTTAACGGGGGGGGGGGGGGTCACTTTTTCACACAGGGCCATGCAGATTTGGATTTTTTTTTTACCCTTGACAATAAACATCTTCATTAAAAAACTGCATTTTGTGTTTACTTGTGTTATCTTTGTCTAATATTTAAATTTGTGTGATGATCTGAAACATTTACAGTAAGTGTGACAAACATACAAAAAAATGAGAACTCAGGAAGGGGGCAAACACTTTTTCACACACACCACACACACACACAAATATATATATCCAAATCCAATGCTCGCCAGCACCTGCTTCCCTCCGCTGCTCCATAAGACACTACCCTTAAAGATCCCAGAGCCAACAAGGGGGGCCGACTCAGTCACGGGTCGACTTATCCTGTATTCGGCTCAGGTTGCATCAGAGCTAATGGCTAGGAGCTAGCCAGCTAATGGCTAAGCGATGTAAGATGGTCGGGTTGAATCCAGTCTGAAGACTTAAAGAAGACTATACACTTAAAACAGGCCATTTTCAGAAAAGTGTGAAAAAAATTTTTTTTAAATTGCTGCAAAGAAAAACTGAACAAAACATGTCACGAACATTTCATTAAGATTTGTGAGCTGTTAAAATGTCCTAAAAAGGGCAATCAATGACCCCTTTAAACATGTACCGGAGTCATTAATTTTGGTTAGTCCTAAACTTTTTTCTACTAGTGCATGCCCGTAGAAAGCAAGTATTCTTGTCTGAAAACAGGTAGCCCAATTAGGCTTTACAGGCCCAAATGTAGGCTGTGTTTGAAAGTGGAATACAAAGAGGTGTAGCCTATATGTAGACACTCACATGCTAGACTTTGACAAATATAAAAGGGACTGAACTGCACTAAGATTTATTTGATTGTGTGAATATTAATTACAGAATTATTGAAAATGAATGGGACATCCAATATTAACGACTGGAACCCTTTTTTATTTTTTGTCAGATCACTTATTTCTGTGTTCTTTTATGTCTTATATTCATAGGTGTTGTATCTTCACTTTGGAGAATGAGAGTTGTTCAGTCATCATAATTGTTTTAGTTTATATGTGTTGTTTATAGTCTATCGTCAATAAACTCATGCAGTACTATAACAGGACACATTTACAAATATTTGAGACCCATTCTACCGCATCCTTTTATATTTCAGGAATATTATAAGTACAAAACACTGATACTATACACAGCAGAATGACCAGTTTGGCTGCAATTGTTGCATCAGTGTTGCCCATTTGTCAGTAAATATTTAAATAAAAATTATTTATTTTGGGCATTTTTGTGTCCAGTTTGGTGACGGTCGTCGTTTAGTCAAACTGTGCATGTGGCCGCATATGATATGCAGTTGATCTGGGCATTCTGCTCCACTGTCATGGTGGTATTATTATTCACTTTTAATTTTTAGATCCATGCGAGCACACCGAGAGGAGCGCCACTGGCGACGGCGAGTTGTGGTCCTGCAAAGGGAGTCCCAGCTACCGCTGACCGAGCAGGATGGGCTTGCTTCCCTGCGAAGGACCGTGTTCCGCCTGCTGCTTCTCCAACAGCGGTGTTCTTTAGGCAGACCCCGGGTCCCCGCTTTTCATTCCCCGAATTACCCTTTAGACATACACAATCACGGCAATATTACAGCATAATTTTTTAAGGATTACGTCTTCACTATTCTCCCTTTCTTGTCAAATTTGTCGCTTTTCACTTCCTTTTTTGGTTTGCAAAGTGCTGTGGTGACTGACTAGTCGTGATGCCGCGTATTATTCAATCAGCACAATGTCAATATGAAACCCTGCCCATACTTCCTGAAGCCAGGGCATGAAGAGAGAGTGGTGACAGAGCAGTGGCTAAACTTTTACTGATAAAAATAACATATTTTGACTGAGCAACTCCATACTCCGGGATGCACACCCTCGTAACCTCAGCAAAGCACTTATAAAATCTTAGGCCAGTCTGATGAACGGTTCAAGAGACATGTGTGGAACAGACAGACAGACAGACACACACACGCAGACAAGAGATTTTGTGGATTCATAAATAGATAGTACTACATTTATGGCTTTTACCACCCACCTGACAGAGGAGTACCCAGCAGTCCTGCACCGCTCTCGATGAGTTGCAGTAGCCCAAGGGCCCCCATCGTACGCTTCACACCCACAATCATGGGGATCGCTGCAAATATCACAGAGGTCAAAGCCCCGGAGCAGAAGCCATAGAGAAGGTTGATCACCATCAGTGTGGCATAGGAGCCAGACAAGGAGCTCACAGGCAGCAGCATGATAAACACACCAGCTAGACCCGTCCACAAGCTCACTAAATGAATGAGGCGAAAGTAGCCCAAGTCGGAAAACCAGCCTGACAGAACACGACCTAAAATGTCTGTAGCACCTGCAGCAGACATGACAAAAGCGGCCTGGTATTCTGAGAAGCCAGCTTGGATGCTGTGAGCCACCAGGTGAAAATATGGCACAAAGAAACCAACGTTGAAAAGACTGACAGCCAGGGTGAAGGTGATATAAGGCCTCTCACAGAGCACTGACAGCTCCAGGTAGGAGGCCACTCGCTGCAGCATCATGGCGCAAGATGGCCTGCCCTCTGAATTAACCTAAAAGAGAAGATAATAAAACAAAAAGAGAAATAAGGTAACAGACTTATTCAAAGAAACTGTGACAACAAGATATTAGTGTATGGATGTAAGAAACTTCTTTCTTGTCTACCTTTGGTTGGGATTTAGAGCGCCGCTGTGGGCGGATGAGTGCCCCGCAAGGCACAATGTTGAGGCTCAACCCCCCTAGAATAAGCAGGGCCCCTCGCCAGGCATACATGTCCACCAGCAGCTGGAATAGTGGGTTAAAGGCAAAGGAAGACAGGCCGATGCTGGTGAATGCCAACCCCAAAGCCAGCGTACGCCGACGCGTGAAATGAGCCATTACTGTGGCCGTCATGGGAGTAAAGACCATCCCCCAGCCCAATCCTGAGTCAGAGAGAGAGCAAAGTACAAATTCAGAGGACACTTTAATCCCGTGCAGCACAGAAGTAAATTCAGTCACCAGCATAGGACTAACACTAGGTGAACAGCTGACTTATTAAAGCAACACTATGTAAGATATTCACCTTAAAATAATATTTCCAAAATTATTTAGATGGTAGATCATCCTTTGACATGATGAATGTCACTTCCCCCATAGCCTGAGTGGACTCACACTGCCTGCAACAGCTCTGGTCTTGGTGGGAACACTGAAAGGACTACAACTATGACCTTAGTCCCAACAGCCAATCACAGGGTACAGGTGTAGTCATCAAGAACTTAACAACCTGTGACTGGCTGTTGAGACGAAGGTCATAGTCATCATAGTTGTAGTCTTTTCAGTGTTCCTACCAGGAACAAGAAAGTTACAAACTGCTGCTTTAACCACTGTCAATCTCCATTTTACATTCCACCTTTCAGGAACAGCTCCTTGCTGCAAAGGCCAAAAAGGTTTTAAGACTTAAAACAACCTAATAAATAAATAAATATGTTGGATAGACACTTACGGTGGGGGAGGGGGGGGGCTGAAAAGTTCATAGGCTGAAAAGTTAATAGTGGTCAAATTTGACCAAATGTGGTTTATTTTTCAACCGCAGGGATCCAAGTGCTACAACACTAATGGAAGAAGTGTGTGGACCGAAGGGGAGACTATGTTGAAAAAAAGACTACATTTGTTCAAATTTGACCACTATGAACTTTTCAGCCTATGAACTCCCACCCCCCACCCCCCAAAGTAAAACCGAACCTTTCGCTGGTGCATGATGCAAAGAGGCCAGTCTAATTCAAAGGTGTGTTTTGGATAATCCAAAGTGCTCCTTCCCATCTCTTTAATGCAAAGAGGCACATTATCAAAAGTGAATTCTAATCATGATGGTTAAAGATGGGTTTTGCGCTGACCAAAGCCCGTGTGTGTAAGCCAAAGTGCACGCAATAGTAATGCTGCTTGGTAATAAGTAAGACATCAATCACAGCTGATGTCCAGTTAGTTATGTTAGAAAGAACAAATGGTGAAGAATGGGATGAAAAATCAGTTGAATGGTTTAATGTAGTGTGCATGGCGGATGCAACACACAGACCTGAATGGGTTTGAAACTTCAGGAAAAGAGGATAATGTCTGTGTAAACTTTCATTAACGATGACAAGGACGTCGCTCCGTGCCATAGTTTCCTCTTTTCCTTTCCTCTATCTCCAGAGGAAAGGGGGAGATCTAGTGCGGCTTCCTGTCCGCAGCAACCACGGCCATGAAGCGAGCCCACTTTCGGCGGCTTCTGCAGGCCCCTGACGGGTGACAGTCAAAGGCTTGCTAGTGGAGAACCGCAACCCTTAGCGTGGTACAGGCACCAGCTGGTAACCCGGGGCACGTGGCCAAGGCAGATGTGTGGATGCATCTCCTGTCTCTGTGGGGAGTTACAGTGAAAAGTAAAATGCTTCAAAATCTTCAGAATGACATGCCTCCCCCCATGCACACACATGCTCCCTGTTCATTCATTTATTCCCCTAAAAAAAATTCATTAATACCTAATCTATAGATTCCAATGATAAGTCCGCAATTAAAATGACAGTGTAGATGGAATAAAAAAAAAAAAGGAGCGTGTGATCATCTTATACAGTCATGTGAAAAAATGAGGACACCCTATGAAAGCCTGTGTTTTGTTTTGTTTTTTTGCATATTTGGACATACAGTGGTAAGGCAAGGCAAGTTTATTTGTATAGCACATTTCGTGTACAAGACAATTCAAAGTGCATTACATAAAAACATTAAAGCAATTAGAGCAAGTTGCAAAAGGAATACATAAGAATTAAAAAGCAAACTCAGAAGTAAATTAAAGAAAAACAAAAGCAAGCTAAAACAGAAAATGACAGAAATAAAATTTTACAGTGCACTGTAGGAGATTTAACAATTGTTCTACTCAAAGGCCGCGGCAAATAGGAGAGTTTTTAACCTGGATTTAAAGCAGCTGAGAGTTTCAGCAGCCCTGATGCTTTCTGGGAGTTTGTTCCATATGTGAAGGGCATAAAAACTAAATGCTTCCTCACCATGTTTGGTTCTAACTCTGGGCACAGATAGTAGGCCTGACCCTGATGATCTGAGGGCTCTCGGTGGTTCATAATGGACTAGCAGAGCTGAAATGTATTTTGGCCCTATACCATTCAGAGCTTTATAAATCAACAGCAGTATTTTGAAGTCTATTCTTTGACAGACAGGAAGCCAGTGTAAAGATTTGAGAACTGGAATTATATGATCTACTTTCTTGGTTTTAGTGAGGACTCGAGCTGCAGCATTCTGAACCAACTGCAGCTGTCTGATGGACTTTTTAGGGAGACCTGTGAGGACAGCATTACAGTAGTCCAGTTTACTGAAACTGGACTATTGTTGTCTTTTTGAGGCGCTCGAGGCAAGGTTGTCTGATTTGGAATCCCGGCTCCGCTGCACTGAAACACCGTCTGTGCCAGTTAATCTTGACGGACGTCCCCTAGCTGCAGCGGAGCTCCCTAGCATAGGGCCTGCTAGCGGTCCTCCGGTCCTCCTCAGCAGCGAGGAGACTGGGTGGGTGACGGTGAGAAGGAAGCCTAGTCGCAAGGCCCTGGTTAACCACCAACCTGTTCATGTTTCTAATCGCTTTTCCCCGCTAAGCAACGCACCCGCTGAGGAAAAAACTCTGATCATTGGCGACTCTGTAGTCAGAAACATGAACCTAGAGACTCCAGCGGCCATAGTCAAATGCATTCCTGGGGCCAGAGCAGGCGACATTGAGTCAAATTTGAAAATGCTGGCTAAAAGTAACTGTAAATACTGCACAAATGTTATCCACGCCGGCATTAATGACGTCCAACTCCGGCAGTCAGAAGTCACAAAACCTAACGTGGAATCGGTGTGTGACTTTGCCAAAATAATAACTGCATCTGTAGTATTCTCAGGGCCCCTCCCCAATCTGACCAGTGAGGACATGTTTAGCCGCTTGTCATCCTTCAACCGCTGTCTGTCTGTGTGGTGTCCTGCAAACAACGTGGGCTACATAGACAATTGGAGCTCATTTTGTGGAAAACCTGGTCTTATTAGCCGAGACGGCGATCATCCCACTTTGGATGGTGCGTCTCATTTATCGAACAATCTGGCATCATTTTTATCCAAATTTCCAAAACCTTGACAACTCAGAGTTGGGACCAGGAAGCAGAGTCACAGTCTTACACGCCTCTCTGCAGCTCCTCTTCATCCGCCACCCCTCAACTTAGCCCCTGTCTTCCCCATCAGAGAATCACTGTCTGCTCCCTCCAAAGTAAATAAAAATATAATGTATAAGCATCCCAAAGTGATTAAACAAAAAGTTGGTAAAACTCAAATTAAACATGAAGCCTCTAAATTGAATGATTTGGCCTCTGTTCCTCCTCATAATTTAAAAATTAAATGCGGTTTGTTAAATATTAGGTCTCTAACTCCCAAGTCTCTGCTAGTCCATGATCTGTTAATTGATCATCAGATTGATTTAATATCCCTTACAGAGACTTGGTATGGAGGATAAGATGTTACCCATGCAGCATGTCCCCCCTCTCCACATCACTGATGAATCCAAAGGAACAGCAGGGCTGCTATAGTTTGGCACCAGCGCCGTCGCAGGAGCTGCCAGAACGATGTTGAGCACAACAGAGAACTGCCTTAGGGGCTCCGACTCCGGATTTTTCCTCAGGGTTGACTCCCAAAGCCTTTCCCGTGACTGGGTGTGCTGCAAGGCAGCGGAGGTTTGAAATCAGGGTTTACCTTCCCCTAGATGGGCTACCTTCCCAGGTTGACGAGCCACCATCTACCCGAAGCATCTGGTTTTAAGGCGCCAGAGATCCGCCCTCACCCCTTCTCCTATTAGTAAAAGCAGTTCCGCCGGGCTTAGAGACTAAACTACACGGGCAGGCTAGGAGTTGGCCTTAGTTCCAAGGTTGTCATAGCCAGGAGCGGCGCTGGGGTTAAGCTCCCAGTGCTCATAAAATGCTCCTTACGGCGTGCGTCTCGAAAAGCCTCTGACAACTAAGTCCAACTCCAGGGACTTCAATATACATGTAGATGTAGATAGTGATTGCCTTAATTTGGCATTTAATTCAATTTTAGACTTGATGGGGTTTTCTCAGAAAGTAGGAAATTCTACCCATTACCTCCACCATACGTTGGACCTTGTTCTGACATCCATCCATCCATCCATCTTCTACCGCTTTTCCGTAGGTCCGGGTCACGGAGGTAGCAGTTCAAGCAGAGAAGCCCAGACTTCCCTCTCCCCAGCCACCTGCTCCAGCTCTTCAGAGAGGATACCAAGGCGTTCCCAGACCAGCTGGGAGACATAGTCTCTTCACCAAGTCCTGGATCTGCCCCGGGGTCTCCTCCCAGTGGGACGTGCCTGAAACACCTCAAATGGGAGGCGTCCAGGAGGCATCCTAATCAGATGCCCATACCATAAGAAACTTAAACTGAAACTGGGTTTTTTATTTCGAAATAAATGTTGTTTTTCTTTTGACGTTAAAAAGCGTCTTGTTACGGCAACTTTTTTATCTATTTTAGATTATGGAGACCTCTTGTATATGAATGCTTCAGCTCAGTGTCTGAGTAAGATTGACTCTGTATATCATGCTCTTTTGAGGTTTGTTACAAACTATAGAGCCTTGACCCATCACTGTGAACTGTATTCTAGAGTGGGATGGCCCTCTTTGTCCACCAGGAGGTTGACTCACTGGTACATTTTTATTTACAAGGCCATGCTTGGACTGTTGCCCCCTTACATTTGTAATTTGATCACACTGAGAAGTGTTGATTCTTATGGTTTGCGTTCTAATGATCATTTGTTGCTTTCTGTTCCATTTGCCCGTACTGAGCTGGGAAAAAGAGCTTTCATGTTCTCAGCCCCCTCTACATGGAACATGTTGCAAAAAGACTGGAAACTAACGGAACTTGTTTCATTGAATGACTTTAAATCCAGATTGAGAACACTTGAGACAGCCTCACTAATTTGTAACTGTTTTATATGATTTGTATATCATTGTAAGTGTATTTGTGATTTTTTTGCTGCCTCTTGGCCAGGACTCCCTTGAAAAAGAGGTTTTTAATCTCAACGGTTTTTTTTTTCCTGGTTAAATAAAGGTAAAATAAATAAAAATAAAAAAATAAATACCACCTCAACTGACTCCTTTCAATGTGGAGGAGCAGCGGCTCTACTCTGAGCCTCTCCTGGATGACTGAGCTCCTCACCCTATCTCTGAGGGTCAGTCCAGCAATCCTACGGAGAAAGCTCATTTCAGCCGCTTGTATCCGCAATCTCATTCTTTCGGTCATTACCCAAAGCTTGTGATCATAGGTGAGAGTAGGAACGTAGATTGACTGGTAAATCGACAGCTTTGCCTTAGAACTCAGCTCAGATACTGCTCCAATCCGTCTGTCGATCTCTCGCTCCATTCTCCCCTCACTCGTGAACAAGACCCCAAGATACTTAAACTCCTCCACTTGCGGCAGGAGCCTGTCCCCAACCCAGAGAGGACAATCCACCTTTTTCCGGCTGAGGACCATGGACTCGGACTTGGAGGTGCTGAGTCTCATCCCAGCCGCTTCACACTCAACGGAAAACCGTCCCAGCAAGAGCTGTAGGTCATTGCTGGATGAAGCCAACAGGACAACATCATCTGCAAACAACAGAGATGAGATCCTGTGGTCACCAAGCATGATACCCTCCATTCCCTGGCTACGCCTAGAAATCCTGTTCATAAAAATTATGAACAGGATCGGTGACAAAGGGCAGCCCTGGTGGAGTCCAACTCTCACTGGGAATGACTCCGACCGAGTGTTGGCAATATGAACCAAACTCTCACAACGGTCGTACAGAAACCGAATAGCTCGTAACAACAAGCCCGATATCCCATACTCCCAAAGCACCCCCCACAAAAATCCACAAGGGACGCGGTCAAATGCCTTCTCCAAGTCCACAAAACACATGTAAACTGGTTGGGCAAACTCCCACGAACCCTCAAGAATTCTCGAGAGGGTAAGGAGCTAGTCTGATGTGCCACGGCCAGGATGAAAACCACATTGCTCCTCCTGAATCTGAGGTTCGACCAACAGCTGGATTCTCCTCTTCAGTACCTTGGCATAGACCTTCCCAGGGAGGCTGAGGAATGTGATCCCTCTAAAGTTGGAGCACACCCTCCGGTCCCCTTTTTTTGAAGAGAGGAACCACCACCCCGGTTTGCCATGCCAAAGGCACTGCCCCCAACCTCCACGCAATGTTGCAGAGATGTGTCAACCATGACAGCCCAACAACATCCAGGGCCTTGAGGTACTCAGGGCGAATCTCGTCCACCCCCGGGGCCCGGCCACCAAGGAGGTTTTTAACCACCTTGGTGACCTCAGCGCCTGTGATAGGTGAGTCATCCCCCTCGTCCCCAAACCTTGCTTCCTCTGTGGAAGGCGTATCAGTGGGATTGAGGAGATCCTCAAAGTATTCCTTCCACCGCCCGACGATATCCCCAGTCGAAGTCAACAGTGTCCCATCTACACCATACACAGTGTGGACGGGGAGCTGCTTTCCCCTCCTGAGCCGCCGGATAGTTTGACAGAATCTCCTTGAGGCCGACTGAAAGTCTTGTTCCATGGCCTCACTGAACTCCTCCCATACCCGGGTTTTTTCTTCAGCAACCACCCGAGCTGCACTCCACTTGGTCTGCCGGTACACCTCAGCTGCTTCGGGAGTCCCACAAGCCAACCAAGCTTGATAGGACTCCTTCTTCAGCTTAATGGCCCCCCTCACCACTGGTGTCCACCACTTGGTTCGGGGGTTGCCACCACGAGATCCACCGACCACCTTGCGGCCGCAGCTCTGGGCTGCCGCTTCAACAACAGAGGTGGAGAACATGGCCCATTCAGACTCCATGTCTCCAGACTCCCTCGGAATGTGGTTGAAGATCTTCCAGAGGTGGGAGTTGAAGACCTCCCGGACAGGGGCCTCAGCCAGACGCTCCCAGCACACCCTCACTATACGTTTGGGTCTACCAGGTCTGAATGGCTTCCTCCCCTGCCATCGGATCCAACTCACCACCAGGTGGTGATCAGTTGACAGCTCTGCACCTCTCTTTACTAGGGTGTCCAAGACATATGGTCGCAGGTCTGATGACACGATAACAAAATCGATCATCGACCTGCGACCTAGGCTGTCCTGGAGCCAGGTGCACATATGGACACCCTTATGCTTGAACATGGTGTTCGTTATGGACAAACTGTGGTTAGCACAGAAGTCCAATAACTGAACACCACTCGGGTTCAGATCGGGCAGGCCGTTCCTCCCAATCACCCCCCTCCAGGTTTCACTGTCGTTGCCCACGTGCGCATTGAAGTCCCCCAGTAGGACAATGGAGTCTCCAAGAGGAGCAACCTCCAGCACCCCAGTCACAGACTCCAAAAAGGGTGGGTACTCTGAACCATCATTTGGTGCATAGGCACAAATGATGGTCAGGACCCGTTTCCCAACCCGAAGGCACAGGGAAGCAACCCTTTCGTCCACCAGGGAAAACTCCAATATAGAGGCAGCAAGGTGGGGGGATACAAGAATACCCACCCCTGCTCGTCACCTCTCGCCCGGGGCAACTCCAGAAAAGGCCAAGCTCCAGCCCCTTTCCAGGAGACTGGTTCCGGAACCGGAGCTGTGTGTTGAGGTGAGGCCGACTATATTTAGCCGGTATCTCTCAACCTCGAACACCAGCTCAGGCTCCTTCCCCACCAGAGAGGTGACATTCCACATACCAAAAGCCAGTTTAGAAAGCTTAGGATTAGTCCGCCAAGGTCTCCGCCTTTGGCCGCCACCTAATCCACATAGCACCGGACCCCCATGATCCCTCCTGCAGGTGGTGAGCCCACTGGAGGGTGGACTCATGTAACTCCTTCGGGCTGAGCCCGGCCGGGTCCCATGGGTGGAAACCCGGCCACCAGACGCTAGCCTTCGAGTCCCTCCCCCAGGCCTGACTCCAGGGTGGGGCCCCGGTAACCCCATACCGGGCGGGGTACACTGAATCCTTGATATACAATTTATCATGAGAGTCTGTTGGACTCTCAGACAGACTTGTTCTGACATATGGCATAGAAATAGAAAAGCTGGTAGTGTCTCCTCATAACCCTGTACTGTCAAACCATTGTCTGTTAACCTTTGATTTTACTATTTCTGACTATTTGGCTCCTAAGGAAAAATATTACTACAGTAGATGTCTCTCTGATGATGTTGTTACCAAATTTATGCAGACTGTTTCCTCTATGCCATGTGTCAACACAACGGAAATAAGCTATAGACAGCTTACTCCTTCTGTAATTGATAGCATGGTAGACAGTGTTACAGCTTATCTGCATCAGACGCTAGACATGGTAGCCCCTTTAAAAGAGAAAAAGTCTAATCAGAGATTTCTAACTACTTGGTTCAACACAGAAACTCGTAGCTTAAAACAGAAGACTCGTCAATTAGAAAGAAAATGGTGCTCCACTAATTTAGATGAAATCTATTTAGCTTGGAGAAATCATCTTTTTATTTATAAAAAATCTCTGAGAAAAGCTAGAACGAGTTATTATTCTGCATTAATAGAAGAGAATAAGAATAATCCCAGGTTTCTTTTCAGCACAGTAGCCAGGCTGACAAAGAGTCAGGACTCTGTCAATCCTAGCATTCCCTTAGAGCTTACTAGTCAGGACTTTATGAATTTTTTCAATAATAAAATTTCATCTATCAGAGATCAAATCAGCCAGATTCTTTCCACCGTTAACTTAAATATGTCATGGTCCGTGTGCTGACTCTGTCTGCACTCGGGTTGTGTGGTAGTTCCCCGTTCTCTTGTGTGGTAGTTCCCCGGCGCACCTCTTTGGCCTCCGGGCTTTTATTATGACAGCGTCTCGGCGGTGCTTCCGGCTGTCAGGAGTGGAGCCCCGCTGGATGGCTGGATTCCAATCAGCTGATGATCTTTCATCAGTGATTAATCTGTCATGCCCTATTTAAGGGAGCAGTTCTGTTTGCTCGGGGCTGCGACCTCGTCTGCCTTCCAGTCTGGTTTCCCTAACCCCGAAGCCAGTTCTTCCCAGCGTTCGGTTCCGTCCCCGCTGATTATATGTAAGTGTTGTGTCTTGCTTTTATTTGTGTTTTGCCCCACAAGGCTCATTATTTTGTCATTCTGTCCTTATTTAATAAATGTACAAACTCAATGGCTGCCTGCAGCGTCTCATTAGCGGTCCGTGAGGGCCGCACCATAACAGTAGGTCGCAGCCAAAAAGAGACGCCGTTGACCGTGACTCTGTCACGCTGAGTACCAGAACCCCTCAAGGCTGTGTACTCAGTCCACTGTTGTTTACACTTCTAACACATGACTGTGTATCCAAACACGAGGGGAACCAGATTATTAAGTTTGCAGATGACACCACGATGGTGGGACTTATTCAGAGGGATGAGGAATCAATGTACAGGGAAGAAGTGAGAGACCTGGAGGGCTGGTGCAGGAAGAACAATCTGGTGCTCAACGTGGACAAAACGAAGGAGATGATTATCGACTTCCGGCGGTCACAGCCTGAGCACGTCCCCCTCAGCATCGGCGGCCGTTTAGTGGAGAGAGTAGAGAACATCAAGTTCCTCGGAGTGCAGATCTCGCAGGACCTGACCTGGAGCAAGAATTCCTTGGAGATCAGGAAGCGGGCTCAGCAGAGACTACACTTCTTGAGGAAACTCAAACAGGCCTCTCTCCCCATCTGCATCCTCAGGACCTTCTACAGAGGTGTGATGGAGAGTGTTCTGACGTACTGCATTGCTACATGGTACTCCAGCTGCAGTATGTCAGTCAAAAAAGCCCTGCAGAGGATAGTCAAGGGGGCGGAGAGGGTAATTGGAGTCTCCCTCCCCTCTGTCCAAGAACTTTTTCAGAACCGTTGTAGGAGCAGGGCACTGAACATTGTCAAGGACCGTTCTCACCCTCTGCATAAACACTCTGAACTTCTTCCATCTGGTAAACGATTCCGGAGCATCAGAGGCAGAACCACCAGACTGATCAACAGCTTCCTTCCACAAGCTGTCAGGATGCTGAACAGCTGACCCGGAATCTCTCATACACACTACTGCACCTACGGACATACTACGGTCTTTGGGGTGGGAAGTCTTTGGTACAGGTACCACACAAGATGTTTTCCACAACTGTGGTACCCTCCCCAGCTTCAGGCTCAGGTTGAAGATATGCTCCACAATCTCACACAGCTGGTCTGCACAGGACTTGAGGAGCTTTGCGCTGATGCCGTCCGGTCCCGCGGCCTTCCTCGCCTTGATCTTCCTCAGCTACGTCCTCACCTGGGTCTTAGTGAGGGTCAGGTTGGGGGGCTGTGTGCTGGGAGTGGGGGGGTGTTGGTGGAGTGGGGTGTGGACAGCAGGTCTCGATGACTTTAGAGGCAGCAGTGGTTGTTGTGCAGTCGGGGGGGAGGGCAACTGGTCAAACCTATTAAAAAGCAGGTTCAGATTGTTGGCCCACTCCCTGCCCCCCGTGGCCTGGGGGGAGGTATTCTGGAGCCCAGAGATGGTTTTAAGGTTTCTCCAGACCCTGCCGATGTCGCTCCGTTGCAGCTTGTCCTCTTGATGGTACCCACCATGGCCAACCATCCTTCTCCATAGCCGCAAAGCGGCACGGAGAAGCTTCCAATCCTGTAGTGGGGAAAACACTGTCTGACTGTAGCCCAATTCAGCACAGAACTCTCCGCTCCCATGTTGACCAACATTGGTACCGGAACTCCATCCAAAATTACTGTGCAGCGCGTGTGCCCATCAGTACTTGGGGACACCGCGTCTACCACCGTTGGAGTGGGAGAAGTTGAAGTCTTCCACGGGCTCCCCTGTCCTGCTGACTGGCACATCCTCACGAAATGATGTAAACGGCCACAATTTCCACAGCGCTTCCCTTTTGCCGCACACTCTTTGGCCTTGTGGCGGTGCTTCATGGACCCACAACCCATACACCTGGGCTTCCCCGGGGCAGACCTCATCCGTGTAGTGCTGGCCTCCTCCACAACACTCTCATTGCTGTCCAGGTCCACTACCTGTGCGACCATGGGTGATCTTGAACCTCCTTGTGAAAGGTGTTTGTTTAGCTCCTGAGTTAGCTTATCTGCTGCTTCCAGCTGTAGCACCAACTTGACAGCCCTAGTCAGCGTCAACTCCCCCGGGAACGTGAGCAGCTTGGAGCGAACTGCAGCACAGTTGGTGTGTTCTGCCAACTGGTCGTGCACCATTTCTTCTTCCAACGGCCCGAACCGGCACTCAATGGCCAACTGCCTTAGGTCCGACACGAACCGCTGGATCGGTTCACCTACCTGTTGGTGGCACTGTCTGAACTTAATCAGCCTAACAATGATGTTGTCTGGCACCCTGAAATGGCGGGCCATTAACTAAACCACTTCTTCATAAGCGTCTGCGTCTCCAAGTGTGCCCAAAATTCTTTGTCCCTCCATTCCCAGGTTGTGTACTAATAATGCACGAGCTCGCAGCTTTTCCATTCTTCCCAGGTCCAACACTACCATGCATGTCTGAAAAGCCTTATACCAACGAGGCCACGGCACAGACGGCTCCCCCAGGAGCTCCAGAAATGGACAAATTGGTGTTCAACACACCTCCATGAGTTTACCGCTCATCACCAAATGTTATGTCGTAACTCGTAGACAAGGATGAGGCCAGGAGTGGAGTTGAACACTTGTTTACTACAAAGTACAAAGCTGGACTCTGTACCCCCGACCGTACATGCAGCTATTTGGCAGAGGTAAGGCGGAAGAGACCACCCCCATACCAGCAGCCCCTCTTATACCACCGGAGATGGCGGATCCCATACCACACAAATAAGAGCTCCAATACGAACAGTATGAACACTGAACAAATACATAATAGTGTCTAGGATGCTCTTTTTTAGAAGTGGCTTGATAACAGCTGTTTTTAAGCACTGAGGGAAAACACCTGAAAGTAGAGACATATTTAGTAGATCTGAGGCCATACAATATGAAATGTTTTTTTAAAAATCCTGTTGGCAGGGTCTCAAGGCAGCAGGTAGTGGATTTCAGGTGGTGTATGATGTCAATCAAGATTTTATGATTGATTGGAAAAAAATTTGTCATGGTGTTTACATATTCTCCACGTGGACACAGAGGAAGCACAAGTCCAGCACCTGGCATTGGAGCACTGACTGACTATCTAATTTTCTAAATTTTGTCAGTAAAGAAAAAGGCAGTCATTGCAGGCACAGTTGGATAAAAGTTCAGGAGCTACTGACAGAGGGGGATTTAGTAACCTGTCAACAGTAGTGAACAAGGTGCGTGCATTATTGTTGTTTTTAGCAATGATGTTGGAAAAATATGCTTGCCTTGCATTTCTCAGCTCCAAATTATAAATGCTCAATCTCTCATTATAGATTTAATAATGAACTTGCAATTCAGTTTTTCGCCACCTGCGTTCAGCTTTTCGACACTTTTTTCAGCTTTTACTAGTTTGGCATTTCTCCATGGAGGTTTCTTTTTAATAGTGACCACCTTCGATGGGAGCAATGGCATTGATAATATTTGTAATTTTGCCATTGAAATTTTCCACAAGCTCATTTACTGAAGGGGGGGATGAGGAAGAGAAAGCTTGGATGAATGTTTCACTGGTATTATCACTGATGTACTGCTTTTTGATGACTTCTGTCTGGATATTTCTGTTGACATTAATAGCACTCTCAAAGAAAACACAAAAATGATCGGATAGAGCAACGTCCAACACCATAACCTAAGAGATGTTCAGACCTTTGGAGATGACTAAGTCCAGACTGTGTCCTCTGTTGTGTGTTTTTCTGTTACATGCCAAGTCAGTCCAAAGTTATCAAGGACACAACACAACACAATTCTTTGGTCCTTCTGTCCTGAGGGTTGTCAACATGAATGTTAAGATCACCAACAATAACTACAAAGTCAAAGTCCACACAGATAATAGACAGCAGCTTTGTAAAATCATCAAAAAAGGTTGCATGGTATTTCGGTGGTCTGTAAACATTGAGAAACAACACACCGGGCGGGGGGGGGGGGGCGCGGGGGCAGTTCAGCTGATGAGCCACATATTCAAATGAAGCAAACTTATAAGACATCTGCTTACACTGGAGGGAATCATTAAACAAAACGGCTACTCCTCCTCCTTTCTTATGCATCCTGGGTTCACTTATAAAGCTGTATTTGGAAGGGGCCGCTACGATAAGAAGAGATCCACCATTATCATCTAACCAAGTCTCTGTTAAAAACATAAAATCCAGTTTTTGTTACCTCCGCCAAGGAGGTTATGTTTTCATCGGCGTTGGTTTGTCTGTCTGTCTGCTTGTTTGTTTGTTTGTTTGTTAGCAAGATAACTCAAAAAGTTATGGACGGATTTTCATGAAATTTTCACAGATTGTCAGAAATGGGGTATCCTACAGATGATTACATTTTGGTGGTGATCCGGATCACCATCTGGATCCACAAATTTTTTAAAGGATTCTTTAACATTGCGAGATAGGGCCATTTTCAATATTTGTGCATGTAAGTCTGCCAAAAATCGTCAGAACACTTGCAAAACAAAAAAAATACAGGACAACATGCCCACAGGTTCTATAATATATCGAAGACTGATCCGGATAATGCAATAATTCCGGATACTATGATCCACAATATCAAAAAAAATAGGGGACCTTTGCAATTTTCCTCATAGGAAGAGAACAAATGAAGCTAAAATCACTCAACAAACACCATTATGTAGCCAAAACACTGTGGAATCTGTAGTGTGTCAACGGATTTGTTCTATCTTTAAAAGCTATGGAGCTACATCCAGAAGAAAACCGCCATTATGCGAAATGCGATTTTCCTGAATAACTACTGAACCACTAATCCTATCCATGTGAATCCAATTGCTACTCATGTTTTCATGGTCAAGAAATCTGAAAACGTACACACAATAAATGTAGGATTAATATTTATGATGTAAAACACTGTATGGGGGGAACTGTGGCGCTTGGCGGAGGTCTGCGCTCTCCGAGTGCTTTTCTTGTTTTATAATGAGATCATTAATTAAAAATATTTTTCCTGCCAAAGACCTAATATTTAATAAAGCTAGTTTCAGTGTGTTGAGAACATCATCTGCCAAATTTTTTATTTTGTTTAGGCTGTGACTGGTGAGAAATGAACACTCGATCTGATAAATTTACAGGATGTGTAGGATGGATTTTGTTTCTCTGTAAATTTACCAATCTTTTTCTGCTACTTATTAAAACAGGAATTAAGGAAACTACTTCCATACCGGGCCCTGGCTTGTCTTGGAAAGAGCCATGAGTACCAGTGGTATCGAAGCCTGGGCCCATTATGTCAAACCCAGCTTGTGCTGTTATCAAGCTGTGGATTTTGGTTCACCCGTTAGGGTGAGGGTGGTGGTGAGCACCAGGGCTTTGGGAGTTGTGTCAGAGCTTGCTGGGGAATTGCTGGGGTGGGGGTGAAGTGGGAGGTTTCGGAGTGAGGAAACTGGACTAGGGCATGGGGTCAGTTTTGTGGCCACAGTGACCAGCTCCTTCATCTGGTCAGTGAAGTCGAGGAGTGGAAAGGATGGGGAAGAGGAAGCTGAGGAGGAGGGGGTATGCAGTGGTAGCGGCGGTGGATCCTCACTGGTGACTTTTGGTGAAGGATGGGTCTGCATAGGCGGGGGCTGAGGTGGCTTTATCTCACAGTTTCTGCTGGGCTGTATCTTATCTTGTTGTTTTGGTTCCTCTTGTCTCTTGTCCTTGTCCTGGGGAACAGAATCGCGACGCAGAAAATAGAACAGATTGAAGGTAAACAGCCTCACGCTTGACCTGCTGAGGCTGAGTCCATCTCCCTTTAACCCGTTGAACTCTGTTCAACTTCCCTAAAAACGCCTAAAAATAACATGCCCAAAGTAAACCAAAAGCTGTTCTTCAACCCTTTGCAGCATCTTCATGGGGTTAGCCTCATTTAAAAGAAAACACTCTGAATTTTTTGGCAAAACAGTCATAATCTCTCTAAGTGCTCCTGCCACTGAGTAACAAGAAAGTTCGCCTGAGTGTTTTTTTAGATACAAATGCTTGCAAATAACATACAGCTGTCAGATACTGGCTGGAAAACACAACAGAAATGAGGAACCAAGTGTTTTCAAGCTCAGGTCAAAATTTTGTAAAAATACCACAAAAAATGAATATATTACACAGCTTTTTTCTCAGGTTGTAACAAGGCTGTGTCTGTACTGGAAGACCGGAAATACAGCTTTTTTTTTCAGCGCGCACTGAGACGCACTAAGATGCTGAGACATGACCGCCCGCGGAATTCATAGAGTTCAAGGGGTTAAAAAAAGTGTCTGTGGTCCCAGAAAAAGTTGAAGATGTCAATAAAATGGTGTGAAAAGTGTTTGCCCCCTTCCTGATTTCTCTTTTTTTTTGTATGTTTGTCACACTTAAAACGTTTCAGATCATCAAATAAATTTAAATATTATACAAAGATAACAAGTAAACACAAAATGCAGTTTTTAAATAAAAGTGTTTATTATTAAAGGCCAAATGTCACGTAACAGGGTCCTTAAAATGTCTTGAAACTAGATATAAAAGGGAACCGATCCATTCGGGTCTTGGTGCATATGCTTCAGTAACGCCGGAATATTCGTTAATTTAAAACTGCCGCGCTTGGCCTGACGTTCCCACTCACAGCCCCCGGAATCGCCTGGGGAAGAAGGCGGAAGTGACGAAATAGATTGTACCTTAGTTTGATGCTTGGGGTATCCCGATTGATTGTTTATATGGAGACTGGAAGAGGCACCGCATATTTTTAATACATACAGTTTTTTTTCCTTTGTTTGTGGAAGGCAATCACTATTTTTGTTCTTAGTTACCCCTCGTTACCAACGTAACAACGACCAACAATTTTATCCTTAGGAATAAATCATCTATCGTATTGCTGGATGGCACCGTAAAACGGGGCTATAAGGGACGGCTCGGTAATAAGGGACACTTTTCTGGGAAATGTTTTAAATGTAATTCGTGTTGTTGTTGTCAAATATTTTAAGGATTCATGGATATTTGACAATAACAACACAACTCAGTGTCCTGCTCAAAATAAAAAAAGCAGAATTCTGGATTTGGAAGGCGATTCCTCTCTGTTCCGCAGCCGCAGGACAGTTGAAAGTGTGAGGCCATCAGCCTAATGACTTCTCATTGTAGTGATAATAGCTCACGCTGAGCGATCTGCCCGCCCCGGCCATCAGCCTAATGATTGAGTCCACACTGTGAGGGTCACACACACGACGTGTTCCTCAACACACTCAATTTTTTTTCCTGTATATTTTTCTTTTGGGCGTACAGAAATGGCAATACGCCCATATTTGCTAAAATTGCATTTTCCCCGTATTAAAATACGGCGAAAACGTATCACTTGACAGGTATGCGCCTCCATTCTCATTCTGATTTGGTCAATTTCTTGACAGCAGCGGCTCTCCTCCACTGTAATAATAATGGCTTCCGAAAAATCAATATTTATGGGGCGCCCTCGACAGACCCCCTTCGGCTTCCCAATTCTGGAGGCGATTAATGTCCAATTCAATGACATTTTCCACTGGTTCTGCTCTCTGGTCATCGTCGGAACTGTTGTCATCAGACAAAGCATCTGATTCCATCTCGGACGGCTCGAACCTGTAAGGTTCTATGCCTTTCTCACTGTCTGAACCACTGACAAAAAAAAGACAAAAAGAAAAGACAAAAAAAAAAAGACAAAAAAAAAAGACAAAACTAAACTAATTTGTTCACAATCGCTGTCACTTTCCGTCATGATTGTCCAATGTTGATAAGTGTGAATGTGGATAGGCAGGGCAGCCAGGGTGAAATTTGTGACGTCAAAATCATGGCCGCGGTCTGGATTGGCTGTCACAAGCCAGCGAGCAAGGCGGGGCCTTCACCTGGTGTATTTTGTGCAATTATGTAAATACGGGTGGGTGATATGGTCTCCGGTATGAATATTTGGTTTAAGCTATGTGTATTTTATCAAAATTCGTTGTCATTTAGAAAAAAAAATTACGTGACATTTGGCCTTTAAGGGGGGGGGGGGGGAATCCAAACCTACATGGCCCTGTGTGAAAAAGTGATTGCCCCCTAAACCTAATAAGTGGTTGGGCGACCCTTAGCAGCAATGACTGCAATCAAGTGTTTGTGATAACTGGCAATGAGTCTTTTACAGCGCTGTGGAGGAATTTTGGCCCACTCATCTTTGCAGAATTGTAGTAATTCTGCCACATCGGAGGGTTTTCAAGCATGAACCACCTTTTTAAGGTCATGCCACAGCATCTCAATTGGATTCAGGTCAGGACTTTGACTAGGCCACTCCAGAGTCCTCATTTTGTTTTTCTTAAGCCATTCAGAGGTGGACTTGTTGGTGTGTTTTGGATCATTGTCCTGCTACAGAACCCAAGTGCACTTGAGCTTGAGGTCACGAACAGATGGCCGGACATTCTCCTTCAGGATTTTTTGGTAGACATTAGAATTCATGGTTCCATTTACCACAGCAAGTCTTCCAGGTCCTGAAGCAGCAAAACAGCCCCAGACCATCACACTACCACCACCATATTTTGCTGATGGTATGATGTTCCTTTTCTGAAATGCTGTGTTACTTTTACGCTGGACATAATGGGACACACACCTTCCAAAAAGTTCAACTTTTGTCTTGTCAGTCCACACATTATTTTCCCAAAAGTCTTGGGGATCATCAAGATGTTTTCTGGCAAAACTGAGATGAGCCTTTACGTTCTTTTTGCTCAGCAGTGGATTTCATCTTGGAACTCTGTCATGCAGGCCATTTTTGCTTAGTCTCTTTCTTATGGTGGAGTCATGAACACTAACCTTAACTGAGGCAAGTGGGGCCTGTAGTTCTTTGGATGTTGTTGTGAGGTCTTTTGTGACCTCTTGGATGAGTCGTCGCTGCTCTCTTGGGGTAATTTTGGTTGACCGGCCACTCCTAGGAAGGTTCACCACTGTTCCATATTTTCGCCATTTGTGAATAATGTCTCTCACTGTGGTTCGCTGGAGTCCCAAAGCTTTAGAAATGGCTTTATAACCTTTTCCTGAGTGATAAACCTTAATTACTTTGTTTCTCATTTGTTCCTGAATTTCTTTGGATCGCAGCATAATGTCTAGCTTTTCAGGATCTTTTGGTCTACTTCACTTTGTCAGGCAGGTCCTACTTAAGTGATTTCTTGATTGAAAACAGGTGTGAAAGTAATCAGGCCTGGGTGTGGCTAGAGAAATTGAACTCAGCTTTCTAAAGATGTGATAAACCACAGTTAATTTATGTTTTAATGGGGGGGGCAATCACTTTTTCACACAGGGCCAGGTAGGTGTGGATTTTTTTTTTTTACCCTAATAATAAACACCTTCGTTTAAAAACTGCATTTTCTGTTTACTTGTGTTATCTTTGTGTAATATTTAAATGTGTTTGATGAGCTGAAACATTTAAGAGTGACAAACATACAAACATACATGGAGTTACCGGGGCCCCCCCGCCTGGGGGAGGGGCTCGATGGCTAGCGTCTGGTGGCCGGGTTTCCACCCATGGGACCCGGCTGGGCTCAGCCTGAAGGAGTTACATGGGTCCACCCTCCAGTGGGCTCACCACCTGCAGGAGGGATCATGGGGGTCCGGTGCTATGTGGATCAGGTGGCGGTCAAAGGTGGAGACCTTGGCGGGCTGATTCCAAGCTTCCTAAACTGGCTTTTGGGACACAGACTGTCACCTCTCTGGTAAGGAAGGAGCCTGAGCTGGTGCATGAGGTTGAGAGATACCGGCTAGATATAGTCGGCCTCACCTCAACACACAGCTCCGGTTCCGAAACTAGTCTCCTGGAGAGAAGCTGGAGCTTGGCCTACTCTGGAGTTTCCCCAGGCGAGAGGCGACGAGCAGGGGTGAGTATTCTTGAATCCCTCACCTTGCTGCCTCTATATTGGAGTTTTCCCCGGTGGACGAAAGGGTTGTTTCCCTGCGCCTTCGGGTTGGGAAATGGGTCCTGACCATCATTTGTGCCTATGCACCAAATGATGGTTGAGTACCCACCCTTTTTGGAGTCTCTGACTGGGGTACTGGAGAGTGTTCTTCTTGGAGACTCCATTGTCCTACTGGGGGACTTCAATGTGCACGTGGGCAACGACAGTGAAACCTGGAAGGGGGTGATTGGAAGGAACGGCCTGCCCGATCTGAACCCGAGTGGTGTTCAGTTATTGGACTTCTGTGCTAACCACAGTTTGTCCATAACGAACACCATGTTCAAGCATAAGGGTGTCCATATGTGCACCTGGCACCAGGACACCATAGGTCGCAGGTCGATGATCGATTGTGTTATCGTGTCATCATACCTGCGACTGTATGTCTTGGACACTCGGGTAAAGAGAGGTGCACAGCTGTCAACTCATCACCACCTGGTGGTGAGTTGGATCCGATGGCAGGGGAGGATGCCATTCAGACCTGGTAGACCCAAACATGTAGTGAAGGTGTGCTGGGAATGTCTGGCTGAGGCCCCTGTCCGGGAGGTCTTCAGCTCCCACCTCTGGAAGAACTTCAACCACATTCCGAGGGAGTCTGGAGAAATGGAGTCTGAATGGGCCATGTTCTCCACCTCCATTGTTAAAGCAGTGGCCCAGAGCTGCGGTCGCAAGGTCGTCGGGGCATCTCGTGGTGGCAACCCCCGAACCAAGTGGTGGACACCAGTGGTGAGGGGGCCCATTAAGCTGAAGGAGTCCTATCAGGCTTGGCTGGCTTGCTGGACTCCCGAAGCAGCTGAGGTGTACCATCAGGCCAAGCGGAGTGCAGCTCGGGTGGTTGCTGAAGCAAAAACTCTGGTATGGGAGGAGTTCAGTGAGGCCATGGAGCAAGACTTTCAGTCGGCCTCGAGGAGACTCTGGCAAACTGTCTGGCAGCTCAGGAGGGGGAAGCAGCTTCCTGTCCACACTGTGTATGGTGTGGATGGGGCACTGTTGATTTCGAATGGGGATATCGTCAGGCAGTGGAAGGAATATTTCAAGGATCTCCTCAATCCTTCTGATATGCCTTCCACAGAGGAAGCAGGGCTTGTGGACAAGGGGGACGACTCGCCAATCACAGGGGCTGAGATCGCCAAGGTGGTTAAAAATCTCTTTGGTGGCCAGGCCCCGGGGGTGGACGAGATTCGCCCTGAGTACCTCAAGGCCCTGGATGTTGTAGGGCTGTCATGGTTGACACGCCTCTGCAACATTGCGTGGAGGTCAGGGGCAGCGCCTTTGGCATGGCAAACCGGGGTGGTGGTTCCTCTCTTCAAAAAAGGGGACCGGAGGGTGTGCTCCAACTTTAGAGGGATCACACTCCTCAGCCTCCCTGGGAAGGTCTATGCCAAGGTACTGGAGAGGAGAGTCCGGCTATTGGTCGAACCTCAGATTCAGGAGGAGCAATGTGGTTTTCGTCCTGGCTGTGGCACATTGGACCAGCTCTTTACCCTCTCGAGAATCCTCGAGGGTTCGTGGGACTTTGCCCAACCAATTTGCGTGTGTTTTGTGGACTTGGAGAAAGCATTTGACCGTGTCCCATGTGGTTTTTTGTGGGGGGTGCTTAGGGAGTATGGGATATCGGGCTTGTTGTTACGAGCTATTCGGTTTCTGTACGACCGTTGTGAGAGTTTGGTTCGTATTGCCAACACTCGATCGGACTCATTCCCAGTGAGAGTTGGACTCCACCAGGGCTGCCCTTTGTCACCAATCCTGTTCATAATTTTTATGGACAGGATTTCTAGGTGCAGCCAGGGAACGGAGGGTGTCATGCTTGGTAACGACAGGATCTCGTCTCTGTTGTTTGCAGATGATGTTGTCCTGCTGGCTTCATCCAGCAATGACCTACAGTTCTTACTGGGACGGTTTGCCACTGAGTGTGAAGCGGCTGGGATGAGACTCAGCACCTCCAAGTCCGAGTCCATGGTCCTCAGTCGCAAAAAGGTGGATTGTCCTCTCCGGGTTGGGGACAGGCTCCTGCCCCAAGTGGAGGAGTTTAAGTATCTTGGGGTCTTATTCACGAGTGAGGGGAGAATGGAGCGAGAGACTGACAGATGGATCGGAGCAGCATCTGTAGTAATGTGGACGTTGTACCAGTCTGTTGTGGTGAAGAGGGAGCTGAGCTCTAAGGTAAAGCTGTCGATTTACCAGTCAATCTATGTTCCTACCCTGACTTATGGTCACGAGCTTTGGGTAATGACTGAAAGAACGAGATCACGGATACAAGCGGCTGAAATGAGCTTTCTTCGTAGGATCGCTGGACTCACCCTCAGAGATACCACGTGCACCGGTGGGCTGCCATGGTGGCGCAGTGGTTAGCACTGCGGCAGCACAGTTTACCCTTGGCCGTGGGATTGTGGGGATCGTGGGATCGTGGGTTCGATCCCAGCCCCCGACCAACAGTGATCTGTGTGGAGTTTGCATGTTCTCCCCGTGTTGCGTGGGTTTACTCCGGGATTTCTCCGGTTTCCTCCCACATGCCAAAGACATGCATGTTAGGTTAATTGGCTGTTCTAAATTGTCCCTAGATATCTGTTTCCTATAGGTCCTTAGAATAGAGGGTTAGTATTAATGAAAGCGCTTTGAGTGGTCTTTGTGACTAGAAAAGCGCTATATAAGTGCAGGTTAGTTAGTTAGTTAGTTAGATAGGGTGAGGAGCTCAGTCATCCGGCAGAGGCTCAGAGTAGAACCACTGCTCCTCCACATTGAAAGGAGCCAGTTGAGGTGGTATGGGCATCTGATCAGGATGCCTCCTGGACGCCTCCCACTTGAGGTTTTTCAGGCATGTCCCTCTGGGAGGAGATCCCGGAGCAGACCCAGGACTCGCTGGAGAGACTATGTTTCCCAGCTGGTCTGGGAACGCCTTGGTATCCTCTCTGAAGAGCTGGAGCAGGTGGCTGGGGAGAGGGAAGTCTGGGCTTCTCTGCTTGAACTGCGGCCTCCGCGACCCGGACCTCCGGAAAAGTGGTAGAAGATGGATGGATGGAAACCTACAAAAAAATGAGAAACCAGGAAGGGCGCAAACACTTTTTCACACCATTGTATAAGTGCCTAGGCATCTACAGTATATGGATAATTTTTTTAAATGGATGAACATATTGACGTCCTATGTGCAAAACTCGTTCCAAGGCTTCATTTTCTCTGGAGGCTTAGATTGTCTGGCATGAGCTCTAAGATCATGCACACTTTTTATTAAGCAGTGCTAGAAAGCCTGATCAGAAATGGGATGGCATCCTGGTTTGGTTTGCTTACTGTTCAGTTTAAATCTAAGATAGACAAAATGGCAACTAGAAAAGCACTCGGAGAGCGCAGACCTCCGCCAAGCGCCACAGTTCCCCCCATACAGTGTTTGTGTGTACGTTGTCAGATTCCTTGACCATGAAAACATCTGAGTAGCAATTGGATTCACAATGATAGGATTAGTGGTTCAGTAGTAAAAGCATTACCTCCTTGGCGGAGGTAATAAACTGAAGTGTTGGTGTTGTGTCCATGTCCTGCATCTGCAAACTCCCAGGCTAGGGGTGTTGCAATTGAATCAACGAATGAATTAATCTTTATTTCGAATAGATTAAGAGTACAGGTTAAAAGAAAGTGAATAATATAACAAAGGGGGTAATAAAATCCAACAAGGTCAAATTAGACAATAGCTCCTCTGATTATACAGTTCAACATAAGTTATCCGAAATATGTGATGGCTGAATCCGCAGCTTATATTGGCCACCCATGTTCCATCCAAGAATTCAAAAGAAAAAACAAAAGAAGTCATGACACAACTGCGTACAACCCACAGGCCAATGGGTTATGTGAGCGTTTTAGATCACTGAAAGCAGCACTGAGGGCTTCACTGACGGATGCCAATTAGGTAGACGGGTTGGCGTGGGTTTTATTCAAAAATCAAACGTTTATTTCAAACTCAGGGTTCATATTAAATGCAGAACTAAAAGGAGTAGAAAATAAATAAATAAATAAATAAATAAAAGTATATACAGATCAGCAGACAGTCGGCGGTCTTGTAACAACAATAACATACAATACTGGACTCAGTATAAAATGGAACGCCACCACTTCCAAATGCTGAAGTGTGAGTGACGAGTTGACAATTGCTGATATAAGATGATTGTTACATGGCAGCAACCTTCTCATCAAACTGTAAACATCGTTACGTATCAACTCGCCAAAAGACGGAATGTTCACAGACACAAACATCTTGCTTGCAGTCGACCTTCGTGGTACATCTAATCTTTATCTTTATTGGGGTTGCGCTCCGCGGCCAAAGATGATTTGGAAAATTCCCCGGCAGAGAGCTTCTTTTTGCGGAGCTACTATGGCTAACCGGGGAATTTCTGCCAAATAATCCAGCGGCGGACAGCTGGCTGTCTGAGCTTTTGCAGCGTTGCGCAAACACAGGCACACAGCACGCTGCTGAGCAGCTGGTTTTTGCGCAGCGCCTATGGCTGCCCGGGGAATTTCTGCCAAATAATCCGGCGGCGGACAGCTGCCCGTCTCAGCTTTTGCAGCGTCGCGCAAACACAGGCACGGTGTTTTCCGCGTGCTTTTGTGCCTAAAACGTTGAAGAAGGCGGAGTTTATGTTGGTCAGACACGATGACCAGCGCCCTCCATTGCGCCTGCGCACATGTTGAAAATAGCCGTATGTCACAGTGTTAAAGAATGCTTTAAAAAATTCCTGTATCCAGACGGTGATCCGGATCATCCCCAAAATTTAATCAGTTCTTCCTTGTACCATTTCCAACAACACCTGAAAGTTTCATGGAAATCCGTCCAAGACTTTTTGAGTTATCTTGCTAACCAACAGACAGACAGACAGACAGACAGACAGACAGACAAACAAACAGACAAACCCCGGCAAAAACATAACCTCCTCCTGGCCTTTTCGGCCTGGCGGAGGTAATAACTGCCATGAAAGTAACAGGAAACAAAGATCACGAATCTCTCGAATCAATATATGAGAAAATTGTTGTTCTTCAGGCTCACAGAAAAAAAGTGGTCAAACCCAAATTAAAGAAACAAAACTTAGACCCTACAGAACTGAACAATTACAGGCCAATTTCAAAGTAGTAGTAGATTAGTTTATTTGACAGGGACAGTGCAATAAACATAGACAATTAATCAAAGACAATCAATCTGATGTGTTGCACATAGAGTGTATAGCTATTAGCTAATTCGCAACTCTTGTCCCTGGATGGGCTTTAGAAAAAAGAATCAAGATAAAAAATATACACAATAACCACATACATCAATGCAGAAAAATTATAAATACACAATTATAAATATTATAAATATTATAAATACACAAATGTAACAGCCTGACTCACATTTAACATAAATATTATAAATATTATAAATACACAAATATAACAGCCTGACTCACATTTAACACATATAACATAACTCACATTTGCCTATTTCAGGCCTTCCTCCCTCCGTCACTCACTATAAACAAACACATTTATTCCTTCCCTTCATTCACTCTCACTTTGCAGACAATTAATTCATACATGAGTACATTCTTGTTTATTTTTCAGCCAGTTTTTAACCTTTTTAGTGAATGTTTTAAAGTCCGTTATTATTTTAATTTCATTTGGCATTGTGTTCCAGATGTGACTGCCCTTTATAGAGAAAGCTGTTTGTCCAAATGTGGTTCTGCGGTGGAATATTTTACAGTTATTGTTAACAGAACTCCTGGTGGCTCTGCTGCTGTCCTGTCTTTGGACGAAACCAGCAAGTGGCTCGGGTGCTGATTTATGGAAACATTTGAACGTTAATTTCAGAAGACAGAGGTCAATGAAGCTCTCAAAACTCAATAGGTTGTATTTTTTTAAAACATTACAGTGATGCCACCTAATGGGCTTTTTGTCCAAGATTTTTAGGGTTTGATTATATAATGAACCTATATGTCTTATTGTGGAAGGGGCTGCTTGAGCCCAGACTGTCAAACAGTATGATATATGAGAAAAAACCATAGAATGCATATACAGTGCAGCTGCTTCGTAAGGTATGTAATATCTAATTAATTTAAAGCAGTTCAGATTTTTTTTTACTGTTTTTGAAATTTTCTTTATATGAAGATTAAATTTGAGTTGAGGATCTAGTACAATGCCAAGGTATTTGAATTCTGTAGCTAAACTGATGTCATGATCATGTATATTAACTTTAAAATGTTGCAGGTTACATTTTTTGATTGAAAAGCACATTGAGACTGTTTTCTGAAGGTTCAGCAATAGATGGTTCTTGAGGAGCCACTCTTGGACATCAACCATACTTGTAGACAGTACATCTGCAGCCTGTGCTGGAGTCTTGGCAGCTGTGTAAATAACTGCATCATCTGCATAAAGTTGACATGTTGCAGCTGAGCAGTGTAACGGCAAGTCATTAATAAAAATGCTGAAAAGTAAAGGACCAAGAATGGACCCTTGTGGGATACCCATGCGGTTGTTTAAAAATGAGGATTTATCCTGGTGAACTTTTACACACTGTTCTCTATTCTGGAGATAAGATGCAAACCATTCTAATGTATTTGGGGAGAAGTTAAAAGATACCATTTTGGATAAAAGCAAACTGTGGTTTACAGTATCGAAAGCCTTTTTGAGATCTAGAAAAACAGCTCCTACCACATTACCCCTGTCCAAGGACTGTTTGACGTTTTCAATAAGGCAACAATTTGCTGTTTCTGTTGAGTATCCTGGTCTAAAACCAAATTGATGTGGATGAAGAAGTTGACTGTCTTGTAAGTAGTCTATCAGCTGTGTAGCTACAACTTTTTCAAGAACCTTAGATAGGACTGGTAAAATAGAGATTGGGCGGTAATTGCATATATCGTCTTTACTGCCTGATTTATGAACTGGTATGACGACAGCTTTTTTCCAGCCTGATGGAAATGTACTAGACCTAATGGAGAGATTAATGAGGTGAGTCAGTGGTTTGATTAATATTTTGCTGTGCATTTTGAGAAAGGAGGTGCTCATATTGTAGATATCACTAGTTTTTGAGTTTGACAGTGTTTTAACAATACCAGCAATTAACTTCTCATTTACCTCATCGATGTGAAAAGTATCTGTTGGAAGTATGGAATTTGTGTTGTTGAGCACATTTGGCAGCACAAAATTTTTTGTTAAGTCTTCCACAGAGCCCACAAAGTGTGAATTAAATTCATTTGCCAAAGTAGCCTTGTCACTGACGGTCTTGCCATTGATTCTAAGTTCCTTTACCCCCTTCTGATCGTTTTTTTTATTAGTTAAGTTATTTAAATGCCTCCATAGGGAACTGTTGTTACCCTTTGCATGATCTATCAGTTTATTGTAATAAGATATTTTTGATTTTCGCAGCTCATGTACCACTTTATTTCTTAAACTTTTGTACACAAGGTGATCATTTTGTAGTTTGGAGGTTAGTGATGTTTTCAGTGCATAGTCTCGCCTCTTCATAAGTTTTCTTATTTCATTATTTAACCATGGTAGGCTAATCTTCTGTTGTCTACTTTTAATTTGCTTTGAAAATTTTTCTATAGACTTTGTGATTGTTGCAGTTATAAAATTACAACAATCATCTACTTCACATGTTGACATGAGCTGCTCCCAATTTTGATTCTCTAAGTAATGTTCAAACTCCTCATTTTTTGATTTGGGGATAATAAAATTTGATTTGTCAATATCGACTCCCCCAAAATACTGTAGTCGCTTTTTAGTAAGTTTCTTGACAGCAAGAACCATGTTATGATCTGAGAGACCAGTTACAAGATTATAGGTTCTGGTTATTCGTTCTGGTTTATTAGTAAATACCATGTCAATAAGTGTTCTGGATTGTTTGGTTATCCTGGTGGGTCCTTTGATGATTTGCTGGTAATTAAATTTAGTCATGAGGCTTTTCAGTTTTTGTTTGTCTTTTTTATCAGACCAGTTGATATTAAAGTCACCATGAATTATTGTTTCTCTGTTCTTCTCAAGTTGTTTAACCAGATCACTTAATTCATTATAAAAGGAAGAGTTGTGTGACAGGTGGGTTGTACACTACTGCAATGTTGAAATTCATTACCGGAGAGAGACATACATTAACAGCTAAACATTCAAGTGAAGTATTCAAATCAACCAGTTGACATTTATATTTCTCTTTGATGTAAATTAAAACACCTCCTCCCCTCCCTACCTGCCTGTCTTTTCTAAAACACTGGTAGCCCACAATATCGATCATATTAGTGTCTATGTTCCTGTGTAGCCAGCTTTCTGAGAGACAAAGGTAGTCCAGATTTGAGTCCAACAACAACACCGAAATCTCATCTCTTTTGGGGATTATGCTCCGTATGTTTAAATGACCGCCGAGGATCCCCTTTGGTTTAGCCTTGGTGTCCCAAAGAACTCGTGCATGATTAACAGTTTGGAAAAATAAATGTTGTTTTTGCTTTTGTACAGCTCGGTTTTGTGCTAACCCAGTGGTCTGCTGTTTAATAGTGGCAGGTCCAGGGTTAAGGTGAATATCTCCTGCCAGAAGTAGCAGAACTAACAGAACTTTAACTGTATATCCTCTGCCATATTGTGATTTTTGCTTAACAGCCATGTTTGCCTTAATTTGGAAGTTTTTGCTCAGGGCTTTTAAAGACCACCTAGAGTGTAGGGTGAGATGTCCAAGCCCAAATCCATACAGATAAAACTTTTTAACTTCACCTTTGGTTGAGTTTGTCGGAAAATCCTTCTTGTTGCAGGTCCAGACACACAAAGACAAAACGAAGAGGAAGTAGAGAAGTAGAGAAGGCTTATTAGTGGTGCCCATCAGCCCACTTTTTAATCCGGTGGCAGCCATCTTCAGTCCTTCTTGGAAAGAAGGAAAAGGAAAATCTGTGGATAGTAAAATAAATTCTGCTTATATCGCCAGAATCTGATCCGATCGTCCTCGAATCCAGCTGGGCCTCAGCTAGCCAACTAGCCCCTTCCGTTAAGATAAGAAGCTTCCCTTCTTATCCAAAATGCTTGAGAAAGTAGCAGCCGAGCAATTAAATTAAATTAAATCACCCTTATTGTCATTCAACCGTACAACCAATCATGTACAGTAGAACGAGATTGTGTTTTACCTATCTACAGTGTTAATCACACACACCCCAAGTGTAGAATCAGAGGGCCGCTGCCATGCAAGGCGCCGCCACAGATTTCCCACTCCAATTAACTACATTCATAGAGAGGAATAAAATCTTAAGACACCTTCCAGTCTGGTTTCCGCAAAATGAACTCCACCGAGACAGTGCTAACTAGAAAAGCACTCGGAGAGCGCAGACCTCCGCCAAGCGCCACAATTCCCCCCATACAGTGTTTGTGTGTACGTTTTCACATTCCTTGAGCATGTAAACATATGACTAGCAATTGGATTCACAATGGTTATTTGTTTATTTGACAGGGACAGTGCAATAAACACACAATTAATCAATGACAATCAATCTGATAGTGATAGGATTAGTGGTTCAGTAGTAAAAGCATTGCCTCCTTGGCGGAGGTAATAAACTGAAGTGTTGCTGTTGTGTCCATCTCCTCCACTGACGGATGCAAATTGGGTAGACAGGTTGCCGTGGGTTTTATATTATATTGTAACGTGCTGCTCGACATGGCGACGTCCCACCGGGAGGTTCGAACTCACACCTCCTGCTCCGGAGTCCCGCACTCTACCTGTGTCGCCAATAGGGTCAACCCACTTGGCAAGCCAAATAGGGTGCTCATATTGAGTTCGCTACAATATTATTGTTTTGGGGGTTGCGCTCCGCGGCAAACGACAATTTAGAAGCTTCGCCGGCAGAGAGCTCGTTTTTGCGCAGCGCCTATGGCTGGCCAGTGAATTTCTGCCAAATGCGCAGCTCCTATGGCTGGCCGGGGAATTTCTGCCAAAGAATCCGTCGGCGGACAGCTGCCCGTGTGAGGTTTTGCAGTTGCACGCTGGCGGGCCCAGGCCAGCAGTGTTTTCCGCGTCCTTTTGTGCCTAAAACGTTGAAGAACGCAGAGTTTGTGTTGCAGACACGACGCCCAGCGCCCTCCATTGCGCCTGCGCACATGTTGAAAATGGCTGTTTGTCACAGTGTTGAATGAAAAATGCTTTAAAAAATTCCTGTATCCAGACGGTGAACCGGATCACCCCCAAAATTTAATCAGTTCTTCCTTGTACCATTTCCAACAACGCCTGAAAGTTTCATGGAAATCCGTCCAAGATTTTTTGAGTTATCTTGCTAACCAACAGACAAACAGACAAACAAACAGACAAACCCCGGCAAAAACATAACCTCCTCCTGGCCTTTCGGCCTGGCGGAGGTAATTTAAGTCTCCAGTGACATCATGATGGCATCGGATTCTGGTTAGTACTCGGTCCTGGTGTTGTTGGATGTCACCGCTGCTTTTGACACGGTGGACCACAATATACTGATAAATAGGATGAAGGACACGTTTGGTATTTCAGGATTAGTTCTGAAATGGTTCTCATCCTATTTAACTGACAGAGGGTTTTGTGTTTTGTTTAATGAGAAGATGTCAGAAGTTAAAGAACTTTCCTGTGGGGTTCCTCAAGGCTTAATTCTGGGCCCTTCTCTGTTTTTATTGTATTTAACCCCACTTGGCCAGATCATTAGTCAGTTTAAGGGTGTTTCTTACCATTTTTACGCAGACGACATTCAGCTTTACTGCTCTTTTAAAGAAAATGAGCTGAACATTTTAACAAACTTAATCTCTTGTCTGTCTGCCATTATATTAACAAATGGATAAACAATAACTTCTTACAATTAAATCTTAACAAGACAAACACTGATCATCGCTCCAGACAGCAAAATTCCTCTGATTAAGCAACACTTAGGCCACCTTGGCTCTTCTGTCCAGCCCAGCCTGCGTAACCTGGGTGTTGTTTTTGACAATGCTATGTCAGTGGACTGCCATGGTCGGCAACTAGATAGAAATTACTTTTTTCATCTGAGGAATGTAGCAAAACTTAGACCAATGGTCTCAACACCTGAACTGGAAATGATCATTCATGCTTTTATCTTATCTTGCTTAGATTATTGTAATGCCCTTTTTAAGTGTTTTAATAAAACTGTTGTTGCCCGCCTTCAGACAGTGCAAAATGCAGCAGCACGGCTTTTAACCCGGAAAAGAAAAGGGAACACATTTCCCCAGTTTCATCATCCCTTCATTGGTTGCCAGTTGCTTTTAGATTTCATTTCAAGATTTTAATTCTGATTTTTAGAGCTCTTAATGGCCAAGCCCCTTCATACATTTCAGCCCTCTTGACTCCTTACGCCACGACGCAATCACTAAGATCCTCAGACCAGAGACTCCTGGTGGTCCCTCAGACCAAATTCAGAACCTGTGGAGATCAGTCTTTCCAGGCCGCTGCACCAGGGCTTTGGAACACACTTCCCCTGTCCTTGCGTTGCCTTGAGTCTGTTGACTCCTTTAAGAAGGAGTTAAAAACTCATTTGTTTAGACAGGCTTTTTGCTCTCATTGAATGGCTTTTATTTCTTCACTGTTTTCTCTTTTTATCCCGATTAATATGAATATTTTATCTTATTTCTATTCATTTTAATTTCTGTGTATTTGTAAATCTTAATTTGCTGCAAAGCACTTTGTGATATATATCTGTGAAAAGTGCTATACAAACTTTGCTAAAAGACCCATCCCATATCTTTCACCCTGATTATGAGTTGTTACCATCAGGGAGGTGCTATAGAGCAGCCCTATTCAATTAGCGGCCCATGGGCTACATGCGGCCCAGAACCAACCTCCAAGTGGCCCAGGCCATGCCAAGAAAATATAAATTTAAGAAAAAAATATGAAGGAATGACAATCTGCAAACATGCACACGAACAATGCGCGTGACCGTCATCCGAACTGAGCTCAAAAACGCCCAGCCCGCGTGATCATTCCAGTTGTCAGGCAGAGTGTCTCACTAGCGTCACTGTCTGAGAGAAGCATAAGCTTATTGAAGTACTTTAAACACAGAAAAAAAAGCAGAAAAGGTATGTAAGCAGTGGAGGCATTTATGGTGGTTTTAACCCGCTGGTAATGAGAACAATTATGAAGAGTCTCTTAGCAAACAGATATAGTTAGGATTCATATGCAGGCTTCATATGCAGGGAAAGGCAAGAGTGACTGATGAATCACTGAAGATTGACTTCACCAGCTACTACAATATTAACTAATAATTTATGTTCATTGTTATGTACTTGGCAAGTTGAGTTGACCAAAATTCACGAAGTCAATGACTTTAATCCATCAACAGCCTTCAGACAAACTAAACGTGCCAACATTTGGATTTCAAAATAAAGGAGGTTTTTCCTGCTGTCTGGGTGGTGAGGAGAGTTCTAAAAAAAAAAAAAACTATAAATATATAGAAACATTATAAAAGAAATAACTGCAAATACGAAAAACACAATTTTAATAATATTTTTTTCTTTGAAATCAAAGTTAAATTATTGTTATGTTCTGTCTTTGCAAAATTATGGTCAAAAGTGTAAAGTGTATAAGGAAAAAAGTCTAAATTTTACCACAATCTATTTCAAATTTATAAAGAAAACACAGTAATTTTATTTAAAAAATAGACAAAAATTAGCCATAAAATAATTTGCAAATTTATAATAAAGTCTCAAATGTACAAGAAAAGTAAATTTTACAAGAGGAAATTACACATTTGAGGAAAATGGTTTCAAATTTAGATAAATTTACAGAGAAAAGTAGAAAACTATAAGAAAATTGTTATAAATTTTGGAGAAAAACCTCAAACCTTCAAGACTGAAGTCATTACTCAAGTTTTTAAGTGGGTGCTTTTTGTATCCTTCACTCTACAAGAAGTTTTTGGTTGACTGATATGTGCGTGTAATGGAATGTGTAGTTATAAAAAGTGCTTCCTACTCACACATGTGGTGATTTGAAACAAAACAAACCACAATGGTGGATGTGCAATGTTTGTTAATGTTATCAATCTTTTCTTGGGGGGGTGGGGGGCGCACTGAAGTGTTTGACAGTTTCTTTTTTGTTCAGCTAAATGCACTTTGTGATGTGCCTAGGTCAGTTATGACCAGGATGTAGTATATTTTATTTCAAAAGGAAAACAAATATTAATGCTACTAACAGTGCACTTTGAGTTTTTATGCACTTTGAGATATGCCTGAGTAAGATGTGACCAAAATGGTTATTTACAGAATTTTATTTTTTCCCCCCATTCTATTTATTTAATTGTTGCTCAAGAGGAAAAATATTTCTACTTCTTCAAGTTCTGCTCAACCCAGCACTGTTATCGTGTTTTTATGCACTTTTGACGTGCCTTTGTCATGTGCCAAGCGCACATTTAAAACCAGGACAATGAATAAAAAGGGCATATTTTTCATTATATTGATCTGTGTTGGTTTGAAATTTGTCATTCAACAGATCACTGAACATGTGCGGCCCAGTTACATGTCTTGATTTCAAACTGTGGCCCAACTGATTTTGGAATTGAAGAGCCCTGCTATAGAGCAATCAGACAAAAAACTAACTATTAAAAGTTCCCCTTTCTCCCTACATCCATAGCACTGTTAAATAAGGAACGAGATCAGCTGAACAGGTCTTGAGTCCCATTCTCCTTGCACTTAATGATTTGATCTGTTCCTATAGTCATTATTTTTAGCTTGGCTTTTATTACCTAGGTTTTTATTATTAATGTATTTATCTGATCTTATGGTTATTTATTGTTTTTATTATGCAATAATTATTTGCACATCTGACATAAAATTTGTGTTTTTTATTTTATCCTTGTCTCTGACGATGGATGTATGTTACATAGTGCAATATTGTTTTCTGAAGAGACTATTAATGATTTCTATCAGCCATGTTACCTGTAATTACACCCATAGTGAGGTAGAGGTGAACCAGACAGGTGGCCTGTGATGCAAGAAGGAAGCCGAGTCCAGCAAGAAATCCTCCCGTCATGACCACCACCCTGGCATTATACGCATTACACAGCGCAGCAGCCACTGGACCTGCAACATCACAATCACTTATTCTGGCTTCACTCTATCTTATTCTATTTAATGGCACCAGCTATTTACTTTAAAATAAGCTTAAAGGAGTCATCTTATTCCAAACATGATCACATTCATTTTTAGGGTCTGCTCTTAATGTTTACAGATATGTTAAAAAGATTCATGTTTCAAAGTCAAAACCAGCTTTTTTTAGACTTCAACACTTTTCGTCATAAATTTGCAACTTTTTTTTTATATAAATTTGCTATAGTTCTGAATTTGTATGTTTTTTCCCCTTGTAAATCTGAAACATTAACTTAAACTTTTTTCTCATACATGTGATTTTTTTTCTCAAAGTTACAGTTTCTTTCAAAAAAGTTGCTATTTTTTGTAATTTTGGAACTTTTTTCTCCTAAATTTGCAGCTTTTTAATCACAAGTTTGCAGGCTATTTCACATAAATATATTTTTTTCTTGTAAATTTACAAAAAAAAAAAAAAAACTTTTAAATTTGAAATATTTTTTCATAAATTTGCAACTTCTACCATATGAATTTGCTGTTTTTTCTTGTAACTAAGCAATTTTTTCTCCTAAATTTGCAGCTTGTTTTCTCATAAATTTACAGCTTTTTCTCACATAAATATGTTACTTAATTTGTCTATTTTTTTTTGTTTTTATAGCTTTTTTATCACAAAATTGCAGGCTATTTCACATACATGTACTAATTTTTTTCTTTTACATTTGAAATATGTTTTGCTCTAAGTTTGCAATTTGACATAAAATTGCTATTTTTTCTTTTAAATAGTTTTTTCTCCTCAATTTGCAAATTTTTTCCTCATCAATTTACAGTTTCTTTCACATAAATATGTATTTTTTTTCTTGTAGATTTTCAGCATTTTTCTCACAAACCTGCAACTTCTTTCATATAAATTTACAACATGTTTTAATTTTAAAAAAATCCTAAATTTGTCAGTTCCTTTTTGTTAAAGTCACATGTTGAAGTAGCCACATGTGGATATGAAACTGCAGATTGGAAATCCCTGTGTTGAGTTGTACCAACTTTTCCACAAGCCAGTGATAAAATTAAATATTTCAGAATTTTTACACAAACTGTCTGCATAATACTATACTATACTGTACAATATTATACTGTACTATACTACTGCTACAGTGATTACAGATAATTACATTATCACTAATGAGCACAGTATAATAAATTACAGGCCATTCACACTTTAACATGCATTTGTGACTCACTGAAGAACTGCTGTGCTGCCAGGCCTATAGACGAGATCCAGGAGATGGCCTGTGCGCTCTCCTCGAAGTAGTGAACAAACTCCACAAAGAAGATCCCCAGGCTGCGCATCAGGCCGAACACGAGGCTCGTGCTTACAAACATGGCGATGACCAGCACCCAGCCCCAGCCACCATCCGGGCCTTCATGTTTCTCATGCTGGTTCTCCGATTTTGGTTTTAGGTTGGCCATGGCTAAGTGAGAGTCAATCAACAAACAATTGGAGATATTCAAATCTAGATGAGTGTGACAGTGTCAAGGAAATCACAAATGAAGAACAAGTCTGAGCTCCTCTCTGCGGTAGTCAAAACCCAAAATGATTAACTTCTCACAGGGCAATAAATTATGTGGCTGACCCATCTGTTTATGACTAGGCTGCTCAAGTGGGTGTTCATTTTAGATCCAGGTGAGAGGTGAGAGCGACTGCTGATCAGTGTTTATGATTCAGCTCTAAATATATAGTAACACTCAAAAGTGAAACATCAAAGAAGGCTGATACTCAGAGGGAAAATGGTGTTGATTACCACCAGTTTCACTTTTACTTATCACATTTTTTTAAGAGGTGATAAATGCAGCACCTAACCTAAGATGACCCTGGTATTGTTGTTAGCTCATTACAGTGAAGGCAAAATAAGCTAATGTCATGACACTGCGTCCACCAGACATTTGACTATAGCATCTGCAATTCACACAAATCACTACCCCTCCTGGGCAACTGCCTGGATGCTCACCAAACTCACACACAATGATCCTCAGGTGAGTCTGTTTGTGCTCAAAGTCAAGGTCAGAGTCAAACATCACAAGACACGACATTTCAGCGCTGAGTAGGCTGAGGTTATACACATGCAACAGAGAGAAGCAAAGGCTCTTGGTGACCTGTGGGTGTTCATCCAGCTGGAATGAGCTATTTCATCATAGACAATCTGTTTGGGTTTTTTTTTTTTTTTTTACAGAATAAAGGCCTTAAAGGAGCTCTCAGAATTTACTCCACCACAGGACGTCACACTAGAGCTCCACTCTCAAACCAAAATAAAACTGTAACTGTATCCATGCTAATAGCTAACCACAACTCTGTCAGTGGCATATAGTCTGCGGTCACTGATCAGTTGTCTCCCGTCCCAGCTGGTGAGGCTCTCTTGTCTTCTTCGCAGCCTCCAATGAGCGATGCAAAATGGGTACCCATCAGACCCTCTTGAGAGTGGACTTGCTGTGGTGCAGAGGCCAGCTTCTACCTTTCAACTGGCACTCACTCTTAAGATGCCTTCACACCAAACGCGAACGGGCAAATTTTTCGCACAGCACGAATACATTATAACTCAATGTAAACACACGACACGAATTCACCGTCTGAGTGAGATGCAAACAGGTGAAGTTGCCTTTATAACTTCTGCAGCTGTGTTCAACCTGCTGTGGAAATCCCCAAAATAACAAAGTTTACATTATCCGACGGGGAGCTCACCTGAAAAGGTTGTCCCTACCTCCAAAACTTCACAAGATGGGTGTTTCCATTGCTAGCATGCTAGCCTTGTTAGCACGTCTGTGGTAGGAATCTGTGGGTAAATAACTCCGACACCCCGATTCAGCTGAAGAGCTCCTGGTCCTTTTATCTTCAGGTGAGTGGCAGACTCATTTTCAAACTAGTTTTCTCTCCAATGATGATACTTTTACTCGGATGACGGTCCTATCCCTTGGACATGAACGCGTGAATACGCAATTTCGCATGTGCTTGCCTCTTTCCATTGACTTTGTATGGATTTGTGCCGTCAGTTCGCGTTTGTTGTGAAGGCACCTTTTTGGGGCCCGGGTGGGACACAGGCGTGGTCTAGTCTCGCTGTGGAGCAAAAGCTGGCTCCCACCCCTGGGGGCTCATGTGTGACAAATGCTGGAAAGGAACCTCAAGAGACCTGCGGACTGAAAGCAGGGGATGCCAGAAGTCTGAACAGGCCACTCGGTGGCCCCTTCTAAGGATGGAAAGCCAACAGTAACGCCAACAGCAATAATCAATAGATGTGCACACAAGTTAATAACAAAAAAGCCACATAACCACTGGGACAAAGACACCTTTCAATTTGTTTGACAGCTTCATTAGAGAGTGGAATGGGCAAATGATAGGAAAAACTACAGCTAAGCACGGCTAGGATAGGCTAGCATAGACAAGCTAACAACATCAGGCACAGTACATAAATTAATAATCAATTAATATTAAAATAAACCAGATAACAGCTGAACTTAAGATAAGTTTTTGTGTTCATTAGATCCCATCCTGTGTTATCTGGAATGGGTAAATGTTTGATAAGCGATGTAAACAAACAATAACTATGCTATGCTATACAATGCTATCTAGAGTGACAAATGATTACCACAGGAAGCCACAGGATAACTGGGATTAAGATATATGTTTTGGTATGAGCCACAGGGCCATCCAAGCTCAGGCAGTGCTGTATGGAACAGTTAAATGTTTAATAGCTTTTAAACAAAACACTAGGTGAGCAATATGGAAACTCACTGCCATAAGCCTTTGTGGCATAATGGCACTTGACTCCCATTGCCAATTCAAGAAGAGGGGAATTGGAAAAGCGGACCTGGCTATGTAAACAAAAGTCAGCGATTCAACAGAAAGACAGCCAGAGGGAGTCACTTCACTGCAGTGGCTGAAAACACTCAGGTACTGCTCAATACATCAGTTGCCAGTCTTTTTTTTTTTTTTTAAAGTGCAGAATCTAACGGACTGCACCTTTAATACAATTACACAGATACTAAGGCTTTTTTTTAACAACCAAAAATGTTATATATCATAAACATTAAAGATATGTATATTCCCTGGTTAATAAAATCCTTTTGTTTTCAAATTCCGTGTATTCATTTTTTTCTATACTTGACTTTTGAACTGTTTATTTTTATAAGCGCGCACATCTATAAAAGCAGACAACTGAAGCAACTGAATACATGCATTTGAACATCAGTTCTCTATGAGACCATATACAGCATATACAAAACAAATTTGTTCATGCAGTTTCATATAACAAATGGGTAATAAGTAACTGCTGATCACAACAATGATGAATCATGGTGCTTAACTCAGAACAGAATGTCCGTTCATCTACTGCAACCAGCATGTTTTCGACATTAATAACCTCCAACAATCCAGAATGCCCTTTTGGTTGTGACCCGGCTCCCTGACCCGATTCCCTCCTAAGCTGCACACTGTGTAACTGCAGGCATGACAGGAATTTGAAGTTAGTACATACTCAAAAGTCCAGAAGTTAACCAGATACTAAGAAAATCCACAACAATCACATGCTAATCTTTGCATCTGTTTGTTGTATTTGCAACTTAATATAATATGCAACATACCTGGAGCAGAAACAATGCGAGGTGACACAAACACCAGCTTCTAATGAAGCAAAAGGTGCAAGACAACAATTAGTTTCATGTAAGGATCAAGTGTTACACATTTGGACAGTATGTTACAATGAACATGAAACCTGTTGTCAACAGTTCCATTCAAGATGGCACATTTACACTTCCAAGAACCATATTACAATTACTTATAACTTATAGAAAATGACATTAAGTTTTTTGACTTGTATATTTAAAAAAAAAAAAAAAACAATCCTGCATCCAGTGGAGAGATGGCGACTAGAGCGCACTCACACTGTAGTGCCTGTTCTGTGCTAACCAAGGTTTGACCCCCAAAGTCTGGAACACTTGATAAGTCTGATTGTTCCCTACTGTTTTGCAGAACACAGCATTTCCCCAGCTTTGCAAGGGTTGGCAGAGGCAGTCTCAGTAATGGAACAATTACAGATGCTGGGGTAAGGTGAAGAAGCTGCACTTCTATTGTTAGGGACGCTTTAAGGAAGTCTGGAAACCATGCAAACCAAAAACAACGTGAGTGCAGGCTAATGCGGGCCATTTCACTTTGCACTGAACAAGTCACCTAGCACCTAGTGAACACGCACCCTTAAAAAAAACCAAACAAAAACAGGTAGATATTTTAAAGTCCTGATGCAGGATGGGGGCGTGGTTCACCGTTACCCCAGGGGCATCTGATTGGGTGCCAGTGACAACAAAGCTACATCAGCCACGAGGTTAGGAGCAGAAACTGTAGTGACTTTAAAAAGTTGTTCTGTTTGTTTCTTAAGACATTAACTAAACATACTGATTACTTCCACGTAATAGCTCAAGTAGGTTCATTTTGTCTTCTTTTAATTATTTACCTTTTGTTCTTATTAAAGACAAAAACAGAAAGGAGATGTCTTTACCTTCAGATGTCAGCTGGCGAAGGCTGCAGTGCACAGTCGAAACACATTTCTGACCCGAAAAGGATTAAGCGGAAGAAGATGGATGGATGGATGGATAAGAACAAAAGGTGAATAATTAAAAGAAGACAAAATGAACCTACTTGAGCTATACTGATTACTGTTGCTTTGCATTTTGGTTGAAAGGGGCCTTCATTTGTTTTCATTTAAAGAAATTTTTAAAAAATTGCAGGACAAGGACATACATTTAGAAGAAAAAAACTCTCATACTGGCAAGACGAAAGTCTCATTCACTAGACAAGTAACTTCATAACCAGATACGTTCTTACAATCTTACTCAATTCATTGTTGGATAATTACTATTACTTTAAGTTGAGTAATTCATTTCATAAAGTAACACTTAACTTGGGTATAATTCATGACTACTCTACCCACTAGATTATTGTACAAAAATAGACTGTATAGACAAAATTATGTTGTACTTGTCCACATACACACCTGTAACGCTTCAAGAAGTAAACTGACGAACTGACACTTGACAGCGCACCGACACGCGCAGCTGCTTCGACATGCTTGAAGCTCCGCCGTCACAACACTGCGGACAACAAAGAGCACATCCGCACGAAGTTCAAATGAGCTTCTCAGACTGCGGTTATCATTTCAGCAGGACAAGTCTGTGCCGTGAGTTCCCCTTCTTCTTTCCTCAGTCAGCGATTGTTACTTTAATGGTTAAACAGTAACCCTTTCATAACCTCCCACTAACACAGCCGATTCAGACTGAAAAACACCGGCTGACCCATATCTGTTCACCGCGTTTAAACGGTCCACAGCCCCTAAAAGCTCTACTGTGCTCAAATAATTCGTCACTGTACTCACCGACAGCCGATCGGCTCTCACTGGGGCAGCGCATGCTCTACAGTCTCCCGGTACACCGCTAAGTTCCTGCATAACCGGAACACGCCACACGACGGAGAGCGACGGATGTTAATGATGCGCGCGCACAGTCTTCGGGAGCGCGCCGCTCCCAGCTGAAGGTGGTGTTGTGTGCATAACGTGTATCTATCTGGACCATACAGCCGTTATTCAGTTTCAGACTTCTTGATTAATTATCACACGCACAGGCTTTAGCCAGCAAGGTGTGGCGGGTACACCCAAAGTGGCATCTGGCACACCTAAAAATCAGATGCATAATTGTTTGTTATAGTCCCACTAAAACATTTGATTCCACAGAAGACACAGACTACTAGTTGCCTAATTATATGTATATTTTATTTATCCATCCATCCATCCATCTTCTTCCGCTTAATCCTTTTCGGATCGCAGGGGGCTGGAGCCTATCCCATCATCTTTGGGCGAGAGGCAGGGTCCACCCTGGACAGATCGCCAGTCCATCGCAGGGCCAACACAGAGAGACAGACAACCATTCACTCTCACAGTCAGACCTAAGGACAATTTAGAATCCCCAGTTTGATAGCAATTAGCCTAACTTGTATGTTTTTGCATGTTTTTGGAGCTCAATTACAGCAGCGGTAGGCGGCGGAGCTCAGCGGAGGAGCTAACCGAGGCCCCAGCTGGATCAGAGCTCAACTACAGCGGCGGTAAGCGGCGGGGCTAGCAGCAGAGGGGCTAACTGAGGCCCCAGCTGGATCGGAGCTCAACTACAGCGGCGGTAAGCGGCGGGGCTAGCAGCAGAGGGGCTAACTGAGGCCCCAGCCGGATCCGAGGTCAGCTGGACCAGATACCGGCAACACCAGCAGAAATTATCCTGCTATCATCAGGTCAGTAAAAAATGCCACCAAAGAAAGAGGAAATGGAAGAGATTAAAAAATCTCTGAACTTCATGTCAGAAGAACTGACCAAAGTGGCCAATCAACAGTCCAAATTATTAGGGCTAATGGAGGAAGTCCGAGAGCTGAAATTAACAATTAAGGAAAGAGACAAAAAAAAAAAAAATGCAGACTTGGAGCAACGCATCGAGGATCTTGAACAATATACTCGTATGGATGACTTAATCAGTCCGCCAAGGTCTCCGCCTTTGACTGCCACCTAATCCACATAGCACCGGACTTCCATGATCCCTCCTGCAGGTGGTGAACCTACTGGAGGGCGGACCCATGTAACTCCTTCGGGCTGAGCCTGGCCGGGTCCCATGGGTGGAAACCCGGCCACCAGACGCTAGCCTTCGAGCCCCTCCCCCAGGCCTGGCTCCAGGGTGGGGCCCCGGTAACCCCATACCGGGCGGGGTACACTGAATCCTTGATATACAATTCATGAGAGTCTGTTGGATCGTTCTTAGTCTGGCCCTTCACCCAGGACCAGTTTGTCTTGGGAGACCCTATCAGAGGCAAATTGCCCCGGACAACATAGCTCCTGGGATCACTGGGGCACGCAAACCCCCCCACCACGATAAGGTGACGATCCATGAGGGGGTTTTCATGGAACAAGACTTTCGGTCGGCTTCAAAGAGATTCTGGCAAACTGTTCGGCGGCTCAGGAGGGGAAAGCAGCTCCCCGTCCACACTGTGTATGGTGCGGATGGGACACTGTTGACTTCAACTGGGGATATCGTCGGGCGGTGGAAGGAATACTTCGAGGATCTCCTCAATCCCACTGATACGCCTTCCACAGAGGAAGCAGGGTTTGGGGACAAGGGGGATGACTCGCCAATCACAGGGGCTGAGGTCGCCAAGGTGGTTAAAAATCTCCTTGGTGGCCGGGCCCCAGGGGTGGACGAGATTCGCCCCGAGTACCTCAAGGCCCTGGATGTTGTTGGGTTGTCATGGTTGACACGCCTCTGCAACATTGCGTGGAGGTCGGGGGCAGTGCCTTTGGCATGGCAAACCGGGGTGGTGGTTCCTCTCTTCAAAAAAGGGGACCGGAGGGTGTGCTCCAACTTTAGAGGGATCACACTCCTCAGCCTCCCTGGGAAGGTCTATGCCAAGGTACTGGAGAGGAGAGTCCGGCCGTTGGTCGAACCTCGGATTCAGGAGGAGCAATGTGGTTTTCGTCCTGGCCGTGGCACATCGGACCAGCTCTTTACCCTCTCGAGAATTCTTGAGGGTTCGTGGGAGTTTGCCCAACCAGTTTACATGTGTTTTGTGGACTTGGAGAAGGCATTTGACCGCGTCCCTCGTGGATTTTTGTGGGGGGTGCTTCGGGAGTATGGGGTATCGGGCTTGTTGTTACGAGCTATTCGGTCTCTGTACGACCATTGTGAGAGTTTAGTTCGTATTGCCAACACTCGGTCGGAGTCATTCCCAGTGAGAGTTGGACTCCGCCAGGGCTGCCCTTTGTCACCGGTCCTGTTCATAATTTTTATGGACAGGATTTCTAGGCGCAGCCAGGGAATGGAGGGTGTCATGCTTGGTGACCACAGGATCTCATCTCTGTTGTTTGCAGATGATGTTGTCCTGTTGGCTTCATCCAGCAATGACCTACAGCTCTTGCTGGGACGGTTTGCCGCTGAGTGTGAAGCGGCTGGGATGAGAATCAGCACCTCCAAGTCCGAGTCCATGGTCCTCAGCCGGAAAAAGGTGGATTGTCCTCTCCGGGTTGGGGACAGGCTCCTGCCCCAAGTGGAGGAGTTTAAGTATCTTGGGGTCTTGTTCACGAGTGAGGGGAAAATGGAGCGAGAGATCGACAGACGGATTGGAGCAGCATCTGCAGTGATGCGGACGTTGTACCGGTCTGTTGTGGTGAAGAGGGAGCTTAGTTCTAAGGCAAAGCTCTCTATTTACCAGTCAATCTACGTTCCTACTCTCACCTATGGTCACGAGCTTTGGGTAATGACCGAAAGAACGAGATCGCGGATACAAGCGGCTGAAATGAGCTTTCTCCGTAGGATTGCTGGACTCACCCTCAGAGATAGGGTGAGGAGCTCAGTCATCCGGGAGAGGCTCAGAGTAGAACCGCTGCTCCTCCACATTGAAAGGAGTCAGTTGAGGTGGTATGGGCATCTGATTAGGATGCCTCCTGGACGCCTCCCACTTGAGGTGTTTCAGGCACGTCCCACTGGGAGGAGACCCCGGGGCAGACCCAGGACTCGGTGGAGAGACTATGTCTCCCAGCTAGTCTGGGAACGCCTTGGTATCCCCTCTGAAGAGCTGGAGCAGGTGGCTGGGGAGAGGGAAGTCTGGGCTTCTCTGCTTGAACTGCTGCCTCCGCGACCCGGACCTCCGGAAAAGCGGTAGAAGATGGATGGATGGATGGATGACTTAATCATTAGTGGACTAGACATTAAATACCAATCATATGGCAATGCTACAGCAGGAATGAGAGGTGAGGAGGCTCCCCCAAGTGAATCAGTCAGGTTCAGGTTCAGGTTCCTTTATTTGTACCCGTAGGTAGATTTGTTTTGCAGTCAGGTGACATCCATATTTACAAACCACAATTACATTCAACATGAACACAAACACAGGCACACATGAAGTTGGCTATCATGATAAAAGCACTCAAGGCTCCCCCAGTCAGGACATAGGACAAAGAGATAAGAGAAAAAACAAAGAGATAAGAGAGAAGGGTCATATTAAAAAGTTAAAGACTAGTCAAAGAGGTTAAAAACTCAAAAGTCTAAAACCCAATAAAAGATTTAGAACCCAAATAAAAAACCTACAAAAATAAGTAAATATAAAATCAAATTAATAAATAGGTAGCTAAATTATGTGCAATGTATTGTTACATCTTGTTCAACTCTTCAACAGCAGCAGGAACAAAGCTGCTTTTGTAGCGCTGGGTTTTACTTTTTGGGACAGCAAACCTCCGTCTGTAGGGAAGAAGCTGAAAGTGGCAGTGCAAAGGGTGGGAGTCATCATTTAAAATGGAGGTAGCAATCCTCTGTACCTGTCTGGTGTACAGGGACATCAGGCTCAGCTGTGACTCACCAAGCAAACGACTGGACCATCTAACTACCTGATCCAAGGATTTCCTCTGTTTCAGTTTTATCTGACCGAACCATGACACTAAAGAAAAGGATAAAACAGATTCAATAAAAGCCCGATAAAACATTGTCATTATGGTTCGGTCAATTTGAAAGCGTGCAAGTTTCCTTAATTAGATGCATAAGTGAGGTCAAAAATGACCCCAGTGCTTGTTTTTTTGCAATATCTTTGTAATTTTAATTTTTTTTTATCATTTAATCTTCCATGTATTCCTCAAATAGGTTGTCTTTGACATGAGGCCATTTGGATTTGTATCTAAATGTTATATTTTTTAAGTAATTGCATTTTTTGTATCAGTACCACACTTTTCCATATGTGACCCCAAGCATGTTCTACGGAATTTCAAAGGTTAACCTGTGGAGAGCGTGAAAAGATGAGGCTGAGTTTATTTCTCAATTCAGGTTTATTAATCATTCACGTATCTCCAACATCCTCTCAAACAGAAAAGAGACCCTTCCTCCCACATCTGTCCTTTTATACCTGGGACATCAAAGTACAGAGTCACATTGTCTTTAATCCCAAGACACAATACATAAACCCCCAGGTCTTCTCCTCTCCCCCAAAACCCTGGTGGTCAGGAAGCCTCTCAAGGCCATCTCAAAAGGTCACATTTCACATCCTCCTGTCATCCCCAGGAGGTCCAGACTTATTGTTCATTCTGAGACGTGGGCAACAGTAATATACATATGCAGCCTAAGCAACTCAAATATGTGTGCCACATGACCCCCCCCCCCCCAAACGTCCAAAATGAAACAATACAACACAGTCTGCACATTATGGTAAAATCACAAACATCAGCCCAAGTGCTGTTTGGGTTTCAATCGTCTTCCGAACTTGCTGTAAGCGGGCTTTACCACTCCCGCGGCGCCATCCTGCTGTGAATCTGCTATCTGAGGATGAGAACTGTTAGTCAAACCCTGTGGGGGCTCTGGGGCATGCTCCCTGGGAGGTCTGCCGCGTCGAGGAGCTCTCGCCAACGGCACAGCCTTGTCAGCCATCACAAAAGCAGGTCTGAGTCTGTCAACGCCAATTGTTTCCCTCCTGCCTCCCAAATCTAGCAAAAAATGCTTATCACCTGTTTCCAGCACTCTATATGGGCCATCATAAGGAGGTCGCAGGGTTGGGCGTTGAGCATTGTGTCTGACAAAAACAAACTCGGCATTTTTTAAAGCCTTAGGTACAAAAACGCACGGAAAAGCGTGATGAACGGGGCCTGGAAGCGTGCTCGCTCCCGTGTTGCTCAGCAACCGCTGAGCAGGGGGGCACTCCGGCGCAGGATTATCTGGGAGAAACTCCCCCGGTAGCCGAAGCGGCTGCGCAAACACCAACTCAGCTGGGGAGGCTTTTAGATCCTCTTTAGGTGCAGAACGCAACCCCAATAAAACCCACGGTAGTCTGTTTACCCAATTTGCATCCGTAAGCGACGCTCTGAGGGCTGCTTTCAATGACCTATGGAAACGTTCGCATAAACCATTAGCCTGGGGGTGGTACGCGGTAGTGCGGTGGATCGTTACCCCTAGGCTGCGGGCCATCGCCGACCAAAGCTCAGAAACAAATTGAGGACCTCTGTTGGATGTAACATCCGACGGAACTCCAAAACGCGCTACCCAAGCCATTAAAAACGCGCGCGCCACCTCCTCGGCTGTGATTGATGCCAGTGGGACCACTTCAGGCCAGCGCGTGGTGCGGTCCACCATCGTCAAAAGATGCGTGCACCCCTGTGATGGCGGGAGGGGGCGTACGAGGTCGACGTGCACATGATCGAACCTCTTAGCCGGGATGTGAAACGGCTCTAAGGGGGCTTTAGTGTGTTTGTGTATTTTGGCCCGCTGGCAAGCCATGCAGGCTCTTGCCCACTCCTTAACGTGTTTGCGCAGGCTCGGCCACACAAACTTCTCTCCTACCATTTTGACCGACGCGCGCACCCCCGGGTGCGCCAGAGAGTGAATGGAGTCAAAAACACGGTGGCGCCACGCGGTCGGGACCACCGGGCGCGGTCGCCCGGTGGAGACGTCGCAGATTAGTGGGGGCATACCATTTTGCAGCACCCTGCTCTCCAGCCTTAACCCTGTTGGTCCAGACTGGAGCGAGCACACATCCGCATCGCTAACCTGATCCGCGGCCAAGGCTGCATAATCTATCCCCACGCAGACTGGGGCCGCGCATACTTCCGCGCCGCTATTTTGTTCCGCGGCCATGGCAGTATAATCTACCCCTGCGCAGACTGGAGCAGTTACGGTGCGTGAGAGACAGTCTGCCACTAAATTAAGTTTACCCACTACGTGTTGAATATCGGTAGTAAACTCTGAAATTGCAGCCAGCTGCCTCTGCTGCCGGCCCGACCACGGTTCTGAAACCTTGGCCATCGCGAAAGTCAGCGGCTTGTGGTCGACAAACGCGGTGAAACGCCGACCTTCCAACCAGAACTGGAAGTGGCGAATGGCTAAGTGGAGCGCCAACAACTCCCTGTCGAACGCGCTGTATTTTCGCTCGGCATCGCACAAGGTCCTGTTGAAAAAGGCAAGCGGCTGCCAAGCCCCGGCCACATGCTGCTCTACAACCGCCCCTATGGCCACGTCTGATGCATTAGTAGTGAGCGCTATGTGGGCCATTGGGTCTGGATGTGCCAACAACGCAGCATCTGCAAGGGCTGCTTTAACCTCCGAGAAAGCGCGTTCCCGCTCCGGGGACCATTCAATTGCATTTGTGGGTTTTTGTTTTTTTAGCGCAGCATACAATGGTTGCATGAGCTGCGCTGCGCGGGGGAGGAAACAGTTATAAAAATTCACCATTCCCAAAAACTCCTGTAATGCTTTGACCGTTTGTGGTTGGGGAAAATTTGTTACTGCGCGCACTTTGTCGGGCAGCGGGACCGCTCCTTCTGGAGAGACGTGGTGCCCCAAAAAATCAATCTGTGTCACCCCGAACTGACACTTCGCTGGGTTGATTATTAACCCGTGATCTCCCAACCTCCGGAAAACTGCAGTGAGGTGTTTTTCGTGTTCCTCTTCGGACGCGCTGGCTACCAAAATGTCGTCCAGATAGACGAACACAAAAGGGAGATCGCGCAACACCGTGTCCATCATGCGTTGGAACGTCTGCGCGGCGCCTTTAAGCCCAAATGGCATGCGCAAAAACTCAAAAAGGCCAAACAGAGTTATTACCGCTGTTTTGGGAATGTCCTCAGCGCGTACTGGGACTTGATGGTACCCGCGGACCAAGTCTATTTTAGAAAAAATGCGCGCCCCCGCCAGATGAACGGAAAAATCTTGAATATGGGGGATTGGGTAGCGGTCGTGCGCTGTAGCGTTGTTCAACCTGCAGAAATCACCGCAAGGTCGCCACGAGCCGTCCGCTTTAGGGACCATGTGAAGCGGGGAAGCCCATGGGCTCTTCGAACGCTGGATGATGCCCAACTTTTCAAGGTTGGCAAACTCCTCGCGCGCTATGGACAGTTTAGCTGCATCCAAGCGCCGAGCTTTTGCAAAAACGGGGGGACCAGCAGTAGTAATAAAATGCTCTACTCCGTGTTTAGCGATGGCTGCTGAAAATGTGGGAACTGTGAGTGCTGGAAGCTGAGTGAGGAGGGTGTGGAACTTACCGCCTGCCGTAGCGACGTTGGCTTGTGCTGTGGGCTGGGTCACTCGAGCTGCACAAGGGATAGAGTAAAACGAGAGTGCATTAACCAAGCGTCTATTAGGAAGATCAACCAACAGCCCATGTGAGCACAGAAAATCAGCACCTAACATGTTGAAACTCACCGCAGCTATAATAAAAGTCCACTCATATGTACGGCCGTGCAGGGACAGAAGCAGAGTCCTTTCACCGAAGGTCTTAATGCTCGAGCCGTTCGCCGCTGATGCTCCGTGACTCCCGGGGCCTGCCAGCCGGTCAGCGTAGGTTGGCGTGATGAAACTCACTTGGGAGCCCGTGTCCATGAGGAATTGTCTCCCAGAACGCGCATCCGTCAAGTAGAGCAGCTTGTTCTGTTCACCGAGGGCTGCAGCTGCGACCGACTTCCGGTTCTGGCGTTTCCCGAGCTCTTGAACTGACACGGTGGAATACACTTGCATGCCCTCTCTGCGAAGCGGCGATGGTAAAAACAGAGGTCGTCTCCTCCGCAATGTTTGATCTTCACCGCCGCCGTTGCCGGTGGTTCTGCCTCCGCAGCCTCTGGCCCCCTGCTATTCCCGGCCGTCGCGCCGAGGTCTGTCACTGCTGCGGTGGCCGTGTGCCGTCTGCTGGCGTTGAGAATCCGCTGTGCCTCCAGGGCCAGTGCGCGGAAGTCCCGCTGGGCCACAAACTGTGAAACTGCCAGGTTCGCTCTCGTCTCTGACGGTAGGGTTCTCAGGAAAATGTGGGCGAAAAGGAAATCGTCGTCGTCTGAGCCTCTCAGCCTCAGCATGTCTTCCATCAGGTCGACAGGCGTGCTTTCTCCCAAGTCGTTCAGGGCCAGGAGTCGCTCAGCTCTCTCCTGGACTGAGGGAGTGAAACGCTGGATGAGCGCAGCCTTCAACCCTCCGTATTTGTCACCAGCGGGTGGGCGCTGCACCAGGCTCTGCACATGTCGAGCTGTGCGGTTGTCGAGCTTGGCAATAACGTGGTAGAATTTCGTGTCATCTGCCGTTATTCCCCCGAGAGCGAACTGAGCCTCGGCCAAGAGGAACCAGGAGTCCGGGTTGTCCTGCCAGAATTCTGGTAGTTTGACTGAGACTGCGTTTGCCCGGCTGGTTCCTGACGAGTCCGGTTCGGGGGAATCGTTTCTGCCCATGATACGTCGTAAGGTCACCAGTGTGGAGAGCATGAAAAGATGAGGCTGAGTTTATTTCTCAATTCAGGTTTATTAATCATTCACGTATCTCTAACATCCTCTCAAACAGAAAAGAGACCCTTCCTCCCACATCTGTCCTTTTTATACCTGGGACATCAAAGCACAGAGTCACATTGTCTTTAATCCCAAGACACAATACATAACCCCCAGGTCTTCTCCTCTCCCCCAAAACCCTGGTGGTTAGGAAGCCTCTCAAGGCCATCTCAAAAGATCACATTTCACATCCTCCTGTCATCCCTAGGAGGTCCAGACTTATTGTTCATTCTGAGACGTGGGCAACAGTAATATACAAATGCAGCCTAAGCAACTCAAATATATGTGCCACAAACCCTAGGAACCTTTGATTTTTATCAGCTGTGATTGTCAGATATACACTTACTGTCAATCCACACATCTAATGCCAACAGTCTCACCACTAGTGATGGCGAGATGAAGCTTCATGAAGCAAATCTCTTTCTTGCTGGTTCCATTGCAAAAAAAAAAAAAAAGAAGCTGGAATAGATTGCAAATAAAGTCCCAAATCCACAAAATGAGAGGGGCATTGCGCTTCGCTGTCCCCTTCGAATGTCACCACGTTCATCAGCAACACAAGCCTTGATACGTGCTTCACAAAAATCTCCCCAGGTTACTCGACACACACTTCGAAGACTTGGCACGGAAGGACACATCTACTCACCACCCTGAAGGTTATTTTTACACAGCAACATACATGTAAGTATTATCATTTTTATACCTCATAATACAGTATACTGTTATAAATTATGAACTTATTTTCAACGTCCATGAATTTTGTCTGATAGTGTTATGTTATCATCATCAAATTACTACTTTGTAGTTAGCTACAGTAGCTAACTAAGCTAACACTAGTTAGCTGTGTGTGTCTGTCAAGTTTATAGGACATCATAAGACGGCCTATGAACTCAGGCATCATAGGATTCGCGATGCTGTCGTAAAGATATGATATCTATATGACGGCACATAGACAAATGTGTCTTTATGATGTTATATAGACCATCACTCATGATGCCTAGACTAATGTGTCTTTATGATGTCATATAGCTCATAGACAAATGTGTCTTTATGATGTCATATAGGCCATCACTCATGATGCCTAGACTAATGTGTCTTTATGATGTCATATGGCTCAAAATTGGCAAGGTGAAGAAGTCACAGGGCTGTGGGCTATATTAATCATATATTCCATAATCTACATACGTATGTTGAAGCACGTGGGAATGTTTGGTGATTACATATGTAAGGCGACTTCACACCTCAGAAAGGACAAAGACTCTCAACCGCCAGTGAAGAACAAAGACGTTCCCAGACACTGCGGCGGAGACCGGAGGAGCTGCCCTCACCCCCCAGGGCCATGAGGAGGAGTACGGAGACAATGGGGGGATTAAGATAATGAGGGATGTCAGCCTTTGATATGCATGTCTTTTGTTATGTGCAAGTATAAGTTCACAGAGCCGGAGGTATTTGGTCTCTTTTCTTGCTTCTGCTTCTGCACTTAGATGAGACTTGTTAGAGGAGCTGATAATAAACTTTGGTTTATATATCACACTGCCTCGTTCTTCCAAGCTCTTCTACACTGGTGACCCCTGACGCGAGTATGGACCTGAGGCGTTCCCCCGTGATCGACTCATCTGTGGCGACCCAGGCAGACGCCGGCGCCCACGCAGACAGGGGAACAGATGGACGACGTTCCCCCCCGGCAGAAGTGATAGAGAGGGCTCAACCGAGCACCAGCGCCGCTGAGAGAGCCGAGGCAAGGCATTCTCACCCTGCGGACACAGCAGTGATGGTCTACACAAATGCAGTCGCTGTCAAGCTGCCGGACTTCTGGCAGGAAGACCCCGCCTCGTGGTTTCAACAAGCTGAAGCCCAGTTTACACTGGCGGACATCACGGCCGACGATACGAAGTTCAATCACATCGTCGCCAAACTCAACGCCGCCACTTTGAGGTGTGTGCGGAGCATAATCCGGCGGCCGCCGGCCCAAGACAAATATGAAATACTGAAAGCAACCATCGTGGCAAATTACGTCCCCTCAGCCGAAGAGAGGGCCGAGAGGATCCTGGCGGTCTACGGCCACAGAGGACGCAGACCTAAAGCCCTCATGGAGGACTTGCTGCAGCTTAAAGAGGAGGACAATGACAGCTTCCTCTTCCAATTCGTATTCCTCAGCACGCTGCCGCCACACATGAGAGGGACGGTCGCCAACATGCGATGCAACACCCAGCAAGACTTCCGCGTGCTGGCCAACGAAGCTCAACGACTCGTCAACGCCTGCAGGGAGCAGACACCCACAGCAGCATCCGCAGACCTCAACGCTGATGCCCAGAGCCACGGCGAGCCTCAACCCACGGAGCAGATCCAGCCCGCGGTGACAGCGACACGGCCAAAACGTAACAGACGGAGTGATGTTTGTTATTACCACCACCGCTTCGCCGAGAAGGCTCACAAATGTGTTCCCCCCTGCAAATTTAAACGCCAAAGCCGAGATCCGTTAACGGCAGCGGTTCTCGGCGAGAAGAGTAAGCTGTTATATGTGACGGACGGACACACCGGCAAGCAGTTCCTTATTGACACAGGAGCTCAATTGAGTTTCGTCATGCCCTCCCAAGCAGATCGAGCCATGGGCACCCGGGGCAACGGAGCGGTGGCAGCCAACGGCTCCAGCATTGACACTTTCGGCGAAAAGAGCCTGCACCTCCACATCCACGGCCGCAACTACAGATGGACATTTGTTGTAGCGGCGGTGAGTTTTAACTTGTTGGGTGCAGACTTTTTGTGTGCACACGGGTTATTAGTTGATCTAGCGAATAGACGCTTGGTTAATGCACTGTCCTTTGCTTCTATTCCCTGCTCAGCCCGAGTTTCTCCACCACCTGTGCAGGCTAGCATCACCACGGCAGGAGGTAAGTTTGAGCAACTCCTCACCCAATTTCCAGCACTCACAATTCCCAAATTCTCAGCCACTGTGGCTAAACACGGGGTTGAACACTTTATTCCCACAACGGGCCCACCCGTATTTGCCAAAGCTCGCCGCTTAGACGCGGCCAAACTCACCATAGCTCGGGACAAGTTCACTACCCTTGAAAAATTAGGCATTGTTAGACGCTCGAAGAGCCCCTGGGCCTTGCCATTTCACATGGTTCCGAAATCCGACGGTTCTTGGAGACCGTGCGGAGATTACCGCAGATTAAACAATGCGACAGCGCATGACCGCTACCCAATTCCTCACATTCAGGATTTTTCACTGCATCTGGCGGGTGCGCGCATTTTTTCAAAAATAGACCTGGTCCGCGGTTATCATCAAGTCCCAGTTCGAGCAGAGGACATTCCTAAAACAGCGGTAATAACCCCTTTCGGCCTTTTTGAATTTTTGCGGATGCCTTTCGGCCTCAAAGGCGCTGCTCAAACTTTTCGGCGGATGATGGACGCAGTATTACGCGACCTTCCTTTTGTTTTCGTCTACCTCGACGACATGCTGGTAGCCAGCTCGTCTGAGGAAGAACACAAGCAGCACCTCACTACGGTTTTTCAGAGACTAGAAGAGCACGGGTTAATAATCAATCCAGCCAAATGCAAATTCGGCGTGTCGCAAATTGATTTTTTAGGACACAGAGTTTCTCCGAAAGGGGCAGTTCCACTTCCAGACAAAGTTCACGCGATAAAAAGTTTCCCACGGCCACAAACGGTCAAATCGCTGCAAGAATTTTTAGGAATGGTTAATTTTTACAACCGTTTCCTCCCCCACGCAGCTCAGCTCATGCAGCCCTTATATGACGCGCTCAGAAAACAGAAAGCTTCCAACGCGGTCCATTCGACCCCGGAGCGCGAACGCGCCTTCGCGGAAGTAAAGAGCGCTCTAGCTAATGCCACATTGTTAGTTCACCCCGATCCCTCGGCCCGCATTGCACTAACCACAGACGCTTCGGACCTAGCTATAGGGGCAGTTGTAGAACAACATGTCAGCGGGATCTGGCAACCTTTGGCATTCTTCAGCAAAACGCTAAACCAAACTGAGCGTAAGTACAGCACTTTTGACAGGGAGCTGCTAGCGCTTCATTTATCCATCTGCCACTTCCAGTTCTGGTTAGAAGGGCGGAGTTTCACGGCTTTTGTAGACCACAAACCGCTCACCTTTGCGATGGCTAAACTTTCAGAACCATGGTCAGGCAGGCAACAAAGACAGCTGGCTGCGATTTCAGAGTTCACCACAGACATTCGACATGTGGCAGGCAAACTTAACGTGGTAGCAGACTGCCTCTCTCACGCTGTGACATCGCCAGAGCACGAGGAGACAGATTATACTGCCTCAGCCGCAGAACTTTTCACTAACGTGGACACATACGCAGCACCTATCCATGCAGGGATAGATTATGCAGCCATGGCAGAGGAACAAAGCAGTGACACAGACGTGCGCGCACTCCTGTCTGGACCAACAGGGTTAAGGCGTGCCCCCCCTAATATGCGATATTTCAACCGGCCGACCTCGCCCGTTAGTCCCAGCCACATGGCGCCACCGTATTTTCGACTCAATTCACTCCCTCGCGCACCCAGGTGTGCGCGCCTCGGTTAAAATGGTCGCCGAAAAGTTTGTGTGGCCGGGCCTGCGCAAAAACGTAAAAGAATGGGCAAAAACTTGCATTTCTTGTCAGCGCCAAAATACACAAACACACAAAAGCCCCTCTGGAGCCTTTTCCAATCCCTGCTAGAAGGTTCAACCACGTTCATGTCGACCTCGTGGGGCCACTACCTTCCTCCCAAGGTTTCACACACCTGTTAACAATGATAGACCGCACCACGCGCTGGCCAGAGGCAGTCCCTCTGGCATCAACTACAGCGGAGGAAGTCGCTCGCGTTTTTTTGACAAACTGGGTGGCACATTTCGGCGTCCCATTGGACATCACGTCCGATAGAGGACCTCAATTTGTCTCAGAGCTTTGGTCAGCCATGTCCAGCAGCTTAGGGGCAACAATTCACCGCACCACCGCTTATCACCCTCAGGCTAATGGGTTATGCGAGCGTTTTCACAGGTCTTTAAAAGCCGCCCCCAGAGCCTCACTAACGGATACAAATTGGGTAAATAAACTTCCCTGGGTTTTATTGGGGTTGCGTGCTGCGCCTAAAGAGGATCTAGACGCCTCTCCAGCAGAATTAGTTTTTGCACAACCTCTCAGGCTCCCGGGTGAATTTTTACCAGAGAACCCAGAGCCAGGGCATCTTCCAGCCTCGAGTTTTTTAGGCAGCAATGGACCGGACTCTCTCCCCGGACCGGCACATCACTCTTTTCCACGGGTTTTTGTCCCCCAAGCTCTAAAAAACGCTGAATTCGTTTTTGTTAGGCATGAAGCTTTAAAACCAACTTTCCGCCCAGCATACGATGGGCCATTCAGAGTGCTGGAACCTGGTGATAAACACTTTGTGCTTGATTTTGGGGATAGAAAAGAAACAGTCAGCATTGACAGACTTAAACCTGCCTTCTTGTTGAGAGACGAGCCTGCACAGTTGGCGAGAGCACCTCGGCGGGGTAGACCCCCCAAGAGAAAAGACTCAGCCCTCCTGCAGGGAACAAATAATCACTCTCCTCCCCAAGCTGCAGATTCCTTACAGGAAGGTCCCAGCAGGACGCCTAAGCGGACCCACAGCAGATTCGGGAGAAGATTAAAACCCAGACAGCACAGGGACTGATGCAAACTACTCAACAGTTGTTCACTAATTGTGCTGTAACAGTTTAGGACTGACTTGTGATTTTACTATGCTGTTATGATTACCACTGAACTCTCTTAGGAGCATGGCTGCTGGAAAGTTTCTTCTGTGGCAAGAGGTATAGCAGTTAGTATGTCATAGTAATTATCTTAAAGGGTTGGAACCTTTCTGTGTGGAGTTTGCATGTTCTCCCTGTGCTGCGTGGGTTTACTCTGGGGGCTCCGGTTTCCTCCCACAATCCAAAGACATGCATGTTAGGTTAATTGGCTGTTCTAAATTGTCCCTAGATATCTGTTTCCTATAGGCCCTTAGAATAGAAGGGTTAGTATTAGTGAAAGCGCTTTGAGTGGTCTTTGTGACTAGAAAAGCGCTATATAAGTGCAGGTTAGTTAGTTAGTTAGTTAGTTAAACTGTGAATTTTTCTATTGTCCTTTTCTTAGTCGTTTGGGGGGGGCTGTGGGCTACATTAATCACATATTCCATAACCTACATATGTTGAAGCATGTGGGAATGTTTGGTGATTACATATGTAAAGCGACTTCACACCTCAGAAAGGACAAAGACTCTCAACCGCCAGTGAAGAACAAAGACGTTCCCAGACACTGCGGTGGAGACCGGAGGAGCTGCCCTCACCCCCCAGGGCCATGAGGAGGAGTATGGAGACAATGGGGGGATTAAGATAATGAGGGATGTCAGCCTTTGATATGCATGTCTTTTGTTATGTGCAAGTATAAGTTCACAGAGCCGGAGGTATTCGGTCTCTTTTCTTGCTTCTGCTTCTGCACTTAGATGAGACTTGTTAGAGGAGCTGATAATAAACTTTGGTTTATATATCACACCGCCTCATTCTTCCAAGCTCTTCTACAAGGGCCAGTCTTTACAGCGCGTTCGTGTTTTCTGCACAACAGATTTCTGCAGCCATGGCTGATTCTATGTTGCCGCGAGCAGAGATGCCAGATCAAGCAGTCTTCGTATTGTTGCTCAAGATGAAGAAACTAAGCAAAAGCATTTTCTCCGGGTGCTCAGGTTTCTCTGTTTCTATGGGCATGCACGGGCCTTCCTGAACAGGGTCGAAAGCCACTTTTTGCTCAGATCTATTTTCATGATCTTGCCCATGAACCGGAATTACGACACACCTATACAGTGTTGTATTTTTGGATGTTTTGGATGTTTACCTTTTTACAATACATTAATAATCACCCAAAATATAATAAAAATAATCATCTTTAACCAAAATGAAAGAAATTTCTTAAGTTTACAGCATAAAACGCACTCATTCTAATTGCACTCATGGAAGAGTGTAGGAATTGTTTGGTCATGCATCTAAGGGCCAATCAACAGTCCAAATTATTAGGGCTAATGGAGGAAGTCCGAGAGCTGAAATTAACAATTAAGGAAAGAGACAAAAAAAATGCAGACTTGGAGCGACGCATCGAGGATCTTGAACAATATACTCGTATGGATGATTTAATCATTAGTGGACTAGACATTAAATACCAATCATATGGCAATGCTACAGCAGAAATGAGAGGTGAGGAGGCTCCCCCAAGTGAATCAGTCAGGTTCAGGTTCAGGTTTTTTTCCACAATATCTTTATTGAACCTTTTTTTTTTTTTTTTTTTTAACAAACATGATACAAACAATCAAACACTAACACTAAAGTACTACAAAAAAAAAAAAATGCACTAAAAACACCAACAACCACCAACAAAATCAAGTCTTCAACAATGCTCCTCTGTTTAGTCTAGACAATCCAATACATAAGTATACATATTATGTTCACCAGTTTGGAATTTACAAGGTCCACACACATCATTCACCTTCTTCTTCAAGAGTTATGTTTAAATTTTTTACATAATCAATAAAAGGTCTCCATATATTCTCAAACACAATTTCCTTTGATTTCAGTATATATGTTATTCTTTCTAATGGAAGGTTTGTTAACATCTGTCTTAACCACTGAGTCACATCTGGTCTATGAGTCTTTTTCCATAATAGTGCAATACATTTTTTGGCATTAAGCAAACTGAGGTCTATGAATGTTCTTTCACTTTTATTAAAATTATGCTTTTCTGGGTACAGACCCAACAAAAACAGTTTAGGATTCAATATGATTTGTTTTGAGATTATTTTTTCAATTGTTACCCTCACCTCTTCCCAAAACATTCTTATTAATCTACATTCCCATAAACAATGAAATAGGGTTCCTTTACTTTCCATGCATTTTGTGCATGTATCTGGTATATTTTTGTTATATCTATTTAACTCCTCCGGTGTAACATACATCCGCATTAACCATTTGAAATGTATCAATTTAAGGCGTGCATTTATTGATTTGGTTTGAGCTTCTGTACAAGCCAATTCCCATTGTTCCTCTGAAATTTCAATTTGCAGATCTTCTTTCCAGTAGTTTAATCTTTTCAGTGAATTTTCACTTGAAGATAGTGTCAGTGAGTTATAAAACTCTGAAATAATACCCTTTCTTTTACTATCTTTCATCATCATTTTTTCCAAGGATGAATAAATAGGTCGAGTGAGAGCTTTATTTTGATTTGATCGAATAAAGTTTCTAAGTTGAAGATATTTAAAAAAATGTGTTCTATTGAGATTAAATTTGATCCTCAGCTCTTCAAAAGACATTATGTTGTCTGCACATGGCAAATATAAATCCTGAATCTTTTGTATCCCTTTTAAATTCCATACTTTAAATACAGCGTCCGCTCTCCCTGGTTTAAAATATTGATTACCCCATATTGGACTAAATTGTGACAATAACTGTGGTTCTTTTAAATAGTTTTTAGCTTCACACCATATTTTGATCATATGCTTTACAAATGGATTTTTAACTTGTTTTTGTAATTTTTTTGCCGAATCTGAGTATATGAATATGGGAAGAGGTAAAGGTAAATTGTATGATTCCATTTCAGTCCAGTGAGGGAGATCATTTGATGAAAAATAATATGTCATAGACCTCAGTTGTGCCGACCAATAATACAACATAAAATTTGGACATTTCAGACCTCCACGATCAAATGGTAAATATAATAAAGACAAACGTAATCTAGCCCTCCTGTTGTTCCATATAAATTCCACTAACTTTTTTTTTATTCTTGAGAATAGATCTAAAGGTGGTGATAAGGGAATGTATTGAAATAAATAAAGTATTTTAGGTAAAATATTACTTTTAAGTATATTGATTCTCCCGATCATCGACATTGGTAGTGACATCCATCTCTGAGTTAACTCATTGATATCTGACATTAAGGCTTCATAGTTGACACTGGCGACTGATTCTAGCTTAGGCATAATTTGGATTCCTAAATATTTAAACTGATTTACAACATTGAATTGATTTACCTCAGGGGCTGGGTAATTTCTCTGGGTCTCATTTAGCATTAATATTGAAGATTTAGTTTTATTTATTTTATATCCTGATATTTCCCCAAAATTCTTTATTAAATTCAACAAGGTTGGAATTGATTTTTTTAGATTCGACATAAACAAAATTATGTCATCGGCGTACAGGGAGATTTTATGTTCTGTTGGTCCAACTTTAATTCCATATATTTGTGAATGTAAACGTATCGCTATCGCTAAAGGTTCAATTGCCATAGTAAACAGTAAAGGTGAAAGTGGACAGCCTTGTCGACATCCTCTATTGATTTTTATTGGTTTTGAAATATTGTTATTTGTTAGGATTTCTGCTGTAGCATTATTGTATATTATTTGAACCCATTTTATGAAATTATTTCCAAGTCCAAACCTTTGTAGGACTTCAAAAAGAAAGGGCCATTCAACTCTATCAAAGGCCTTTTCGGCGTCCAATGATAGGAGAGCTGTATCCGGTGCTTCTTTATTAAAATAAATAATATTAAATAGTCTTCTTACATTATGGAAGCCTTGTCTACCCTTTATAAAGCCATTCTGATCTCGATTAATAATATTTGGTAAAATTTCTTGTATTCGTCTTGCTAAAATTTTACAGATTATCTTAAGGTCGGCGTTTAATAGGCTTATTGGTCTCATATTTTCACATTTATTAGAGGGCTTACCTGGTTTTGGCAGCAGTATAATTAAGGCATTATTTATGTATGATGGTAAATTATTATTTTGAAATGCTTCTAAAACCATTTCCAAAAAAGGTTTTATTAATTTATTCTTAAATTTTTTATAAAGGTCAACTGGAAGACCATCTGGTCCTGCACTTTTTCCTGATTTCATATTATCAATGGCTAGCCCAACTTCTTCTTGACTAATTTTAGACTCCAATATCTCCCTGTTTTCATTTGGAATACACGGTATAGATAGTTCGTTCAAAAACCCATTTAGTTTTGTTAAATCAGGTTCATTTTTGGTATCATATAATTTTTCATAGTAATCTCTAAAGGCTCTATTAATTTCTAAAGGATCTATAACTACCTGTCCATTACTTATAATACTGGTAATTGGTGTTTTAATTTCCAATTGTTTAATCTGCCATGCTAATAATTTTCCTGATTTTTCACCTTGTTCATAAAAAGATTGTTTCAATCTTAGAAGACTCGAGGCAGCTCTATTCGCTGATTTTTTGTCGTATTCAGCTCTCAAAATCAGTAATTCATTCTCCAACCTTGGGTCACTTCCTGCATACACTTTTTCCTGAAGATTTTTTATTTTATGTTCCAATTTAGCTCTCTCCTCTCGAGTCTTCTTAGATTTTGATCCTGTATAACTAATAATATGTCCCCTAATAAAAGCTTTGAAAGCCTCCCACTTTACACATGCTGATGTTTGTGTAGTATTGATGTCAAAGAACTCGTCTATCTGTTTTTCTATATACTTGACAAATTCCTCATCCTGAAGCCATTTATGCTGAAATTGCCATCTACCTGATTCCTTTATCAATTTTTTATCTACATATATTAGACAACAGGGTGCATGATCAGAGATCACGATGTTATCATAAAAGCAGTTTTGAATCTTGGACCTTAATTCTGTGGAAATCAAAAAATAATCAATACGTGAGAATGTCTTGTAGGTACTGGAATAACAAGAATAGGCTTTAACTTGTGGTTTCATTTCTCTCCATATATCTAACAATCTCAATTCTTTCATAAAATGATTAATAGTCATCCTACATCCAATGTGCGTACAATCCAGTCCTGTTGATCTATCCACACCTGGATTCAATGTACAATTAAAATCCCCTGCTATTATATGTTGCCCTGTAAGTGATGATAAGATGAGAAATAAATTAGCAAAGAACTTCTGGTCATCTATATTGGGACCATATAAGTTCACAAGATTTATATTTTCTAATAGCAAAGAACCTTGAATGATTACATATCTTCCAAATTTGTCTCCAATTACATTTTTCACTTGAAAAGGAACTGATTTATGTATGAGAGTCATAACTCCCCTGGCTCGGGATGAAAATGAAGAGGTGAATACACTTCCCTGCCATCTACTCCTAATTCTTTTAACATCCTCCTCTATCAGATGAGTTTCTTGTAAAAACACAATTCTTGAACCCATGTCCTTTATTTTATTCATAACTTGTTTAAGTTTTTTTAAATTTTGTAGACCTCTGCAATTCCATGAAGTTAAATTAAGATTAACACTTTGGTCCATGATCAATAGAGAGTTTGGGATTACCTTGCAGTGTAAACATGCTCATACAGAGAAGCAAAAACATGAGTGGTTGAACATTCATCCTACAAACTACACACAAACAAATTTCCCCTTCCCACACTTGTGGCAAACCCCCCAAAATCAAAAGAAAAATTCTGTCTCCCGATATAGCCATCGACCGTTCCACACCCACGGGGAACAGCCTAAGCCACTCCTTCTTCATCCTCCCAATCACCCTAACTCTACTGCTTTTAATGACGTAACATTAACTCTCCTCTGTAGTTTTCCAACTTAACTCCAAAATTTTTAACAACTTTGTACATCATAGTTTTTTTTTTTTTGTTTGTTTTGTTTTTGTTTTGTTTTTTTTTAATATATAATACAATCTATATTTTGTAAACTTACTATTTACTTCAAGTCAGTCAGATGCCTGTGCAAATGCTTAATTATTCTACCTTATATTTTGTTCATGCTTAGCTCCCACCAGTCTCTTCTTCTTCTTTGATCTTCTTGATGAACTCCTGCGCCTCCTCTGGGGTCTTGAAGATGTGGGTTCTGCCCTCATACGTGGTCAGCAGTCTCGCAGGATAGATTACACCATGACGAATCCCAAGGTTGCGCAGCTCCTTACGTACGGGATCAAACTGCTTCCTCAATTGCTGGATTCCTGTGGCCAAATCTGGGTAGAACCGCACCTGCTGGTCCTGGTGTTTAATCTCTCCTTTAGCACGTGCAGCGTTGAAGATCTTCATCCTGTCTCTGTTGCTTAGAAACTTCATAATTAAGGTCCTCGGCGGTCCCTTATCTCTCCGTGGGCCAATACGATGTGCTTTTTCCAGAACCACTGCTGATTGCAACTCCTCGCTGCCCAGCACCTCCGGAATCCACTTTTCCAGAAAGGAACATACGTCCCGACCTTCTGATTCCTCTGGAAGACCCACCAGCCTCAAATTATTCTGTCTCGACCGAGATTCCAAATCCAAAATATTATCTTCCAGAGATTTTTTTTTTTTTTCCAAAGTGCGCACCTTTAATTGAAGACGGGTGACGTCATCTTCAGCACTAGCGAGACGGAGCTCCATCTGCGCCGTTCGTTCTACACAGTCACCCAATTCCTTTCTTATTCCTTCCAGCGCTGTCATAATCCCATCAAATCTAGAGGAAAAGTCCGCTCTCATTGAACTCATGGCAGCCATCAGCGCATCTGCGCCATTCCCCGCAGAAATCGCACCGCCGCCAGCCTCCTCCGCCATATATGGAGCCTTGTTTGCTGCGTCACAGACCTGAAAGTCCGTTAATTTGGACTGTTTCGGCGGCTCGCTTTTTCCTTTTCCTGGTTTTCCAGCCTTAGGCTTCGCCGACATATCCTCGCCCAAATGCTGGGATACGTTCTGTCCCAAATGAGAGAGTTATTTGCCGATTTTTTTCTCCAGGAGCAGAGCAGAGCGAGACACGTCCGTCCTACGTGGCAGCCATAACCGGAAGTCGGTTCAGGTTCAGGTTACTTTATTTGTACCCGTAGGTAGATTTGTTTTGCAGTCAGGTGACATCCATATTTACAAACCACAATTACATTCAACATGAACACAAACACAGGCACACATGAAGCTGACTATAAACATGATAAAAGTACTCAAGGCTCCACCAATCAGGACATAGGACAAAGAGATAAGAGAAAAAACAAAGGCATAAGAGAGAAGGGTTATATTAAAAAGTTAAAGACTAGTCAAAGAGGTTAAAAACTCAAAAGTCTATAACCCAATAAAAAGATTTAGAACCCAAATAAAAAACCTACAAAAATAAGTAAATATAAAATCAAATTAATAAATAGGTAACTAAATTATGTGCAATATATTGTTACATCTTGTTCAACTCTTCAACAGCAGCAGGAACAAAGCTGCTTTTGTAGCGCTGGGTTTTACTTTTTGGGACAGCAAACCTCCGTCTGGAGGGAAGAAGCTGAAAGTGGCAGTGCAAAGGGTGGGAGTCATCATTTAAAATGGAGGTAGCAATTCTCTGTACCTGTCTGGTGTACAGGGACATCAGGCTCAGCTGTGACTCACCAAGCAAACGACTGGACCATCTAACTACCTGATCCAAGGATTTCCTCTGTTTCAGTTTTATCTGACCAAACCATGACACTAAAGAAAAGGATAAAACAGATTCAATAAAAGCCCGATAAAACATTGTCATTATGGTTCGGTCAATTTGGAAGCGTGCAAGTTTCCTTAAACAATGCAAATGTTGCTGACTCTTTTTGCACACCCTTTCACAGTTCTCTTCAAAGTTTAAATTACTATCAATAATCGTCCCAAGATATTTGTAGGATTATACACATTCAGTGGTCTGGCCTTTTAGTACAGTGACTTCATGCCTGGGAGTTTTCCTCCTAAAGTCAATAATCATGTCTTTAGCTTTTGTCGTATTCAGCTGCAGGTAGGAATCCTCACACCAGTGAACAAAATTATCAACTACTGGGCCGTGGTCACTCTCACCATCCTGGAGGAGACTGACAACAACTGAATCATCAGCATACTTTATAATGTGTCTGTTGTCATGTCTGCTCCGACACATGTTTGTGTACAGGATGAAGAGTAGCGGTGACAACACACACCCCTGCGGAGAGCCAGTAGAAGAACACTTTTGGTCAGACAATGTACCATTGACACTTACTCTCTGTGTCCTGTTGGTTAAAAAAAATCCAGAATCCAACCCACCAGATTATTACTCAAATCAAATTGTTGCAGGAGCCTTTCAACTAAAATATGAGGTTGGATTGTATTAAAGGCGGAAGAAAAGTCCACAAATAAAAGCCTGGTGTGTGTCCCATTAAAATCCAGATGTTCAAAAAGCATGTTAAGCAGAGTGACAGTGGCATCCTCCACTCTGTGAGGCCTATAGGCAAACTGCAAAGGATCCAATGCATGCTCAGTCTGCTTTAGGACCTCAAATCTGACCAGTTTTTCAAAAATTTTCATTAAAATTGAAGTCAAAGCAACTGGCCTAAAGTCTCCTTGGAAAACCAGATGCTTCCGTTCCTTGAAAGCAGAAACATAAAGATTGAAGTAAATGCGATTTCAGCCTGTCATGCTTTACCCAGAAAGGATAATAAAACAAAGAAATCAATTGTGATGCGCTTTGTGAACAGAAGGGTAAAAAATGACACACTGAGGCAGGCCAGAAAGCTGCGGGAACAGAAGTTTACCTAAATGAACATTTAACAAAGACTAATGCTGAAATAGCACGGCAAGCACAGATGTTGAAAAGACAAAACAAGATACAGGCAACATGGACAAGAAACTGTAGAGTCTGGATTAAACTAAATGGAACACCTGAGGAAGCAAAGGCCATAATATTAAGAGATCTCACTGACTTAAATAAATATAGATGAACAGTGATTAAGAAAATTAAGAGACTACCATAATCCATATCCACACACACAGCAAGGACAGTCCTTTTGTGACATAACATGATGATGTACTTTAAAAAAAAACAAACAAAAAAACAACAACTCATGACTGACTTTAGTAGACATCAATCATCCCAACTGGAGGAAGTCATTTGACAAAGAGAGAGGAAATTCAGACTCTGAAAATATCTCATTATGCTGAACATAAACTACAAGGGATGGAGAATGATATTGATCCCGATAACCACTTCTTCAATAATATTCATAATCACTGTGAATATTACAATGAAAAGCAATTCAAAAGTGCAAGTAGATGGTAAACTATCAATAATATACTTTAACAGCAGAAGTCTTAACAAAAACTTTCTACAGATTCAGGACTATTTAAAACAGCTAGATAGAAAATTTACAGCTATTGCAGTCTCTGAAACTTGGCTCAATGAAGAGTAGGCTTCTTTGATGGCAATAGAGGGATATCAGATGTTTCATATTAACAGATGTCAAAAAAAGGGTGGTGGTGTTGCACTGTATATTGATAAACTGTATAGGTGTAAACTTGTAAATGGAATGTCCTTTGCACTACCAGGGATTCTGGAATGTGTTACTGTTGAGATTGACCAAGATAAAACAAAAAATCTAAATATAAGTTGTGGATATAGAATGCCGGGAACTTGCGTTGAGACATTCAGAGATAAGTTAGTGGAGCTGTACAGTAATATAACTAATAAGAAAAAGGTTGTAATCTGTGGAGACTTCAATATTGATTTATTAAATCCATTTCAACAAAATGTAATTACAGTGTTCATGAATTCTATGTACAGTATGAGTCTATATCCCACAATAACACATCCCAGTAGTATCACAGTCCACACTGCTACACTTATTGACAACCTGTTTGTTAATATTATTGATAAGAAAATAGAAAGTGGATTATTGATAAATGACATGTGGCCATCTGCCAGTCTTTGTACTTATCCATGGCCACACGGGGGCCAATACAGAAAAAACCTTAAAATCTTTCAGATACAAATCACAAAATGCAATCAGTTCTTTTAAAGAAGACCTGCTGAAGCAAGACTATTTTTGTATGTTTTATACAAAAATAAGTTAATATATATAATGAGATGTAGTAAAAGAGACTGTTACAGTAAAGAACTGGAGAAAAACAGAGATAACACTAAAAATACATGGACAATACTAAACAATATTCTTGGAAATAAAAACAGAAATACAAGCTACCCAACCAATCTTTCAAAAAAAAACAAAAAAACCCCAAAACGACTCAGAGTGTGAATGCAGTCTCACCTGCAGATGAATTTAATAAATTTTTTGTTAACATTGGTCCTAATTTGGCACGAGAAATACCCATTACGGCATCTACAGGTGACACAATAAGCAAAAACATTGCTATAAAAGACTCCATCTTCATAAAGAACACAGACGAGAGAGAGGTCATTGAAATTGTTAAATCGTTTAAAAGTAAAACATCTACGGATTGTGATGGTATTGACATGCTTTTAGTCAAAACTATCATTGAATGCTTAGTGAAACCACTGACGTATATCTGTAACCTGCCTCTCCAAACAGGTATATTTCCCAATGCAATGAAAATAGCCAAAGTAATTCCGATATACAAGACGGGTGACAGAGGGGAATTTTCAAACTATAGACCTATTTCACTATTGCCACAATTTTCAAAGATACTCGAAAAAATATTCTGTGAGAGAACTGACAACTTCATAATGAAGAATAATTTATTGTGTGAGTAGCAATATGGGTTCAGACACAAGAGGACAACTGCATTTGCTCTAATGGAATTTATAGAAAAAATATCAACTGCCGTTGAAAATAAAGAGTATTCAGTTGGGGGTATTCCTGGATCTTCAAAAAAGCATTTGATACAGTGGATCATAAATTATTGTTAAAGAAACTACAAATTATGGTATTGGGGGGTAGCACTGTCCTGGTTGTGTAGTTACTTAAAGAACAGACATCAGTATGTATGTGTTGGCAGCAAAAACTCACAGTTACTGAAGGTTACTTGTAGAGTCCCACAGGGTTCAGTTTTGGGGCCACTGTTATTCAGTATGTATATAAATGACATATGTAAAGTTTCAGAAAAAATGGATTTAATATTGTTTGTAGATGACACAAATTTATTATGCAGTGGAAGCAATTTGGAACAACTTTTGGATACACTTGGAAAGGAATTAGGAAAGCTTAAACTGTGGTTTGATTCAAACAAATTAACACTCAATTTAAGTAAGACAAAATTTTATAATTTTTAACAACCATCACAATAACTCAGTATCTAAACTCAGTGTAAATGGTGTAGAGATTGAAAGGGTATCCAAAATTAAATTTCTTGGAGTAATAATTGATAATAAACTGTTTTGGAAGTCACATATTAATTATATTAGAGGTAAAATATCCAAATCAATTGCAATACGAGTGAAATATGTGCTTAATCAACCCACACTATATACTTTGTATCATTCATTAATACTCACATACATGACATATTGTACTGAAGTATGGGGAAATACATATAAAACAAACATATCCAATCTTTATGCTTCAGGAAAGAGCTATTAGAATAATAAACAAAGCTGCTTACAGGGAACTAACAAACCCACTTTTTCTTAAATTAAAAGCTCTCAAGTTGAAAGATCTGGTTGACTTTAAAACTGCAGTAATAACGTTTAAAGTGAAGAATCTATCACTGCCCGCAAATATCCAAAAGTTGTTCCAAATAAGGGAGAAACAATATCATTTCAGAGGAACATGTATATTTCAAAAATCTTCAGTGAGAACTACCACCAAGCAACACTGTGTTTCAGTGCAAGGAGTTACGACTGTGGAACGCTTTTGGACCTGAATTAAAATCATGTACAACGCTTGGGCAATTTAAACAAAAACTAAAGGAAGAAATACTCCAAACATATATACAAGATGACATGTAAAATCACATAAGGATTGTCATATTCAGTCTGTGTTGTGCTGTTGCTTAGTTTTGTTTTGTCATGTTTTGTCTTGGCTTTGTTCTGATTTGTAATCACTTTTATTTTATTTTTGGATTCTTAGATGGAACATGGGTGGGCAATATAAGCTGCAGCTTCAGCCGTCACCCATTTCGGATAATTTATGTTGAACTGTATAATCTGAGGAGTTATTGTTTAATTTGACCTTGTTGAATTTTTCCCCCCTTGTTATATTATTCTGTTCCTTTCTTTTAATCTTTTAATCTAATCTATCCGAAATAAAGATTCATTCATTCATTCATTGATGTGGGAGGAAACTGGAGAAATCCCGGAAAGCTGGATTAATCATGCTGGATTCATGCTGCACCTCTGCTGTCCGCGTACGTGTAACCGGAAACCTCGTGTGACGAAATTTGCGTCATCGTCTCTACTCCGCTAGTGTCCGCAGTGCTCGACCGCGGACGACCGCGTGCAGCCCGGATTTTGTGACCGCGCCGCCTGCCCACGACCTGAACGTGTTAAAAAGCGCATGCGCAAGACTGAACGTCCCATTCACGAGGTGGCGATATCAGCACAGAATACCAAGACAAAGTAGACGAAGAAGACAATGAGGAAGCGGAAGACGAGAATAAACATACATGAATCCTATATAAATGCTTCAGCAGCAGCAGCATCTTCTTGAAAAAGGAGTGGAAACCGGGAAGTCAAGCAGCAGAAAGCAAGCAACGTTTCTTCGTTGGTGAAAATCCTGGCGTGTCAGCGCATTGGCGCTACCTATTGGGCGGGAGTGAAACTACAAATGATGTTTGTGCACATGCGTCAACTGCTTGGCCTGGATAGATGAAAAAAGTGAGAGGGGAAATGCAGCATGAATAAACCCACGCAGACATGGGGAGAACATGCAAGCTACAGATCACTGTTGGTTGGGGGCTGGGATCGAACCCAGGATCCCCCGGCCAAGGGTGAGTTGGTGTTCTGCTGCAGTGCTAACCACTCCTCTACTGTGCTGCCATGCAGTTGCAGTTGTTTTTGTCCCCCCCCCCCCCAAAAAAAAAAAAAAAAAAATTCAGGTGAAATGGCCAGAGGAATGATGAGAACTTTTGTGGTATTACACCATGTTCTGTCTGTTGTCAACAAGATTGAGCAATTTATGGTTGTGATCTACACTGCAGTATAAAATACTGCTATTACCACCTAGTAATCACTAACATTGTAGGGAACCCACGCTGGGATATTCATCTCAGACTGGACGCAGAGGGGAGGGGAATATTCCCTCTGCCAGCAGAGCGTGGGGGATTTAACGGAGAAGGACAGTAGGTATTGTGATGGGAAAAGATGGTAATGCAGCAGTAAGGGGTGAATGTGTGAACGTATTGTAATGCGAGATTTTAGGCAGCAGGGGGAAGGAATGGAGTGATGTAAAAGGAGAGACCCTGGTGTATTGAGCAAGTCTTTTTCTGTGTATGAATGAAGTGGGAGTGAGAAATAAAGTTCGTCTGTCGTGTAAGTCTGATTCCTTTACAGTATTTGCACTCTCCACATTTGCTTTTTAGTGATTTGTTACCAGTAGCAACATGCAATCATTTTCTTCTTCTTTTTTAATAAGGCTGTCTATTTTCATTCTGTTTTAGTTACTGATGTGTTTCAGCCAATTAGAATATTGTGAAAAGACTTAATGAGATTTTGCAATAGAATTCAGAAAGATAAACTCAATCAGTTTCCGCGGGTAAGTGGTAGAAAATGGATGGATGGAATCTTAAACAGTTAGCTAATTCATGGTGAATAAGCTCTTAATTTTAAAGTATATAATTATTTGGCCTTATACAATATGAATCCTCTATCAATTAAATGGAACACGTAAATTTTCAGTGGTCACCACACAGGTGTTCAGGAGACCCAACGCTAGAGGAGGCAGCCTCAAGATCTAAAACTGTCAACTGCTTGAAAGAAGCTTCAAGGTATATGTAACAGTTGTTTTATGTTGTTTCTCGTAGACAACTGGGACTGTAAAAGGACAGATTTGGACCGACATCAGTAAGTATGACAATGGTGCAGTGAGTCATTAACAACATTTACAACAATGTTACAGGTGAAATATGCAGAATTCCAGAAATACCTAAAAATATATTTATAGTGTAAAGAAACACTTCTTTTGCTGTCATGCAAAATTTGATCATTTATGATATTGCAGAGCTATGAATTCATGTATGATGTTTGCAGGGCTGATAAAGTAATAAATACCACTCCACAACAGCAGGGTGAATGCTGCTGGCGAGGACAGTTTTCAGCTTAGAGTCAAAATCCTGTGTTGTAACTTAGCTATATTAACTTATAGAGTAGGGCAAAGCCAGAACATGTTATGACACCAGTCCATTACCGGTTCACTTGGAGCAGACAAACTTGAAGAAGTTATCATGGGTCATCAGTTAAAAAAAAAAAAAAATCAACTATCAAATTCCCTTTGGCCTAGTGAATGAAGGGAGGTTGTTCATTGCTATCACCTGGTCTTGGCAGTAATCACCTGTAATTTCTACATAGTCCACTAATAGTCAGCATAACATCTCTGATTATAAGCCCAGCAACTCCATACCTATAGCCATGACTGTGCCCTTTCTCAATGAGCTAAATGACTTCTATGCTCATTTTGACAAGGACAATAACGAAAAGAACATCAATTTCCCACCCTCTGACGACCTCCACCACCTCACACTCACCCACACCGACGTCCATAACGCACTGAGTCATGCCAACGTACGTAAGGCTGCTGGCCCTGACGGCATTCCTGGGCGTGTGCTGAGGGCATGCGCTGAGCAGCTGGCAGGGGTCTTCACAGACATCTTCAACCTGTCCCTGGCCCAGGCCGTGGTACCAGCGTGCTTCAAGACCACTTCTATAGTACCAGTGCCGAAACATTCAACACCATCGTGCCTAAATGACTATCGCCCTGTGGCACTGACGCCCATAGTCATGAAGTGCTTTGAGCGACTGGTCTTGGCACAGCTCAAAAAATGCCTGCTCCCTACACTGGACCCTCATCAGTTCGCCTACCGGAGCAACAGGAGTACAGAGGATGCGGTTTCTACAGCGCTGCACTATGTACTCTCACACCTGGATGACAAGAACACCTACGCAAGAATGCTGTTTGTTGACTTCAGCTCAGCATTCAACACAGTTATCCCCTCAAAGTTGATCACTAAACTTGGGGACCTGGGAATCAGTACCTCCACCTGCAACTGGATCATGGATTTTCTGACCAACAGACCCCAGCATGTTAGGTCAGGCCCCAACCGTTCTTCCGTCATCACACTCAACACTGGTGTACCACAAGGCTGTATGCTCAGCCCATTCCTCTACTCCCTCTTCACCCATGCCTGCAGGCCTATGTATGGATCCAATTCCATCATAAAGTTCGCAGATGACACCACGGTGATTGGACTCATCAGGGACAACGATGAGTCAGATTACAGGGCAGAGGTTGAGCACTTGGCTACTTGGTGCGCTGACAATAACCTGCTCCTTAACACCAGCAAAACCAAGGAGCTCATAGTGGACTACAGGAAGGAGAGGGGAGAGACACATGACCCCATCCATATCAATGGCATAGCTGTTGAACGTGTCCCCAGCTTCAAATTCCTGGGGACCCACATCTCGGAGGACCTGTTCTGGTCAGTTAACACCACCAGCCTGATCAAGAAGGCCCATCAGTGCCTCTTCTTCTTGAGGACACTGAAGAAGAACCATCTGTCAGCTGACATCCTGGGCAACTTCTACCGCTGCGTGATAGAGAGTACCCTGACCAACTGTGTCACAGTCTGGTATAGGAGCTGCTCTGTCGCTGACCGTAAGGTGCTGCAGCGGGTGGTGAAAACCGCCCAACGCATCACAGGGACTCCACTTCCAGTTATAGAGGACGTCTACAGGAAAAGATGTCTGCGCTGGGCACGCAGCATTCTTAGGGACTCCAACCATCCTGCTCATGGACTGTTCCAGCTTCTCCCCTCCAGAAGGCGTTTCAGAAGCCTTCGGACTAGAACCAGCAGGTTTAGGAACAGTTTCTTTCCAACAGCTGTCACGTTATTGAACTTAGTTCCCCGCTGACTCTCTTACCATCATCTCTTACCATCCTCACCTGTACATAACTGCCCATCTAACTTATTGTACATTATTTGCACATAACAGTACTCTTAACTTTCTGCACTGCTGCATATATTTGCATATATTTGCTTAAATTGCACATACTGTTAATTACTGTATATACTGCACTGCTGTCCTTTGCACTTCTGATTGGATGCTAAACTGTGTTTCGTTACCTTGTATTCATACATGTGTAATGACAATAAAGTTGAATCTAATCTAATCTAATCTAACATGCCATTTTCCACAGAGGACATCTTAATATTTCACATGACAGGATCTCCATTTTGTCTCAAAGTCCTGCCTTTCTTAGCCCATTTACAGGACATGCGTGCTGATGCCAGTGATATGGAAGCAGAGAGCAGCTACTTGTCTTCATTCTTTTTTCTCGAAATCACTGGATAAATTTACATTTTAGATTCTCATGATAACAGGAGCCTCCGCCGCCGCTTGTATCCGCGATCTTGTTCTTTCGGTCATTACCCAAAGCTCGTGACCATAGGTGAGAGTAGGAACGTAGATTGACTGGTAAATCAACAGCCTTGCTTTAGAACTAAACTCCCTCTTCACCACAACAGACCGGTACAATGTCCGCATCACTGCAGATGCTGCTCCGATCCGTCTGTCAATCTCTCTCTCCATTTTCCCCTCACTTGTGAACAAGACCCCAAGATACTTAAACTCCTCCACTTGGGGCAGGAGCCTGTCCCCAACCCAGAGAGGACAATCCCCCTTTTTCCGGCTGAGGATCATGGACTCGGACTTGGAGGTGCTGATTCTCATCCCAGCCACTTCACACTCAGCGGAAAACCGTCCCAGCAAGAGCTGTAGGTCATTGCTGGATGAAGCCAACAGGACAACATCATCTGCAAACAACAGAGATGAGATCCTGTGGTCACCAAGCAGGACACCCTCCACACTGAAAGGAGTCAGTTGAGGTGGTATGGGCATCTGATTAGGATGCCTCCTGGACGCCTCCCACTTGAGGTGTTTTGGGCATGTCCCACTGGGAGGAGACCCCGGGGCAGACCCAGGACTCGGTGGAGAGACTATGCCTCCCAGCTGGTCTGGGAACGCCTTGGTATCCTCTCTGGAGAGCTGGAGCAGGTGGCTGGGGAGAGGGAAGTCTGGGCTTCTCTGCTTGAACTGCTGCCTCCGGGACCCGGACCTCCGGAAAAGCGGTAGAAGATGGATGGATGGATGGATGATAACAGGATAAATTGATATTGATATTATCATGTGGGCTCAGGAACACTTCGGAAAACCATTGTCAGTTAACACAGTTTTTCGCTACAGCTATAAGTGCAAGTTAAAACTCTACCATGCAAAGCAAAAGTCATATATCAACAACACTCAGAAATGCTGCTGGTTGCTCTGGGCATCTGAGATGGACTGACACAAGTAAAAAAGTGTGCTGTGATGTGACGAGTTCACATTTCAAATTATTCTAGGAAATTATGGATGTTGTGTCCTCCGGGATAAAGAGAAAAAGGACCATCCAGATTGTCATCAGTGTTAAGTTTAAAAGCATCTGTGATGTATGGGGGGGTGTTAGTGCCCATGGCATGGGTAACTTGCACATCTGTAAAGGTGCCATTAATGCTGAACAGAACATGCAGGTTTTGGAGCATCATATGCTGCCATCCTAGCAATGTCTTTTTCAGGGATATCCCTGCTTATTTCAGCAAGATAATGCCAAGCCACATTCTGCACATGTTACAATAGTGTGGCTTCATAGTAAACGAGTGCCGGTGCTAGAATGGCCTGCCTGCAGTCCAGATCTGTCTCCCACTGAAAATGTGGGGGGCATTATGAAGTGCAAAATATGACAATGGAGACTCCAGACTGTTGAGCAACTCAAGTTGTACATCAAGCAAGGATGGGAAAGAATTTCACCTACAAAAGTTCAACAATTAGTGTCCTCAGTTCCTAAATGCTTACTGAGTGATGCTAAAAGGAAAAGTGATGTAACACAGTGGTAAACATGCACTGGTCCCAGCTTTTTTGGAATGTGTTGCAGGCATAAAATTCAAAATAAGTGAATATTTGCAAAAAAAAACAAAAAAAACCCAAACAATAAAGTTTATCAGATGGAACATGAATTATCTTTACGTTGTAGTGTATTCAATTGAATATAGTTTGAAAAAGATTTTGAAATCATTGTATTTTGTTTTTATTTACGTTTTGCAAAATGTCCCGACTTCACTGAATTGGGGTTGTACTTCTTAGTTAAATTATAATCAGTAGTTCATTGATTCTACTTTAGTTATTTCACTTGACTAAATTTGGCTAAATAGTGATGCTTAAATACATCGAGACACTGCTAAGTATCTGTCTTTACCTACTACAATATGGTATATAGTTATATCTGTTCCTCAAAAAAGGAAATAGTTATCTAAATACTCATTGTATTAACAAGGGTGACTTCCTTAATTCTTCACTTTTTGGTGTAACATACAGTATTCTACATTTCACCTCTCAAACTGACTTCCTCAGTCCTCTATTTTTTTTTTGGGGGGGGGGGGGGCAAACCTGTTATAACTTGTTAACTGACATTTGTGAGAAGACCCCTGACAGATTGTGACTGGCACCAGATCTGTGGAGAGAAAAGCATGTCATTGTTTTAAAGAGTAGGAGGGGTTTGAAGAAGATGGAAAGTCCCGTCAAATGTCTAGTGTTTGTCTGCTGAGTTGGGACAATGAGCCCGGCTAGCCACGACTCATCAGGGAGCAGGAAACAAGGATGACAGAGGGTGGGAGAGTTCAGCCGGGATCTGCGGCCCCTTCAGGATGCACCGGCGCACATGTTATCATTTGGTATAGTGTGGAGCACTAGGACTCTGGAGGAAACAGGTGCCCTCGGCTTCATTGTTTCCACACCAGCAACCCAGAAAACAACCAAATAAAAACTAGAAAAATGGCAGGGTGGATTTAAGTTAGCAGAAGATGTGATTCATGGGTAGAAAGAGTTTGTTAATGAGAGGAAGGGAGGTGAAAGACTGAAGAGGGGAAATGTGGCAGAGAGAGCTGGGTACATATGACTGACATTTATATTTAATTTATGTACAACTTCATATTCCGTACCATAAAAATAAATCAAACACCACTGAACTTCCAATTCATACAAAATTATTTAATTTAAATTGTACAAAACCACCTTTGTCCAGCAAATTATCTCATAAACCAGCAAATTTACCATTAATAACTTTTCAATTATTTTCAGTTATCTCATTCAAATGCCTGTGTCATAACCATCATTTGATTTCTACACTTTAAGACAATTAAGTCCTTTTCCTGCTTGGACTGTTTTAATAAACTACACACAGGCTCCGGGCCAGAATATTTAGATAAATCCAAGATAAATATTTTATTTAAAAGAATATTTCACTAACTTAAAACTGATTAAGTGCTTTAGAAGATTTAAAAGCCTTCTTTGTTTTTAACTTACTCAAAAAAACCCTCCAAATTCACCACCTCTTCTTACAAACTTACTTCGTCTTTCTTCCAAAATCTTCACGTTCTCGCAGTTCTTAAAGTTCCTCTTCCCTTTTTAAGCCCCTTTTCCACTAGTACCCAATGTCTCTAATGTCTCTTCACAAACCCCCAAAGCGACTTTCCTTAATCTTTCTTTATCATCCCCATCTTCAAAGGAACCATCTACACTTTCACATTTCCATTAGATTGATTCCAACCACCAAACCTCCTCAGACACCACGTCAACAGTTACTGATCCATTGTTTTGCGCTCTTTTGGAAAACATCTAATCAGTGATTTAAAATTCCCGAACCTCCCAAAAGGAGAAGCAGTTTTCAATCAATTTACAGATTTCACATTTTCAGACAAATTCACATAATAGTCTACGGTCCTTTCTTCAACAGGCCTGTAGGATCGGCTGGTAGGGCTCAGTGAGAACCTTGTAGCGGATCTTGGTGTTGGTGATGGCGCCGTGTTTCTGGCGCAGGTGTAGACGCAGCTGGCTCTTGTGGCGGAAGTGCAGGTCACACTTCTCACACTGGAAAATAAGGAGTCTGCAGGTTAGATGTCAGGGTGGTCGCAAGACTGTTGAAGCGTCAGAGGTGATGTGTGTTCCTGACTTACAGTGTACGGCTTCTCTCCGGTGTGGATGCGCAGGTGACTCTTCAGGGTTTGCAGGTGGCGGAAACGTGTGCCGCAGGTGTGGCAGGGGTAAGGTTTCTCTCCTGTGTGGATCAAGACGTGGGCCCGGAGGTGGGCTACCTGGCAGCAGAACAATTAGAGAAAGCCCACACATTTCTGATTAATAAAGTGCCAACTTAACTTTTATAAAATCAACTTTTAAGGGTGGGGGAGTTGGTTCGAGTTGGAGGCTACCATATTTACTCTTGTGAATTGTGTGGGTGTGGGTGGGTGGATGTTGATAGTCACAACATTAATTATGCCTCGGTGAAACAGAGAGGCATACGGTAGTCAGTTAATGCGTCTGTGTGTGTGTGGTTGTATCTGTTCGTCTGTCTGTCTGTCACCAGCTTTTCAGCTTGTCCAGTCAAAATTAAGTGCAACTAAAGGCTTGTATCAGTGTATGACCATATTTTCTCGACTTTTAATTTGCCAGAATTTCAAAATAACACTGTTTTTGAAATAAACACAAATTTAACTCACCATTTCTGTCAATGCCACAGCGAAAAAAAAAGGTATTGTAATAACTATCCCAGGCCAGTAGAGGTCAGAGTGTCAGAATTATTATGTATTCTGTATGGGTGTGTGTAGAGACTCATTTACATTTGTGTATCAGTCTTTGTGCATGTACACTTGGTAATCTATTCTCCCTACACCCGCACATGGATTCACATGCACACATGCACACAGACACACAGACACACACACTGTATTTGCTTTGCTTGTATGCTGTTGTAATTGTCCTAGCATTTTGTTCATTTAGCACTGTGTATACTGTATTTTTCACTTGGCACTATTAACAATTCTCACCAAAAATGATAATAATCACAGTGGTAGTCACAATAAACCTACTTTGACAGAAATGATGAGTTGTATTCAGCAACAGCAGTCCCATGCCGAAAAAGGAGCTGCAATTACAAACTGAACTGTCACCAAAAAAAAAAAAAAAAATGGCATTGTTCAAACCATAAAATTTGAATTTCAATTTAAACTTGACTTATTGCCCAGCCCTATTTTATGCTTAAATTTTCAATAAGCCATAACTCAGTCTAAAACGTCACAAAACACAATGCTAACCTGTGTTTCATCATGGTAACATGTTTTCTTAAAGACAGTACATTAAAGTGCCCCCTGGCCATCATTTGGCTCTCACCTGAACAAAGCGGGCCCCGCACGTGTCACAGCGGTAAGGTTTCTCTCCAGAGTGAATGCGGGAGTGAGTCTTCAGGTTGGCAGGTCTGTTGAACTGAGCTCCACATACATTACAGCGGTATGGCTTGTCACCTGTCGGGTTATAGATATTTGTTAGATAATTGTTGTTTTTGTGTTTAAAAAAATGTAGAAAAGGAGACAAGTTCACCTGAGCAGACAGTTTTGGTTCCTTGGAAACTGCCAGAATAACTGTAGGGCATGTAGTAGTTTTCATGCTTGATTGGGTGACCAGGTTCTGGATGACAAAGATGATATTTTGGGGAAATTGAGCTGGTTGGAGAAGCATATTGAACCTATTTATGATCATTTTTGTACCTTTGCTGTTTATGACTTACACATACCTGGTTCCTGCTTGAGAGAGGGAGGCACAGTTGGCTGGTCTACAGAGGGAGGTGGCCCAAGGGGAGGGGCTCGGCCAGAACCCTCGTAGCAGGAGACCTGCCCCTGTCTGATGACGAGACATTCAAAGTTTTTACACAAACTCACTTTGATTCTTTCTTGTAGTAACATTTGGTATTGCTCTAGTTACCTATCAATCTGACCGGGCACTTCTCCAGACCACGCCCCTGTCAGGGCTTTTTGTGTCGAGTCAGCATTAGGTGACACTTGACTTTGGGGTTCTTCCGTCTCCTCTACTTTCACCGCAGTAGCAGCACACAGAGGGTTCAGGACTATGTACTTGTACTTTTTCCAGTTACAGGCCTTTGGGTCCGGTGTGGTTTTGGTGTCACTCTGGAGAAACAAGCAATAAAACAGATTACTTCCTAAATTCAAACTTTGGAAAGTCAGTACCACTTCCAGATAAAGTTACACGTTTTAAGGGCCACTTGTTTTGACTTAAAGAACATCTTACTTCTCTTGCAACATACCACAAGGTTTTTGCTGCAGGTGTTGGACTCTGCTGGAGAACTTGGTTGGCAGCTGGAGTGGTCCGGGCTGTTAGGAGATGAGGACGGGGTGCCCATGATCGGTGACTCAGGCTCTCCTTTCAGGTCTTTAGAGTGGCAAGTGGGGAAATCCCCTGGCTTCATGAAGGCCCCGGCCACCATTGGAACCCTAAAGGAAAACCAAAGGAAGTACTGTAATGAGCTAAACCGGTCAAACAACAGATAAATAGACCCCAGTAGCAGCTCTTTGGATACAAAGAGACAAACAAGTTGGAGCTGTGTCTGCCATTCTTAGTCAATTTTATTGTTTCATTTACACACTTATTCCTCTCACCTGGTTGCCATAGGTGTTGGGAGTAATCTCTGGGGTCCTGGATTTGGTAAATCCCCTCCTTTGGGGGCCACAGAAGCTACAGATACCCTGGAGTCCAGCTCCAATTGCAGGAGTCTCACAGTCCTGTTCTCCAGGCTGAAAAAGCAGAATAGAAACAAAATACCACATTCAGTCAATCATGCTGGACACACACCAGGCAGATTTCATTTCATCCATTAATCAATTACAGACAGAACTGTAGGGCTCCCACCAGTGCAGCTGCATGAAGTCCCGGCAGGCATCGGCCACGTGGTCCATCTGTAGGTAGACGGCAACAGCGAGCACCCCGGAGACAATGCTGGGCATCAGAGGGAGGCGGGAGGTGTACATGAAGTCGAGCAGTAGGGAGACACTGGAGGGGTCCAAGGTGTTGGGGAGAGACACAGTCATGAGCTGCTCCCCGCCACTGCCACACCCCTGAACCATCACACGGTGGGAGTACAGCGAGTAGAAAAATCCACTGAGGGCAGAAGAGAAGAAAGAAATCTTAAAAAGGAAGCAACAATCTGCAGTGTTTCTATGGGAAAAAAAACTATTTCGCCAACATAAGCCAATGGGTGTCAAAAGAAAGGGGAAACCGAAGACAGATGATAAGAATACAAAGTCAGACAGACCAAAGCAACTGAGCCACCCTGAAGAAAGAGGAACATGAAATAACATACAGATGACTCTGCTCTGAAAGGCACCAGAAAATGATGCTCAATTCATAGAAATCAGTCAGCCTCATGTACTGAATCATTCCTGAGAAGACCTCCCAGCTTCCGCAACTACTCCAACCAACCTGCAGGCCACGAGCACGGCACAGTGCGCCTGCAGGTGGACATTCCCGACGATCAGAGTGGTGTCGGTCAGGATGCTTCGGTGCCGGAGTTCATTCAGGTTGAGCAGCACATCGTTGGAGTGGCGGGTGAACTCCTTCACGCATCCTTCTGCTGGGGCCACAGCCTTCATCGCCTGGCCTCCGTCAATCCTATATCCTTCAAACACTTCCATCAGTGTATCTGTAAAATGAGACATCATTTCTACTCACAGTGCATTCTGTTATCTTAGACTTTTTCAGTATATTGTGTAAAAACAAAAAAAGACATACCTGTGTGTAAGTGACTGAATAAATAAACTGGAGTGTCCCAGACACGTCCGGTAGGTGAGACCAGCTCCCTGCTCGTACCTGTGCGAGGGGAAGACAAATACACTTTATTTTAAGCACTGACAAAACAAAAGGTAACTTTCTAAGAAATGGGTGAAATCTATAACATTTGCAGTTGCATTAAATTACAATAGCCATTCAAAATCAGCAGTTCTTCAGTGCTTTCCACAGTTTTATCAGTTACATTTTTTTAAAGAATCACACAAAAAGCATTAGATTGCTAATCCAGTCAATTAAAAAAATAACCATGTCCAACTTACCCCGACCAGCAGGGACGAGATTGAACGTGCACTATGCTGTGGTCAGCGGGTCAGTGTTTAGTCCAGAGTCAGAGAGCAGGGGCTCACCGCAGCCTCCACTGGCTCTGAGCTTCGCTCTGAGGTGAGGCTGAAGGGAGGGAGCTCTTTATAACATTGTTCAGGAAGCCCCCTTACAACCACAGCTGCTCGTTTCCTCTTTCCTGAATGTGTCCACGCGGCCACTGGAAGCAACGCAGGAAAAGCCCTGCATGGCCCCGGCTCCGGGCTCTTAAGTATTTTTAGTGGGCTATTAGTTTTTCTAAACCCCCATAGCTCGGCACAAAGTAACGGCAGGAAAGCAGAGTGTGTTTTTTGGGACACATTGGGTAAATATGTGTGGGGACCTTGGGGGAGATGTGATACGTGTTTGGCTGTCCAGAGGTAAGCCAGAACATTCCCCACCAACGCCTTCCTGACCCTCGGCCCTCTCCTGGACAGAGGAAACAGTTTGAAAGGAAGGTGGAACAGCTTATTGTTGGATAAACAATCTGTTTCCATCACTGAAAATTTACTGTATGTGGATTTTTTTTTTTTTTTTTACATTCAAATGCAATTTTCAGTCATATACATAGTTTCTTATATTTTGAAAAAATATGCAGTGATATTGGGGAAAAAATGGCTGCTGAAGTTTGATGAGCATCAAAAGTGCTCCACAGCACTGTCTGGAAGCTTCTGGCTTGCTGCCATACAGGAGAGGCTATGTGTTAGGGTCTGCAGCCTGCGCTTCTGAAGCCACGTGGAGCTTTTTTGCCCACAAAGTTTTCAACAATGGGGTGTAGTGATTAGCATCGTCACCTCAAATGAACCTGTCACAGGTTCAAATTCACCAGCCGGCCAAATGGTGACTTTCTCTGTGGAGTTTGCATGGTCTCAGGTTCATTGCATCATCCTACAGTTGAAAGGCATATATATTAAGTTAACTGGGGCCTGTTAGTAGGACCATAGATTCCAGGCCAGCACTACAGATAAGAATATGTTCTTAAGGGTAGTATCTCATGGAACAGCGAATGCTGATGAACATAGCGATTCTGGGGTTTCGTCAGGGTTTGTAAAAAGCTGCAAAAAAGTTTGCATACCGTTTTTATGGTCGCAAGGAGTTTTGTAGTAAAGGTTCTTAAACAGTTGCTAGTGTTCACTATTTGGTGAATAAAAAAGAACTTTGGGTTACAACCATTTGCAAGATGCTCACAACTACTTTGCAAATGTTTGCAAGTGTTTGCAGAAAAATACCTTTACAAAGAAAAAAAACTGTTTGCAACCTGCTTTGCAACCTTTTATGAACCCTGACAAAATGCAAAAAAATCAGTGTTCTCAGGATTTGCTGCTCCGTGCGATACGAGCGTCGTAAAATCACATTTTTAAAAAACTGCAAATTTAGGAGAAAGGAGTCTCAAATTTATGAAAAAGCATAATTTTAAAATTAAAAAAAATACAAATTTGCAAGAAACAAGTAGTAAATTTTAATAAACTGCAGTACATTTGAGAGACAAAACTGGCTAGTTTGCAAGAAAAAGTCTCAAATATGAGAAAAACATGTACAGTATCCCACAAAAGTGAGTACACCCCTCACATTTTTGCAAATATTTTATTATATTTTTTTTCATGGGACAACACTGAAGATATGACTCTGATACAATGTAAAGTAGTCAGTGTACAGCTTGTATAACAGTGTAAATTTGTTGTCCCCTCAAAATAACTCAACACACAGCCATTAATGTCTAAACCGCTGGCAACAAAAGTGAGTACACCCCTAAGTGAAAATGTCCAAATTGTGCCCAAAGTGTCAATATTTTGTGTGGCCACCATAATTTTCCAGCACTGTCTTAACTCTCTTAGGCATGGAGTTCACTAGAGCTTCACAGGTTGCCACTGGAATCCTCTTCCACTCCTCCATGATGACATCACAGAGCTGGTGGATGTTAGAGACCTTGCGCTCCTCCACCTTCCATTTGAGGATGCCCCACAGATGTTCAATAGGGTTTAGGTCTGGGGACATGCTTGGCCGGTCCATCACCTTTACCCTCAGTTTCTTTAGCAAGGCAGTGGTCGTCTTGGACGTGTGTTTGAGGTCGTTATGTTGGAATACTGCCCTGTGGATCATGCTCTGCTTCAGTATGTCACAGTACATGTTGGCATTCATGGTTCCCTCAATGAACTGTAGCACCCCAGTGCCGGCAGGGCAGCACTCACGCAGCCCCAAACCATGACACTCCCACCACCATGCTTGACTGTAGGCAAGACACACTTGGATATGGATATGATACTGAGCATGATGCTGAGCATATGCACACAACTTTTTTGGTCGACCATGGCGAGGCCCATTCTGAGTGGAACCTGTCCTGTTAAACCGGTGTATGGTCTTGGCCACCGTGCTGCAGCTCAGTTTCAGGGTGTTGGCAATCTTCTTATAGCTCGGCCAGGGGTGTCCAATCATGTGCCATGGAGGGACAAGACCCTGCAGGCTTTACCTCCAACTAGTGTCTTCAACAGCAGATTTCACTGAACTTCTTCCCACTGATTGCTGATCAGTGAAAACACCTGCTGAAGAGACTGGGTAGAAGAGAAAGCCTGCAGGGTCTTGGCCCTCCATGGCACATGACTGGACACCCCTGGCTTAGGCCATCTTTATGTAAAGCAACAATTCTTTTTTTCAGATTCTCAGAGAGTTGCTCAAGTAGGTTCATTTTGTCTTCTTTTAATTATTTAATAATAATTAAATAATAAAATTAAATAATAATTTAATAAAAATATTAAATAATAATTTAATAAAATAATAATTTAATAAAATAATAATTTAATAATAGAAAATAATAAATACAAAATTAAATAATAATTTAATAATAATAATTCTTATTAAACACAAAAATAGAAAGATGTTTTTACCTTCTTTACATGTTTCGACTAAACAAATGGTGTAGAGTTAATCTTGTGACATGCTTGTCAGTTAATGAAAATACTATTCTTTTAAAAGCAGTTTCTATGCCTGAACCTAGTTATAAGCACTAAAGTAAATGTGAGCAGCACTGTAGATGCCTATGATAAGTGGACAGTTTTTCAGTTTTCCAGTTAAAAACTGGAAAACTGAAAAAAAAAGCCCCCCCAAAAAATCAACATAACCGCTTAAAATAAAGAGTAAACTCCAAAAAGGACTGGGTCACTTAAATAACAACCATGCTGAATGTGATAATGTTAGTCTGAGGAAGTTACACTTCTTCTTTTCTTTGAAAACGAAGGCTATATAAATCTTGAAATCAAACTGATGAGCCAAAGATTCCCTTTTCTTTTGAAGCTGAGCTCGAAGTCGATTTCTTGTTTGATTACTACGACTTCGTCAGTTCACTGCAGACTTCTGATGAAGGCTGCAGTGAACAGTCAAAACATGTAAAGAAGGTAAAAACATCTCCTTTCTATTTTTGTCTTTAATAAGAACAAAAAGGTAAATAAATTCTCACAGAGTTCTTTTCCATAGGTGCCATGTTGAACTTCCAATGACCAGTATGAGAGAGTGTGAGAGCGATAACACCAAATTTAACGCACCTGCTCCCCATTCACACCTGAGACCTTGTAACACTAATGAGTCAAGTGACACCGGGGAGGGAAAATGGCTAACTGGGCACAATTTGGACATTTTCACTTAGGGGTGTACTCACTTTTGTTGCCAGCGGTTTAGACATTAATGGCTGTGTGTTGAGTTATTTTGAGGGGACAGAAAATTTACAGTTATACAAGCTGTACACTGACTACTTTATATTGTATCAAAGTGACATATCTTCAGTGTTGTCCCATGAAAGGGTATAATAAAATATTTACAAAAATGTGAGGGGTGTACTCACATTTGTGAGATACTATATATGTTTTTTTAAATGCCTCTATGGGATAAATTTAAAGAGAGCTGAAATTTACAAAGAAGTATTTTTAAAAAATTATATTTAGAAGTTACAATTCAAAACCAGTAAACTTATAGAAAAAAGGTTGCCAGGTGACAAGAAAAAGTGAAAAATCAAGAAAACACTTGAAAATTCACAAGAAAAAAAACCTGCCAATATACAAAAAAAATTTTAAGAATTTTTTTAAAAGAAACACCTTTCAAATTTAGAAGAAACAAATGTCACATTTATTTAAAAAAAGTTTTTGATTTATAATTTGCAATCTTTCCTATTACCAGTGTTGAAAAGCCACATTATTCCCATAACTCTTCTGTAATAACTTCATTTTAAAATCAAATATGTTTTGCAATGCCATGCAGTGATCAAAATCACTCTTTCAATAGCAGAGTTTGTTGATAATTCTTTGGCTGTTTATGAAGATTGAGGAGGAAGGAAGCATGATTTAAAAAAAAAAAGATTGTTCTATGGTCAACACCTTCAACTTGTGCTGAAAAACAACCTCTACCCCACCCTGACTGAGAGAAATGCAGCCAACAGATGTGCAGGAACTCCCCTACACGTCCTCACACACATACACACATGCACGCGCGCGCGCGCGCGCACACACACACACACACACACACACACACACACACTTTGCATCCTGCAAAGCTGCTCAGAGACATGGATGAAAACGCCTGCGCAGGACATCCGTCAATAATAAAGCAGGCCGGAGATAAAGGGAGGAGTAATGGAGACTTGAAGGGAGGTGGGGGGCTGTTAATGGAGTGAAGTGATGAGGGCTCAGGGGTCATGATTATTTGGAAAAAAATAAAATAAGCGGAAATTTACCTCACCCTCAGCAAACCCTTGGCTTCAAACAGAATCTAATACAGGACAATTAATTATGGCCCAGAAAAAGTGAACTATGAAAGGAATTTCATGTTTCAAAGACTTTTACTGGAGACCTTGAGGAAGGAAGAGAGAAACCTTCAGAGTTGACTCTGTAAGTTTACATAATGCAAGACAAGGGAATGTCCATTTGAATGATTAAAAAGGCTTTATGATATGGATTCATTCGTTTACATTTCATCTTTTAGTGAGGTGCACTTGAAATGCACCTTGATTTGTACAGGAGAGGATGACCCTTATGGAGGACAAAAACTGATATACAAAATACATTAAAAAAACACTGGAGGATTACTCAATATTGTGAAATTATAAGTAAAATACATATACATATAAATGAATATATATATAAATACATATAAATGAATATATCTATACCAAAGGTCATCTCCTGTTAAGTGGATGGAGCCATTATGAGCAATTTTTGGACAAAAACCTGCATGAACTAGAGAGAAAACAAACAAAAGAAATCCTTGTTTGATCCTTAAAATTAAGGTAAAACTGCAGTTATAAGTAAAAACTGATCTGTTGAAATTATTATTAGGTAAGTCCTTCTTAAATATGCAACTTTTCTTAAAAAATTTTTTGAAAATTTGTGCAATTTTTCAAAATTTTTCTTGCAAATTTCTTTTCTGCAAGTTTAAAAATTTGCTAAACTAGATTTTAAACTTTTTTCTTGTAAATCTGTAACAAATTTTCCTCAAATATTTGACTTTTTTCATAGAATGCAATTTTTCTTGTGCATTTGAGACTTTTTCTTGTAAATGTGCTGCATTGTCATGTCAACTTGATAGTTTTATTGTAAATTTGTAGAATTTCTTCTAAATATGCAACTTCTTTGTTGGCTTGTTTTTGTGGATTTTTTGTGAAAGTCACAACCTAGTGGCTGTAGACATGAGGTAATTCATAAAATATGACCATTTTGTTTTAATTTTATTTTGTATTAATTAATGGTGGGTGCATTAGCTGAAACAACCCGTTCATCGTGATCAATGTTTTTGGATTACAATTAATGGTGATGGTGGCCTAGTGGTAGAGCATCCACCCCAACAACTGGTGGGTTCAAGCCCCAGGCAGATCATACCTAAGACTATATACTGTAAATATGGTACTTCTTGCCTTCTAGCTTGGTGTTCAGCATAAAAGAATGGGGGAAGGAAAGTTAGTTACCCAGTTACACGGAGAGCACAAGCCAGTGCTCCTTGTGCCAGTCTCAAGCCCAGATAAATGGGGAGGGTTGCATCAGGAAGGGCATTTGGCATGAAAATCCTTGCCAAATCAAGATGCGAATCATCGAGATATTGGGTGATGATACGCTTTGGTGACCACGAAAGGAAAGCAGCCAAAAGAAGAAAAAAATTGCGGATCAGAAAAAGCGGAACTTTCACAGTGTGGATGCTGTTTCCGTCAGACAGTCTATGGCGCGACTCAAAGCACAGACACATGAAGCCCAATTCATGGCACAAAATCCTCATTTTATTTAATTCTGGGTGTTCAAATCAGTTTGCTGGAATGTCGCTGTCATACCATGTGGACCAAGGCTCAGATTTAAAGACATTGTAAAAAGAAACTTGAAGAAGTTGGACATAGACAGGAGTTGCTGGCAGCAGAAGGCTAAGGACAGAGCTGTGTGGAGGAATCTGATCAGACCTAAATGAAACAGTCATTGTCGCCACAACAGACTGCTATGATGATGATGATGATGATGACTATATGGACATATGGACCATATCAATGCACAATCCTGACCTGAATGTTCTGGATAGTTGTTGTCATTTATGATACTAGTGCATTGCCCGGAGAACGCAAGTGAAGAGTTTGTTTGCAAAAACCGATAAACACCACTTCCATGAAAATTTCACTCTTTACGTCAAACAACTGTTAACATTACCTTCTCATAGAAGTTCATATCATTTTGTCTCAAAAGCCGATATGCCCTACGTTATAGACACTACAAATTCATGTTTTTTTCCAAAAACCAGTAAACGCCAGGAGCATTTTTTTTTTTTTACAAAAGCAGATAACTCCATAGGGCAAATCAACGTTTTGTGTTTGGGTGATGTGACTCATCTTGGCTGCCTTCCCTCACTGTTCACTCACTCCCTCCCTCCCTACTCGCTATATAGTGAATTTACGTAGATATAGTGGACTAATATAACAATAAAATTGGGCGGTGCGGTGACACAGTGGTTAGCACTGCGGCCCCACAGCAACTCACCCTTGGCCATGGGATCCCTGGTTCGATCCCAGCCCCGACCAACAGTGATCTGTGTGGAGTTTGCATGTTCTCTCCGTGTCTGCGTGGGTTTACTCCGGGAGTTCTCCAGTTTCCTCCCACAGGCCAAAAACATGCAGGTTAGGTTAACTGGAGACTCTAAAGTGGCCCTAGGTGTGAATGTGTGTGTGAATGGTAAAAGGATAGCGCCGTACCGTGGCTGCTTCATCCATCCAGGTGGATGCCCTCAATTTCCCCACTGGGGATCAATAAAGTATACAAAATAAAGTATACAAAATCAAATCAAAATCAAAAATTTTGGACTTCCGGTCTGGACGCCATGGCGACTGCAGCTTAACACTGAAGTTCTCAGACCCAATTCAGGATAACACCTTGAAAATCAAACTTAACGGATTTTTGGAGGAGTGAAAATCAAAAGACAAAATCATCATGTCTAAAGGAAAACAGAAGAAACTGAAATTCTCCAGGCCAGGACACGTATCGGCCGGAGAATCCGAACTGGAAGATCTCCGTTCAGAAGACGAGGAACTGGTGATAGCTAACAAAAGGGTTAGCCTGAAATCACTATTTGAGGAGCTACGACGATTTCGCCGAGATGTTACGGCCGAATTTCGGGAATTCAGAGAAGAATTGAAAAGGACAAACAGCAGAGTGGACCAGGCCGAGAACCGAATCTTGGAAACAGAGGATCGAATAAAAGTGCTCGAAGATTCTGTGCTAGACCTACGCAAAAGACAAGCAGCTATAGAGGCTAAGCTAACCGACCAAGAAGGAAAACAAAGAAGAGACAACATAAGAATTCATGGTCTGATAGAAGGAACCGAAAATGGTTTTAACTCAATGGCAGAATGCGTGGAATCCTTACTAAGAGAGAAATTGGATATACCCACAAACCACCGACTTGAAGATAGAAAAGGCACATCGTTCATTAGCCGCTAGGCCGGCGGCGGAAGCGCCCCCACGTTCGGTGTTGGTAAGATTTTCCAATTTCAAAATAAAACAAGAGGTTGTAAGACTGGCCTGGCAGAAAAAAGGATTTATGCACCAGGAGAGAAAAGTCTACGTGGAACACGATTACGCCCCGGAGGTCCTTAAAAAGCGCAGGGAATACAATGACGCGAAAAAGGTGTTAAGAGAGAAGAAATTGCGCTTTCAGACACCATTTCCTGCGAAGTTAAGGGTCTTCTACGGCGATGAAACGTGTCTCTATAATTCGGCGGAAGAAGCAACAGCTGACATGGCGAAAAGAGGCCTCCCGGTAACGGTATTTAAACCCCCAGCAGACCCGAGTGCGAAGATCAGAGCTCAAACATGGACAACACAAAGACCTTCAAAATCCACGGACAGCAGCGGGAAACCCAGCACCAGAGCGTCGCGGATAAACTATACGTTTTCAGGTTGGAATAGCGACCTTTTTTTTTTTTTTTTTTTTTTTTTCCTTTCTCTTGAATCAATCCGCACATCCAACCCCCCTCATACAAGGTAACAAACATTAAAGGAGATGCATATTCAGCATGTGGTAAAACATTTCATGGAACAATCATATTATTTGAAACAAATAAGTCTTTGTAATAAAAAAAAAAAACAAACTTGTTAAAATAGAAATGTGACAATAATCCACATGTTCTCCTCATACTAACAAATACTGTTTTTTGCGTGAATGTTTGATGTGATGGGGGTGGGAGGGTGCACACAATTTCACAGGGTTTAGGCATAAAAGGAAAAAAAAAAAAAATCATTACAAGTTTGGATTGGGTTCTGAAACTCACGTTAAAAGCATGGGACTACTTTCAGTGGTAAGAGAGGGCCCTCAACACGTAACAGAGTTTGAGGAATTTCCCTCAGAGCCTTCACTCCATCAAGGCTCTTACAGGGTCTTAAAAAGACCTCAGCTCAGGAAGTTCTTATGACAGCTTTTTGTTTTAAAGTTTTTTACACTATGTTCTTAATGTTTTTCTTGTTTTTAATGTTCTTTCAGTTTCTGAGTAGCACAAAAGAGGGCCACCACACAGTTATACTAAACAAAACAACACAATGGAGAAACAGGGTGTAACCAAAATAATTTCATATAATGTAAAAGGAATCCTGAATCCAGTTAAAAGATCCAAGATTCTAGGCAAAATGAAAAAAGACAAAGCAGGGAATAATACTTTTACAAGAAACCCACCTAACAGACGTGGAACACAATAAACTCAGTAGACAAGGGTTTAAAATGATCTCTTCATCTTCATATAAATCAGGGAGGAGGAGGGGAGTAGCGACATTGATATCAACCAAAATTACATTTGAAAAAAAATCAGAACACAAAGATAAAGAAGGGAGATACAGTTTGGTAACTGGGCGGCTAGAGGGAGAAGATATCACCCTGCTGAATGTGTATGCTCCCCCAGGGGCTAACTGGAAATTTTATAAAATGTATTCGACCTAATGATAACTAAAGCTCAAGGTTTAGTGATATGTGGTGGGGACTTCAATCTTAGACTGAATCCATACTGGGATGCTTCTGGTAATTCCCCACATCAAAATAACACCCAAAACAGGAAGACTCGGATGCTACTAAAAGAATTGGGAATCTGTGACGTGTGGAGGGAACTCAACCCCAGTGTAAAAGACTATACATTTTACTCAACTCCACATTCATCTTACTCAAGGATTGACTATTTTTTTATGTTTAATAGAGACATTGGAAGAGTAAAAACAGGTAAAATAGGACTGATGGATCTCTCCGACCACAGTCCGATCTACATGGACTTAAATATCCAAAAATACACAAATAATACATTTTCTTGGAGGTTAAATTCAAATGTCCTGAAAGGACCATTGAAAGATGAATTGGAATCAGATATTCTCAGATATTTGGAAGATAACGATAATGGAGAAGTATCCCCTTTAATACTGTGGGATGCATGTAAAGCTGTAATAAGAGGAAAGATTATTGCAAAACTGGCAACCCAAAAGAAACTAAGACAAGAAAAACTATCCACATTAGAGTCAGAACTTAGGAACCTAGAAAAAGAACACAAAGGCAACACTCATTCTACTGACTCGCTCAAGATTAAGGAAATTAAAAACCAAATAAATGAGATCTACACAATAGAAATCCAGAAGAAACTTACATTTCTGAAACAAAAATACTATGAAGCAGGCAGTAAATCGGCAAAAATTCCTAGCCTATAAATTGAGGAAACATCAAACAGAAAGAGCAATCTACAAAATCAGAGACCCAGTATCAAAGGAAATAAAATTCAGAATTCAGGATATTCTTAAAAACTTCGAGAATTACTATAAGAACTTATACTCCCACAAAAAACATAAAAACGCATCCGAGGCATTCCTAAACACATTAAACCTTCCCCAACTTACGGAGTCACAAAATAAAACACTACTGTCAGAAATACATCCTAAAGAATTGGAAAAAGCAATTATGAAACTTAAAGCTAACAAATCCCCAGGAGCTGATGGCTATACAGCAGAGTGGTACAAAACCTTTAAACAGCAACTATCTCCTCTCCTCCTGAAAACATTTAATTATGTCCTCCACACAGGGGAAATCCCCCCCTCCTGGAGAGAAGGGGTCATTGCAGTTATACCTAAACCTGAAAAGGATAAACTAGAGTGCTCCAACTACAGACCAATCAGTGTACTAAATCAGGACTATAAGCTTTTTACCATTATCCTTGCCAAAAGGTTAGAAAATATACTGACAGACCTAATTCATTTAGACCAAACAGGTTTTATAAGACAAAGACAGACACAAGACAACATTCGACGCACTTTACACATAATTCATCATATAAAAAAAATATAACTTAAATGCAGTCATATTGGGATTAGATGCTGAAAAAGCATTCGATTCGGTTGACTGGTCTTTTCTATATAGAATCTTATCCAGTTTCAATTTTCATAACAACTTCATTAGAACTATACAGGCATTATATAAAAAACCAACAGGCTAAAATAAGGATTAACGGTAATTTATCATCATCTTTTGAACTGGAAAGAGGATGTCGTCAGGGCTGCCCCCTGTCTCCACTGCTCTTTGCAATCTTCATAGAACCTCTGAGCCAATGGATAAGACAAAACCAAAAAATTCAAGGTATTACACTTGGTCAGAAGGAACATAAAATAGCACTCTTTGCTGATGACATTTTAATATACCTAGGGCAGCCGGACACTTCTTTACCAGAACTAACCTCAGTTTTTTCAGAGTATGGAGATTTATCGGGGTACAAATTAAATATGCATAAAAACCCAAGTTTTAACATTCAACTATGACCCAAATCATTATTCACTAAGCAAACTCAAAACTAACTGGGAGTCGGAATCTATGAAATATCTGGGGGTCAATATCCCGAAACAACTCAACAAAATTATATCACTAAACTATGATCCACTGGTGACAAAAATAAAATCTGACCTAGCAAGATGGAATATGATACCATTCTTGGGTACTGCACAAAGAATTGAAGCAGTCAAAATGAATATACTTCCACGTCTTCTATACCTTTTCCAAACAATACCGGTAGAACCTCCCAAAAAAACATGGCAGGAGCTGGACAGAAGGATCTCAAGATTCATATGGCAGGGCAAGAGACCTAGAATCAGATATAGAACCCTACAGCTAAACAAAGACAAAGGTGGGCTCGCGCTGCCAAATATCAGGGACTACTTTAAAGCCGCACAAATTAAAACTTTAGTAGAGATATGTAACCCAGTCTACACTGCACAATGGAAGGAGATCGAATGCCAAATAACAAGTGACATCCCCCTACAGGCGATAATAGGGAACAATATCTTACCTAAGCTTTTGAATAACACTAACCCGTGGATAGAGACCCCGCTAAAAATTTGGTTTAAGTTAGTCAGAGAGAATCAAACTAAAGAGCCCTATCGACTTCTGCAATGGATCGCCTATGATCAGGACTTTACTCCTAATAAAACAGACACCAGATTTAAAAAGTGGAAGGAGAAAGGGCTGATAAAATATTACGATTTTTTTAAAGGGCAAATCTTAAGAAGTTTTGAAGATTTGAAAAAACAAGGCCTAATAAATCAAGACCTTTACAGGTTCTTCCAGCTTAGACACCACATAAACAATATACTTAAAAAGGAGGTTTTGGAAAGGGCCCAGTCAGGTGTTCTGAAGGTCTTCTTAATGGCATATAAAGGGATCCCAGGGATCAGATACATTTCTAAAATATACCAAGGTCTTCAAGACTTAAAAGGAGACAACACATCTTATATAAAAGAGAGATGGGAAAAAGAGGGGAATTTCACTTTACAACTGGAAATATGGGAAAAGCTAAATAAACAGCAATGGAAAAGTACCTCATCCCTGCAGTGGAGAGAATTTGGATGGAAAAACTTGGCAAGATTTTTCAGAACACCTGCACAAAACAAATTTACCCATAAGGGATTGAACTGTTGGCGCTTGTGTGGTGAAAAGACTGCAAATCATTTTCATGTGTTTTGGTCATGCCCAGTTATCCACCAATATTGGACCAAGGTACAGACAATATTGGGGAAAATATTCAAAATTACAGTTCCCTTTTCTTTTGTAACTTTGTATTTGGGTTTACTACCGGACTCACTGGAAAGACGAGGAGAAAAATACTTATTCAGTGTTTTAATATTGGCAAGCAAAAAAGCTCTAACTAAAAAATGGATGTTGAAGGACTGTCCTACACCTGAAGATTGGACTAACGTGATCCAAGACATTTACTCGATGGAAAAGTTGACATTCGCACTGAGACAGGACATGGATGTGTTCATGAACTTTTGGCAACCCTGGACCGCATATGTGTCTTCCATTAGATCTAATCTTTGACAAATACCATTTCAATAATGGTTCCGCTCTTTGTTCCAAAGCTACTCAGATGCTCTTTATCTTTATTTACTTACTTTTCTTTTTGTTTGTTTTTTACTGGTTTGTTTGTTTGTTTGTTTTTGTTATGTTTCTTGGTTTTTTTTCTCTTTAATTTCACTTTTTCTTTCACTTTAAAAAAAAAAAAAAAAGGGGTGTTGTAAGAATTAATCTTCCAATGTTGTCAGATATCAGAAAATAAGGGAACATGTGATGAAAATGTAAACACTGCATTGCTGTAACGACCTGTATACCCTTTACAAAAACTTAAATAAAAAAAAAAAAAAAAATCAAAAATTTAAAAAAATTAACCGCTTTCTGACACTACTGGGCTTGTTTTTGTGGCACGGTTAATGACGTCATCACTTGAGACAGTAAAATGTAATAGACTAGCTTTGCTGACCAGAGCTTTACCCACTCTAGCAGGAAATGTTGGAGCCTCATCCGTCGCCTAGGAGCTGCACAGAAGCCCCCTAGCCAAAGCCGAGCATCCGTCACACCCAACCAAGTTGCATCCCACCTACTGACTATCGCCAAAGCACCCCAAGACAAAGACACCAGAAGAGCAGTTACAACTGAGCTAAAAAAACACCAAAAAAATGCCTGTAGAGGAAACGAACCCTGAACCCTTCGAGGCTGCTAAACTGGAGAAAGTCCTACAGGGCCTGAAATGTGGAAAGGCAGCAGGATACGATAACATCTTCCCAGAATTCATGAAAAATCTTGGCCCCCGAGCCCTAACCTGGTTGACACAATTTTACACAAGGATCACACAAACAAACTCGATCCCAAAGAAATGGCGGACAGCAAAGGTCATTGCCATCCCAAAACCTGGCAAAGACCACAAACTACCAGCAAGCTACCGCCCAATCTCCCTACTCAGCGTTCCTTACAAAATCATGGAGCGCCTAATACTGCAACGCATTTCCCCAGAAATAGAGGATATTCTAAGTGTGGATCAAGCAGGTTTCCGCAAGGACCGCAGTACAGGAGAACAAGTAAGATAAGATAAGATAAGCCTTTATTAGTCCCACAACGGGGAAATTCCAGGATTGCAACAGCACAGGGATAGCAACACTCAGAGCATCAAAAGAGAGAGGAAGGGGAAAAAAAACTCGGAATCGAGCCGCTGTTGCAAAGGCAGCCGACTGGTGTGGCGCCGAGAGACTATTAACAGTGGTATACAAACGTTATAAAAATTACCTCGATAAATCAGTGTGTTAAGTATAATTTTAAAAAATGAACTTATGATATAATGCTGTTTACACTGAAATGAGCTGCCTTCATATTCTTCCTCCTCATTTTGTACAAGTGTAAAAAATAATTTTCACAAGTACTGGCCCTAACCACCTTCATCGAAAATGGCTTCGAGAGCAGACTGAAGACAGGGGCTGTGTTTCTCGATCTTACAGCCGCCTATGATACGGTCTGGCACAAAGGCCTCCTCCTGAAACTTATAAAGGCGATCCCTGCTTGGGCAACAGCAATAATAAAAACCCTGCTGACCAACCGAAGGTTCAGAGTCCACCTCGGTCAGAACACAAGTGCATGGAGAATGCAGAAAAACGGACTCCCACAAGGCTCAGTTCTAGCTCCAACTCTGTTCAACCTCTACATAAACGACCTGCCTACTACAAAATCCCGCAAATTCATCTATGCAGACGACATCTGTTTGGCATTCCAAGCACCAGACTTTGAACCACTGGAACGGGTGCTCACGGAAGATCTTGCCAAACTGGACCAGTTCTGCAAAATCTGGCGCCTAAAACCAAGCCCAGCAAAAACCGTCTCCAGTGTATTCCATCTCCACAATGCAAAAGCTGCCAGAGAACTAAACATCCACCTGAGCGGACTCAAGCTAAGCATGCCCCAAATCCAACTTATCTTGGAGTGACCCTTGATAGGACCTTATCCTTCAAGGAACATCTAAAGGGGACGGCTGCTAAGGTGAAGGTACGAAACAACCTGCTCTGCAAGCTCGCTGGTGCAAAATGGGGGGGCGGCAGTCTCCACCCTGCGCACCTCAGCACTGGCCCTTTCATACTCTGTAGCAGAATATTGTGCCCCTGTCTGGTCCAGGTCATCTTACTCACACCATGTAGACACCCAGCTCAACTCAACAATGAGAACTATAACTGGAACAATCCGCTCAACACCACTCCCCTGGCTCTCTGTACTGTCAAACATAGCCCCTCCACACATCCGGCGAGCAGCATTAACTCAAAGGATGCTCCAAAAAGTTAAAGATTTTCCTCACTTGCCAATCCATGCAGATATCTACACCCCACCCACTGCCCGACTTTCATCCAGACGGCCGATTTGGAAAAACCCTCCCCCAGCTGACTTTACCATCCAGACAGCTTGGCAAGAGGAATGGGAGACCAAGGAGGTCCCAAACAAACAGCTGGTGATAAACCCCAACCAACAGGTCCCGGGCACCAACCTCCCAAGGAGACAGTGGTCTACACTCAATCGCTTCAGGACTGGACATGGCCCCTGCTTGGCCAGCCTTCACAGATGGGGCAGTAGCCCTAGCCCACTGTGCGCATGTGGAGAGGAGCAAACAATGGAACACATCATAGAGGTTTGCCCGCTCCAAAGACTGGAAGGAGGATTACACACCCTCCATACAGCAAACCAGGAGGCAACTGCTTGGCTTAAGGACTTTGCATTTGCTAAATAAATAAATAGACTAGCGGTGGTAAAAAAAAAAATAATAATACCTGTGTCATGTGCGTGCGCTGCAGCACACAGGTGGAAAGGACTGAGCCCAATTGCTGGTGAAGTGAATGCGTTTATTAACAGAAAGACGTACATACACAAATTTTTATTTTATTTTTTTTTTTTTTAGATTTAGTATACTTTATTGATCCCCAGAGGGGAAACTGAGGGTCATCCACCACCTGGATGGATGAAGCAGCCACGATACGGCGCTATCCCTTAACCATTCACACACACATTCACACCTAGGGCCACTTTAGAGTCTCCAATTAACCTAACCTGCATGTTTTTGGCATGTGGGAGGAAACCGGAGAAATCCCGGTGTAAGCCCACACATACACAGGGAGAACATGCAAACTCCACACAGATCACTGTTGGTCGGGGGCTGGGATCGAACCCACGATCCCACGATCCCCACGATCCCCCGGCCAAGGGTAAACTGTGCTGCCGCAGTGCTAACCTCTGCGCCACCGTGCAGCCCCCAAAATGTCCATGAATACAGTTCAAAAATGAGTGTTGAGGAAGATGGCGGGCTACAACTCCGCTGGCAGGCCCCACGAGTTCCAGATGGAACCAGAGCAGAAAGGAAGGGCAAAAGTAATGAGGAAATGACTTATATGCAGGTTGGAGCAAACTAGCTCTGGGAACAACAACCAGCGAAGTCAAAGGAAGAAGAAACCAACCGAGGAGCCTGGTCACCAATGCTGACTACTGCCACCACCCCGACTGCTCACACCGTCACCCATAATATACCATAATATATTGTGGCAGCTGAAGCATAATGAGATAATGAATGGAAATGAATGAATGAGTGTGTGCAAGTAGGCGTGTGTACTGTATATGTGTGTCAGGAGTGTGAGTGCGAATGACTGTGTGTATAAGTGCATGTATGAAAAGTGTGCATAGACAACAGAAAGTAACAATAGACAGCTTGGTGGATGCCTGGCAAAGAGAGAGAGGGCATGACTGTAGACTGGCAGGGAGCCCCGGCTCAGGGCTCTAATAACCTGCCAGCTGGGAAAAATAACAACAATAACGAACTACAGCCACAAGTCATGAAACGAGGTTGACACCTCAACCCCATTCATGACAGAGCCCCTCCCCCCCCCCAGGGGTGGAACCAGACACCCACCGTACCATCAAAAACAAAAGAAAAAACCTGCCCCCCCCTTCCAGAACCATCACAGCTAGCCAGGGCAGGAGGTGGGGGAAAACAGGTCAGGAGGGAACGAATTAATGGAACATACAATATAACACAAAGAAAGAACAAAATTTCACAACCCCACACAACCCGCCCCCCCAAAAAAACCAAAACAAAACAAAAACAAACAAGAGTCCCACAGTTCCGGTGGCCGACCAGAGCCCAAGGCCCAGCAGGCGGCCCGTAGAACAGTGTCAAGTGGCCTGCCAGGGCAAGCAGGCCACCCGGCTAGGAAACCCAGTTCATCGGGTGGCCAGCCCGAGTAGTTGAGCCACCAGGATCGAAGGGACAGATGAGGAGGCGGCCTACCCACCGGAAGGCTGAGAGGTGGGTGGCCGGGCCGAGGAAGGGAGACCCCTGCAATTATTGGTGGCAGGACCCTGTGGACCACGACGGCGCCCAGCAGGAGAAGAAGAAACACCCACAGGGCCTCAGGAAGGGAAAAAGAGACCCTGGTGTCCTCAAACTGTCTGGCTGTACCCTCGGTGGTCCGGGCATGGGATTGGAACTTGGTCGCACCCGCGGTGGACCCGGGCTGGGCCATGGCTGCACCTGCAGTGGTCCCGGTCTGGGACAATGTTGCACCAGCGGTGGCCCCTTCCCGGGACCTCATTGCTCCCGTGGTTAGTCCCGACTGGGCCTGCGTTGCACCCACAGTGGACCCTGACCGAGCCATAGTTGCACCCATGGTGGAGTCCGGGTGGACCCCTGCTGCACCTGCGGTGGACCCCGATCAAGCCATGGTTGCACCCATGGTGGAGCCCAGCTGGACCCCTGCTGCACCCGCGGTGGGACCTGGCTGGGTCACTGCTGACCCCAATGCCGCTTTAATCGTGGGCCAGCCGACCCATATGAGCATCCGAGCCAGAAGGCAGTCAATTACGGGCACCCTAGGCTGGAGCAGAGCCCCCACAGTGACCTCCTCGGCAGAAGATACCGGATCCACAGTGACCTCCAGCGGCGAGCCTGGATCCTCTGACTCGTCTGGTGGTGTTGGACTCTCTCCAGCGACCCTGGAAAAGGACTAAGAGAGGAAGAAGGGTCAGGGTTGCCGGCAGCAGCGGAGCCCAGCGAGGCGAGCTCAGACGCGGTGGTCAGCTGTGCCTGGCTCTCCTCACCAAGAGCTAGGCAAAAATGCTCACTAATTGAAAGGAGAAAAACAAAGGAGAGCACTTGCCTTAGCTCAAGCTCCACCGCCATCCAGGACTTCGACGATCTGGGCAATGTGCTCACCGGCTTGGCCTCCTGGAGGTTCAGTTCGAGCGCTGACTCTACTGCGGTGGCCTCCGCAGTAGGCATGATGGTCTCTGCAGTCTCAGTTTCCCCAGCTGTCACGACCCACGCTGGTGACTCCTCCGGCGTGGCGGCTGGGGTTTGGCTCACCATTGCTGTGAGGGAAGAATCCTCCTGGACCTCTGGCTCCTGCCGGTCATGGCAGTCCAGCTCTGGTGTACATTCAGGGGAGAAGGGAGAGAGCATGGAGGGGGTTGATGAACCATTCTTAACAGCAGCAGGTGGGGAGAGCTCAGGGGGCTGCTTTCCCTGAGCCTCCCTACCAGGAATCAGGCAAGACATGTCATCAGTAATTGGAATAGAATGAAAATTAACTTGCCTGTTTTCCTGGATTAAGATGTTGGCTGCTGCTGTAGGTTGGGCATCGTCATCCTCCCGTACGAAAAAGGTGGTGTTTGGCCCCTCAGTAGACTATTTGAGGAGCCGCCCCTCTTGCCACGGGAACGGGAGCCGCCATTGAGGAATTCAAGTGCACCCTGCCAGTCTGTGGGAACACCGAGGAAGGAGACCTCGCAGCGGATGTAGGGGAAATTCTTGCAGACGGGACTGCTTGGGAGAAAAAACGTGGATAAGGGTCCGCTGCAGGGATAACCGGGCTCAGTGTGAGAAAGGAAACAGTCGGAGGGGCTGGATTATTCCTCCAGGAATCTGGAACTGGATGATGTCGTCTCCGCAACGCTGGATGAGCAGGAGCGGGCATGGAGGACTGATAAGGAGTGTAGACAGCCGAGCCCCGGGAGTGCTCTTCCCTCAGCACGAACCCAGGTTTCTTCGGAGACTTGCGTCTCCGAAGACAGGCTTCTTCAGAGACACCATTCTTGCGTTGAAGTGCAGCTATCATAGAGATCCTTTCCTGACCCTCAGCGTGCTCCTGGAACTGAGGGCACCGTCGAGCTGCAGCTTTAGCGAGTCCCAGATACCATAATGCATCTCTCGGGGTGGAATACATGCGTGCCGCGGAGATCAGGCCGTCAACCTCCATGAGCGCGTGGCAGTATTCCCACCCAAGATGCATTGGATAACTACGTCCTCCTGCTGCATCCATCCTGGGCTTCAAACCAGGTAAGAAAAACACACAAGAATGAAAAATCACACGTACTTCACCGTTGGTCTCTATGTTAGGGTGATGGCATTCTGTCATGTATGTGCGCCGCAGCGCACAGGTAAAAAGGATTGAGGCCAATCGTTGGTGAAGTGAACGCGTTTATTAACAAAAAGACGTACATGCACAAAATGTCCATGAATACAGTTCAAAAATAAGTGTTGAGGAAGATGGCCGGCTACAACTCCGCTGGCAGGCCCCACGTGCTCCAGACGGAACAAGAGCGGAAAGGAAGGACAAAATAATGAGGAAACGACTTACATGCAGGTTGGAGCAAACTAGCTCTGGGAACAACAACCAGCGAAGTCAAAGGAAGGAGAAATCAACTGAGGAGCCTGGTCACCAATGCTGACTAATGCCACCACCCTGACTGCTCATACTGTCACCCATAATATACCCTGACCAGATGAGTGACGAGTGGATGCAGGTGTTGTGGCAGCTGAAGCATAATGAGATAATGAATGAATGGGTGTGTGCAGGGGGGGACCCGAAAAGGATTAAGTGGAAGAAGATGGATGGATGGAGTGTGTGTAAGTAGGCGTGTGTATATGTGTGTCAGGAGTGTGAGTGAGAATGACTGTGTGTATAAGTGCATGCATGAAAAGTGTGCATAGACAACAGAAAATAACAATAGACAGCCTGGAGGATGCCTGGCAAAGAGAGAGAGAGCATGACTGTAGACTGGCAGGGAGCCCCGGCTCAGGGCTCTAATAACCTGCCAGCTGGGAAAAATAACAACAATAACGAAGTACAGCCACAGGTCATGAAACGAGGTTGACACCTCAACCCCGTTCATGACAACCTGCATGTAATTTGTAGTAAATATGTATTAAATCAAATCGTTTTTGCTGAATTATTAAATATAAATACCTTAAGGTAGTTTATGTTGTGATGTGAAGCTCTTCTCTCACTGCTCCGTTGGCTGCACATTCACTATGTAGTACACTATATGGGGAAATAATTTCTTTTTTTCCAGCCCTATTCCTTTTCTTTTTATACTGTGCACACCAATGAAGAGAGAGAGAAACGCCATTTCAATTCTCCTGTATGTCCTGTACGTATAGCAGTATTGACAATAAAATGTTTGAATCTTAAATTATAGCTTTATTATAGCTATATTATACCATTTTACTGAGTGGCTATGCCTAAATCATTGTGTCAATCATACTACATTGATGCTTATAGACATTCAAGTATGTTCCAGACAAAATAGCGTGGTTTTCGGGACTTGTCTGTTTTTGTAAAAGAAGGGCTTGTGAACTTATCTGTTTTTGCAAAAAAAAAAAAGTACTAATAAATTGCCAAAAAGTAGCAATGAGTTGATGTTTGATTTTTTGCTTTATTATGTCTGAGATATTCATATTTCGAGTGACCATGTCTTAGAAGCTGATTTGGAAATACGAACACCTATAAACCTACAGATGAAAAAGTGTTTTTTCTCATTTTGAACTCAACTGGACTTACCTGTTTTTGCAAAAGAACTTTTCAAGTACTCCTGTCTGAAACAGGTATCCCAATCAGGCTTTACAGGCCCAAATGTAGGCTGTGTTTGAAAGTGGAATGCAAAGAGGTGTAGCCTATATGTCGGCAATCACATGTTAGACTTTGACAAATATAAAAGGGAGTAAATGGCACTAAGATTTATTTGACTGTGTGAATATTAATTACAGAATACCTAAACATTGAAAATGAATGGGACATCCAATATTAACGACTGTTTCAGATCCCTTGTTTATTTGTTGGTCAGATCCCTTATTTGTCTGATCTTTTATCACTTATATTCAAGATAATAGTGAATCTTGCAACATGGGGAATGGGAGTTGTGCAGTCATCATTATAATTATTTTTGTTTAGTTTATATCACTGTTCAGTGATGGAGTTAAGTGTAATATTGAATTTCTTCTGTGTATTGTCAATAAACTCATGCAGTACTGTGTCTGCGAAGGACTGTGATCCACCGGTTCAGCTGCTGCTACCCCCCCCCCACCCCGCATCTGGTGTTCTTTATGCCGAATTATCCATTCATCATCATCATCATCATCATCATAGCAGTCTGTCGCAGGCGGCAATGACTGTTTCATTTAGGTCTGATCAGATTCCTCCACGCAGCTCTGTGAGTTGCTTTCTGACTGACCATTTCTGAAACTGCTTGTATTGTAAAGTATTTGAGTACTGCTAGCTTCTGCTGGACTAGCGGCACATTCTTGGCAGATAGAGGTATTATCAGTAGCAAAGACAGGCCAAGACAAACTGACTCCAGTATCTGTTGCAGTGACTGACCAGATGATAGGTTTGTTTATCTCTGCTCTTTGTGTAGTGCATGTCACGATGCACCGACTGGCCAAAGTCCATTAGACCTATGCAATCATGGCAAGTTTATGGTATAATTTTTTAAGCAATTTTTAAGCACTTTATTGAAAATACCTTTTTTTATCGCCATCAGTTAGCGTGCCTTTGAACCAGGTCGAGTCTGGCTGCGGCTTCTCCCAGCATGTTGTGTTGATTTGTCAGACCCAGTCTACTGACGCTTCGCCCAGTCTGCTCGTGCACCTCAATATCCACATAAGGCGAATTATCCTTTAGACCTACGCAATCACGGCAACTGTATGGTATAATTTTTTTAAGCTTTAAATCTTCAGTATTATCATTTTTTATCTTTCTTTCATTTCCTTGTTTTGTCCAAGCAACACTGTGGTTATCCAATCAGCATGGTCGTGATCCCATGCATTGTCCAATCAGCACAGAGTCAATCCAAAACCCCGCCCACACTTCTTGAAATCAGGGCATGAAGAGACAGCGGTGGTTAAACTTTTATTGATAAAAATTACATATTTTGACTGAGCGACTCCATACTCGGGGATGCACACCCTCGTAACACACAACCAGAAAAGATAAATTGCTATTTAAAATTTTAATCACTGCCCACCACAAGTATTAATCTAACTCTGTATTTCCTGCAGTCATTAATTTTAAAATATCTTTAAATTTGATTTGAACTTGTATTTTGCATTCAAGCCCTTAACCTACAAATTCAGCAAGCCATCCTGTTCATTTTCTATGACATACACACCCAAATTATATTTTTTTCCCCCAGCTACAACCAGAAATTTCTGCTGTGACAATGGATCAATCAAATGAAAGTTGAAGCCCTCTCATTTCCACAAATGTGTTATGAATTTATTACAAGAACATTCATATTGGCTGCACGGTGGCGCAGTGGTTTAGCACTGTGGCAGCACAGTTTTACCCTCGGCCGGGGGACCGCGGGGATCATGAGATCGTGGGTTCGATCCCAGCCCCCGACCAACAGTGAGCTGTGTGGAGTTTGCATGTTCTCCCCGTGTTGCGCGGGTTTACTCCGGGATTTCTCCGGTTTCCTCCCACACACCAAAAAAACATGTAGGTTTAGGGCGCTCGCGCACGCAGCGACCAGCAGCCGGTGGCTTGTCACCAGACTGCAAACCAAGTCTACCTACGGGTACAAATAAGTAACAAAAAAAAAAAAAAAAAAAAAAAAATATTATACGTATAAATCAATGTCTGCTCTTATTTTTATTCATTTATTTTTGATAAATATATTATTTGGCTAGCTTTCTTTCTTTTTTAAAAAATTGTGTCAGTTTTGGGCATCTGTAGATTATTTAATTTAGTTCAATGGCATGGTTGCAGATAAGGGGTATATATAGTGGGAAAAATAAGTATTGAACACGTCTGATGGAGCCACTGACCTGAGATTTTCACGAGATATCAGTAACAACCCAAGTAATCCATACATGCAAAGACATCAAGGCAACTATGTTCACAAAAGTTATATTTGATAAAGTAGAATGACACAGGGAATAAGTATTGAACACACCAAGTGAAATAAATTTAATATTTAGTAGAAAAGTCTTTGTTGGTAATAACAGCTTCCAGACGCCTCCTGTATGGAGAAACTAGGTGCAGGCATTGCTCAGGAATGATTTTAGCCCATTCTTCCACACAAACTGTCTTCAAATCTTGAAGGTTCTGTGGATGTCTTCTATGAACTCTGATCTTCAGTTCATTCAATAGATTTTCAATTGGATTCAGGTCAGGTGACTGACTGGACCATTCTAGTAGCTTTATTTTCCTTCTTTGGAGCCAGTTGAGCGTTTCCTTGGTTGTGTGTTTGGGATCATTATCTTGCTGAAATGTCCACCCTCATTTCATCTTCAGTATCTTGGCAGATGGCAACAAGTTCTTATCAACGATGTCTCTGTACATTTGTCCATTCATCTTTCCTTTAATTATATGAAGTCTGCCTGTACCATGTGCTGAAAAACACCCCCACACCATGATGCTCCCACCTCCAAACTTAACTGCTGTTTTTGGGCTGATGTGCAGTGTCATTTCTTCTCCAAACATGCTGTGTGTTGTGTCATCGAATAAGTTCAGTTTTGGTTTCATCTGACCAGACTATATTCTCCCAGTATTTTACTGTGGTGTTTGGCTCTTGGATAACTCTTCTGATAATTCTTTTGACTCCTCTTTAAAAATTCTTGCGAGGAGCTCCAGGTTGTGGACAGTTTATGGTAAAATGATGTTCTCTCCACTTCCGAATGATGGCTCTAACAGTGCTCTCTGGAACATTCAGCAGTTTAGAAATGCACCTGTAACCAATGCCATCTGTAGCAGCCCATTGGCATCTAAAGAAATAACTGCAGAGAGTCTCTGAAGGGCGCCATCTCATTTATTGCTTTCTCGTCCAGCACCGTGAAAACTAAATAGCAAACAAGTGAGAGGCAAATAAACTCAAATCACATTAAAACAAAATTTTAAAAAAACCAAAACAAAAATTACAGTACATTATTCACACTCGCATAATCATAAAAAGAAAACACTTCAGCTGAATTAATTGGTTCAAATAAAATAAAAGTACATACAGTGACAGAATTGGTGCCAAAATAACATGTAACCTCTTAACCCTCAAGCGACCAAGCTATTTTACGTACTGAAATGACCAAGTGGGGTCATTTATGACCCCATTGTGCTCTGTACAGAGATCCTTATTATAAATGGCTGGTTGGAGGTTTATCATACCAAAACTACTCCCTGTATTTAAGACAGGTATTTTATAACTAGAAAAGCACTCGAAGAGTGCATCTGAGCATTATTATCATCATAGTTACAATAATAGGTATCATCATTATCATCATCATCATCATAGTTATTATCATCATAGTTACAATAATAGGTATCATCATCATCATCATAGTTATTGAGATGAGATGAGATGAGATTCAACTTTATTGTCATTACACATGTATGAATACAAGGTAACGAAACGTGACTTGGCATTTGGGCACGCTCTGCAGAGCGCATCCAAGGTCATCATAGTTACAATAATAGGTATCATCATCATCATCATAGTTTCAACAATAATAGGTATCATCATCATCGTAGTAACAATAATAGGTATCATCATCATCATAGTTACAATAATAGGTATCATCATCATCATCATAGTTATTGAGATGAGATGAGATGAGATTCAACTTTATTGTCATTACACATGTATGAATACAAGGTAACGAAACGTGACTTGGCATTTGGGCACGCTCTGCAGAGCGCATCCAAGGTCATCATAGTTACAATAATAGGTATCATCATCATCATCATAGTTTCAACAATAATAGGTATCATCATCATCATAGTTACAATAATAGGTATCATCATCATCATCATAGTTATTGAGATGAGATGAGATGAGATTCAACTTTATTGTCATTACACATGTATGAATACAAGGTAACGAAACGTGACTTGGCATTTGGGCACGCTCTGCAGAGCGCATCCAAGGTCATCATAGTTACAATAATAGGTATCATCATCATCATCATCATAGTTACAACAATAATAGGTATCATCATCATCGTAGTAACAACTAGAAAAGCACTCGGAGAGCGCAGACCTCCGCCAAGCGCCACAGTTCCTCCCCATACAGTGTTTGTGTGTACGTTTTCAGATTCCTTGACCATGAAAACATATGACTAGCAATTGGATTCACAATGATAGGATTAGTGGTTCAGTAGTAAAAGCATTACCTCCTTGGCTGAGGTAATAAACTGAAGTGTTGCTGTTGTGTCCATCTCCTCCATCTGGAAAGTGCCAGGCTGCGACCTGTCAAGGCATACCTCATGCCTCCCTTATTGGGGAGGGCTTTCACACCTGTACTGAGTACTTAAAAACTGTATTTATCGGCAGATGAAAGAAAACTGAAGCAAAAACAAACAAACAAAAACTAAGCAAACAGCAACTGCAACATGAACTATTTCAAACATATTTATTCAAATGTACACTTATATGGACACAATCTTGAGCCATAACTTTTTGGTAATGTGAAAATAATAAGCCAAGTAGCACAAAAAAATTGAGTGCTCTTGCTGTCAGGAAACAATGTTGGCACCAAATCACTGAAGTGATCTGCCAGCAATGGGGGTAGATTGTGCTCTGCCACAAAATGACAAAACATCACTTCTGCTAGTGATGCATTGGATTTGGAAGGCGTCGGTTCTCTCACTGAGTGAAAATGTTCATCCATCGATTGAATTTGGCTACACAGTTTTTGTGGCCCTGTGTAGCAAAGTGCGACATCAGGTCGAAAATCCCTGATGCAGTCACTTTTAGCATTAGAGTCACACATATCAGGCGCAGCATTACTGGCGCCGGGATTCCTCTCTGCTCCGGAGCCGCAGGACAAAAGAAGGTGCGATAATGGTTGCCGTGGGTTTTATTGGGGTTGCGCTCCGCGGAAAAAAAGAGCATTTGGAAGCTTCCCCGGCAGAGAGCTGGTTTTTGCGCAGCCCCTATGGCTGCCCGGGGAATTTCTGCCAAATAATCCGGCGCCGGACAGCTGCCCGTCTCAGTTTTTGCAGCGTAGCGCAAACACAGGCACGGTGGCGGGCCCTGCCCACAACTGTTTTCCGCATGCTTTTGTGCCTAAAACTTTGAAGAACGTGGAGTTTGTGTTCGTCAGACACGACGACCAGCGCCCTCTATTGCCCCTGCACACAAGTTGAAAATGGCCGTATCTCACAATGTTGAAGAATCATTTAAAAAATTCCTGTATCCAGACGGTGATCCGGATCATCCCCAAAATTTAATCAGTTCTTCCTTGTACCATTTCCAACAAGGCCTGAAAGTTTCATCGAAATCCGTCCGAAACTTTTTGAGTTATCTTGCTAACCAACAGACAAACAGACAGACAGACAGACAGACAAACAGACAAACAGACAAACGCTGGCAAAAACATAACCTCCTCCTGGCCTTCGGCCTGGCGGAGGTAATAATAGGTATCATCATCATCGTAGTAACAATAATAGGTATCATCATCATCATCATCATCATAGTTATTATCATCATAGTTACAATAATAGGTATCATCATCATCATCATCATCATAATTACAACAATAATAGGTATCATCGTCATCGTAGTAACAATAATAGGTATCATCATCATCATCATCATCATCATCATAGTCATCATATCATCATCACGATGATGATGATGATACCTATTATTACCTCCGCCAGGCCGAAAAGGCCAGGAGGAGGTAATGTTTTTGCCGGGGTTTGTCTGTGTGTTTGTCTGTTTGTCTGTCTATCTGTCTGTCTGTTTGTCTGTTGGTTAGCAAGATAACTCAAAAACTTTTGGACGGATTTCCATGAAACTTTCAGGCGTTGTTGGAAATGGTACAAGGAAGAACTGATTAAATTTTGGGGATGATCCGCATCACCGTCTGGATACAGGAATTTTTTAAAGCATTTTTACCTCCGCCAGGCCGAAAGGCCAGGAGGAGGTTATGTTTTTGCCGGGGTTTGTCTGTTTGTTTGTCTGTCTGTCTGTCTGTCTGTCTGTCTGTTGGTTAGCAAGATAACTCAAAAAATCTTGGACGGATTTCCATGAAACTTTCAGGCGTTGTTGGAAATGGTACAAGGAAGAACTGATTAAATTTTGGGGGTGATCGGGTTCACCGTCTGGATACAGGAATTTTTTAAAGCATTTTTCATTCAACACTGTGACATACAGCCATTTTCAACATGTGCGCAGGCGCAATGGAGGGCGCTGGTCGTTGTGTCTGCAACACAAACTCTGCGTTCTTCAACGTTTTAGGCACAAAAGGACGCGGAAAACACTGCTGGCCTGGGCCCGCCAGCGTGCAACTGCAAAACCTCACACGGGCAGCTGTCCGCCGCGGATTCTTTGCCAGAAATTCCCCGGCCAGCCATAGGAGCTGCGCATTTGCCAGAAATTCCCCGGCCAGCCATAGGCGCTGCGCAAAAACGAGCTCTCTGCCGGCGAAGCTTCTAAATTGTCGTTTGCCGCGGAGCGCAACCCCTAAAACAATAATACTGTAGCGAACTCAATATGAGCACCCTACTTGGCTTGCCAAGTGGGTTGACCCTATTGGCGACACAGGTAGAGTGCGGGACTCCGGAGCGGGAGGCGTGAGTTCGAATCTCCCGGTGGGACGTCGCCATGTCGAGCAGCACGTTACAATATAATATAAAACCCACGCCAATTTGCATCTGTCAGTGGAGGAGATGGACACAACAGCAACACTTCAGTTTATTACCTCCGCCAAGGAGGCAATGCTTTTACTACTGAACCACTAATCCTATCACTATCAGATTGATTGTCATTGATTAATTGTGTGTTTATTGCACTGTCCCTGTCAAATAAACAAATAACCATTGTGAATCCAATTGCTAGTCATATGTTTACATGCTCAAGGAATCTGAAAACGTACACACAAACACTGTATGGGGGAAATTGTGGCGCTTGGCGGAGGTCTGCACTCTCCGAGTGCTTTTCTAGTTTAACACTGTGACATACGGCCATTTTCAACATGTGCGCAGGCGCAATGGAGGGCGCTGGTCGCCGTGTCTGACCAACACAAACTCCGCGTTTTTCAACGTTTTACGCACAAAAGCACGCGGAAAACACTGGTGGCCTGGGCCCGCCAGCGTGCCTGTGTTTGCGCGCAGCTGTAAAACCTGACACGGGCAGCTGTCCGCCGTTGGATTATTTGGCAGAAATTCCCCGGCCAGCCATAGGCGCTGTGCATTTGGCAGAAATTCCCCGGCCAGCCATAGGCGCTGCGCATTTGGCAGAAATTCACCGGCCAGCCATAGGCGCTGCGCAAAAACGAGCTCTCAGCCGGGGAAGCTTCTAAATTCTGTTTTGCTGCGGAGCGCAACCCCAATAATATAATATAAAACCCACGGCAACCTGTCTACCCAATCTGCATCCGTCAGTGGAGGAGATGGACACAACACCAACACTTCAGTTTATTACCTCCGCCAAGGAGGCAATGCTTTTACTACTGAACCACTAATCCTATCACCATCACATTGATTGTCATTGATTAATTGTCTATGTTTATTGCACTGTCCCTGTCAAATAAACAAACTAGAAAAGCACTCGGAGAGCGCAGACCTCCGCCAAGCGCCACAATTCCCCCCATACAGTGTTTGTGTGTACGTTTTCAGATTCCTTGAGCATGTAAACATATGACTAGCAATTGGATTCACAATGATTATTTGTTTATTTGACAGGGACAGTGCAATAAACACAGAATTAATCAATGACAATCAATGTGATAGTGATAGGATTAGTGGTTCAGTAGTAAAAGCATTGCCTCCTTGGCGGAGGTAATAAACTGAAGTGTTGCTGTTGTGTCCATCTCCTCCACTGACGGATGCAAATTTGTAGACAGGTTGGCTGGGTTTTATATTATATTGTAACGTGCTGCTCGACATGGCGACGTCCCACCGGGAGGTTCGAATTCACGCCTCCCGCTCCGGAGTCCCGCACTCTACCTGTGTCACCAATAGGGTCAACCCACTTGGCAAGCCAAGTAGGGTGCTCATATTGAGTTCGCTACAATATTATTTTTTGGGGGGTTGCGCTCTGCGGCAAACGAGAATTTAGAAGCTTCGCCGGCAGAGAGCTCGTTTTTGCGCAGCGCCTATGGCTGGCCGGTGAATTTCTGCCAAATGCGCAGCTCCTATGGCTGGGCGGGGAATTTCTGCCAAAGAATCCGTCGGCGGACAGCTGCCCCTGTGAGGTTTTGCAGTTGCACGCTGGCGCGCCCAGGCCAGCAGTGTTTTCCGCGTCCTTTTGTGCCTAAAACGTTGAAGAACGCAGAGTTTGTGTTGCAGACACGACGACCAGCGCCCTCCATTGCGCCTGCGCACATGTTGAAAATGGCTGTATGTCACAGTGTTGAATGAAAAATGCTTTAAAAAAATTCCTGTATCCAGACGGTGAACCGGATCACCCCCAAAATTTAATCAGTTCTTCCTTGTACCATTTCCAACAACGCCTGAAAGTTTCATGGAAATCCGTCCAAGATTTTTTGAGTTATCTTGCTAACCAACAGACAGACAGACAGACAGACAAACAAACACACAGACAAACGCCGGCAAAAACATAACCTCCTCCTGGCCTTTTCGGCCTGGCGGAGGTAATAATCATTGTGAATCCAATTGCTAGTCATATGTTTTCATGGTCAAGGAATCTGAAAACGTACACACAAACACTGTATGGGGGGAACTGTTGCGCTTGGCGGAGGTCTGCGCTCTCCGAGTGCTTTTCTAGTTGTTACTACGATGATGATCATGATACCTATTATGGCATTTTGCGTAATGGTGGTTTTCTTGTGGACGGTGATCCGGATCACCACCAAAATCTAATCATCTGTAGGATACCCCATTTCTGACAATCTGTGAAAATTTCATGAAAATCCGTCCATAACTTTTTGAGTTATCTTGCTAACAAACAGACAAACAAACAGACAAATCCAGACAAACAGACAAATGTAAATCTTGCTATCCTAGGTCTGTTAGCCATGGTTCACTGCAATACAATATAAAGTACTGATTAGAAGTGGTACATTTGAATAAAATTTATAAAACCAGTGTTTAAAAACCAGTGCTTCTCTTCGGGGTCATAAATGACCCCACAAGATTTTGTGATGTCTACGCCACACCAATTGGTTGATCCCTGCCAAAAACTATGAAAGTGTGTAGGATTAGTAGACTGACAAATTCATGCTAGGAAAGAAAATTTGGATAAAAAATAAAGAGACGGCACATTAAATTATATGGCTGGGGTCGTAAATGACCCCACTCGGTCGCTTGAGGGTTAATATTGCATAAAAACCACTATAAACAGCCACTAAAGAGTATTGTGCGGCCTTACATTGCATTTATGAGCATATTATAAATCACACATGCCTCGCTCCGCTTGTCAAAGGGGTGCAAAACTCCCAGATTCAGCTAGTGGCTAGGTTAGCAGGCTACTCGACAGTCTTGATGAAGTGAACTGTACGGATGCACCAAACACAAACAAAACCTCTCAAAACATGCAAACGGTTTAAATGAATGTAATTTCAGCAACTATCATTGAAATTAAACAACATACCGTGTGAATTCACAAATGGAAAACATCTCTGCAGTGAGTGAAACACGAGGCCAGTGACTTCTGATATCTTCCATTCAGATTCTGGGGTTCACAGCCCCCAGCACCAGGAACATGAATAATGGACTTTGAGTTGCAGCCCTTAAAGTCACTTACACCATCATTATGTTTTGCAACAATAAGATTGCGAAGGTCTAGAGAGAACTCTTTGCTTCTACCCATCATGAGTTCTTTGTGGTGTGACAATCTGTTATTCACATACCTTTTTAAAGGCTATCTGTCAGGACTTAACCAGCTGAAATTAATTTGCACTGATGGGGATGGGATGGCTTCCTAAATTCTGATGGATTTCAGCTGGTTTCTTAACATTCTATGCCTTTTTGCACCACTTTTTCTTCATGTGTTCAATACTTATTCCCTGTGTCCTTCCACTTTATTAAATATAACGTGTTTTTTGAAGACAGTTGCCTTGATTTCTTTGTATGTATGGATTACTTGGGTTGTTACTGATATCTGGTGAAACTTTCAGGTCAGTGGCTCCGTCAGAAATATGTTTAACTAGTGTGATATCCTACCGTGTAGCAATGATCACACTTGAGTTATTTCTTTGGCTAACTCTGCCATTTATTCTGTAACACACATAATATGACTGAACATGGATTCTGCGCGGGGTTTTTCATACTCTTGTTCTAATGTGTCCCCTTCATAGTAGTGCTGAACAATACAGGTAGTTCCCCCTAGAGGCATGTGCCAGTAATGTTCTATTTTAGACTTGCAGTCTACCACATCCCTCCCCTCTAGATTAAACTACTCTTAATTACACTAGCCAATTACTAGACATCCTGGAACTCCCATTTAACCCTGAACTATCACAGTTACTTTTTAATTTCTTAAACACATGTGTCATACACATAATTTCTTTCTTTTTTTTTTTTTTTCACATGTATAACACACATAACAGTCTAACTGGGGATTTGGTTTGACTACCGCATCCCAGTGAGGTTCCAGGACGCATTCTTGTCCTGTGGCTGGGGAACTCACTACTGACTAAGTATAGTCCTTCAAGTAGTCTGGAGCTTTCCTAGCTCGCTGAGATCTTCTCACGGCGGGTGAGCCAACTGCAGGTGAAGACTCAGACTGCTCCACTGTTTCGGCTGCTGCAGTGCTGCCCGTAGAATCTGCAGAGACGGTTACCTCAGGTTTCACCTGAAGTGGTGGTTCGTTGATGCTCTCCTCAGGATGGGTGTCAGACAACACCTCTGGTGCCATCGGCAGGGGAATGGAGCTCCTACCACGAACTTGGTCGATGTGTCGCCTCACCACTTGTCCATGACCTAATGTCACCTTGAATGACACAGGGCCTGTCTTTTCTGTTATTTCTCCTGGTACCCAGGCTGGTCCTGAGCCGAAGTTGCGGGTGTAGACCACGTCTCCTTCTCTCAGTATTCTCTCTCTAGCATGCATGTCATGATAACCTTTTTGTTTCTCTTGTTTATCATGCACTTTGTTTCTGAAGTCTGGATGTATTAAGTCAAATGTTGACCTCAACTTCCTTCCACACAACAGCTCAGCTGGTGACTTGCCAGTTGTAGATTGGGGTGTTATTCGATAGCTGAACAGAGCTCTCGACATTCGGGTTTCAATAGAGTCTCCTGTCATCTTTTTCATGAGTGACTTGAACGTCTGCACGGCCCTCTCGGCTAAGCCGTTAGAAGAAGGATGGTATGGCGCAGTCGTGATGTGACGTATGCCATTCTTTTCAGAAAACTCTTGGAACTGTTCACTCGTAAAACATGTACCGTTATCTGATACTATGATTTCAGGTATGCCATGTTGGCTGAAACTCTTTCTAAGACATTCAATGGTAACAGTAGAAGTAGAGCTACTCACAGAATATGCATCGATCCACTTTGAGTATGCGTCAACTATGATCAGGAACATTCTTCCCATCCATGGACCTGCGTAGTCAATGTGAATTCTTCTCCATGGTTTATCTGGAACTTCCCAGGGATGTAGTGGGGCTGCTGGAGGACTGTTCCTGTTCTCCTGGCATGCCGCACATGACTTCACAAGCGCCTCCACCTCTGCATCCATGTTGGGCCACCACATGTAGCTCCTCGCCAACGCTTTCATGCGAGTGATGCCAGGGTGTGCTTGGTGTAGTTGTTGCAGTAAGGCATTCCTACCAGGTGGTGGAACAACCACGCGTCCTCCCCACAGGATACAACCTTCCTGGGTGCTGAGCTCATCCTGTCGTCTGGCATAGGGAATGAACTCAGGACTGTTCATCTTCGGCCATCCTCGCAAGATGTATTCTCGCACTCTTGCTAGAACAGGGTCTTTGTCTGTCCATTTCTTTATTTGTTGCGCGTTCACCAGGGGCACGCCGATATCTTCAAACAATAGCACTCTCTCCTCCTCCTCAGGCGTGCTGTCTCTTCCTCCATCCAAGGGTAGCCTACTCATCGCGTCAGCATTCGTATGGTCCCGTCCGGCTTTGTAAACGATGGTGTACTCATACGCTGCTAATGTAACGGCCCATCTCTGAATTCTCTGAGATGTCATCTGGGGTATGGCTCTCATTTCACTGAACAGTGAAATTAGTGGCTTGTGGTCAGTCACTATAGCGAACTGTCTCCCGTACAGGTATTTGTGGAATTTTTTTACACCAAATACTACTGCAAGGCCCTCCTTGTCTAGCTGGGAGTAGTTTTTCTCAGCTGCACTAAGAGTTCTTGAGACGAACCCTATGGGTCTCTCTGAGCCATCCTCCATACGATGAGAGAGTACAGCACCCACACCGTAGGGTGATGCGTCACACGCCAGGATGAGTGGTTTGTTTGAATCATAGTGCACTAACACACTACAGGACTGAAGTAGCGCTTTGGACTCTTCAAACGCCTTCTGCTGCTTGACCCCCCATGACCATTTTTCTTCCTTCTTAAGTAAGGTATGTAGTGGTGCCAGCAGCGTGGAGAGCTTTGGGAGGAACCTATGGTAATAGTTCAACAAGCCCAGGTAGGCTTTTAACTCAGTAACATTTTGTGGCTCAGGCGCCTCCGCAATGGCTTCCACTTTGTCTGTTAGAGGGTGTAGACCACTGGCGTTGATCTTGTGGCCTAGGAACACCACCTCTTTTCCCATGAACTCACACTTGCTTCTTTTCAACCTCAGACCGCTTTTCTCCAACCGTTGAAGCACTTCCTCCAGCGTTTTCAGATGTTCTTGTTCATTTGGTCCTGTACAAAGGATGTCATCCAAATAAATGGCAACATTCGGAATTCCACCTAGGATGCCCTCCATAGTTCTCTGGAATATAGCAGGACTGGAAGCTACTCCAAATGGTAAGCGTGTGTAGGTATATAAGCCTTTGTGTGTATTGATGGTTACATACTTTCTTGATTCTTCTTCCAGGACTACTTGTTGGTAGGCGTGACTCATGTCTAATTTCGTGAAGTGTCGGCCGCCATTCAGCTGTGCGAAGAGGTCCTCCACTTTAGGAATTGGATACTGATCCACCCGTGATGCTCGATTGACAGTGAGTTTGTAATCTCCACATATTCTAATGGAGCCATCCGGCTTTCTCACTGGGACTATGGGCGCCGCCCATTCTGCAACCTGCACTGGCTCAATGATCTTGTCATCCAGCAGCCTCTGTAGCTCGCTTTCGACCAGTGGCTTGACTGCATAGGGCACCGGTCGGGGTTTGCAGAATCGTGGTTGGGCCTCCTTGTCCACATTAATCTTTGCAGTGACACCTTTTAGCTGTCCTAAGCCTTCTTTGAACACCTCAGCGTGTCTTTCGAGGATCTCCTCCAGCTGCAATTTGGGCTGAGATTCCACTTTATTCACCAACTGATCCATCATGGCCAGTTCTTGTAGCCAACTTCGCCCTAGTAGATTTGGTCCTTCGCTCCCAACTACTACTACAGGTAAGTCCTTTTCTTTGTTTTCGTGTTGCACCTTCACTTGTGCCATGCCTAGCACGTCTAGCTTCTCTCCTGTGTATGTTTTTAATTTTAATGAACAGGGATTTAATTCTGCTGTGTCTGTTTTCTTCCACAGTTGTGTATATTGCTGTTTACTTAATATGGTTACTCCACAGCCTGTATCAACTTCAAATGTTACTTTCATTCCATTAACATTCATGGTACGCGTGATGGGCGCTACCTTGGTCAGCTCCTCTGACGTGTTGTAAATTGTGTGAAAACCCATGTCTTCTGTATCACTTTCTCCCTCCCCTCTCAGTTGATTCGCTCGCTGTTCCTTTCCTGGGCCCTTGTTTTCATACTTTTGCCCATTAACTGTCGCTTTCAGCACCTGTGCGCTGTCCACCTTTATTCTACATGCTTTCTTAATGTGCCCTCGCTTGCCACAATTATGACACAGCTCAGTGGCAAATTTGCACTCGGCGGCATTGTGCTGGCCTTTGCAGCGATAACAACTGGGGAATTTGCGATGATTTTTATCAGTTGACACTTTGTGGACACCTACTTGGGTCTTAGGCACACGAACATGCGTTGCTGTGTCCTCTGTTAGTTTCCCTTGCATCTCTCTCACATCTTTAGATGCTGTTTCCATCGCTTGGCATAATTCCAAAGCCTTCACAAAAGTGAGTTTTGTTTCAGATAAAAGTCGCCGTTGCATTCGGTCATCATTCACTCCACACACAAGTCTGTCTCTTAACATTTCTTCCAATGCGTCTTTGTAATCACAGTGCAGTGTTAATTTCCTCAATTCTGCCACATACTCTGCTATGGACTCAGTGTTCCTCCTTATGCGTGAATTAAATTTGAATCGTTGCACTATTTCACTCGGTTTGGGGCTGAAGTGCTTCTGAAGCTCCGCAGTAATCTGGTCGTACGTTTTATCTTTCGGTAATGCAGGGCTTATTAAATTTCTCAACAAGCTGTAAGTAGTTGCACCAACTCCACTCAACAGTACAGCCTTCCTTTTGTCTGGCTCCTCAATGTCATTAGCTTGGAAGAAAAAGTCCAACATTTCACTATATTCTTCCCATGACTGAGTCGAGTTATCAAAAGGGGTTACCGTTCCGATTACAGCCGCCATTGCTCGTCGTGGTGGGGAAACCTCGTTTTTCCTCCTCTGAACTTGCACTCGAACTACTGGAGTCACTTGAGTTCGCCACACTTGCAATGTTCTCTGTTTCTCGCCGCTGATTTTTTTCTTTTAATCCTCGTCGCCAATTGTGTGATATCCTACCGTGTAGCAATGATCACACTTGAGTTATTTCTTTGGCTAACTCTGCCATTTATTCTGTAACACACATAATATGACTGAACATGGATTCTGCGCGGGGTTTTTCATACTCTTGTTCTAATGTGTCCCCTTCATAGTAGTGCTGAACAATACAGGTAGTTCCCCCTAGAGGCATGTGCCAGTAATGTTCTATTTTAGACTTGCAGTCTACCACAACTAGAAAAGCACTCGGAGAGCGCAGACCTCCGCCAAGCACCACAGTTCCCCCCATACAGTGTTTGTGTGTACGTTTTCAGATTCCTTGACCATGAAAACATATGACTAGCAACTGGATTCACAATGATAGGATTAGTGGTTCAGTAGTAAAAGCATTGCCTCCTTGGCGGAGGTAATAAACTGAAGTGTTGCTGTTGTGTCCATCTCCTCCACTGAAAGCAGCACTCAGGGCTTCACTGACAGATGCAAATTGGGTAGACAGGTTGCCGTGGGTTTTATATTATTGGGGTTGCGTTCCGCGGCAAAAGAGGATTTAGAAGCTTCCCCGGCAGAGAGCTCGTTTTTGCGCAGCGCCTATGGCTGCCCGGGGAATTTCTGCCAAATAATCCGGCAGCGGACAGCTGCCCGTCTCAGCTTTTGCAGCGTCGCGCAAACACAGGCACGCTGGCGGGCCCTGCCCACCAGTGTTTTCCGCGTGCTTTTGTGCCTAAAATGTTGAAGAACGCGGAGTTTGTGTTGGTCAGACACGACGACCAGCGCCCTCCATTGCGCCTGCGCACATGTTGAAAATGGCCGTATGTCACAGTGTTAAAGAATCCTTTAAAAAATTCCTGTATCCAGAGGGTGATCCGGATCATCCCCAAAATTTAATCAGTTCTTCCTTGTACCATTTCCAACAACGCCTGAAAGTTTAATCGAAATCCGTCCAAAACTTTTTGAGTTATCTTGCTAACCAACAGACAGACAAACAAACAGACAGACAAACAGACAAACGCTGGCAAAAACATAACCTCCTCCTGGCCTGCGGCCTGGCGGAGGTAATGAGAAAAATGTTGACACTGTGGTGGCACAATGGGAGGTCTTACTCCCACCCAGTGACTTGGGGAATAGGGGGAAGAGGGTGAGAAATGGAAATGTGGGAGAAGATGCAAAGGCAGGTGCCAGAGCGCCAGGGGAGAGAAAACTATGTGAAGATGTGCCTTCACACCTGGGATGCCAGGTGTGAATGTATCGTGTTGTGATGTGCTATGTTGTAATGTATGTTAATGTATGTACTCCTGGTGCCAAGGAAGAGAGTGTAAGCTGTATAAAAGGTTCACTCTGGCATCTGGAGTTCAGTCTTGCTTTACTGATAGAGGAATGAAGTCTCCATCTGCAACGCTCATGTCTCATCTGTTTCATTCCTCTACACTGGTGACCCTGATATGAAAATGGAAGATGGACCGAGCACCTCCGTGGGAACATCCGTGCTAGGGGTTCCCCTCACTGCATTCACTGTGGCGGTCAAACTCCTGGACTTTTGGCTCCACAACCCGGCCGCCTGGTTCATTCACGTGGAAGCTCAGGTCGTGCTCCGCGGAGTTTCTGCTGATGACACAAAGTACCATTACGTGGTGGCTTCGCTGGACCTGCGCTCCACTCAGCGTGCCATAAGCCTGCTCCGACCCCCCCACCCCATCCCCCAGCCCAGGGAAAGTACGACGCTCTCAAGTAGCTGATGTTACAGCGTTACACTCTTTCCACCGGAGAGAGAGCAGAGAAGCTCCTCGCACACTCAGAGTTAGGGATCGGCTGTGGAGCTAATGGAGAGTATGCTGGCTTTGCTGGGCGCAGATGACGGATCTTTTCTCTTCGCCCATCTCTTCCTGAGGGAACTGCTAGTTTCAGCACGGAGAATTCTGGCCAACTCACTGCTGCTGGATGCCAGGGACTACCACTCGCTGGCAGAGGAAGCGGATCGCATTATCCTGGCGAGCAGGGGTTTCGGAGTCCAGGCGGTGAGACCGGGGTCTTTGGCGGAGCACACCGAGGGTGAGCAGCCGAAGGTAGTGGCCGGGACAGCCACTCGGAGACACTGGAATGGGACGACCTGCTTCTACCATCAGTGTTTTGGCGCCAACGCGTGGCCTTGTCTCCCACCGTGCCGCTTCAAGATGCCGGAGAAACGGGCCAGCCAGCGGTCGGTAGCAGCTATGACCGCTAGCAACAGGGAGAAGCTGCTTTTCATCGAGGACACACGTTCTGGGAGACGGTTTTTGATGGACTCTGGTTCCCAGAAGAGTCTCATTTTGCCAGTTAGCGCTGATAGGCTGGTGGAAGGCTGCAGCCCGTCACTCACAGCCACCAACGGATTCCCCATCAGGACTTTTGGAGAGTGGTCAGTGACTGTGTGTTTGCATGGACACAACTACAAGTGGGACTCTGTGGTAGCTGCCTGTTTGGTTCCCACCTTAGGTCCTGATTTTCTGTGTGCGTATGGTCTCCTTGTCGATCTTGCTAACAGATGTTTAGTAGATGGTGTGTCTTTTGCCTCACTGCCTTGTATGGCTCGGGGAGCTGGGCCACCAACACATGCCAATTTTTTAGCCTCGGGGGATGTGTATCAGCATTTGCTTTCCAAGTTTCCCGCACTCAATGGTGCCCAACTTTTCCGCTACTGTGACCAAGCATGGGTTCGAGCATTTTATCACAACTAAGGGCCTGCCAGTTTTTGTGCATCCGTGCTGCCTGGATGCAGCTAAGTTAGCCATTGCACGCGAGGAGTCTGCTAACTTGGAATGTCTAGGGATTGTTAGGCATTCCAATAGCCCTTGGGCATTCCCGCTGCACATGGTGCCCAAGTCCAACAGTTCGTGGCGGCTGTGCGGTGATTTCCGTCGCCTGAACAATGTCACTGAACACGACCGCTACCCCATCCCACACGTCCAAGATTTTTCCGTGCACCTGGCCTGGATGCATGTTTTTTCTAAAGTGAATCTAGTCCGCGGTTACCACCAGGTCCCAGTTCGCGCCGAGGATGTTCCAAAAACGGCAGTGATAACACCTTTCGGCCTTTTCGAGTTTTTACACATGCCGTTCGGGTTAAAAGGCACAGCCCAAACTTTTATAATGGACGCAGTGCTCCGCAACTTGCCATTCGTTTTCGTCTACTTAGATGACATTCTGGTGAATAGCGCGTCAGAGGAGGAGCACCTTGGCCATCTGAAGCAAGTTTTCCATCGGTTGGAAGCACACGGGCTGATAGTTAACCCAGCGAAATGTCAGTTCGGGCTCCCGGTGATCGATTTCTTGGGCCACCGCATCTCGCCGGAGGATGCGGTGCCGCTGCCGGACAAGGTACGAGCGGTGTCAGATTTTCCACATCCGCAGACAGTGAGGGCACTGCAGGAATTTTGGAGGATGGTCAATTTTTACAACCGTTTCCTTCCCCGGGCAGCCCAGCTGCTGCAATCACTGTACGGCACGCTCAAGAAAAAGAAACCCGCGGATCGCGTTGACTGGACCCCCGAGCGGGTCCAGGCATTCACAGGTGCCAAAACGGCACTCGCTAATGCGGCTTTGCTGGCCTACCCGTCCCCGTCGGCGCAGATAGTGCTCATGTCAGACGCATCTGACGTTGTGGTAGGAGCCATGGTGGAGCAGTATGTCTCCGGTTCGTGGTAACCTCTCACTTTTTTCAGCCATACTTTGCGCGACAACAAGCGTAAGTATACCACTTTTGACAGAGAGCTGTTGGCCCTCCACCTGGCCACGCTCCATTTTCAGCTCTGGCTCAAGGGTCACGAATTTACCGTGTTTGTCGACCACAAGCCCCTAACCTATGCAATGTCCAAAGTCTCGGAACTGTGGTCGGCTCGGCAGCAACGCCACCTAGCCATAATTTCAGAGTTCACTACCAACATTCAGCATGTGGCCGGTAAACTTAATGTTGTGGCTGACTGCCTGTCGCACGCGCTGGTTTCCCCGGTCTACGACGGTATTGATTTTTCAGCTACGGCCGCCGACCAACCGGGGGACAAGGACATTTGCACACTCCGATCTGCGGGTACCGGACTTAAACTGGAAAGCAGGGCAGTACAAGAGGGTTACCCCCCCTTGCTTTGTGATGTCTCCACCGGCCGTCCACGTCCGGTGGTTTTGAGCTCTTGGCGCTGCCGCGTTTTCAAGTCCGTCCACTCTCTTTCACACCCAGGCATACGGGCTTGGTTAACCTGGTAAGGTCTACATTCGTCTGGTCCCGCTTACGCAAGGATGTGAAAGAGTGGGCTGCGGCATGCATGGCGTGGCAACGGGCCAAGGTGCAGAAGCACACTAAAGCCCCCCTTGAACCCTTCCGGATCCCAGCCAGGTGGTTCGACCACGTACATGTGGATTTAGTGGGTCCCCTTCCACCATTGCAGGGTTTCACACACCTTTTGACAATAGTGGACTGCACTACGCATTGGCCAGAGGCAGTTCCACTGGTTTCCACCATATCTGCCGATGTGGCCCACGCATTTTTTTTTTTTTTTTATTTAAGTTTTTGTAAAGGGTATACAGGTCATTACAGCATTGCATTGTTAACATTTTCATCGTACGTTCCCTTATATTTTGCTATTTACAACACCCCCTTTTTTTTAAAGTGAAATTAAAGAGAATTAAATTAAACAAACAAACAAACAAACAAACAAAAAACCCCGAATAAACAAACAAACAGAACAGTAAAAACAAACAAACAGAAAATTAAGTAATTAAAAGTAAAAGAGCATCTGAGTAGCGTTGGAACAAAGAGTGGGACCATCATTGAAATGGTATTTGTCAAAGATTAGATCTAATGGAAGACACATATGCGATCCAGGGTTGCCAAAAGTTCATGAACCCATCCATGTCCTGTCTCAGTGCAAATGTCAACTTTTCCATCGAGTAAATGTCTTGAATCACGTTAATCCAATCTTCAGGTGTAGGACAGTCCTTCAGCATCCACTTTTTAGTTAGGGCTTTTTTAACTTGCCAATATTAAAACATTGAATAAGTATTTATCTCCTCGTCTTTCCAGTGAGTCCGGTAGTAAACCCAAATACAAAGTTATAAAAGAAAAGGGAACTGTTATTTTGAATATTTTCCCCAATATTGTCTGTACATTGGTCCAATATTGGTGGATAACTGGGCATGACCAAAACACATGAAAATGATTTGCAGTCTTTTCACCACACAAGCGCCAACAGTTCAACCCCTTATGGGTAAATTTGTTTTGTGCAGGTGTTCTGAAAAATCTTACCAAATTTTTCCATCCAAATTCTCTCCACTGCAGGGATGAGGTACTTTTCCATTGCTGTCTATTTAGCTTTTCCCATATTTCCAATTGTAAAGTGAAATTCCCCTCTTTTTCCCATCTCTCTTTTATATATGATGTGTTGTCTCCTTTTAAGTCTTGAAGACCTTGGTATATTTTAGAAATGTATCTGATCCCTGGGATCCCTTTATATGCCATTAAGAAGACCTTCAGAACACCTGATTGGGCCCTTTCCAAATCCTCCTTTTTAAGTATATTGTTTATGTGGTGTCTAAGCTGAAAGAACCTGTAAAGATCTTGATTTATTAGACCTTGTTTTTTCAAATCTTCAAAACTTCTTAAAGTTTGCCCCTTAAAGAAATCGTAATATTTTATCAGCCCTTTCTCTTTCCACTCTTTAAATCTAGTGTCTGTTTTATTGGGGGTAAAGTCTTGATCATAGGCAATCCATTGCAGAAGTCGATAGGGCTCTTTAGCTTGATTCTCTCTGACTATCTTAAACCAAATTTTTAGCGGGGTCTCTATCCACGGGTTAGTGTTATTCAAGAGTTTAGGTAAGGCATTGTTCCCTATTATCGCCTGTAGGGGGATGTCACTTGTTATTTGGCATTCCATCTCCTTCCATTGTGCAGTGTAGACTGGGTTACATATCTCTACTAAAGTTTTAATTTGTGCAGCTATAAAATAGTCCCTGATATTTGGCAGCGCGAGCCCACCTTTGTCTTTGTTTAGCTGTAGGGTTCTATATCTGATTCTAGGTCTCTTGCCCTGCCATATGAATCTTGAGATCCTTCTGTCTAGCTCCTGCCATGTTTTTTGGGGGGGTTCTACCGGTATTGTTTGGAAAAGGTATAGAAGACATGGGAGTATATTCATTTTGACTGCTTCAATTCTTTGTGCAGTACCGAAGAATGGTATCATATTCCATCTTGCTAGGTCAGATTTTATTTTTGTCACCAGTGGATCATAGTTTAGTGTTATAATTTTGTTGAGTTGTTTCGGGATATTGATCCCCAGATATTTCATAGATTCCAGCTCCCAGTTAGTTTTGAGTTCACTTAGTGAATAATGATTTGGGTCATAGTTGAATGTTAAAACTTGGGTTTTATGCATGTTTAATTTGTACCCCAATAAATCTCCATAGTCTGAAAAAACTGAGATTAGTTCTGGTAAAGAAGTGTCTGGTTGCCCTAGGTACATTGAAATGTCATCAGCAAAGAGTGCTATTTTATGTTCCTTCTGACCAAGTGTAATACCTTGAATTTTTTGATTTTGTCTTATCCATTGGCTCAGAGGTTCTATGAAGATTGCAAAGAGCAGTGGAGACAGGGGGCAGCCTTGACGACATCCTCTTTCCAGCTCAAAAGATGATGATAAATTACCGTTAATCCTTATTTTAGCTGTTGGTTTTTTATATAATGCCTGTATAGTTCTAATAAAGTTGTTATGAAAATTGAAACTGGATAAGATTCTATATAGGAAAGACCAGTCAACCGAATCAAATGCTTTTTCAGCATCTAATCCCAATATGACTGCATTTAAGTTATATTTTTTTATATGATGAATTATGTGTAAAGTGCGTCGAATGTTGTCTTGTGTCTGTCTTTGTCTTATAAAACCTGTTTGGTCTAAGTGAATTAAGTCTGTCAGTATGTTTTCTAACCTTTTGGCAAAGATAATGGTAAAAAGCTTATAGTCCTGATTTAGTACACTGATTGGTCTGTAGTTGGAGCATTCTAGTTTATCCTTTTCAGGTTTAGGTATAACTGCAATGACCCCTTCTCTCCAGGAGGGGGGGATTTCCCCTGTGTGGAGGACATAGTTAAATGTTTTCAAGAGGAGAGGAGATAGTTGCTGTTTAAAGGTTTTGTACCATTCTGCTGTATAGCCATCTGCTCCTGGGGATTTGTTAGCTTTAAGTTTCATAATTGCTTTTTCCAATTCTTTAGGTTGTATTTCTGACAGTAGTGTTTTATTTTGTGATTCCGTAAGTTGGGGAAGGTGTAATGTGTTTAGGAATGTCTCGGATGCGTTTTTATGTTTTTTGTGGGAGTATAAGTTCTTGTAGTAATTCTCGAAGCTTTTAAGAATATCCTGAATTCTGAATTTTATTTCCTTTGATACTGGGTCTCTGATTTTGTAGATTGCTCTTTCTGTTTGTTGTTTCCTCAATTTATAGGCTAGTAATTTTGCCGATTTACTGCCTGCTTCATAGTGTTTTTGTTTCAGAAATGTAAGTTTCTTCTGGATTTCTATTGTGTAGATCTCATTTATTTGATTTTTAATTTCTTTAATCTTGAGCGAGCCATTAGAATGAGTGTTGTCTTTGTATTCTTTTTCTAGGTTCTTGAGTTCTGACTCTAGTGTGATTAGTTTTTCTTGTCTCAGTTTCTTTTGGGTTGCCAGTTTTGCAATAATTTTTCCCCTTATTACAGCTTTGCACGCATCCCACAGTATTAAAGGGGATACTTCTCCATTATCATTTTCTTCCAAATATTTGAAAATATCTGATTCCAATTCATCTTTCAGTGGTCCTTTCAGGACATTTGAATTCAACCTCCAGGAAAATGTATTATTTGTGTATTTTTGGATGTTTAAGTCCACATAGATCGGACTGTGGTCAGAGAGATCCATCAGTCCTATTTTACATGTTTTTACTCTTCCAATGTCTCTATTAAACATAAAAAAGTAATCAATCCTTGAGTAAGATGAATGTGGCGTTGAATAAAAAGTATAATCTTTTACATTGGGGTTGAATTCCCTCCATACGTCACAGATTCCCATTTCTTTTAGTAGCATCCGAGTTTTCCTATTTTGAGTGTTATTTTGATGTGAAGAATTACCTGTTGCATCCCAGTATGGATTCAGTCTTAGATTGAAGTCTCCACCACATATCACTAAACCTTGGGCTTTAGTTATCATTAGGTCGAATACATTTTTATAGAATTTCCATTTAGCCCCTGGTGGTGCATATACATTCAGCAGGGTGATATCTTCTCCCTCTAGCCGCCCAGTTACCAAACTGTACCTCCCTTCTTTATCTTTGTGTTCTGATTTTTTTTCAAATGTAATTTTGGTTGATATCAATGTCGCTACTCCCCTCCTCCTCCCTGACTTATATGAAGATGAAGAGATCATTTTAAACCCTTGTCTATTGAGTTTAGTGTGTTCCACGTCTGTTAGGTGGGTTTCTTGTAAAAATATTATTTCTGCTTTGTCTTTTTTCATTTTGCGTAGAATCTTGGATCTTTTAACTGGATTCAGGATCCCTTTTACATTATATGAGGCTATTTTGGTTACACCCTGTTTCTCCATTGTATTTTCTTATTTAGTATAACAGTGTGGTGGCCCTCTTTTTTGCTACTCAGAAACTGAAAGAACATTAAGAACATAAAAAACATTAAGAACATAGTGTATGAGGCTTTAAAACAAAAAACTGTCAAAAAAACTTCCTGAGCTGGGGTCTCTTTAAAGACCCTGTAAGAGCCCTGATGGAGTGTAGGCTCTGAGGGAAATTCCTCAAACTCTGTTACGTGTTGAGGGCCCTCTCTTACCCCTGTAAGTTGTCCCATGTTTTTAACGTGAATTTCAGATCCCAATCCGAATTTGTAATGATTTTTTTTTTTTATGCCTATACCCTAGATTGTGTGCACCCTCCCACCCCCATCACAGCAAACATTCACTCTAGTACAGTATTTGTTAGTGTGGGGAGAACATGTGGGTCATTGTTACATTTCTATTTTAACAAGATTTTTTTTTTTCCTTTAAATTAAGAAGACATTTGTTTCTAATGCTATAACTGCTGCATGAAAGGTTTTACCACATGCTGATTCTGCATCTCCTTTAATGTTTGTTACCTTGCAGGAGGGGGGATGGAAGTGCAGAATGACTGAAAAGAGAGAAAAAAACAAAAAGGTCGCTATTCCTTCCTGGAACTGGAAAGCTTATCTTTGTAGCTCTGGGGCTGGGTTTCCCACTGCTGGCCCGTGGATTTAGAAGGTCTTTGAGTGGACCACGTTTGAGCTCTGATTTTCTCGCTCAGATTCGCTGTGGGTTTAAACACCGTTACCGGGAGTCCTCTTCTCGCCATGTCAGTTGTTGCTTCTTCCGCTGAATTGTAGAGACATGACTCTTCACCGTAAAAGACCCTTAACTTCGCCGGAAATGGTGTCTGAAAGCGTAGATTCTTTTCCCGTAGAACCTTTTTGGCGTCGTTATATTCCCGTCGCTTTTTAAGAACCTCAGGGGCGTAATCGTGCTCCACGAAGACTTTTCTTTCTTGATGCATAAATCCTTTTTTCTGCCAAGCCCGTCTTACAACCTCTTGTTTTATTTTGAAATCGGAGAATCTTACCAACACTGAACGCGGGTGTGCTTCTGCCGCTGGCTTTGCGGCTAATGTACGATGGGCCTTTTCTATCTTCAAATCGGTGGTTTGTGGAATATCCAACTTCTCTCTCAATAAGGATTCCACGCATTCCGCCACTGTGTTGAAACCATCTTCAGCTCCTTCTTTCAGACCGTGAATTCTAATGTTATCTCGTCTCTGTCTTCCTTCTTGGTCGGCTAGCTTAGCCTCCAGCCTTGACTGTTTTCTGTGTAAATCCAGCATAGAATCTTCAAGCACTTTTACTCTTTCTTCAGCTTCCAAGATTTGGTTTTCGGCCTGGTCCAATCTGCTGTTCGTTCTTATTAGTTCCTCTCTGAATTCGTGAAATTCGGCCCGAAATCGTCGTAATTCATCATATAGCGATTTCAGGCTAACCTTTTTGTTAGCTGGGCCCAGCTCTTCGTCTCCTGAATGGAGGTCCTCGGGATCAGATTCTGCGGCCACCGCGCGTCCTGACCTGGGGAATTCCAGTTTCTTCTGTTTGTGGTTAGGCATGGTGTTTTTGTCTTTTGATTTTTATTCTTCCAAAAATCCGTTAAGTCTGATTTTGACGGTATTTTCCTTGGATTGGATCTGGGAGGTTCAGCGTTAAGTTGCTATCACCATGGCGTCCAGACTGGAAGTCGGCCCACGCGTTTTTGTCATCCTGGGTCACACGTTTTGGTTCCCTGGCAGACATCACTTCTGACAGGGGTCCGCAGTTCATTTCGGAACTCTGGTCTGCGATGGCCGAGAGCCTGGGGGTCAAAATCCACCGCACCACCGCGTACAACCCGCAGGCTAATGGTTTGTGCGAGAGGTTCCACAGGTCGCTTAAAGCAGTGCTCAGAGCCTCGTTGACGGACGTGAATTGGGTCGACCACTTGCCTTGGGTTCTACTGGGGTTGCACTCCATGCCTAAAGAAGATTTGGCAGATTCCCCAGCGGAGCTCGTTTTTTGCCAACCGTTACGGATCCCAGGTGAATTTTTACCTGAAAGTTCCATGCCCAGTACCGACTCGGCTGTGCATTATTTTTTTTCCCGGGGCAGAGGCTAGCAGCATTCCGGGGCTGGCGCGTCATTGTTTTCCCACACTTTTGTTCCGAAGCGTCTGGAGAACGCCGAGTTTGTTTTCGTTAGGCACGACGCCCACAGAAACCCGCTGCGTCCATCTTACAATGGCCCGTTCAGAGTTTTGGAAATGGGGGCGAAACATTGTGTGTTAGATTTTGGGGGGTGCAAGGAACCCATCTGTATAGACAGGCTTAAGCCTGCTTATGTGTTGGCAGATGAGGTGGTGGGTCCGCAGGTTTGTGTTCCCCCTTCAGAGAACTGTTTTCAAGAGACCAAATCTTCCCCTTCCCACCTTTTCCCACAAAAGAAACTGAGTCTTTCTCCTACCCACCTCGACCGGAAGGCGCTTTGGTCGGCCCAGCGGCTCCATGTTACAGTCGTTACGGGCAATTGCTCAAGGCCAAGGTACCGGAGGGTTAAGGCCCCTTCTGGGTGTTCAGCGGGGGGGGGAGACAACGGGAGGTCTTACTTCCACCCAGTGACTTGGGAAATAGGGGGAAGGGGGTGAGAAATAGAAATGTGGGAGAAGAAAGGAGAAGATGCAAAGGCAGATGCCAGGGGGGGGAAAAAAACTATGTGAAGATGTGCCTTCACACCTTGAATGTATTGTTATGATGTGCTCTGTTGTAATGCATGTTAATGCATGTACTCCTGGTGCCAAGGAAGAGAGTGCAAGCTGTATAAAAGGTTCACTTTGGCACCCGGAGTTCAGTCTTGCTTTGCTGATAGAGGAATAAAGTCTCCATCTGCAACGCTTGTGTGTCGTCTTTTTCATTCCTCAACAACATGTTCAGTACTTATTTTCTCCGCTATACAGCACTATTTTTATTTCTCAATTTAAAACATGTTTAGTGGAATCAAACGCCACCACTATGTTTGCACATGCTTTGAAAATGTGAACCGGAAGGTGATGTTTGCATTGGCTGTTGAGTGGTCGTGTGTGTCCTTGTGCTTTTATTTGTTTGGATCGAGGTCGGATCAATTATGTGCTTTGTAAAAAAGAAGAAGAAAAAAATGGGGGGAAAACCATAAAGGAAAACAGCGATTAAGAAAACAGAGAGGGAGATGTTGGTCTCGGCTACTTCCAGGCATTGTGAAAAGAACGGATAAGGGGGGCGGTTGAGGAAAAGTGAGAACATTACTAAACGGGTTCACCAATGGCCGGAAGACATAGAGTCTGTCCCGTTGGCAAAACCGGGCAGCACTCATTGTAACTTCCTGCATCTGAAGCCATCTGTCAGTGCCCATCAGCGACCTACTGGCCCTGTTTGGGATAAAATGCAGAACAACCAAAATGACAACCCATACAAGCCCTGTGCACTTCTCAAATGAAGTACTTCCCCTTGTTTTGTGACTTCCTGGTTGCCTGGACAGAACTATATTGTTTATCTGACCACGTATGGACTGAAGCCATGCTTTGACTTCAGATCCACCACTTGGTGCCAGAGCGTTGATGGCTTCGGCAACAATAACACAGATCAGTCTAAACTGCCTCTTCCTGCAATTATAGAGCGTCTCTGGACATATAAGGGCAAACAGCACTGAGGAGGAAGCTGGGAGATCCCAGGGACCAGCTTCAGCTGTTTATCCACTTTTTGGCAAGAGATAGACTTGGAAATAAAAAAAAAATTACCCTTCCTCTGTAGAAGTGCCTTGAGGAAAGCAGTGGGCCTCCTACATTGTGAGGAAAAAGAAGAATTAGGGAGGGGGCACACAGAGAGAGAGACAGTTGACCCAAATCTCATGAACCACACAATGATAAAGCAAATCAGTGGCCTCCATATTAACGGCTGTTTTTACGATGAAAATCCTACAGTGTGTGCATAGAGAAAACTATGGTGCTCAGTGGAAAGCTATGCCCCTAAAACAGCCATAAAATGTCTATTTAGTGTTCATAAATAAGGCCACCAGAAAATGTAAATAAAAATCTATAAATTAATAGATATCATAGTTTTCTGACATTTAACACCATGTTTCTGTTTCACATATTCAGTAAAATGGATATACTGTACTTGTGAATTGTATTTGCTATTTGGTAATGACTTGTGGATTGTTATTGTCTTAAATAAATGAACACACTAATGAATACACATTTCAAATATAAATCTATAAATATGCTTCAAGTCTGTGTTAAAATGTGCCACAAATCAGATTATAAAATCATGTCTACACAAGGATCTGTTGTCCAGCATGTTTAACTGTCAGCTAAACATGAAGAGACATGAAGACTGAAAAATCCAAACAATCTGACAGTACAAGAAGCTCTTTGGAGCTTTATCAGATTGAGCTGAGATAATGATCATAACAGAGTTTATCAGGTTTGGCACAAACTTGTAGAGTCAAGCTCAAACGCTGCTGTCATGAAAGCAAAAATTAGGCCAGACCACCCAGAGATATTCTGAAATTCATTGCGTTTTTGATTCTTGTTCATTTTCAGTTTACAAGTGTGATCCTGGACTTTTGGAACCATTACAAACACTGGGGTCCAAAATTATATGGGGGATTATAGATGAAATGTTATGTTTATTTGCTGAAAGAAATGTGTATGCATGGAATAAGATATGTGGCCAAAACCGCATCGGAACATTCCAAAACATGCTTTTCTAGCCCATGTAACCTGAGAAACGTGTAGCTATCACGTGTGTTCATCTGTCCCATACCCAGTGACTCCCTGGGGCTTTTCAAGACAAAAAAAAAGAAAGAAATAGAAGTAAAAAGTTCAAAATTCACAAGAAAAGTGGCAGATCTGTAGAAGTGGACAGTCTCTACTATCTTTATTACCTCCGCCAAGGGAGGAGGTAATGTTTTTAGTGGTGTTAGGTTGTCTGGTGCTTTGTCTGTCTGTTAGCAACATAACTCAGAGTTATGAACAGATTTTGATGAAATTTTCAGAAAAGGTGTATAATGGCACGGAGAACATACAAATAGATTTTGGTGGTGATTCAGATCACGATCTGGATGCAGGAATTTTTTTGAATATTATTTTATATAGTAATATGGCGCTTTTCCTGTACTGCCCCTTTAAGATGTGTCCACTGAGTTATGTGCCTGGCCACGCCATAGGGTCACGTGCCTTGGCAACCCAGAAGCCAAACTCTGCAGAAAAAGTATTAAGGGGCGTGTCCACCAAACTCATTTTTTCTACTGTGGGCGACTATTTTCTATTCATTCTCTATGTAGTCCAGTGTCTATGCACTGAAATGGTTTGAGCGGTAATCGCTTTTTGTCGCGGTGCTCAGGGCTGAAAAAAGTTCAACTTTTCAGACTATTGTACATTTGCGCTCGTCAATGTCAGACCTTTCTAAGCAGCCAATCAGAATTAAGGAAGGGCGGGACATCGGACACCAGTACAGGGAGACGAGAATGGTAGGTGACGGTGGAGAGGCTGAACATTGCTGCGTCAAGCAACCCGGTACTCTTTGATCTGACACTAAAAATATTTCATGATCAAAATTTGAAAGCACACGCTTGGAGGACCATGTGTGCATCTGTCAGTGTGCCAGGTGAGCATTTGTGCATTTGTCATGGTCATATTTTTTACATGTTTGTTGCAGTAGATAATATGGATACTATGTGAATTTGTAGTTGATAACTGCAAAAAAAATGGTATGATACCGCACTGTTGTGTAATATTGCTTAACAATTATGAACCTTGTCAGTAAACTGTAATGGAGAAGAGAGGAGGAAAAAAAAACAACAAAAACTGACTTGAAAGATTCAGTAATCCATGATGTTGATTTAAGGTGGAATTGCCCAGCCCCATGTATAGTCAATACAATTATGACGGTCTTGTTATTATTATTATTATAATGTAGTCATATTGTTTTTGCTGTTGTTTCTCTGTTAATAATAATAATAATAATAATAATAATAACAATGAATTGCATTTATATAGCACCTTTCATGAAAGGTGTGTAATGGCACACTGAACGGATGATTAGATTTTGGTGATGATCTCAAAATGCATACCTCCGCGAAGGCTCTTATCCTCTCATAGAGTGATAGCAACAATACTCCAAAACTACTGGATGGATTTGGGTGAAATTTTCACCAAAGGTGGCCCTTGGGCTACAGACGAATCCATTCCATTTTGGTGATCATCTGAGAATGCATATCTCAGCCAAGGCTCTTATTTTTCCACGGTGTATTAGCAACAATACTCCAAAACTAATGGACAGACTTTAATGCAATTTTCACCAGAAGTGGCTATAGGCCTACACACAAACCCATTACATTTTGGAGGTGATCCATGAGGGATGGAAGGAGCCTTGGCAGAGGTCTGCGTTCTCTGAGTGCTTTCTAGTTACTGTACCTTTGTTCTCCTGAGAAAGAGCTCACGATCCATCATTGCCTTAAGATACATCAATTCATGTGGTAATCTCGAGAAAACAAGCCATTATAAGATAAGATAAGATAAGATAAGCCTTTATTAGTCCCACAACGGGGAAATTCCAGGATTGCAACAGCACAGGGATAGCAACACTCAGAGCAACAATCAGAAGGCAAGAAAAAAAACAAGCAAGCAAGAGCAGCTAATATACATATGTACGTATTACTATAAAATATATATATATACACACACACACAGACACACAGTGCAGAGCATTGTAGCTGGATGGAATAAATATATGAATATATGAACACACAGTGCAGAGCATTGTAGCTAGATGGAATAAATATGTAAATATATAAACACCCACAGTACGGAGCATTGCAGCTAGGTGGAATAAATATGCAAGTATATAAACACACACAGTGCGGAGCAATGTAGCTAGATGGAATAATATGTAGATATATAAATATATAAACACACCCAGTGCTGAGCATTGTAGCTAGATGGAATAAATATGTAAATATATAAACACACACAGTGCAGAGCATTGTTGCTAGATGGAATGAAACAGCATAACCGACTACTTAGTTATCCTACATGGTATGATTATGTGCCCATACATATTCTCACCCTCCATAGCGACCGGTATGTTCCTAGTTGTATGCCGGAGGGGACCATTGTGTAAGTCTATTGCATCATTTGCATTCAAAAAACTATTAGTTTGTTACGTCTTTTTGCTATCTCTGCGAGCAGCCCTGCTTAGGTTGTACAGTCTGACAGCCGTTGGTAGGAAGGACCTACGAAACCTCTCGGTTGTGCACCTGGGATGATGTAGTCTGCTGCTAAATGAGCTCCTCAGTGCATTCAGTATGTCCTGCATAGGGTGGAACTCGGACTCCAGCAGAGATGACAGTTTAGCCACCGTCCTTCTCTCTCCTATCTCCTCCATCGGATCAAGGCGCTGCCCCAGGACAGAGCTAGCTTTCTTAATCAGTTTGTTCAGTCTCTTCCTATCGGCTGCAGTAATGCCACTGCCCCAGCAGACCACTCCAAAAGTGATGGCTGATGCCACCACCGTGTCATAGAATGACTTCAGCAGCGCCCCTTGTACACCAAAAGACCTGAGTCTCCTCAGCAGGAACAGCCTGCGCTGTCCCTTCTTGTAGAGTGCATCAGTATTGTGTGACCAGTCAAGTTTATTGTTCAGATGAATACCCAGGTACTTATAGGATGTCACCATCTCGATGTCTGTTCCCTGTATATTTACTGGTACTGTGAGGGGCTGCCCATGCCTGCGGCAGTCCACCACCAGCTCCTTAGTTTTCCTCGCGTTGATCTGGAGGCAGTTCCGATGGCACCAGTCCACGAAGTCCTGGATAAGCCCTCTGTACTCAGCTTCATCTCCATTGGAGATGAGGCCAACGATCGCAGAGTCATCAGAGAACTTCTGTAGATGGCAGTGTGTTGTGTTGTGTGAGAAGTCCGCAGTATAAAGAGTGAACAGGAAGGGAGCCAGCACCGTTCCCTGGGGGGCCCCCGTGCTACTGATGATCGTGTCGGACACACAGTCCCGGGTTCTCACAAACTGAGGCCGGTTCGTGAGGTAGTCCAGGATCCATGATGACAGGTGCTGGTCCACCCCTGCGCGCAGCAGCTTGTCCTTCAGGATCATCGGTTGGATGGTGTTGAAAGCACTGGAGAAGTCAAAGAACATGATCCTCACCATATTCCCGGGCTTCTCCAGGTGGGACAGAGAACGGTGAAGGAGGAAGATCACCGCATCCTCCACCCCAATGCCATGCTGGTAGGCGAACTGGAGTGGATCCATCGCTGGTTCCACCAGGGGGCGGAGGTGAGCAAGGAGCAGTCTCTCCAGGGTCTTCATCAAGTGGGACGTCAAGGCCACCGGTCTGTAGCTGTTCAGGTCTTTGGGGTGGGAAGTTTTTGGTACAGGTACCACACAAGATGTTTTCCACAGCTGTGGTACCCTCCCCAGTTTCAGGCTCATGTTGAAGATATACGTCACAATCCCACACAGCTGGTCTGCACAGGACTTGAGGAGCTTTGCGCTGATGCCGTCCGGTCCCGGCGCCTTCCTCGCCTTGATCTTCCTCAGCTCCGTCCTCACCTGGGTCCTGGTCAGGGTCAGGATGGGGGGCTGTGTGTTGGGAGTGGGGGGGGTGTTGGTGGAGTGGGGAGTGGGCAGCAGGACTTGATTTCTTTAGAGGCAGCAGTGGTTGTTGTGCAGTCAGGGGGGCGGGCGGTTGGTCAAATCTATTGAAAAACAGATTCAGGTTGTTCGCCCACTCCCTGCCCCCTGTGGCCTGGGGGGAGGTATTCTGGAGCCCCGAGATGGTTTTGAGGTTTCTCCAGACCCCGCTGATGTCGCTCTGTTGCAGCTTGTCCTCCATCTTCTTCCTGAAGCTGTCCTTGCCTTCTCTGATCTTTCTCCTCAGCTCCCTCTGAACGGACTTCAGCATCTCCCTGTTCCCTGACCTGAAGATCCTCTTCTTCTCTCTCAGAAGTGTTTTTATCTCAGGGTTGATCCAGGGTTTGTTGTTTGAGTGACGCCGTATGGTCTTGGTGGGAACGGATTTGTCCACACAGAAGCTGAGGTAGCCCGTGAAGGTGTGAATGAGGCCATCGATGTCCTCACCATGTGGATCGCAGAGCTGCTTCCAGGCGGTGGCTTCAAAACAGCCCTTTAGGGTGTCCATTGTCTCCTCAGACCATAACTCCACAGTGTGCATGGCCGGAGGTTGTCTGTGCACTAGGGGTTTGTACACCGGCCGGAGATGAACCAAGTTGTGATCCGATCTCCCGAGTGGGGGGAGTTGTGATGAGGTGTACGCCTCCTTAGTGTTTGCGTAGAATAAATCCAGTGTTTTATTGTCTCTAGTGTGGCATGTGACATACTGGGTGAACGTGGGTAGAATGGGAGACAGTGAAACATGGTTGAAATCGCCTGAGATGAGGAGAAGAGCATCTGGGTGTTCTGTCTGCAGCCTGCTGGTTACTGAATGGATGACGTCACGTGCTGTCCCAGCATTCGCCGTCGGATTTGCATAAACAACAATGCAGATCACGTGTGAGTGTTCTCTCGGGAGATATGTAGGCCTCATGCTAACAGCTAGCAACTCAATGTCTTTGCTGCAGTGTCGTTGTTTAACAGTGATATGTCCCGGTCTGCACCAGTTGTTGTTAACATACATTATCACTCCACCGCCCCTAGCCTTGCCACTGTCTGGTGTTCGGTCAGCTCGTATCATGTGAAAACCCTCCAGCTCAATGTTAGCATCTGCTGCTAGTTCAGTTAGCCACGTCTCAGTAAACAAAAGGAGAGAGCACTCCCGGTAAGTGCTATCATAACGGGAGATAGCCGCTAGCTCATCTAACTTTCCCAGTATCGACCGTACATTTCCCATGACAACAGATGGAAGGGAGGGTCTGTACCTTATATTTTTTGTCCTCCGCCTTACTCCAGCCCGGCAGCCGCGGCGTTTTCGCCTCAGTTCTCTCGGTATGTCGAGTTTTTCCAATGGGACCGGGTGGCGGTTGAATGCTAGCAGCTGTTCTCTGCTGTATCGTATCCTGCTATAAACAGTGGCTCCGTCCACCGGCTCAGGAGACATTTAGGACGATCTGTGTGTCCGTGATATAAGTGGGGTGAAAAAAAAAGACGGATCAAAAGAGAGAGGAAGGGAAAAAAACTCGGAATCGAGCCGCTGTTGCAAAAGGCAGCCTACTCGTGTGGCGCCGAGAGGAAAAAAAAAAAAAAAAAAAAAAAAAAAAAAAAAAAAATCTCGTAATAATTATCTTGTGACCCTGAGGAAAGGAGCTGTTATCTCAGGATAATGCAATTTTTTCCCATAATCTTAAAAAAAAAATAGATCTAGACTCTTTGGTAATTGATCTCAACAGTTAGCCTTTGACATTAACCAACTAAAGTCCTTTCAATAGTAAAGTATGTATAGACTGAGCTGTCACTTTTGCTGCTTTAATAACAAAAATGATGACAAAGAACTAAATGGGAGACAGATGATGAATGTGGTTGGCCTCTGAACTTACCGACCAAGCTGAAAAGGTCAAAAGATATTCCTGCTTGGCCACCATGTCTGAGGAGAGAAAACAAAATGGAATTTCAGACACAGAAGGAGTGTTTGCATTTGTCATTCAGTACAGTTTATGAGTCAATAACAAATTAAAAGAGAGAACAGGAACTGAGTGAGTATTTTGTAGACAGTTTCACACAAGATTCATTATTGTTATTGATATACATCCCAATAATTGCATTAATGAACAGTGGTGGGTAGTGATAAGTTACACTCACTAAAATCTATGTATTCAAGCAACTTTTCACAAAATTGTACTTTACAATTTATTTATTTATAATTTATAACTTATTTATTTATAACATGCAAACTTCAGTGTGGAATTTTAATGTTCTACCCACGTCTGCGTGGATTTACCCCGGGTACTCCGGTTTCCTCCCACGGGCCAAAAACATGCAAGTTAGGTTAACAGGAGTCTCTAAATTGTCCCTAGGTGTGAATGTGTGAGTGAATGGTGACGGGATTGGTGCCGCACATCGGCAGCTTCATCCACCCAGCTGGATGCCCTGTAATTTCCCTCTGGGATTAATAAAGTATACTAAAATTTAATTTTTTTTTCATGTTTTACCTTCATTTTACGGCTCAAATATATGTTTTGGGACTCCATGCAGACTTCTGGAGAAAAATTGCTCAAAAATTCGTCTCTCCATAACCAAAGTCGTCGCTGACTCCTGATTTCGCTCATTTTTTCGCAAGACTTCCCAAAGTGCGTGCGCGCCCCCGCCCGTGTACGCGCAGAGCGTCTACGTCACTCCCCAGTAATTTTCGGTGAAGCAGATCTGCTGCTGCTGCTGTTTTTGCTAAAGGCCCCTGGATCTGACACAAAGTAGGTGAAGGACGCGAAAGAAAATCCAAAGTTGACTCGGGGTAACTTTCTCTAAGCTGTGAAGGCTTTAACGAAGGTGCGGGCTGTGTTTTTGTCCCGTTTCGGTCGGTAGTTGTCGTTTTTTCGGACCGTTTCTTCTTCGGTTGTGTTAAAGTTAGCCGCAGGGCAGGCTAGCAAACAAGTAAACACGGCTGTTGCTATTAAAGTTAATTACGCATAATTACCAGAGGTTTGGGCTGATGCGTCACCCAGATTGTATGCTTTCCACGGAGGACAGATTAGGACAAACAGCTGTCAGTCGGTCGTTAAAGCGTTTAAAGTGAAACACGTAACCGATGCGTTTCATGTGTATGCTCACCGATTTATTTCTGGATTTGTAGATGAAAGCGGAGGAGGGACGAGGATCACTGTAACGGAGCTGTTAACAGGTAGGAAACCATTTCTGCTTCCGACATGTACACTAGCTCTTTTCAGTCATGTGTCACTCTTAATTTATTCGGTTTAAACTTGCACACATCACAGTGTTGGGTGTGGGGTGTCTGTGGCTCCTTAAATAATCTTTTTTTAAAATCTAAGATTAATGATTTAAAGTAGCTTGAAAAATTATAAGCAATACTTAAGTCCACCTTTCGAAGGTTTTAGAAATACCTCAGACATGATAAAAGCCATAGAGATATTTGCTTTGTTAAAAATGTTGTAACAATGGCCTGTTGTCAGTAGGTGAAACGTGTTCAACAATCAGCAGTCATTTCTGCCCCCACCCCCCGTAAATTTATATTTTTCGTTTATAGCGATGTTTTTTTTCCTCATTAATGTGTTGCCTTGATTTCTTTATATGTATGGATTACTTGGGTTACTGATATCTGGTGAAAATCTCAGGTCAATGGCTCCATCAGAAATATGTTTAATGGGAAAATGTGGACGTGCTGGATACTTAATTTCCCCGCTGTAGATCACTATTGTTCTTAGGCGATTGCCTGGATCTTCACCAAACTCTGCATCCAGGTTGTGCTCAGGGTCAAAGGTCAGGCGATCTGGGAGCTCTTGGCTGTGACTTTATCATGCTGGAATGAGCTACTCTGTTGATGGTTTGGGGGGTGGTGCTGTAAAATTGTGGCCTTTTTCCCTTGTGCAATTGTGACATTGTTCCTCCTTCATTTCGGGCATTTTTCTGGCAAATTGGAGATTTTTTAAATGTTGGTGTTTTCTCATAAATTTGTAACTTTTTCCATTAAGTTGCAAATTTTGGTAGTGGGGTAGGGGCAAGTTTTATCTTCCTTGAATAATGTGACTATCTTGCAACAACAGCGCTGTCACGGTCGGGAAGAGCAAATTTAATTTAAGCTGAATTGATTATGCAAAAGTTGCAGCAGTTTCAGATCCAGTAAATAAATTGGGAGAGGTTTATTGTAATGTGGCTACATAGTTGCAAATGTGAGGTTTTGATGAAGTGGCCCAAAACAAAAGTCTTAAATTTGACTTAGTTGCAAATACCATGTTTTAAATTATGGTAAATATGCTACGCTAACTAGAACCATTAGGCATCAGGATAAATGTTTTAATACTATTGGGGGGGGGGGTTACAGGAAGAGGAAGAATTTTCAATAACTTCCTTGAGCTATGCAGCTATCGCCTGTGAGATCAACTTTTTTTTTCCCATATTTACACCCCTTCATGTTTAAACAGAAATGATGTGTAAGATCAAAGTTGGCAGCAAGCATTGCAGCTCCAGGAAAAGAAAAAAACGCATCCTGTACCATAAATCACAGCACATCTTCATGGGTATTATGTCTAGGGGTGGGTTCAAAAGATCTGTTCTCCAATTTGAATCAGTTCATGTTTGATCCAATATCAATCCACAAAATCTGTGGATCGATCTTTTAATATAATGCTTTTAAGTCTGTGAATGTTTGCGGTCTTTGAACTCTCGTGTGATTGAACAGTCCCTGCGGTGCACGCTTATGCCTTTACTTCCGTATTTACATGAGTGGAGTTGCGACGTGCATCTCTTATTTATCAGCAAAAGTCACTGCTAAAAACGGTCTTCAACAATTTCAAAATATTTTTCATAAAGTTGGGATAAGCGGTTTTGTACTACGTGCAGTGCTGTTGGAACGTAAACAAAAGTCGACGATTGATAAACACTTCAAAAAGAAAACGCACAGAGACTTGCTGAAACTCATGAAGACCAGACAGAGGGAGCCTGTTGGAGCTGCCAAGATTGTAAGAAAATATCGTTTGTTTTTGTTTTTAACATTTTTCATAAATTAATAATTTAACCAGCATGATGTTTTCTTTTACAAACTATGGATACAGAGGTTAACTGTTGGTTAAAAGCTGTAAATGGATATTTTATGAGCTTAGAATATTATGAAAGTGTTGGATATGTTTTTAGTCAGGACTTCAGGGCTTCATGACAGGCAGCTGCCTTCATGTAACGTTTGTATTGAATGACACATTTAATTTTGGTCTTTCCAGCACTTAACATGAGAGATTTGAATATAATAATAAAAATCACAATAAAATGAATATGGCAGAATATATAAAGGCTGCAGTACAACAAGCCATTTTTACTTAAGAGAGCTAAACTGAAATGAAAAAATCTTCCCAGGAAATGAATTGAAACCCTTTTCAAAAATTGAAAGTTAATTTGTAATTAAAATATAAACAACAAAAATAAAAGAAACTAAATTATTAAACCCTACTGTGGTGTGGGAATTTAAAAATTTGACTAATTTTACTTTGAAATATACTCTCCTTTTCATATCCCCTTAAGATCTATGAAGGCTGGGTTTCCACTCCAAGATCCATCCTGCACTGAGACGTTGTGAAGGGAAGAGGCTGTCAGCAGTGGAGCCATCCCTGCTTCATTGTGCATTTCAACATAGAAGACCTCAAATTTAGGGGTCTTATTTTTCAAATTCAAGATTCAAGACGGTGCTGCCATTATTTTTTCCATACTCTAACATGCATTCAACGTAATTTAGTTGTAATGGTTAATTCTTTTATCTTTTAAGTTATCAGCAAGAATACAATGTTGGTAATTTTTTGACAATTTTCCTGAGCATTTAATTCTAACTAAATCACTGTTTAACAGGAAATTTTTGGCAATCCTATGGAACTATGGAAAAAGCAGTTACTTTAAAATCTGTACTTCCTCAAACAAGTTTCAGTGCAAAAAACCTCTGAAAAAATGTTGCAACTTTTATTGCAACTTTTTGGAAAAGCTCCTACAAATTCATGCTTTTTAAGCCACAACAATCACAAAAACAGCCCACGAAATCCTGGAGGGACTGAAATACAGTGAGATTATGAATACATGCTTCATGCAATGAATTTGTTTACTTACTCTGGCTTGTTAACTTGACACTACACACCATTTGCACTAAAGTTGCAACATGAGTTGGAAGTGCTATGAGATGACTGTTGTTGTGAAATGGTGCTATATAAAGTCGAATTGAATTGAAGAAAGCACTTGTTAGCATTTAGTGAATTCACAAGTTAAATAATAAAAAGGGCATTCTTTTAATTGAGTTTGGGTCAGTTCTTTATGTGATCATTTATGTATTAACGAAGTTGGAGTATTCCTGGTACAATTTGCAGTGTCTCTAAGAATTTTTTTTCCTGGCAAGTAAAATAGCTATTGAAATGGTAATTTCCCTGAAATTATTGAATTGATTCAGAACCTCAAAAATCAGAATTGAATCGATTCTGGAAATTGGTGATGACTCCCAGCCCTAATTATGTCTGAATTGTGTGGAATTTGGAGGCAACATGTCATGCACAACCAGTATGTGTCCTGCAATAGAGAGCATTGTGGGGTATAAAGTCACATACGTTGGCATTTATAGATTTGTTCAAATCTAAAACGGTATTAATCATATCTAAAACAAGAAAAAATTTATTTATGGTTGGCATTCAAAAATGATCAGAATTTAATCACAGCTATGAGTGTCTGTTGTTTCAACTTACCTTGGCCTATACACTAGTGCTGCATCAATTAGTTGATTAATTGACTGATCAAGAGAATCACCAACAAATTTGATAATTGACTTAATTGCCAATGCATCATTTTCTATCCATTTCCAGCTTGTGTGGAAAAAAAAAATTAAGAAAAATTGCATATTTACAAACAAAAGGAAGAAAACATCACATGTGAGGAAGACATCACAAACTTGCATGAAAAAATTTTCCCCTCAAACTTTTTTGAGGGGACCCCCCCCCCCCCCCCCCCGCAAATGTCTCAAATGGTCATGAATTTGAGACCAGAAAAAAACTAGCATATTTCCATGAAAAAAAAGCTGCAAACTTAAGAGAAAAGTACAAATTTCTTATGAAAAGAAAATCAATTTCTGAGAAAGTTGTAAATTTACAGGAAAAAAGTCATAAATTAAGAAGGAAACAAAAAAAATGACAAATTTCTTAAACAAAAAGTTGCAAATTGTTGAGAAAAGCATCGGAAACATGCACAAAAATAAGTCCCAAACTTATCAGGAGAATGTTTAAAAAAATCCTACATTCCTGAGAGGGAAAAACACAAATGTCCAGTGATTATTTGACTAATTGAAAAAACAATCGGGGGGGGGGGGGGAATTAATAGTTGCCCTACTATAGGTAGAAAGACTAAGGCTGTTGGTGACCTCAGGCTGGAATGAGTTACTCCGTTATTGGGTCTGATTTTTAAAATGACCACATCCACAAATCTTACCACAACCATCGACTTTGTCATTATTACACAAGCTGTTACACCGCTTGTCACCTCAACAAGAGGCCCACCAAAGTTAAGACAAGTATGTAAGCATGGTATTTTCAATCATGTATATAAGTGACATCTTGCGTTAAACATGCAGTGATGTAACTATTAAGATTAAATCTCCCGCATGTGTGTGTGTGCGCATCCAGATTCAGACGGGGCTTAAATCAGCTGGACAGTGGAGGTGTTGGTCACTCTTTCCACCATGTTGTCACTGTGTAATAACGGTTGAATCCTTGCTGACACTGCACAGTTTAAAGGTCACAACAGTGGCTATGGGTAGAAACCTTATATTAAAAGTTTCCGAATGTGTTTTTGAAAAAGAAAAGTATTAGATCTGGTATTAGAAGATTGTTTTTCTGTGATTACATGATTGTCTCATCCGTCATTATTATAATCTTCTTATCGTCAGGGATTTATAACGGACACACGACCCACATACAATCAGTCTGAGGGGGCTATTAATTTTCTCTTAGCTGGCAATGCTCAGATTTGATTCTCTGTGGCTTCTGTTTGTTTTAAATGTATTATTTTTGTAATTATGCAGTGAGAAAAGTACATTCATGCATTTAATTTATTTGTAGATAGTTTTAATAAAGTTAAATCATGTCATCCATTCATACATACTCCATAAAAGAATGAATGCCATGACAATACAATTTGTGTTTAGTCAGTCTGATGTCTGTGATATTATGTTGCATTAATTTTGAAAATTTCTGTTTTCGTTCGCTAGAATGGAGCTCATGGTTTCCGTAGATGTTTCACTCTTTGGGGATCATAAACTACTGAGTGCCCAACAACGAGGGCTGACTTCAGAACAAAATATTAGTGATGGTGAAACTGAGGCCTTACGAAGCGGTGAACAACTTAGGGCTCCTTTCCACCAAACCGGTTCCAGTAATAGTTTGGTGCTGGTGCTAGTGCTTAACCAGTGCTTAACCAGAGTGCTCATAAGAACCAGTTGTCTTTCCACTGATATGGAGCTAGTCGGGAATTATGTCAGAGCTACGTCATTACGTAGTGTGAAGCGTCCAATCCCCGCACAACACCAGAGAAGACGGAAGGTGGCGGTATGCACCTCTCACTTGTTTGCTATCCGCCAGTAACCGAGAGAAGAAGAAGAAGTAGCAGCGTTAGCGTGTCAACATGTAGGAGTTGTTGTCTTTGGGAGTGCTGCTTTTATTATTCCAAACCTGTATTACCATCCAAAAACAGTTTTATTCTTAATGGCAGAGAACGGCGGCTACGTTTAAGGACACCGGTAATCATCAATATTTCAGTTATCAGCCGTTGTTAGATCAAGTCTGTAGCGCGAGCATTTAAATATTAGACAAAGATAACATAAGGAAACACAAAATGCAGTTTTTAAATGAAGGGGTTTATTATTAAGGGGAAAACAAATCCAAACCTACATGACCCTGTGTGAAAAAGTGATTGCCTCCTAAACCTAATAAGTGGTTGGGCCACCCTTAGCAGCAACAACTGCAATCAAGCCTTTGTGATAACTGGCAATGAGTCTTTTACAGCGCTGTGGAGGAATTTTGACCCATTTGTCTTTGCAGAATTGTTGTAATTCAGCCACATTGGAGGATTTTTGAGCATGAACCGCCTTTTTAAGGTCATGCTACAGCATTCTCAATTGGATTCAGGTCAGGACTTTGACTAGGCCACTCCAAAGTCTTCATTTTGTTTTCCTTAAGCCATTCAGAGGTGGACTTGTTGCTATGTTTTGAATCATTGTCCTGCTGCAGAACCCAAGTGTGCTTCAGCCTGAGGTCACCAACAGATGGCCGGACATTCTCCTTCAGGATTTTTTGGTAAACAGCAGAATTCATGGTTCCATTTACCACAGCAAGTCTTCCAGGTCCTGAAGCAACAAAACAGCACCACACCATCACACTACCACCACCATATTTTACTGATGGTATGATGGTCCTTTTCTGAAATGCTGTTAGTTTTACACCAGATGTATGGGACACACGCCTTCCAAAAAGTTTAACTTTTGTCTCGTCAGTCCAGAGTATTTTCCTAAAAGTCTTGAGGATCATCAAGATGTTTCCTGGCAAAACTGAGACTGTGGAACGTGTAAATGAAGTGGCAGATTTGTTTCAGACGATTTATTACACACTCTCACATTTCGAGCACAGACAGAATGAATAATCCAGCAGAAACCCCTCTCTTAAGTCTCATGGCATTCTTCTGGCATTTTCTCACACACAGGATGACCTTCGCGTCACACTGCATTCAACCCCCTCATCCTTGACACCTCCCTGTTATCTCACCAGGAATCCCCTGCTCTTTGTTCCCACTGTCTCTTGTCTGAGATGCTACACAATCAGGCTCTCCCAAGGTGCTACACCCCCCCCCCCCAGCATCTTAGATAGGACAATAGAATAACAGTCCACATGCTGTGATAGAACAATTGAACATCAGTCCACATGCTGCTTGGGCTTCCGTCTTCTCCCGTATCTGCTGTACCCGGGTTTCACCGCCTCCGCGGCGCTGCCATGCCTATGGGGGGCTGTTGCTAGGGGGGGGGAACCACTTCGGTCTGTCCGTGTGGCTGCTGTAGTGAATCGTTTCCCTAGGGAGCTCTCCGTGGGGGTCTACCACGCCGAGGGGCCCTCGCCAACAGCACCTGCTCGTCCGCCACAACGAAAGTGGGTTTGAGTCTGTCTATGCCAATTTTTTCCCTCCTACCCCCCAAGTCTAGCAAAAAATGCTTATCCCCCGTTTCCAGCACTCTGAACGGTCCATCATAGGGTGGGCGCAGTGGAGGGCAATTGTGTCTGACAAACACGAACTCCGCGTTCTTCAAAGTTTTAGGCACAAAAACACACGGAAAACTGTGGTGGGCAGGGCCCGGCAGCGTGCCTGTGTTTACGCTACGCTGCAAAAGCTGAGACGGGCAGCTGCCCGGCGCGGGTTTATCTGGTAGAAATTCCCTGGGCAGCCGTAGCGGCTGCGCAAAAACGAGCTCTGCCGGGGAAGCTTCCAGATCCTCTTTCGGCACGGAGCGCAACCCCAATAAAACCCACGGTAGCCTGTCTACCCAATTTGCATCCGTCAATGAAGCCCTGAGCGCGGCTTTCAGTGATCTATGAAAACGCTCGCATGACCCATTAGCCTGTGGGTTGTACGCGGTTGTGTGGTGAATTGTAATACCCAGGCTGCGGGCCATCGCGGACCAGAGTTCGGAAACAAATTGAGGGCCCCTGTCGGACGTAATGTCCGATGGGACTCAAACGCACCACCCATGCTGTTAAAAAAGCGTGCGCCACCTCCGCGGACGTGGTTGCCGCCAGCGGGACCGCTTCTGGCCAGCGCGTGGTGCGGTCCACCATTGTCAGGAGGTGCGTGCTCCCCTGTGATGGCGGGAAGGGGCCCACGAGGTCCACGTGAACATGGTCGAACCTCTTAGCCGGAATACGAAACGGCTCCAAGGGCGCCTTCGTGTGTCTGTGTACTTTGGCTCGTTGGCACGCCACGCAGGCTGCAGCCCACTCTTTCACTTGTTTGCGTAGGCTCGGCCACACAAATTTCTCTCCCACCATTTTGACCGACGCACGCACTCCTGGGTGCGCCAAAGTGTGAACCGACTCGAACACGCGGCGGTGCCGCGCGGCCGGGACCACCGGACGCGGGCGACCCGTGGAGACATCGCAGATTGGGGGGGGGGCGCCATCCTGCAGCACCTTGCTCTCCAGCCTTAACCCTGTTGGTCCAGACTGGAGCTCGCGCACGTCTGCATCGCTCATCTGCTCCGCGGCCATGGCTGCGTAGTCCATCCCCACGCAGACGGGGGCCACTACGGCACGCGAGAGGCAGTCCACCACCACATTCAGTTTACCAGACACATGCTGAATATCAGTAGTAAACTCTGAGATCGCGGCCAGCTGTCTCTGCTGCCGGCCCGACCACGGTTCCGAAACCTTGTCCATTGCGAATGTTAGCGGCTTGTGGTCTACAAACGCGGTGAAGCTGCGCCCTTCCAGCCAGAACTGGAAGTGGCGAATGGCCAGGTGAAGGGCCAGCAACTCTGTCGAACGCGCTGTATTTACGTTTGCTGTCGCGCAAAGTTCTGCTGAAAAAGCGAGCGGCTGCCAAGCCCCGGCGACGCGCTGCTCCACGACCGCCCCTATGGCCACATCTGAAGCGTCGGTGGTGAGCGCTATGCGGGCCGTCGGGTCTGGATGCGCCAGCAGTGCGGCGTTTGCCAGAGCTGCTTTAACTTCCAAGAACGCCCGCTCTCGCCCCAGGGACCATTTGACCCTGTCCGCGGGTTTCTCTTTCTTGAACGCGGCGTATAATGGTTGCATGAGCTGCGCGGGGAAGGAAACGGTTATAAAAGTTAATCATTCCCAAAAATTCCTGCAGCGCCCTGACCGTCTGAGGCCGGGGAAAATCTGCCACTGCACGCACTTTGTCAGGCAGCGGGATCGCTCCTTCGGGAGAGACGCGGTGCCCCAAAAAATCAATCTCCGTCACGCCGAACTGACATTTCGCCGGGTTGATTAACCCGTGCTCCTCCAACCTCCGGAAAACCGTCGTGAGGTGGGTTTCGTGTTCGTCTTCGGACGCACTGGCTACCAGGATATCGTCCAGGTAGACGAACACGAACGGGAGATCGCGCAGCACTGCATCCATCATTCCCTTTAACGTCTGTGCCGCTCCTTTTAACCCGAATGGCATGCGCAGGAACTCAAATAAACCGAACAGAGTTATTACCGCTGTTTTGGGTATGTCCTCAGCGCGCACTGGGACTTGGTGGTAACCGCGGACCAGGTCTATTTTGGAAAAAATGTGTGCTCCGGCCAGGTGAACGGAAAAATCCTGTATGTGGGGAATTTGGTAGCGGTCGTGCGCTGTGGCGTTGTTCAACCTGCGGAAATCCCCGCACGGTCGCCACGAATCCTCAGCCTTAGGGACCATGTGTAGCGGGGATGCCCATGGGCTGTTCGAGCGCCTGATGATGCCCAACCTTTCCAGGTTGGCGTACTCCTCGCGCGCTATGGCCAGTTTAGCTGCGTCCAAGCACCGAGGTCATGCAAAGACGGGCGGCCCGGTGGTGGTGATAAAGTGCTCCACCCTGTGTGTAGCGATGGCCGCGGAAAACGTCGGGACCGTGAGTGCTGGGAACTGAGTGAGCAGTGTGTGGAACTTGCCGCCTGTAGCTGTGCTGTTGGCTTGTGCTGTTGGCTGGGTCACTCGAGCTATACAGGGGAGAGAGTCAAAGGACGGTGCATTAACTAGGCGACTGTTGGCAACATCAACCAATAAACCATGTGCACACAGAAAATCAGCCCCCAGTATATGATAATTCAGTGTTGCTATGACAAAAGTCCACTCATATGTACGGCCGTGTAGAGATAAGAGCAGAGTCCTCTCACCAAAGGTCTTAATATCCGAGCCGTTTGCTGCCAACATCCCGGGGCCGCTAGATCCTGCCAGCCAGTCGGCGTAGGTCGGCCGGATGAAGCTCTTCTGGGCTCCGGTGTCCACGAGGAAACGCCTCCCCGAGTGTGCGTCCGTCAGGTAGAGCAGCTTGTTCTCTTCCCCGAGGGTCGCAGCTGCTACCGACCCCCGGTCTTGGCGTTTTCCAAGCGCTTGAATTGGCACGGTGGCGTACATTTGCGTGCCTTCTCTCCGAAGCGGCGGTGGTAGAAGCAGAGCGTGTCTCCCTCGCGCTCCTTGGCCCCCGCTGCTGCTACTGTTGGTGGCTCCTTGCCTCCTCTGGTCGTCTCGCTGGGCTCTGCCGCTGCTGCGTTGACTGTGATCGCCCTGGTTGCGATGATGATCCGGTCTGCCTCCTGGGCTAGCGCACGGTAGTCCCGCGCGGCCAGCAACGGCGAATTGGCCAGGGCCGCTCTCGCCGCTGTCGGAAGGTTCCGGAGGAAGAGGTGGGCAAACAGAAAGTGCTCGTCGTCCGTGCCCCTTAATGCCAGCATCTTCTCCATGAGGTCTACAGCCGAACCATCTCCTAACTCGGTCCGCGTCAGGAGCCTCTCTGCTCTCTCACCGTCCGAGAGCGTGTAGCGCTGGATGAGCGCAGCCTTGAGCGCCTCGTATCTGTTGCTGGCTGGTGGCTGATCGAGCAGGCTCGCTACGTGCTGAGCTGTGCGGGCGTCGAGCGCTGCGACCACATGGTAGAATTTGGTGTCATTTGCCGTTACCCCCCGGAGGGCGAACTGAGCCTCGATGAGGTGGAACCAAGAGCGCGGGTTGTGCTGCCAGAAATCCGGTAGCTTGACTGAAACCGCACACGCGTGGCTGGAGGTTCCAGTCGGGGCCGGCTCCGGGGATCTTGCCTCGTGTTCCATAATACGTCTTGGGTCACCAGTGTGGAGCGTGTAAATGAAGAGGCAGATTTGTTTCAGACGATTTATTACACACTCTCACATCTTAAGCACAGACAGAATGAATAATCCAGCAGAAACCCCTCTCAGGTCTCATGGCATTCTTCTGGCATTTTCTCACACACAAGATGACCTTCGCGTCACACTGCATTCAACCCCCTCATCCTTGACACCTCCCTGTTATCTCATCAGGAATTCCCTGCTCTTTGTTCCCACTGTCTCTTGTCTGAGATGCTACACAATCAGGCTCTCCCAAGGTGCTACAAGACAAGCCTTTGTTCTTGTTGATCAGCAGTGGTTTTCGTCTTGGAATTCTGCCATGCAGGCCATTTTTGCCCAGTGTCTTTCCTTCTGTGGAGTCATGAAGACTGGCCTTAACTGAGGCAAGTGAGGCCTGCAGTTCTTTGGATGTTGTTGTGGGGTCTTGTGTGACCACTTGGATGAGTCGTCGCTGCGCTCTTGGGGTAATTTTGGTTGGCTGGCCACTCCTGGGAAGGCTCACCACTGTTCCATGTTTTCTCCATTTGTGGATAATTGCTCTCACTGTGGTTTGCTGGAGTCCCAAAGCTTTAGAAATGGCTTTATAACCTTTTCCAGACTGATGGAGCTCAATTACTTTTTCTCATTTGTTCCTGAATTTCTTTGTATTGCAGCATGATGTCTAGCTTTTGAGGATCTTTTGGTCTACTTCACTTTGTCATGCAGGTCCTATTTAAGTGATTTCTTGATTGAGAACAGATGTGGCAGTAATCAGGCTCGGGTGTGGCTAGAGAAATTGAACTCAGCTTTCCAAAGATGTGATAAACCACAGTTAATTTATGTTTTAACGGGGGGGGGGGTCATTTTTTCACACAGGGCCATGTAGGTTTGGATTTTTGTTTTTTTACCCTTAATAATAAACACCTTCATTTAAAAACTGCATTTTTTGTTTACTTGTGTTATCTTTGTCTAGTATTAATGTGTTTGATCTGAAGGCCGAGAAAGATACGAGATACAAAGATATGAGAGAGAGAAATCAGGAAGGGGGCAAACACTTTTTCACACCACTGTATATGTGTGTGTGTGTGTGTGTGTGTGTATCTATAGCTACCTATCTGTGTGTGTGTGTGTGTGTGTGTGTGTGTATACATACATGCATACAGCCGTGGACAAAATTGTTGGTACCCCTCTGTTAATGAAAGAAAACCCACAATGGTCACAGAAATAACTTCAATCTGACAAAAGTGGTAATAAATAAAAATTCTATGAAAATTAACCAATGAAAATCAGACAATGCTTTTGAATTGTGGTTCAGCATAATTACTTTAAAAAGCAAACTCATGAAACAGGCCTGGACAAAAATGATGGTACCCCTAGAAAAGATTGAAAATAATGTGACCATAGGGACATGTTCAACCAAGATGTGTCCTCTAACATCACAGGTGTCTACAAACTTGTAATCAGTCGGCCTATTTAAAGGGTGACAAGTAGTCACTGTGCTGTTTGGTGACATGGTGTTTACCACACTAAACATGGACCAGAGGAAGCAAAGGAAAGAGTTGTCTCAGGAGATTAGAAAGAAAATTATAGACAAGCATGTTAAAGGTAAAGGCTATAAGACCATCTCCAAGCAGCTTGATGTTCCTGTGACTACAGTTGCAGATATTATTCAGAAATTTAAGATCCACAGGACTGTAGGCAACCTCCCTGGATGTGGCTGCAGGAGGAGACTGATAATACGAATGGTAACAAAAGAGCCCAGAACAACCTCTAAACACATTCATGGTGAACTCCAAAGTCAAGGTACATCAGTGTCAGATCGCACTATCCGTCGTTGTTTGAGCCAAAGTGGACTTCATGGGAGACTACCAAGGAGGACACCACTGTTGAAAACAAATCATAAAAAAGCCAGACTGGAATTTGCCAAACTGCATGTTGACAAGCCACAAAGCTTCTGGGAGAATGTCCTATGGATAGACAAGACAAAACTGGAACTTTTTGGCAAGGCACATCAGCTCTATGTTCACAGACGCAAAAATGAAGCGTACCAAGAAAAGAACACTGTCCCTACTGTGAAACATGGAGGAGATTCTGTTATGTTCTGGGGCTGCTTTGCTGCATCTGGCACAGGGTGTCTTGAATCTGTGCAGGGTACAATGAAATCTCAAGACTATCAAGGTATTCTAGAGAGAAATGTACTACCCAGTGTCAGACAGCTTGGTCTCAGTCACAGGTCATGGGTCTTGCAACAGGATAATGACCCAAAACACACAGCTAAAAACACCCAAGAATGGCTAAGAGCGAAACGTTGGACTATTCTAAAGTGGCCTTCTATGAGCCCTGATCTAAATCCTATCGAACATTTGTGGAAGGAGCTGAAACATGCTGTCTGGAGAAGGCACCCTTCAAACCTGAGACAACTGGAGCAGTTTGCTCATGAGGAGTGGGCCAAAATACCTGTTGAGAGGTGCAGAAGTCTCAATGACAGTTACAGAAATCGTTTGATTGCAGTGATTGCCTCAAAAGGTTGTGCAACAAAATATTAAGTTAAGGGTACCATCATTTTTGTCCAGCCCTGTTTCATGAGTTTGTTTTTTAAAATAATTCTGTTGAACCACAATTCAAAAGCATTGTCAGATTTTCATTGGTTAATTTTCATAGAATTTTTATTTATTACCACTTTTGTCAGATTCAAGTTATTTCTGTGACCATTGTGGGTTTTTCTTTCATTAACAGAGGGGTACCAACAATTTTGTCCATGTGTGTACCTGTGTGTGTTTGTATGAGAGAGGGAGATGGGAAAATCTTGTGGAACATCAGGGAACTGGCTGGTGCTTCTGCAACTGAGGAGTGTTATTAAATGGGGAGTGTTTAAAGATTTTCATTGAAAAAGAAGCATTTCAACAGTGTGTGGGTTCGGTCTGCTCCTCTTGTGGCTTACTACCTCTCCAGCTTTGGAGAATACCCACTCACATGGCACTCATGTTGCTGGCGTGTGGAGATGCTTTTTTGACATCTTGTAAAGGTTTAGGTATATGGTTTTGTGTGTTGCTCCGTAACAGTCTTCTCCTCTGGAGAGGTAGGGCTCAGACAACTAACATTGAACTTCCATTGTGGCATCTGCTGTTGCACTTTGAGAGTGCTGTGTTTCACCTAAACCAAAAGAAAAAACAAATGTAATTAGCAATCTTGTATAATAAGAAAATGATGCTTAAAGTAATAACATAATACAAACCAACTCTGCTATCCAAATGGTCCCACAAGTTGTCTTCTACTGAAAGGTCTGATTACATGATTTTGACTGCATCAAATTTTGCAACACATAATTTCAATATGACAAAATAGGTGGGTCTGTGCAGTTGTAAGTCAAACAGGCTTTTTTTCATGCAAATATCCAACGTTTTCATGAGCACCACGTCACCAATTGTCAGTGGCTGGAAAACCCCCCAGCCATGTTGTGACGTCATTGGGAGAACATAGCGCTTGGCTGCCCATTGTACACGCAGGATGGAAGTGGTAGAAAACATCGACGATGGTTCCAGCACATGTAGTCTGGAATTGGTTTGTGTTGTCCAATCTTCACACGATTATAGTTCAGAAGACTGGGATGATAATGAAGAATCTGGGGGCATCAGACCTTATAGGTTTGAGCCGTGCCAAGCGGGCACCCTGCCTAGCGAGTCAGACTCGGAGTGACAGTGGAGAGGCACACATGCCCGCCGCAGCAGCAGCGACAAACACATAGCAGGGGAACACGGAGTGGTATGCTTTTGTTACAGATATCGCAACAAATTGTGTTCATAAATATAATTTATTTAAACCCGATTTTTCAATAAAATCATAGCAGTGTATTCTCTGCTCAGGCATCGGGGTTTTTTTTATTATTTTTTGAGTTCTTGGTTGTTTTTATGTCTGTTCCTTTTCTTTTCCATGCCTGTACGCCGCGCTTGGCCGGCGGTTGTTGGGCAGCCATTTTGACCCACTTTGAGGTGGGCACTGTCCCAAGATTCGCTGGTCTGACCACGCGCCCTCTCTGTTTGACAGTCAGCTGTTCATATTTTGTGTGCATCATCTGCCGTGTTGTCAGCCAGTCAATATTGCCATCACTATCACGACGTGTTAGTCACTCCACACAGCCGTGTTCTGTTGCACCCCTTGAAGCGATGTCGGCCCGGGCGCAACCGTGGTTAACACGTAATAGCTCAAGTAGGTTCATTTTGTCTTCTTTTAATTATTTACCTTTTTGTTCTTATTAAAGACAAAAATAGAACAGAGATGTTTTTACCTTCTTTACATGTTTTGACTGTTAGCTGCAACCTTCGTCAGAAGTGTCAGCTGATTGCTGCCAGGTGTCATTTTATCAGCTGACGTTCGTAGGCGGGGCCAGCCCGGCAGACCTGTCAGATCCACCAAGCCGGGCCCCGCTTTCTGCTGTCTGATGGTCTCTGGAGAAAGTGGTCCCCAGGTGTGGGAAAGCATAAAGGCCCCCTCATCCCGGTTCATGCTGTCTTTTCCCCGCTTCCTGATTTCTTTGACCTCCTTGATCCAGCGTTTCTGTTGCTTTCCGATCCAATAATTTTTGTGTTGTCCCAGTCCATGATGTGATTATTTCTTTTGGAGAGATCTGATATTGCTGATTTTAAATGTTTCTTGTTCTGCCTTTTCTTTTGGTGATCTTGTGAGTCATCCTTGTGTTTCCTTCTCACAATCCTTCTGGTGTTCTTTTTTCCTTGTGATGAACGATCTTCCAGTTTCTCCACTGCAGGTTTTGTTGCATGATCTGCATGATATTTCATATATTACATTGCATTTTTTGTCTTGTTTTATTTTGTCCTTGGGGTGTACTAATAACTGTCTTAATTTTTACCTCCGCCAGGCTGAAAAGGCCAGGAGGAGGTTATGTTTTTGCCAGGGTTTGTGTGTTTGTGTTTGTCTGTCTGTCTGTCTGTCTGTTGGTTAGCAAGATAACTCAAAGTCTTGGACGGATTTGCATGAAACTTTCAGGCGTTGTTGGAAATGGTACAAGGAAGAACTGATTAAATTTTGGGGGTGATCCGGTTCACCGTCTGGATACAGGAATTTTTTTAAAGCATTTTTCCACACTGTGACATAGGGCCATTTTCAACATGTGCGCAGGTGCAATGGAGGCCGCTGGGTGTCGTGTCTGACCAACACAAACTCCGCCTTCTTCAACGTTTTAGCCACAAAAGCATGCGGAAAACACTACTGGCCTCGGACCCCCAGCGTGCCTGTGCCAGCCATAGGCGCTGCGCACATTGCGCTGGTTGTCGTGTCTGACCAACACAAACTCCGCGTTCTTCAACGTTTTAGCCACAAAAGCACGCGGAAAACACTGCTGCCCTGGGCACGCCAGCGTGGCTGCTTTTGCGCCACGCTGCAAAACCTGACACGGACACCTGTCCGCCGCCCCATTATTTGCCACAAGTTCCCCGCCCAGCTATAGGCGCTGCGTAAAAACGACCTCTCTGCCGGGGAAGACTCTAAATTCTGTTTTGCTGCGGAGCGCAACCCCAATATAATATAAAACACACGCCAACCTGTCTAACCAATCTGCATCCGTCAGTGGAGGAGATGGACACACCAACACTTCAGTTTATTACCTCCGCCAAGGAGGCAATGCTTTTACAACCGTAAAACGGGGCTATAAGGGACGGCGGGGTAATATGGGACACTTTGCTAAATGTAATTCTGCTTTTTTAATTTTGCTTCCGCCTAGATTTGATGAAGGATTCATGGATATTTGACAATAACAACACAACTCAGCGTCCTGCTCAAAATAAAAAAAGCAGAATTACATTTAAAACATTTCCCACAAAAGTGTCCCTTATTAACCCGCTGTCCCTTATAGCCCCATTTTACACTACTCAACCACTAATCCTATCACTATCACATTGATTGTCATTCATTAATTGTCTGTTTATTGCACTGTCCATGTCAAATAAACAAATAATCATTGTGAATCCAATTGCTACTCATATCTTTTCATGCTCAGGGAATCTGAAAACGTACACACAAACACTGTATGGGGGGAACTGTGCCGCTTGGCGGAGGTCTGCGCTCTCCGAGTGCTTTTCTAGTTGGTGTGGTTTTACTGCTATTTATTTTGTATTTTTTCATGATCCTTTGAATTGGTTCCGTTTAGGGATGGGCATAATTTACCGATTAACCGATAATTGATCATTAAGAATTTCACCGAGGAAGTTCATTTTCGTCGACAAAACCGTTTTTTTTTTTTTTTTTAAACAATCCGAGGTTATTAAGGCCTAGTGCACGGCCGTCCTCAAACAATGCAATGGCAAAATTTGGGCACCAGGGGGCAACATTACACCATCGGCGTACCCTGGCGTGCCTCCGTTGATACATGCGGGCTTCCGTAGGGCGATCGCCAAATCATGAGGCGGTTACGGCGAAGTGTTGCGTGGGACCATTTCAATTTAAAAAATGACCAGGTGTACTGCAATCACTGCAATGCAGCATACAAATATACCTCATCGACAGGGTCCATGGAACACCCTTATTACGCGAAGAAACCGCCAACAGTGGTTGCGCGCTGAGTAATGGCGGTCGTGAAGATTCTTTTTTTTTTTTTTTTTCAGAAACTTTATTGAGAAGGTCATGAAGATTCGGTGTACACACGTCGAGGGAAGCTGCAGGAGGCGGCGTAGTGCCTCGACGGGAAGACTATTTCGCACAAAAATGGCACAAGAGAACAGCAAAAAGTTCCACGCGGCTAGACTAAGCAATACGAGCGATAGAGCAATGAATGCGGTCTTCGTTTGTTGGGTGGTCGCTCGGCAGGGAGAGAGAGCTGGGTAAAACGTCTCGGCCAATCAGCTTGCGGGGTGAAACGTCTCGGCCAATCAGCTTGCGAGATTCCCGAGCCGAGCAAACACGAGAACAGAGAGAGAGAGATTTGAGAGAGAGAGGTAGATTTGAGTTGTGCGGCTCTCCGTGCCCTCCGTGCTGATACCTGATGTTCTAATGCAGTCTACCTACCTAAAAATGTTAATGATTAACCGATTATTAATCATTAATTCTCCCGGCGATCGGTGAAGAAAATTTCACCGAATGCCCATCCCTAGTTCCGTTATCCCTCGGGTGTATGGTATAGTTATGGTGCCCTTGTTTTTGATTTCGACTTTTGTTCTGTCTTGTTTCCTGTTTGTTTTCTTTGTTTTTGACTTGCTGTTTCCCTTTGTTTATGGCCCATACTGGATATTGGCAGCATATGAGTGCATGTTTTATGTGGTTTTCCTCCTCCTGACTGTCTTGTTGGTCTGTGATGATGATGACCCATTCACATAACGTCCTGACAACTGATAGTTTGTGTGCTGTGGGGTGTTCTGATGTCCATAGTAGGTATTGATCCGTGTGGGTTGGTTTCCTGTAGACTGTGATTTTTATACTGCCGTCATCGTTATGGTGGATTTTCATGTCCAGAAAGTCTATGGTGCCATTTTCTTCCTCTTCGTGTATGAATTTTATATTCCCAGTGCTGTCCGTGCTATTCAGATGGTCAGTGAGTTCTTGCGTGTGTCCTTTCCTTATTTTCTCCAGAATGTCATCCACGTATCTCTTCCAGAGGGTGGGTTTACATTGTGTAGGTGCTGTGTTAATGGCTTTGTTTTCCAGCTCCTCCATGAAAAATTTGCTCATGATGGCTGATAGTGGGTCTCCCATTGCAAATCCTTCTTTTTGTGTGTAGATTTTTTTTTTCCTCTGTACTGAAAATAGGTGGATTTTGCAACAAATTGTAATAGTTCAGATATGTTGTCAACTATGAGATTGGTGCGTCTTTTTAGATGTGGTTAACACATCTCCTCTCCATGTTCGCTGGGTGATGTCAGCCCCGAATGCCAGCTGTAAGTGTTTATTTTTGTAAGTCTTCACCTTTTGGGAACTGTTGTCATCAGTCTTATGTTCAATACATGTGCTGCAGTGAATCCTGCATGCAAATCCATTCATCCTTCCCCTCCTCATGCGCTCCTTGTCATGACCCTCAGTGCGCTCTTACGCAGCGCACGGAGAGGGACGATGAAATAACGAGGATTTACGTGCAGGGTTCACCACAGCACATTTGATACAGAAAGACAATTCCCAAAAAGGTGAAGACGTACAAAAAACGCAAACAAACTTACTGATGGTGTTCAGGTGCGCCCCAGAACCGACATCACTTCAAGGATGCACGAGAACCACGATGAACATGGGGTGGCTAACATGTCGTGAGAGTGCTGAAAATACTGGCAGACTAACAGCACGGATGACAATACTATGGACCAGCAGTGCGTGACTGGCAAACGGCCGCTGAAGTACAGGCACTGCTGGTGATGGTGTGATGAGAAGCACCTGGGCGAGGACCGGGAAAGATGATCAACGGGAGGGGAATCAGCTGGTGATAATGAGAGAGGGGATGTGGCCGGACCGGCGAGCTGCAGCATGCGCTCACAGAAAGTAGGTCAAAGCGGCCGTCTAACAGCTGCCGGCCAGACAGTGGCTAAGGAGGGGAAAGCACACTGAAATATATACTATGCATACATAAACAGCAGCACCTAAACCCACAGAGAGGTCAGGACCGAGCCGGGGGAAACCAAGCCGGGTTGGCTCCTGACACTCTTGCGTAAAAGCACATGAGGAGCACACAAGGAGACTTATGGCAGTTGGAGCTGAAGTGTGTGATGTGGTCTTTCACAGCCTGCTGTTTATCTAAGCCTGCGACACAACGCAAAGGCATAGCCGTAAAACTAAAACAAGAAACCTGAGAAACTGTGTGCTACAAAGCTGCTGGCATTCCAGTCAACAACACCAGCGTCCGTTCTCTCGCTGACATCATTTCAGCCTCCTCCTTCATTTGGTGGGCCGCACCACAGTCCAGTCAGCGGCTGCTGTTTTTTGATAACTGTTATGTAGGCGCGGTTGTAAATATATTGATCATCGACAATGACTTTTGGGTTTACACAACATGCTAAAAAATGTCAAAATCGTGTCATCAGCCCTTGAAGGCCCAGGTTCTTCCTCTCCTGCTGACTGATGGAGTTGATAACATTTTTATACATGTAGTTAGAGAGATTTGGAAAACACGATAATAATATGGAATAATAAATAATAAATGGTACACTATCTGTTATGTTGATGGCATTGTCCTCTCCATCCTCATGGTTGCAGCACATTCAGCAGTCAATTTTGACATGGCATCTTGTGCACGTGTTTCATTGCCATAAACCTAATGTTTTAAATCGTGGGTCCCTCCCTTACCTCACTCACTCACTCACTCACTCACTCACTCACTCACTCACTCACTCACAAAAATACACACTTTCAAAAAAATGACACTTGTTACTGAACCTAAACATAATTCTAACTTGTGTAATACTCTCCCTGACTTATATTCAAATGCCCAACCCTCTCAAACTTCCCGTGAGCCCTCGAGTCTTCTTCTTTGGGTTTCATCCAAATTGCTGCAGTACTGCCAAGAGCCCTCGAGTCACGTGATGTGACCAACATAACGAGGCCTCACTTGCTATGGTCACCTGACTGTGGGCATGCTGAAACGGCGCTCGATGCACAGCTCACACTTCCGCTTTATATTGCTCAAATCAGTGTTGAGTGTAACATTACTACAAAATATGCATACTTAAAAAAATCTCAAATGGATTTATCCAAAGTTAAAGCCTTAATCTTGCTTTAAAAGGACAATTATTCCTTCAGTCTCGCAAATAAACACTGTTTTCTTGCATTGTGGTGCGGGAAATGGATTTCACGGAGGTTAATTTGCTAGTTTTTCCTCATAATTTTTTTTCCCTCCTAAATGTACCAGTTGTAAATTTGCCATTTTTTTCCTCGTATATTTGCTGCATTTCTCATACATTTTTTTTTTGTTTAGACTTTTTTTCTTATAATTTTGCAACTTTTTTGGTGGTACAGAACGGTGGTACGGTACGGCGCTATCCCTTCACCATTCACACAGACATTCACACCTAGGGCCACTTTAGAGTCTCCAAGTTAACCTAACCTGCATGTTTTTGGCCTGTGGGAGGAAACCGGAGAAATCCCGGAGTAAACCCACCCAGATACGGGGAGAACATGCAAAATCCACATAGATCACTGTTGGTCAGGGGCTGGGATCAAACACGGGATCCCATGGCCAACGGTGAGTTGCTGTGCTGCCACAGTGCTAACCACTGCGCCACCACACCTATGCCTCTTTCTAAGCTGTCCCCTTTAGCTATACAGAAAGGAATTTCAGGTATTGAAGGGTCATTTAGGGATGTTAAAAAACTGAGGTCTGGCCAGATTTTGGTGGAATGCTTAAAGAAATACGAAAGCTGCATGGTGGCACAGTGGTTAGCACTGTGGCAGCACAGTTTACCCTCGGCCGGGGGATCGCGGGGATCGTGAGATCGTGGGTTCGATCCCTGCCCCCGGCCAACAGTGATCTGTGTGGAGTTTGCATGTTCTCCCTGTGTTGCGTGGGTTTACTCCGGGATTTCTCCGGTTTCCTCCCACATGCCAAAAGCATGCAGGTTAGGGATAAGGGGCACTTGCGCACGCAGCGACCGGCAGCTGGTGGCTTGTCACCAGACTGCAAAACAAATCTACCTACAGGTACAAAATAAGTAATTAAAAAAAAAAAAAAAAAATACCATGCTGAAAATCTGTTACGGTGTGATGTGCTGGCTGGTGTTCCAATGAGGGCTTTTCCTCACCCTTCTCTAAACAGCTGCAAAGGAGTAATTCATACTAGAGAACTCCACGGTGTGGAAGACGATGAAATAGCCTCAGAATTGCAACAAGGAGTAACACATGTGAAGAGAATAACCATCAAAAAAGATGGGCAAACGGTAAAAACTGGCACTTACATTCTGATGTTCAACTGGCATCAACTCCCAGAAACAATCAAAATAGGATACCCGAGTGTAACTGTTGAAACCTTTATTCCAAACCCATTGAGATGTTTTAACTGCCAAAAGTTTGGCTATGGCTCCGCAGGATGTAAGAATAAACAAGTCTGCTGCAAATGTGGAAAAGAAAGGCATGAGTTGGCCTGCACAACACCTCCCAAATGTAGTAACTGTTGAGGCAATCATGCAGCATCATCAAAAGAATGTCCTTGTTGGATCAAGGAAAAAGAAATTCAAACTGTCAAATGTACTAAGAAAATTAGCTACCCTGAGGCACGTAAACTGGTAGGTTTCCCAAAGTACAAATTCCAGCAGACTTTCTCCTCTGTTGTGAAACTTAAGATGCAGCCTGCTGAGTGCAACAGATCTGACCTGGTTCACTAAAGCTCTCATTATTAAGTAGTATTAAAAATTCCAGAGTCCCAGTTAAAAGTAAAACGAGCAATCAAAGCCTGACTACAAAGTCTAACTAAGCAAGTCCGCAGAACAAAGCCAATCATCAAAAGAAAAAAAAAAAATCCATCTCCTGTACTCAGGCAAAATCAAGTCAAGAAAATAAATTGCAAAAGAATGGGACTCCAGAAGATGCAGAAATGTCTGAAGTCATGACTTGCCGTAGTCGCAGCCCCTCCCCCAAAAGCAAGCATAAGGAGCATGCTTTTGTTTTACCTACCTGATGGTGGGTAGCCACATTATCCAGTGGAACTGTTGTGGCTTTAAGGCCAATTTCTCTGAAGTGCAGCATTTAGCTGCTAGTCTTAATCCCCTTGCTTTTTGCCTTCAAGAAGCTCTCCTGCTATCAACCTACCCCATGTCTCTGAAACATTATACTATGTACAGGTACATCTCCAAAAAATTAGAATATCATGAAAAAGTTCAATATTTTTTGTCACTCATTTCAGAAAGTGAAACCCATATATTATACAGTGGGGTAAAAAAGTATTTAGTCAGCCACCAATTGTGCAAGTTCTCCCACTTAAAAGATGAGAGAGGTCTCCAATTTTCATCATAGGTATACCTCAACTATGGGAGACAAAATAAGAAAAAAAAAAAAATCCAGAAAATCACATTGAAGGATTTTTAATGAATTAATTGGTAAATTCCTCGGTAAAATAAGTATTTGGTCAGTAACAAAAGTTCATCTCAATACTTTGTTATATACCCTTTGTTGGCAATGACAGAGGTCAAACGTTTTCTGTAAGTTTTCACAAGGTTTTCACACACTGTTGCTGGTATTTTGGCCCATTCCTCCATGCAGATCTCCTCTAGAGCAGTGGTGTTTTGGGGCTGTCGCTGGGCAACACAGACTTTCAACTCCCTCCAAAGATTTTCTATGGGGTTGAGATCTGGAGACTGGCTAGGCCACTCCAGGACCTTGAAATGCTTCTTACGAAGCCACTCCTTCGTTGCCTGGGCGGTGTATTTGGGATCATTGTCATGCTGAAAGACCCAGCCACGTTTCGTCTTCAGTGCCCTTGCTGGTGGAAGGAGGTTTTCACTCAAAATCTCACGATACATGACCCCATTCATTCTTTCCTTTACACAGATCAGTCGTCCTGGTCCCTTTGCAGAAAAACAGCCCCAAAGTATGATGTTTCCACCCCCATGTACAGTAGCCATGGTACAGTAGCCATGGTGTTCTTTCTCCTCCAAACACGACAAGTTGAGTTTTTACCAAAAAGTTCTATTTTGGTTTCATCTGACCATGTGACATTCTCCCAATCCTCTTCTGGATCATCCAAATGCTCTCTAGCAAACTTCAGACGGGCCTGGACATGTACTGGCTTAAGCAGGGGGACACGTCTGGCACTGCAGGATTTGAGTCCTTGGCGGCGTAGTGTGTTACTGATGGTAGCCTTTGTTACTTTGGTCCCAGCTCTCTGCAGGTCATTCACTAGGTCCCCCCATGTGGTTCTGGGATTTTTGCTCACTGTTCTCGTGATCATTTTGACCCTACAGGGTGAGAGCTTGCGTGGAGCCCCAGATCAAGGGAGATTATCAGTGGTCTTGTATGTCTTCCATTTTCTAATAATTGCTCCCACAGTTGATTTCTTCACACCAAGCTGATTACCTATTGCAGATTCAGTCTTCCCAGCCTGGTGCAGGTCTACAATTTTGTTTCTGGTGTCCTTTGACAGCTCTTTGGTCTTGGCCATAGTGGAGTTTGGAGTCTGACTGTTTGAGGTTGTGGACAGGTGTCTTTTATACTAATAACGAGTTCAAACAGGTGCCATTAATACAGGTAACGAGTGGAGGACAGAGGAGCCTCTTAAAGAAGAAGTTACATGTCTGTGAGAGCCAGAAATCGTGCTTGTTTGTAGGTGACCAAATACTTATTTTACCGAGGAATTTACCAATTAATTCATTAAAAATCCTTCAATGTGATTTTCTGGATTTTTTTTTTCTCATTTTGTCTCTCATAGTTGAGGTATACCTATGATGAAAGTTGGAGACCTCTCTCATCTTTTAAGTGGGAGAACTTGCACAATTGGTGGCTGACTAAATGCTTTTTTGCCCCACCGTATAGACTCATTACACAGAGACTGATATATTTCAAGTGTTTATTTTAATTTTGATGATTATGGCTTACAGCTCATGAAAACCCCAAATTCAGTTTCTCAAAAAATTAGAATATTACATAAAATTAATTTAAAAAAAATATTTTTTTAATAGAAATGTTGGCCGACTGAAAAGTATGTCCATGTACACACTCAATACTTGGTCGGGGCAAATTTTGGATTAATTACTGTATCAGTGTGGCGTGACATGGAGGTGATCAGCTTGTGGCACTGCTGAGGTGTTATGAAGGTCCAGGTTGCTTTGATGGTGACCTTCAGCTCGTCTGCATTGTTGGGTCTGGTGTCTCTTCTTCCTCTTGACAATACTTCACAGATTTTCTATGGGGTTTAGGTCAGGAGAGTTTGCTGGCCAGTCAAACACAGTGATGCCATGGTCATTAAACCAGGTTTTGATACTTTTGGCAGTGTGTGAGGGTACCAAGTCCTGCTGGAAAGTGAAATCAGGTTCTCCATAAAGCTTGTCAGCAGAGGGGAGTATAAAGTGCTCTAAAATTTCCTGGTAGACGACTGCACTGACTTGGTCTTGATAAAACACAGTGGACAAACACCAGCTGATGACATGCATCCGCAAATCATCACTGACTGTGGAAACGTCACACTAAACCTCAAGCAACTTAGATTCTGTGCCTCTCCACTCTTTCTCCAGACTCTGGGACTTTGATTTCCAAAGGAAATGCAAAATTTACTTTTATCTGAACAGGGGTCATCTGCTGGTGTTTGTCCACTGTGTTTTATCAAGATCAAAGTCAGCGCAGTCGTCTACCAAGAAATTTTAGAGCATTTCATTCTTCCCTCTGCTGACAAGCTTTATGGAGAAGCTGATTTCACTTCCCAGCAGGACTTGGCACCCCTCCACACACACACACACACTGCCAAAAGTATCAAAACCCGGTTTAATGACCATGGCATCACTGTGTTTGATTGCCCAGCAAACTCTCCTGGCTTAAACCCCTTAGAGAATCTATGGAGTATTGTCAAGAGGAAGATGAGACACCAGATCCAACAACACAGACGAGCTGAAGGTCACTATCAAAGCAACCTGGACCTTCATAACACCTCAGCAGTGCCACAGGCTGATCACCTCCATGCCACGCCACATTAATACAGTAATTAATCCAAAAGGAGCCCCGACCGAAAAACTTTTTTAAAATTAATTTTATGTAATATTCTAACTTTTTGAGAAACTGAATTTGGGGTTTTCATGGGCTGTAAGCCATAATCATCAAAATTAAACACTTGAAATATATCAGTGTCTGTGTAAAGAATCTATATAATATATGGGTTTCACTTTCTGAAATGAGTGACAAAAATTATTGAACTTTTTCATGATATTCTGATTTTTTGAGATGTACCTGTATAATACATATTGTCCAAATGTACATCGTCCATCTTGTGGTTCAACAATTTTAGTAAGGAATGGCCTAATTCACAGCCACTTGGCATTAGTCTCCAACTTACAAGCAGTGGTTGTTCGTCTAACTTTGCATAAAGCAATAACCTTATGCTCTGTCTATATACCACCAGATATGATTGTGACACTGGGAAATCTTGATGACCTTCGTAATCAGTTGCCATCCCCATATATTCTTATGGGTGATTTTAAGTCAACAGGGAGGAATTTGCTCAAATGCAAAAGGCAAGATACTGGGGGATTTTATTGCTAAAAATGATCTGTGTCTTTGGAATGATGGGTCTCACACACACCTCCACCCAGGACATGGAACCTATACTGCAGTTGACCTACCTATGTGATGCTGAGCTAGTGCTGGAATTCTCATGGTGGGTCTTGGATGATCTTTGTGGAAGTGACCACTTTCCACTAATATTGATGTCTACAGAAGTGGATGTGCAATCAAGAACTCCGCAATGGCAACTCAGAAAAGTAAACCGGTCTTCCTTTGTTTCTCTGTGCAAAGAGAAATTCAGCCAGAAACCTCAACCACACTGTCTCTCTATTCAGAACTTTGCTTAAACCTTAATTACAATTGCAGATAAGACTGTCCAAAAACATCAGCAAAGCCACACCATAGGTCCAACCCATGGTTCAATGATGACTGCAAAAAGGCCATTGAGGCAAGGAAAAAAGCAGAGAGGATGTTCAATAAACATCCAACAACAGAAAACCTTACCAGATTTAAAATCTGTCGAGCTAAAGCACGCAGGATCATCATTGAAGCAAAGAGACAGAGCTGGAGGGAATTTGTATCAAGCCTCACATCCAACACATCTACCAAAAATCAGAATCAGAATAAAGTTTATTGCCAAGCACATTTACAAGTAAATAAACAGGTAAATATACGAGGAATTTGACTTGACATTGGAAACGTCTAGATGACATTCCCAATGACGCGGCGAGCCATGGAGGCGCCTGTCAGCAGGAGGGGAATAGAAGGCGGGGGGGGGAGGGGACCCAATAGGAGAGAGAAAAAAGCATTGTTTTTTTTTTCCACAATATCTTTATTGAACCTTTTTTTTTTTTTTTTTTTTTTTTTTAACAAACATGACACAAACAATCAAACACCAACACTAAAGTACTACAAAAAAAATGCACTAAAAACACCCACAACCACCAACAAAATCAAGTCTTCAACAATGCTCCTCTGTTTAGTCTAGACAATCCATTACATAAGTATACATATTATGTTCACCAGTTTGGAATTTACAAGGTCCACACACATCATTCACCTTCTTCTTCAAGAGTTATGTTTAAATTTTTTACATAATCAATAAAAGGTCTCCATATATTCTCAAACACAATTTCCTTTGATTTCAGTATGTATGTTATTCTTTCTAGTGGAAGGTTTAACATCTGTCTTAACCACTGAGTCACATCTGGTCTATGAGTCTTTTTCCACAGTAGTGCAATACATTTTTTGGCATTAAGCAAACTGAGGTCTATGAATGTTCTTTCACTTTTATTAAAGTTATGCTTTTCTGGGTACAGACCCAACAAAAACAGTTTAGGATTCAATATGATTTGTTTTGAGATTATTTTTTCAATTGTTACCCTCACCTCTTCCCAAAACATTCTAATTATTCTACATTCCCATACACAATGAAATAGGGTTCCTTTACTTTCCATGCATTTTGTGCACGTATCTGGTATGTTTTTGTTATATCTATTTAACTCCTCCGGTGTAACATACATCCGCATTAACCATTTAAAATGTATCAATTTAAGACATACATTTATTGATTTGGTTTGAGCTTCTGTACAAGCCAATTCCCATTGTTCCTCTGAAATTTCAGTTTGCAGGTCTTCTTTCCAGTAGTTTAATCTTTTCTGTGAGTTTTCACTTCAGGATAGTGTCAATGAGTTATAAAACTCTGAAATAATACCCTTTCTTTTACTATCTTTCATCAACATTTTTTCCAAGGATGAATAAATAGGTCGAGTGAGAGCTTTATTTTGATTTGATCGAATCAAGTTTCTAAGTTGAAGATATTTAAAAAAATGTGTTCTATTAAGATTAAATTTGATCCTCAGCTCTTCAAAAGACATTATGTTATCTGCACATGGCAAATATAAATCTTGAATCTTTTGAATCCCTTTTAAATTCCATACTTTAAATGCAGCATCCGCTCTCCCTGGTTTAAAATATTGATTACCCCATATTGGGCTAAATTGTGACAATAAGTGTGGTTCTTTTAAATAGTTTTTAGTTTCACACCATATTTTGATGATATGCTTTACAAATGGATTTTTAACTTGTTTTTGTAATTTTTTTGCCGAATCTGAGTATATGAATATGGGAAGAGGTAAAGGTAAATTGTATGATTCCATTTCAGTCCAGTGAGGGAGATCATTTAATGAAAAATAATATGTCATAGACCTCAGTTGTGCCGACCAATAATACAACATAAAATATGGACATTTCAGACCTCCACGATCAAATGGTAAATATAATAAAGACAGACGTAATCTAGCCCTCCTGTTGTTCCATATAAATTCCACTAACTTTTTTTTAATTCTTGAGAATAAATCTGAAGGTGGTGGTAAGGGAATGTATTGAAATAAATAAAGTATTTTAGGTAAAATATTACTTTTAAGTATATTGATTCTCCCGATCATCGACATTGGTAGTGACATCCATCTCTGAATTAACTCACTGATATCTGTCATTAAGGCTTCATAGTTGACACTGGCGACTGATTCTAGCTTAGGCACAATTTGGATTCCTAAATATTTAAACTGATTTACAACGTTGAATTGATTTACCTCAGGGGCTGGGTAATTTCTCTGGGTCTCATTTAGCATTAATATTGAAGATTTAGTTTTATTTATTTTATATCCTGATATTTCCCCAAAATTCTTTATTAAATTCAACAAGGTCGGAATTGATTTTTTTAGATTCGACATAAACAAAATTATGTCATCGGCGTACAGGGAGATTTTATGTTCTGTTGGTCCAACTTTAATTCCATATATTTGTGAATGTAAACGTATCGCCATCGCTAAAGGTTCAATTGCCATAGTAAACAGTAAAGGTGAAAGTGGACAGCCTTGTTGACATCCTCTATTGATTTTTATTGATTTTGAAATATTGTTAGTTGTTAGGATTTCTGCTGTAGCATTATTGTATATTATCTGAACCCATTTTATGAAATTATTTCCAAGTCCAAACCTTTGTAAGACTTCAAAAAGAAAGGGCCATTCGACTCTATCAAAGGCCTTTTCGGCGTCCAGTGATAGGAGAGCTGTATCCGGTGCTTCTTTATTAGAATAAATAATATTAAATAGTCTTCTTACATTATGGAAGCCTCGTCTTCCCTTTATAAAGCCATTCTGATCTCGATTAATAATATTTGGTAAAATTTCTTGTATTCGTCTGGCTAAAATTTTACAGATTATCTTAAGGTCGGCATTTAATAGGCTTATTGGTCTCATATTTTCACATTTATTAGAGGGTTTACCTGGTTTTGGCAACAGTATAATTAAGGCATTATTCATGTATGATGGTAAATTACTATTTTGAAATGCTTCTAAAACCATTTCCAAAAAAGGTTTTATTAATTTATTCTTAAATTTTTTATAAAGGTCAACTGGAAGACCATCTGGTCCTGCACTTTTTCCTGATTTCATATTATCAATGGCTAGCCCAACTTCTTCTTGACTGATTTTAGACTCCAGTATCTCCCTGTTTTCATTTGGAATACACGGTATAGATAGTTCGTTCAAAAACCCATTTAGTTTTGTTAAGTCAGATTCATTTTTGGTATCAAAAATTTCATAGTAATCTCTAAAGGCTCTATTAATTTCTAAAGGATCTATAACTACCTGTCCTTTACTTATAATACTGGTAATTGGTGTTTTAAATTCTAATTGTTTAATCTGCCATGCCAATAATTTTCCTGATTTTTCACCTTGTTCATAAAGATTATTTCAATCTTAGAAGACTCGAGGCAGCTCTATTTGCTGATTTTTTTATTTATTTATTTATTTTTTTTTTTGTCATATTCAGCTCTCAAAATCAGTAATTCGTTCTCCAACCTTGGATCACTTCCTGCATACACTTTTTCTTGAAGACTTTTTATTTTATGTTCCAATTGGGCTCTCTCCTCTCGAGTCGTCTTAGATTTTGAACCTGTATAACTAATAATATGTCCCCTAATAAAAGCTTTGAAAGCCTCCCACTTTACACATGCTGATGTTTGTGTAGTATTGATGCCAAAGAACTCATCTATCTGTTTTTCTATGTACTTGACAAATTCCTCATCCTGAAGCCATTTATGCTGAAATTGCCATCTACCTGATTCCTTTGTCAATTTCTTATCTACATATATTAGACAGCAGGGTGCATGATCAGAGATCACGATGTTATCATAAAAGCAGTTTTGAATCTTGGACCTTAATTCTGTGGAGATCAAAAAATAATCAATACGTGAGAATGTCTTGTAGGTATTGGAATAACAAGAGTAGGCTTTAACTTGTGGTTTCATTTCTCTCCATATATCTAGCAATCTCAATTCTTTCATAAAATGATTAATGGTCATCCTACATCCATTGTGCGTACAGTCCAGTCCTGTTGATCTATCTATACCGGGATTCAATGTACAATTAAAATCCCCTGCTATTATATGTTGCCCTGTAAGTGATGATAAGATAAGAAATAAATTAGCAAAGAACTTTTGATCATCTATATTGGGACCATATAAGTTAACCAAATTTATATTTTCTAATAGCAAAGATCCTTGAATGATTACATATCTTCCAAATTTGTCTCCAATTACATTTTTCACTTGAAATGGGACTGATTTATGTATGAGAGTCATAACTCCCCTGGCTCGGGATGAAAATGATGAGGTGAAAACACTTCCGTGCCATCTACTCCTAATTCTTTTTACATCCTCCTCTATTAGATGAGTTTCTTGTAAAAACACAATTTTTGAACCCATGTCTTTTATTTTATTCATAACTTGTTTAAGTTTTTTTTAAATTTTGTAGACCTCTGCAATTCCATGAAGTTAAATTAAGATTAACGCTTTGGTTTATGATCAATAGGGAGTTTGGGATTACCTTGCAGTGTAAACATGCTCATACAGAGAAGCAAAAAAATGAGTGGTTGAACATTCATCCTACAAACTACACACAAACAAATTCCCCCTTCCCACATTTGTGGCGATCCCCCCCAAAATCAAAAGAAAAATTCCGTCTCCCGATATAGCCATCGACCGCTCCACACCCACGAGGAACAGCCAAAGCCACTCCTTCTTCATCCTCCCAATCACCCTAACTCTACTGCTTTTAATGACGTAACATTAACTCTCCTCTGTAGTTTTCCAACTTAACTCCAAAATTTTTAGCAACTTTGTACATCATAGTTTTTGTTGTTTCTTTAAATATATAATACAATCTATATTTTGTAAACTTGCTATTTGCTTCAAGTCAGTCAGATGCCTGTGCAAATGCTTAAATATTCTACCTTATATTTTGTTCATGCTTAGCTCCCACCAGTCTCTTCTTGGATCTTCTTGATGAACTCCTGCGCCTCCTCTGGGGTCTTGAAGATGTGTGTTCTGCCCCCATACGGGGTCAACAGTCTTGCAGGATAAATTACACCATGACGAATCCCAAGGTTGCGCAGCTCTTTACGTACGGGATCAAACTGCTTCCTCAATTGTTGGATTCCTGTGGCCAAATCTGGGTAGAACCGCACCTGCTGGTCCTGGTGTTTAATCTCTCCTTTAGCTCGTGCAGCGTTGAAGATCTTCATCCTGTCTCTGTTGCTGAGGAACTTCATAATTAGGGTCCTCGGTGGTCCCTTATCTCTCCGTGGGCCAATACGGTGTGCGCTTTCCAGAACCACTGCTGATTGCAGCTCTGTGCTGCCCAGCGCCTCCGGAATCCACTTTTCCAGAAAGGAACATGAGTCCCGACCTTCGGATTCCTCCGGTAGACCCACCAGCCTCAAGTTGTTCCGTCTCGACCGGGACTCCAAATCCAGGACATTATCTTCCAGACATTTATTTATTTTTTTCCCAAAGTGCGCACCTTTAATTGAAGACAGGTGACGTCATCTTCAGCACTAGAGACACGAAGCTCCACCTGCGCCATTCGTTCTACACAGTCACCCAATTTCTTTCTCATTCCTTTCAATGCTGCCATAATCCCATCAAATTTAGAGGAAAAGTCTGCTCTCATTGAACTTATGGCAGCTAGCACCACACCTGTGCCGTTTCCCGCAGATACCGCACCGCTGCTAGCTTCCTCCGCCATATATGGAGCTTTATCTGCTGCGTCACAGACCTGAAAGTCCGTTAATTTGGACTGTTTTGGCGGCTCGCTTTTTCCTCTACCTGGTTTTCCAGCCTTAGGCTTCACCGACATATCCTCGCCCAAACGCTGGGATACGTTCTGTCCCAAATGAGAGAGTTATTTGCGGATTTTTTTTCTCCAGGAGCAGAGCAGAGTGAGACGTGTCCTTCTCACGTGGCAGCCATAACCGGAAGTGAGAAAAAAAGCATTGTTGATCAAAATAAAGTTCATTTATATGACCAATATTGTGATTACAAGAAAAAAACTCTCAAATGCACAATTAGCAGACAATAGAATCCACACAATGACACAGAGAGCAGTGAATGAATGTGTCTTCGTCAGTATAAATGGGTCAGTTGTGGGTCAGTTGTGAGACAAAAAGATCTGGAATTTAATCAGAAAGATGAAGGGTAAGGAGAATGGACTTCAAATACAGCATATTAATCATCAGGGCAATCTGCTGATGACAAAATATGAAATAGCTAATCAACTAACAAAATCATTTCAGAAGAATTCATCTATTGGAAACTATTGTCCTGAGTTCCAAATCATAGAAGCACAAGAAAAGCAAAAAGAAATTAGCCTTTCTTCAGATAACTCAGAACCATACAACCAAGATTTTACTATGAAAGAACTTTTGTTCTCAATAAGGAACTCTCATGGCACTGCTGTGGGGCCAGATAAAATTCATTATCAGTTTTTAAAACACTTAACCCCCAGTGCACTATCCATTCGCTTGATGGTTTTCAACATCATCTGGAAATCAGGCAGTATTCCTGAAAGCTGGGAAGAAGCAATAATTATACCTGTTCCAAAACCCGGGAAAGATCATACTGATACCAACAACGACCGTCCAATAGCTCTGACAAATTGCCTCTGTAAAACCATGGAAAGAATGGTAAACAGTCGCCTTGTGGGGATGCTTGAGTCTGAAGGCCTTTTAACTGATTACCAGTGTGGCTTCAGACATGGTAAAAGCACTTTAGGCCACCTTATCAGATTAGAGGCCTATATACGTGATGGTTTTATTAGAAAAGAACATGTAGTTGCTGTGTTGGTTTGATTTAGAAAAGCATATGACAAAATATGGAAATAGTGTAGAGGAGCTGGAAATAATGAGGCGATTTTGTTTAAAAGCAGCGTTTTAATGAACAGCTCTCCTAACTTGTCTCATCAGGTGCAGAGCGTGGCAGAAGGTAAAAAGAGACAGAGTTCTGCCAGCTCGCTGATTAAATACAGGCACACATCAAAGACAGGCGTTACAAAGGCTGACATCCCTCGTTATCTTAATCCCCCCATTGTCCTGTTATCGCCTCTCCTCGTCTTGGGAGGTGATGGGAACTCCTCTCCTCGTCTTGGGGGGTGAGGGTGACTCCTCCGGTCTCCGCCGTCGCGCCCTGGGACGTCTTTGTTCTTCACACGGCGGGTGAGATTCCTTTGTCCTTTCAGAGGTGTGAAGTTCCTTACATATGCAGTCACTAAGCATTTCACATGTCCTAACATATGTAGGTATGGAATATATGATTAATATAGACCACAATAGGGTATTTTAAGAGACCTACATGACATGGGTTTTAGAGGACATTTGCCCTTTTTCATTTCAAACTTTTTGTCCAATAGATACTTAAAAGTTTGGGGAGGAGATACCCTTTCAGAGCCCCATGTGCAAGAACAAGGAGTCCCCCAGGGAAGCATCCTCTCGGTTACTCTTTTTAGCATTAAGATTAATAGTGTAGTTGGTGCTCTTAGACCAAATACCTTCTGTAGTCTTTACGTACAGTAGATGACCTCTGTATTTGCTACAGGGGGAAAGACATGAGCACAATCGAAAAGCAACTACAGCTGTGCATAAACAAGATTAATATGTGGTCATTCAGTAATGGTTTTAAATTTTCAAAACCAAAAACTGTCTGCATGTACTTTGGCCTGCTGTGGTCTCTTCACCTTGACCCTGAGCATTTCATAGATGGAGAAGCTGTCAAGGTGGTAAAAGAAACCAAATTCCTTGGACTTTTGTTTTGATAAGCTGTCTTTTATTCTACATATAAAATTTCTACGAGTTGTTTTAAAGCCCTTGATATTAAAGTTTTGGCAAAAACTAAGTGGGGTGCGGACTCTACTGTGCTGCTGCGTCTCTATAGAGCACTTGTAAGAGCTCGGTTAGAGTATGGGAGCTTAGTTTTTGGATCAGCAAGGAAATCGTACATGAGGACGCTGGAAACGGTTCATTACCAAGGTCTAAGGCTTGCTTTGGGGGCTTTCAGAACCTCTTCTGTTAAAAGTTTGTATGTTGAAGCAAACGAGCCTTCACTTCAAATCAGACACCTGAAATTGGCTCTCCAGTATATGGTTAAACTTAAAGCAAGCCATAGAAATCCAGCCTACTCTGCAGTTTTTCACCCTCAATTTTTGCAGATGTATAAGGTCAGACCTAAGAGCATCACTCCTTTTGGACTCCATATAGAACCTCGCCTGGTAAAATTAAACTCTGATATGAGCAACGTAACACAGACACAGTTTTGTCCCATCCCTCCGTGGAGTTTGAGGAAACCCAATATCATTCTGGATCTGAGCCCAAACAAAAAGACTCACCCAAATGTGTACCAGCAGCAGATCTTGGATATAAAATGCCGTTTTCCTCACCATATTTCCACATACTCGGATGGATCTAAAGTAGATGGCTCAGCCTCTGCTGCATTTGTCACCGGGCACAATCAATGTGGTTTGCGGATTCCCAAACAATGTTCAGTTTTTACAACAGAGGCTTGTGTTTTGCTTCTAGCATTGGAACACATTGAAAAAAACCAAACAACACTGACTTTGTTGTTTGGTTTTTACTTTTTACTGACTCCAGATCCTGTCTTCAGGCACTTGGGTTTTTAAAAGTATGATCTCCCCATTATTATCCGGATTTTAGAGAAACTAGGTTTTTTTTACAAAACCATAATTTTAATATCATCTTCTGTTGGATCCCCAGTCATGTTGCCCTGTCAGGTAATGAGCAGGAGGACAATGCTGCCAAGAAAGCCCTTAACCAAGAAGTCACTCAATGCCAGATCCCAACCTCAGGCCTCTAATAACCTCTTATATGTTAAAGAAGTGGCAGACTGAATGGGACACGTGTACTGCAAATAAATTGCATGATATTAAACCTGCCATAAGCCATAGACACTTGCATCAGTTTCAAAACCGACATGATGAGGTAGTGTACACTAGATGCCGTATTGGCCACTCAAGGGTTACTCACAGCTTTCTATTAAAAGGTGAAGCCCCACCATCTTGTCAGTTCTGTGGAGGTTTTTTGTTTTTGTTTTATCAATAAAGCACATTTTACTTGACTGTCCTGCTCTCATGACAACAAGACAGTGTTTTTATACTCAAAAGTCACTGAAGGATATTTTTAATAAGAAAAGAAAATTTTAGGGTTTTTAGCACATGTGCATCTGAAGCATCTTATTTAATTTTTCTATTTTATTGTATCTACATATCTATCTCGCTCTTTTTATTCTTTCATTTATCGTCCTATCTCTATATAATTTTTAACTCAATTTTCTTAATAGTTCTATTTTTGCCATGAAATAGCCATAGATGCTGACATGGCACTAAACAAGAACACTCACTCACTTCTCATAAAGTTGAGGACTTTTTGGTGAATTTAAATCTTTTTTGTTCTTGTGAATTCAAAACCTTTTTTCTTGTAAACGTCTGACTTTTTTGTTAGTTTTTTTTCTTTCTTATATCAGGGATTTCCCTTGATATGTTACAGAATTAATAGATATTCAGTACTTTTAATATGTTGTCTTATATAACCCAGATAACCTGAGGCTCCTCATGTTTCTCAGCATGTCATTGACAGTTCAGCTGTGTTTTTATCCCTTTGAGAGCACATAATGTATTGTCATAACCCAGGTGTTTCACGTGTATACAGATGCATATCATTGCACAATGTTTCCTGCCTTGTTTTTGTTCCAGCTTCATTTGGAAATAAATGATACTGGTGTGTAAACACCTCAAAACAATAACTATTGTGGTGGATTACAGGCGACGGGGCAGCCGTAGATTTGCACCTGTTTGGTCATCTGTACACAAGCGTGCACATGTGATTATATGGTAATCTTTTCCATGACTGTTTGTGTCCCGTAGCACAAAAAAAAAAAAAAAAAAATACACTTGCACAGGCTTTAGGGCATGTGCTGGCTTGCTGGAAATCCCAAGCCTCTCAGACATGTTTCTTTCTTCCTGCTCCTCAGCTAGATGCCCATTGTTCAATCCGTGTCTCTGTTGCCATTGGAAACAAACTCTGAAGCATCCCTTAGTTTCCATTGGTTACATGCAGATGAAATACACACACCAGCCACAGTTGTGTCCTAATACTCAATTTATGACTGAAAAATGGAAGCATAATCATGTTCATCTTTAATTGGTTATATGACGAAGTCTAGTTTATGTGACACTGATTTGTTGAAAATCGTACGGCTATATTACAAAATTAACAGACCTAGTAACGGACATAAACTTTTCATTTGATTTTTAGAAGTCTGTCATGTCTGGTCCCACCTGGCTGCCACCAAGGACTCTGGATAGCCCAGAGCGAGCTGTCCCCCAGATGTCCCACTCTGCCGGGGCTGCAATCTACAGAGTGCCCAACAAGAAGGGCCCCCCTGACTTTCGACCAAAATATAGTCCCTATGACCAGAATGGAGGAGGAGCAGCAGGAGGGATGGCCAACAGGTACATGGCGACTGGGCCTACAGGTAAGAGGTTAGGATAAACCAATATATTTTATCAGAGCTTATACTTATTAGGTGGAAGTTGCATGTAAAATCTACAGAAAATTGTGCTGTGCCATCTGTCAAAATGATACACGGCTATTTGTTCCTCATTGCTTAAAAAAAAAAAAGTCTTGTCAGTGACAATTTTCAGTTAAAGCAACCTCTGGTTTACATCATAGATACATCAACTGTTATTTATTTATATAGCAAAGATAACAGAATGGATATGCATAGGATATATACTGTATTTTAGCATTGTAAATTACAGAATATAACAATATCACAATTCCCTCGCAGTATTTTTCATCTTCAAGACCAACTGCACTCACTCGTGTACAACTCATCTTGGCTGTAATGAGACTGCTCAGCTGCATGAGTAGTTTATAATAGACTACTTCTCATATATATATATATATATATATATATATATACTGTATATGGGCAGCATGGTGGCATAGTGGTTAGCCCTCACAGTAAGAAGGTTGTGGGTTTAAATCCATCAGCCAGCAGGGCCTATCTGTGTGGACTTTGCATGTTCTTCCCATGCCCACCCATCTTCTCGTGGGTTTACTCTGGGTGCTCTGGTTTCCTCCCACATTTCAGAAATTTGCAAGTTAGGTTAATTGGAAACTTTAAAGTGGCCCTAGGTGTGAATCGTGAAGGGTTTGGCGCCACACTGTGGATGCCCTTGAAATTCCCTCTGGGATTAACCTCTTAAAATTATGGTGTTCCACCTGTGGAACGTTTTACGTTGGCTGGAAATTGGCTGCAATGCCAAGGGGTAAAGTATAAGAAACAAACAAATATTAACGTGTGAGAAATCATAAATAATACTAACCACAGACTTGAATATTTGTCCCTGCAGATGATCTTTGTACATATTTAGCAGTAGTAATTGTCAGTAATGTGTGAATAATGTAGCTGTGCGGCCTTGAGCAACTGACCTAGTCATCAGCACTGCCTGATGCACCACATAGCAGAGGGAACTTAATCATTAGTAATGAAGCAGCTTGGTTCTGCTCTCAGATGTTAATATAACAAGATACAGACATGGACAGAATTGTTGGTACCCCTCTGTTAATGAAAGAAAAACCCACAATAGTCACAGAAATAACTTGAATCTGACAAAAGTGGTAATAAATAAAAATTCTATGAAAATTAACCATTGAAAATCAGACAGTGCTTTTGAATTGTGGTTCCAACAGAATTATTTTAAAAAACAAAATCATGAAACAGGCCTGGACAAAAATGATGGTACCCTTAACTTAATATTTTGTTGCAGAACCTTTTGAGGCAATCACTGCAATCAAATGATTTCTGTAACTGTCAATGAGACTTCTGCACCTCTCAGCAGGTGTTTTGGCCCACTCCTCATGAGCAAACTGCTCCAGTTGTCTCAGGTTTGAAGGGTACCTTCTCCAGACGGCATGTTTCAGCTCCTTCCACAGATGTTCAATAGGATTTAGATCAGGGATCATAGAAGGCCACTTTTTCGCTCTTAGCCATTCTTGGGTGTTTTGGGTCATTATCCTGTTGCAAGACCCATGACCTGTGACTGAGACCAAGCTGTCTGACACTGGGTAGTACATTTCTCTCTCGAATACCTTGATAGTCTTGAGATTTCATTGTACCCTGCACAGATTCAAGACACCCTGTGCCAGATGCAGCAAAGCAGCCCCAGAACATATCAGAATCTCCTCCATGTTTCACAGTAGGGACAGTGTTCTTTTTCTTGGTATGCTTCTCTCTAAAGGGCTGTATTGAAGCCACTGCCTGGAAGCAGCTCTGCGATCCACATGGTGAGGACATCGATGGCCTCATTCACACCTTCACGGGCTACCTCAGCTTCTGTGCGGACAAATCCGTTCCCACCAAGACCATACGGTGTTGCTCAAACAACAAACCCTGGATCAACCCTGAGATTAAAACACTTCTGAGAGAGAAGAAGATGATCTTCAGGTCGGGGAACAGGGAGATGCTGAAGTCCGTACAGAGGGAGCTGAGGAGAAAGATCAGAGAAGGCAAGGACAGCTTCAGGAGGAAGATGGAGGACAAGCTGCAACAGAGCGACATCAGCGGGGTCTGGAGAAACCTCAAAACCATCTCTGGGCTCCAGAATACCTCCCACCAGGCCACGGGGGGCAGGGAGTGGGCGAACAATCTGAATTTGTTTTTCAATAGGTTTGACCAACCGCCCTCCCCCCTGACTGCACACCAGCCACTGCTGCCTGTAAAGACATCAAGTCCTGCTGCCCACTCCCCACTCCACCAACACCCCCCCCACTCCCAACACACAGCCCCCCCATCCTGACCCTGACCAGGACCCAGGTGAGGACGGAGCTGAGGAAGATCAAGGCGAGGAAGGCGTTGGGACCGGACGGCATCAGCGCAAAGCTCCTCAAGTCCTGTGCAGACCAGCTGTGTGGGATTGTGACGTACATCTTCAACCTGAGCCTGAAGCTGGGGAGGGTACCACAGCTGTGGAAAACATCTTGTGTGGTACCTGTACCAAAAACTTCCCACCCCAAAGACCTGAACAGCTACAGACCGGTGGCCTTGACGTCCCACTTGATGAAGACCCTGGAGAGACTGCTCCTTGCTCACCTCCACCCCCTGGTGGAACCAGCGATGGATCCACTCCAGTTCGCCTACCAGCATGGCATTGGGGTGGAGGATGCGGTGATCTTCCTCCTTCACCGTTCTCTGTCCCACCTGGAGAAGCCCGGGAATGTGGTGAGGATCATGTTCTTTGACTTCTCCAGTGCTTTCAACACCATCCAACCGATGATCCTGAAGGACAAGCTGCTGCGCGCAGGGGTGGACCAGCACCTGTCATCATGGATCCTGGACTACCTCACGAACCGGCCTCAGTTTGTGAGAACCCGGGACTGTGTGTCCAACACGATCATCAGTAGCACGGGGGCCCCCCAGGGAACGGTGTTGGCTCCCTTCCTGTTCACTCTTTATACTGCGGACTTCTCACACAACACAACACACTGCCATCTACAGAAGTTCTCTGATGACTCTGCGATCGTTGGCCTCATCTCCAATGGAGATGAAGCTGAGTACAGAGGGCTTATCCAGGACTTCGTGGACTGGTGCCATCGGAACTGCCTCCAGATCAACGCGAGGAAAACTAAGGAGCTGGTGGTGGACTGCCGCAGGCAAGGACAACCCCTCACAGCACCAGTAAATATACAGGGAACAGACATTGAGATGGTGACATCCTACAAGTACCTGGGTGTTCATCTGAACAATAAACTAGACTGGTCACACAATACTGATGCACTCTACAAGAAGAGACAGCGCAGGCTGTTCCTACTGAGGAGACTCAGGTCTTTTGGTGTACAAGGGGCGCTGCTGAAGACATTCTATGACACGGTGGTGGCATCAGCCATCACTTTTGGAGTGGTCTGCTGGGGCAGTGGCATTACTGCAGCCGATAGGAAGAGACTGAACAAACTGATCAAGAAAGCTGGCTCCGTCCTGGGGCAGCGCCTTGATCTGGTGGAGGAGATAGGAGAGAGAAGGACGGTGGCTAAACTGTCATCTCTGCTGGAGTCCGAGTTCCACCCTATGCAGGACATACTGAACGCACTGAGGAGCTCATTTAGCAGCAGACTACATCATCCCAGGTGCACAACCGAGAGGTTTCGCAGGTCCTTCCTACCAACGGCTGTCAGACTGTACAACCTAAGCAGGGCTGCTCGCAGAGATAGCAAAAAGACGTAACAACCTAATAGTTTTTTGAATGCAAAAGATGCAATAGACTTACACAATGGTCCCCTCCGGCATACAACTAGGAAAATACCCGTAGAATATGTATGGGCACATAATCATACCATGTAGGATAACTAAGTAGACGGTTGTGCTGTTTCATCCCATCTAGCAACAATGCTCTGCACTGTGTGTGTTTATACATTTACATATTTATTCCATCTAGCTACAATGCTCCGCACTGGGTGTGTTTGTTTATATTTATATATCTATATATTCATTCCATCTAGCTACATTGCTCCGCACTGTTTATATATTTACATATTTTTTCCACCTAGCTGCAATGCTCCGTACTGTGTGTTTATATATCTACATATTATTCCATCTAGCTACATTGCTCCGCAGTGTTTATATATTTACATATTTATTCCATCTAGCTGCAGTGCTCCGTACTGTGTTTATATACTCATATATTTATCCCATCCAGCTACAATGCTCTACACTGTGTCTGTGTGTGTGTGTGTGTGTGTGTGTGTGTGTGTGTGTGTGTGTGTATATATATATATATATATATATATATATATATATATATATATATATATATATACTGTATATATACTGTGTATATATATATATATATATAGCTACAATGCTCTACACTGTCTGTGTGTGTGTGTGTGTGTGTGTGTATATATATATATATATATACTGTATATATATTTATAGTAATATGTACATATGTATATTAGCTGCTCTTGCTTGCTTGCTTTTTTTTTTTCTTGCCTTCTGATTGTTGCTCTGAGTGTTGCTATCCCTGTGCTGTTGCAATCCTGGAATTTTCCCGTTGTGGGACTAATAAAGGCTTATCTTATCTTATCTTCATTTTTGCGTCTGTGAACATAGAGCTGATGTGCCTTGCCAAAAAGTTCCAGTTTTGTCTTGTCTATCCATAGGACATTCTCCCAGAAGCTTTGTGGCTTGTCAACATGCAGTTTGGCAAATTCCAGTCTGGCTTTTTTATGATTTGTTTTCAACAGTGGTGTCCTCCTTGGTAGTCTCCCATGAAGTCCACTTTGGCTCAAACAACGACTGATAGTGCGATCTGACACTGATGTACCTTGACCTTGGAGTTCACCATGAATGTGTTTAGAGGTTGTTCTGGGCTCTTTTGTTACCATTCGTATTATCCGTCTCCTCCTGCGGCCACGTCCAGGGAGGTTGCCTACAGTCCCGTGGATCTTAAATTTCTGAATAATATGTGCAACTGCAGTCACAGGAACATCAAGCTGCTTGGAGATGGTCTTATAGCCTTTACCTTTAACATGCTTGTCTATAATTTTCTTTCTAATCTCCTGAGACAACTCTCTCCTTTGCTTCCTCTGGTCTATGTTTAGTGTGGTACACACCATGTCACCAAACAGCACAGTGACTACTTGTCGCCCTCTAAATAGGCCGACTGACTGATTACAAGTTTGTAGACACCTGTGATGTTAATTAGAGGACACATCTTGGTTGAACATGTCCCTATGGTCACATTTTTTTCAATCTTTTCTAGGGGTACCATCATTTTTGTCCAGGCCTGTTTCATGAGTTTGTTTTTTAAAATAATTCTGTTGAACTACAATTCAAAAGCATTGTCTGATTTTCATTGGTTAATTTTCATCGAATTTTTATTTATTACCACTTTTGTCAGATTGAGGTTATTTCTGTGACCATTGTGGGTTTTCTTTCATTAACAGAGGGGTACCAACAATTTTGTCCACGTCTGTATTTCAAAGATTTAACACCGAACACTCGCGTTGGCCTGAGTAGAGCAGTCAGTGCCTTCTGCAGCTGACCAGCTCTCTGGCAATGTCCATGCTTTAACTCAGGAAGGAATGATGCTAAGGCCACCAAATTTGGTACATAGGTTGTGAGACGAAAGGGGGGAAAAGAGACAGAAGCTGAAGCTGTAACGAGTGAGTATGAGGACTTTTTTTTGGGGGGGGGGGGCGTCTTGAACTTTTCCTGCTTTTATTTAAATTGCTATGGGCTAAAATAAATTTTGACCTGTGACCTTGACCTTTAACCTTTTGACCCAAAAGTATAGCCACCATAATATCCCAGTGGTTAAGGAAACTTAATCACCTGTCTAAATTCACCAACTAATGCACAGCCAAAAAAAGTGGCAAATTTTCATGTTTGAGAACCTGAAACAATATTTATATAATTTCTATTTAAAAAGGCACATAGGTGATAAGTTGATTATCAGATTAGTTTCTGATTAATACTCTGTTGATAGACTAATTAACCAACTAATCATTGCAGCTATTAAATACTGTAAATGCAGATTTTGTAATCACAATAAGAGACCTTTCACACTATATCTGAGTACACTTGACCCCAAATGTTTGGTGCAGTTGATCAGTAAGAGGAGATAAAATGCTTTCGCAAAATTTGGGCCAATGAAAATGCAGAGACAGCTGGATATGTACTACACACAAAACACCAAGATTTATGGTCTTGTTTCTTACTCACTGGTGGCTTCTTCTGCATTGTTTTTGGGTTTTTTTTTGTCGATTGTAAGTAGGGCTGGGAACGATCCCTAATTTCCAGAATCGATTCGATTCCGATTCTTGAGATTCTGAATCGATTCGATTCGATTCCGATTCAATCCCGATTCGATCTGGGGAATTACCATTTTAATAGCCATTTTACTTCCCATGAAACAAAAATCTTCGAGACCTAATGCTGCAAATTGTACCAAGAATCTTCTAACTTTGTTAATACATAAATTATCACATGTAGAACTGACCCAAAATCAGTTACAATAATGCACTTTTTATTATTTAACTTATCATTTCATAAAGTGCTCACAGGTGCTTTCTTTAGTGCAAAGGGTGTGTCGTGTCAAGTTCACCACCCAGAGTAAGTAAACAAATTCAATGCATGAACCATGCAGACATAATCTCATTGTATTTCAGTCCCTCCAGGATTTTGTCAGCTGTTTTTGTGATTGTTGTGGCCCAAAAACTCTGGATTTGTGGGAGCTTTTCCAAAAAGTTATGGCACTTTTAGAGTTTTTTTGCACTCAAAGTTGTGTGAGGAAGTACAAATTTTAAAGCAGCTGCTTTTTCCATAGTTTACAGTGATGCTATTCTATGTAACACCACAAGAAAAGTACAGGATTGCCAAAAATTTCTTGTTAAACAGTGATTTATTTAGAATTAAATGCTCAGTAAAATTGTAAAAAAAAAAAGACCAATATTGTGTTCTTGCCGAGAACTTTAAAAAAGAAATAAAAGAATTTGTCATTACAACAACTAAATTGCATTGAATGCATGTTAGTGTGGAGAAAGTGATGGCAGCACCTCCTTGAATTTGAAGGCCTTCTTCTGTGCTGAAATCCACATGAAGCAGGGATGCTCCTCCACTGACGACCTCTGACCTTCAGAAGGTCTCAGTGAGGATGAAGCTTCCAGTCTTCACACATCTGAAGGCAGATAAAAAGAAGAGATTTCACAGTAAAATTAACATTCATATTTTTAGATCGCCACACCACAGTAGGGTTTAATAATTTAGGTGTTTTTTTTTTATATTTTAACTACAAATTAACTTTCAATGTTGGAAAAGGGTTTCAGTTCATTTCCTGAGAAGGTTTGTTCATTTCAATTTAGTTCTACTGAGTAAAAATAGCTTGTTGTACTGCAGCCTTTATTAATTTTATTGTGATTTATTCTCTTCACATCGCTTAAGTGGCAGAAGTCCATAATCTCATAAAATATACCTTAATTCTGCATTTATTCACAGCGCTTAACCAACAGTTCTCTCTGTGTCCATAGTTTGTAAAAGAAACCATCATCATGCCAGATAAATTATTAATTGACGACACAAACGTTAAAACAAACAAATATTATACTTACAGTCTCAGCAGCTCCAAGTCTCTGCTTCACGGGTTTCAGTCTCCGCGCATTTTCCGTTTATCAGTCGTCAACTTTATGTTCCAACACAGCGCTGCACGGAGTAAAAGTCCGTTTATCCCCGCTTTATGAAAAATATTCAGAAGCTGTTGAGGACAGTCTATACGGTGACTTTTGCTGCTAAATTAAGAGACGCACGTTATTAACTCTGCGTCATGTAAACACAAAAGACGTGTGCACGCGCCGCAGGAAACACAGAAGTTTTATTTATGAAAAATATTCAGAAGCTGTTGAGGACAATCTTTACGGTGACTTTTGTTGCTAAATTAAGAGACGCACGTTATTATCTCCGCTCGTGTAAACACGAAAGAGCACGTGCGGCAGGAAACTCTTGCTGGATGAGAACCGTTTTAACACCACAGAAGAAGAACTAGCATATCCGTTAGCTTGCTAGCTCCGTTAGCGCGTCGGTTGTTTACGCTTCTTGGCCATTGTTTTTTTCCACAATATCTTTATTGAACCTTTTTTTTTTTTTTTTAACAAACATGATACAAACAATCAAACACTAACGCTAAAGTACTACAAAAAAAAAAAAATGCACTAAAAACACCAACAACCACCAACAAAATCAATTCTTCAACAATGCTCCTCTGTTTAGTCTAGACAATCCAATACATAAGTATACATATTATGTTCACCAGTTTGGAATTTACAAGGTCCACACACATCATTCACCTTCTTCTTCAAGAGTTATGTTTAAATTTTTTACATAATCAATAAAAGGTCTCCATATATTCTCAAACACAATTTCCTTTGATTTCAGTATATATGTTATTCTTTCTAATGGAAGGTTTGTTAACATCTGTCTTAACCACTGAGTCACATCTGGTCTATGAGTCTTTTTCCATAATAGTGCAATACATTTTTTGGCATTAAGCAAACTGAGGTCTATGAATGTTCTTTCACTTTTATTAAAATTATGCTTTTCTGGGTACAGACCCAACAAAAACAGTTTAGGATTCAGTATGATTTGTTTTGAGATTATTTTTTCAATTGTTACCCTCACCTCTTCCCAAAACATTCTTATTAATCTACATTCCCATAAACAATGAAATAGGGTTCCTTTACTTTCCATGCATTTTGTGCATGTATCTGGTATATTTTTGTTATATCTATTTAACTCCTCCGGTGTAACATACATCCGCATTAACCATTTGAAATGTATCAATTTAAGGCGTGCATTTATTGATTTGGTTTGAGCTTCTGTACAAGCCAATTCCCATTGTTCCTCCGAAATTTCAATTTGCAGATCTTCTTTCCAGTAGTTTAATCTTTTCAGTGAATTTTCACTTGAAGATAGTGTCAATGAGTTATAAAACTCTGAAATAATACCCTTTCTTTTACTATCTTTCATCATCATTTTTTCCAAGGATGAATAAATAGGTCGAGTGAGAGCTTTATTTTGATTTGATCGAATAAAGTTTCTAAGTTGAAGATATTTAAAAAAATGTGTTCTATTGAGATTAAATTTGATCCTCAGCTCTTCAAAAGACATTATGTTGTCTGCACATGGCAAATATAAATCCTGAATCTTTTGTATCCCTTTTAAATTCCATACTTTAAATACAGCGTCCGCTCTCCCTGGTTTAAAATATTGATTACCCCATATTGGACTAAATTGTGACAATAACTGTGGTTCTTTTAAATAGTTTTTAGCTTCACACCATATTTTGATCATATGCTTTACAAATGGATTTTTAACTTGTTTTTGTAATTTTTTTGCCGAATCTGAGTATATGAATATGGGAAGAGGTAAAGGTAAATTGTATGATTCCATTTCAGTCCAGTGAGGGAGATCATTTGATGAAAAATAATATGTCATAGACCTCAGTTGTGCCGACCAATAATACAACATAAAATTTGGACATTTCAGACCTCCACGATCAAATGGTAAGTATAATAAAGACAAACGTAATCTAGCCCTCCTGTTGTTCCATATAAATTCCACTAACTTTTTTTTTATTCTTGAGAATAGATCTAAAGGTGGTGATAAGGGAATGTATTGAAATAAAGTATTTTAGGTAAAATATTACTTTTAAGTATATTGATTCTCCCGATCATCGACATTGGTAGTGACATCCATCTCTGAGTTAACTCACTGATATCTGACATTAAGGCTTCATAGTTGACACTGGCGACTGATTTTAGCTTAGGCATAATTTGGATTCCTAAATATTTAAACTGATTTACAACATTGAATTGATTTACCTCAGGGGCTGGGTAATTTCTCTGGGTCTCATTTAGCATTAATATTGAAGATTTAGTTTTATTTATTTTATATCCTGATATTTCCCCAAAATTCTTTATTAAATTCAACAAGGTTGGAATTGATTTTTTTAGATTCGACATAAACAAAATTATATCATCGGCGTACAGGGAGATTTTATGTTCTGTTGGTCCAACTTTAATTCCATATATTTGTGAATGTAAACGTATCGCTATCGCTAAAGGTTCAATTGCCATAGTAAACAGTAAAGGTGAAAGTGGACAGCCTTGTCGACATCCTCTATTGATTTTTATTGGTTTTGAAATATTGTTATTTGTTAGGATTTCTGCTGTAGCATTATTGTATATTATTTGAACCCATTTTATGAAATTATTTCCAAGTCCAAACCTTTGTAGGACTTCAAAAAGAAAGGGCCATTCAACTCTATCAAAGGCCTTTTCGGCGTCCAATGATAGGAGAGCTGTATCCGGTGCTTCTTTATTAAAATAAATAATATTAAATAGTCTTCTTACATTATGGAAGCCTTGTCTACCCTTTATAAAGCCATTCTGATCTCGATTAATAATATTTGGTAAAATTTCTTGTATTCGTCTTGCTAAAATTTTACAGATTATCTTAAGGTCGACGTTTAATAGGCTTATTGGTCTCATATTTTCACATTTATTAGAGGGCTTACCTGGTTTTGGCAGCAGTATAATTAAGGCATTATTTATGTATGATGGTAAATTATTATTTTGAAATGCTTCTAAAACCATTTCCAAAAAAGGTTTTATTAATTTATTCTTAAATTTTTTATAAAGGTCAACTGGAAGACCATCTGGTCCTGCACTTTTTCCTGATTTCATATTATCAATGGCTAGCCCAACTTCTTCTTGACTAATTTTAGACTCCAATATCTCCCTGTTTTCATTTGGAATACACGGTATAGATAGTTCGTTCAAAAACCCATTTAGTTTTGTTAAATCGGGTTCATTTTTGGTATCATATAATTTTTCATAGTAATCTCTAAAGGCTCTATTAATTTCTAAAGGATCTATAACTACCTGTCCATTACTTATAATACTGGTAATTGGTGTTTTAATTTCCAGTTGTTTAATCTGCCATGCTAATAATTTTCCTGATTTTTCACCTTGTTCATAAAAAGATTGTTTCAATCTTAGAAGACTCGAGGCAGCTCTATTCGCTGATTTTTTGTCGTATTCAGCTCTCAAAATCAGTAATTCATTCTCCAACCTTGGGTCACTTCCTGCATACACTTTTTCCTGAAGATTTTTTATTTTATGTTCCAATTTAGCTCTCTCCTCTCGAGTCTTCTTAGATTTTGATCCTGTATAACTAATAATATGTCCCCTAATAAAAGCTTTGAAAGCCTCCCACTTTACACATGCTGATGTTTGTGTAGTATTGATGTCAAAGAACTCGTCTATCTGTTTTTCTATATACTTGACAAATTCCTCATCCTGAAGCCATTTATGCTGAAATTGCCATCTACCTGATTCCTTTGTCAATTTTTTATCTACATATATTAGACAACAGGGTGCATGATCAGAGATCACGATGTTATCATAAAAGCAGTTTTGAATCTTGGACCTTAATTCTGTGGAAATCAAAAAATAATCAATACGTGAGAATGTCTTGTAGGTACTGGAATAACAAGAATAGGCTTTAACTTGTGGTTTCATTTCTCTCCATATATCTAACAATCTCAATTCTTTCATAAAATGATTAATAGTCATCCTACATCCAATGTGCGTACAATCCAGTCCTGTTGATCTATCCACACCTGGATTCAATGTACAATTAAAATCCCCTGCTATTATATGTTGCCCTGTAAGTGATGATAAGATGAGAAATAAATTAGCAAAGAACTTCTGATCATCTATATTGGGACCATATAAGTTCACAAGATTTATATTTTCTAATAGCAAAGAACCTTGAATGATTACATATCTTCCAAATTTGTCTCCAATTACATTTTTCACTTGAAAAGGAACTGATTTATGTATGAGAGTCATAACTCCCCTGGCTCGGGATGAAAATGAAGAGGTGAATACACTTCCCTGCCATCTACTCCTAATTCTTTTAACATCCTCCTCTATCAGATGAGTTTCTTGTAAAAACACAATTCTTGAACCCATGTCCTTTATTTTATTCATAACTTGTTTAAGTTTTTTTAAATTTTGTAGACCTCTGCAATTCCATGAAGTTAAATTAAGATTAACACTTTGGTCCATGATCAATAGAGAGTTTAGGATTACCTTGCAGTGTAAACATGCTCATACAGAGAAGCAAAAACATGAGTGGTTGAACATTCATCCTACAAACTACACACAAACAAATTTCCCCTTCCCACACTTGTGGCAAACCCCCCAAAATCAAAAGAAAAATTCTGTCTCCCGATATAGCCATCGACCGTTCCACACCCACGGGGAACAGCCTAAGCCACTCCTTCTTCATCCTCCCAATCACCCTAACTCTACTGCTTTTAATGACGTAACATTAACTCTCCTCTGTAGTTTTCCAACTTAACTCCAAAATTTTTAACAACTTTGTACATCATAGTTTTTTTTTTTTTGTTTGTTTTGTTTTTGTTTTGTTTTTTTAATATATAATACAATCTATATTTTGTAAACTTACTATTTACTTCAAGTCAGTCAGATGCCTGTGCAAATGCTTAATTATTCTACCTTATATTTTGTTCATGCTTAGCTCCCACCAGTCTCTTCTTCTTCTTTGATCTTCTTGATGAACTCCTGCGCCTCCTCTGGGGTCTTGAAGATGTGGGTTCTGCCCTCATACGTGGTCAGCAGTCTCGCAGGATAGATTACACCATGACGAATCCCAAGGTTGCGCAGCTCCTTACGTACGGGATCAAACTGCTTCCTCAATTGCTGGATTCCTGTGGCCAAATCTGGGTAGAACCGCACCTGCTGGTCCTGGTGTTTAATCTCTCCTTTTTTAGCTCGTGCAGCGTTGAAGATCTTCATCCTGTCTCTGTTGCTAAGAAACTTCATAATTAAGGTCCTCGGCGGTCCCTTATCTCTCCGTGGGCCAATACGATGTGCTTTTTCCAGAACCACTGCTGATTGCAACTCCTCGCTGCCCAGCACCTCCGGAATCCACTTTTCCAGAAAGGAACATACGTCCCGACCTTCTGATTCCTCTGGAAGACCCACCAGCCTCAAATTATTCTGTCTCGACCGAGATTCCAAATCCAAAATATTATCTTCCAGAGATTTATTTTTTTTTTCCAAAGTGCGCACCTTTAATTGAAGACGGGTGACGTCATCTTCAGCACTAGCGAGACGGAGCTCCATCTGCGCCGTTCGTTCTACACAGTCACCCAATTCCTTTCTTATTCCTTCCAACGCTGTCATAATCCCATCAAATCTAGAGGAAAAGTCCGCTCTCATTGAACTCATGGCAGCCATCAGCGCATCTGCGCCATTCCCCGCAGATATCGCAGCGTTGCCAGCCTCCTCCGCCATATATGGAGTTTTGTTTACTGCGTCACAGACCTGAAAGTCCGTTAATTTGGACTGTTTCGGCGGCTCGCTTTTTCCTTTTCCTGGTTTTCCAGCCTTAGGCTTCGCCGACATATCTTCGCCCAAATGCTGGGATACGTTCTGTCCCAAATGAGAGAGTTATTTGCCGATTTTTTTCTCCAGGAGCAGAGCAGAGCGAGACACGTCCGTCCTACGTGGCAGCCATAACCGGAAGTCGCTTCTTGGCCATTGTTACTGGCTCACTGACCCAGTTTCAACCCGATTATACTCAGCAGACGTTCACAAACGTAAAAATATTATATTAAAACATATTAATATTAAAAGATCGATCCGCGGATTTTGTGGATCGATATCGGCTCAGTCAAACATGTATCGATCCATATCGATATATTGATCTTTTGAACCCACCCCTAATTGTAAGCCAACTGCATGCATGGAGCTACCCACTGTATGGGACTGTGTTCATACATAGATGTGCTCAGGCAAAGAACAATGTTGGAAGGAAAGGCACAGTCTGTGACAGTCGTGGCTAAAGCTTAATAAACACTTTAATTACCTCCGCCAGGCCGAAAAGGCCAGGAGGAGGTAATGTTTTTGCCGGGGTTTGTCTGTGTGTTTGTCTGTCTGTCTGTCTGTTGGTTAGCAAGATAACTCAAAAAGTCTTGGACGGATTTCCATGAAACTTTCAGGCATTGTTGGAAATGGTACAAGGAAGAACTGATTAAATTTTGGGGATGATCCGGATCACCGTCTGGATACAGGAATTTTTTAAAGCATTCTTTAACACTGTGACATATGGCTATTTTCAACATGTGCGCAGGCGCAATGGAGGGCGCTGGTCATCGTGTCTGACCAACATAAACTCCGCGTTCTTCAACGTTTTAGGCACAAAAGCACGCGGAAAACACTGGTGGGCTGGGCCCGCCAGCGTGCCTGTGTTTGCGCGACGCTGCAAAAGCTGAGACGGGCAGCTGTCCGCTGCCGGATTATTTGGCAGAAATTCCCCGGCCAGCCATAGGCGCTGCGCAAAAACGAGCTGTTCGGCAGCGTGCAGTGTGCCTGTGTTTGCGCAGCGCTGCAAAAGCTCAGACGGCCAGCTGTCCGCCGCTGGATTATTTGGCAGAAATTCCCCGGTCAGCCATAGTAGCTCCGCAAAAAGAAGCTCTCTGGCGGGGAAGTTTCCAAATCATCTTTGGCCGCGGAGCGCAACCCCAATAAAGATAAAGATTAGATGTACCACGAAGGTCGAGTGCAAGCAAGATGTTTGTGTCTGTGAACATTCCGTCTTTTGCCGAGTTGATACGTAACAATGTTTACAGTTTGATGAGAAGGTTGCTGCCATGTAACAATCATCTTATATCAGCAATCGTCAACTCGTCACTCACACTTCACTCCAGCATTTGTAAGTGGTGGCGTTCCATTTTATACTGAGTCCAATATTGTATGTTATTGTTACAAGACCGCCGACTGTCTGCTGATCTGTATATACTTTTATTTATTTATTTATTTTCTACTCCTTTTAGTTCTGCATTTAATATGAACCCTGAGTTTGAAATAAACGTTTGAATTTTGAATAAAACCCACGCCAACCCGTCTACCTAATTTGCATCCATCAGTGAAGCCCTCAGTGCTGCTTTCAGTGATCTAAAACGCTCACATAACCCATTGGCCTGTGGGTTGTACGCAGTTGTGTCATGACTTCTTTTGTTTTTTCTTTTGAATTCTTGGATGGAACATGGGTGGCCAATATAAGCTGCGGATTCAGCCATCACATATTTCGGATAACTTATGTTGAACTGTATAATCAGAGGAGCTATTGTCTAATTTGACCTTGTTGGATTTTATTACCGCCTTTGTTATATTATTCACTTTCTTTTAACCTGTACTCTTAATCTATTCGAAATAAAGATTAATTCATTCATTCATTCAATTGCAACGCCCCCAGCCTGGGAGTTTGCAGATGCAGGACATGGACACAACACCAACACTTCAGTTTATTACCTCCGCCAAGGAGGTAATGCTTTTACTAATGAACCACTAATCCTATCATTGTGAATCCAATTGCTACTCAGATGTTTTCATGGTCAAGGAATCTGACAACGTACACACAAACACTGTATGGGGGGAACTGTGGCGCTTGGCGGAGGTCTGCGCTCTCCGAGTGCTTTTCTAGTTTGTTCAATGTTTTTGAGTTAACCTGTTAACATACTGAACCATTTACAACAATGTGAAAACAACTATCAAAGGGAAAAGCATAAATCCTGTACAAGTTGATCAAATATTTATTTTGGAACACTAGGTGGGCCTATTCGTCATCTGTCTAGTGATCATTTTTTCACCCATCCTCATGGCCCTAAAGAAGACCACAGCTGGAGCCCTCACATGGACAGCTATGAATTAATGGTTGGTACAGATTTCTGTTTCTGATTTGAGAATTAATAGATTTGATCTTCTCAAATCTAATTCATGTTCTGGTTTTAGCATCGTGGTCCTGAAAAATCTGCCAACTATCACTCCAAAATTGATGCCGATATAGACTCCCTCACCAATATGCTTGCTGATCTAGACAGCAACCCACAGGATGCCAACAACCAAGTATGAATGTACACATAACCTAATGTGATGACTCTACTAATTGTACACCAGTGTTTAACTTTAATAACATTTTTCATCCTTGTAGCTGTATGACAACGTGCCTTACAACAAATACCTCTCAGGGGATGCCTACAAGCCCACACACCAGAACACAGCTGCTCCTCAGGGTCGCCCATCCATGGGCTACAGCCCCCATCCCCAGAGTCAGTACCACCCAGCGCCTGCCTATCCTAGCGATCACCAGACATCTCAGTACTCTCACCAGCAGGACTACTATACCACCTCCACTCCTAAACCCTATCCTCAGCCCGTCCCAGCCTCCTACACTACTGCCTCGACTCCTATGGGGCCCAGATTCAGCGTCCAGGTCAAGACGGCGCAGCCCGTCACCTACCCTCAGACAGGGAGGCAGGCGGAACAGGCCTACACCCCTCCCCCTCCTCGCCAGCACATGTCACGGCCCCCGGCCCAGACTCAGACTGGTCCACAGAGCTGGTACCCTCCACATCCCGGCTCACAAGTTCAGGACATGCATTCAGAGGCCAGCTACAAGGTGAGCGGCTCAGGATCGGGAGGAAGGGTTAACCATGTCCCCATGTCTAAGAGAGGGATGGAAAATAATCAGATGGGAGCTGCACAGGGTCCTGTTTATCAGCCGAGCAAGGTAGGAACTCACAGCCACACTGTACTGTTTAGCATTTTTAAGATGTTTCACCCTGGGTGTTACCTCTTTAATTCAACAGAAGAAGCTAAACTTACTCTTATTTGCAACAGATGGCTACATACAAAGAAGTCTGAAATGGGTAAAAATGAAAAAGGATTGGTACGTGATCAGAAAGACTTAACGGTGACAAGGAACTTACAGCGCAGAAAAGAAGTATTGAACTCGTCAACATTTTTCTCATTAAACATATTTTTGATGGAGCCATTGACTTGATATTTTCACCAGATATCGGTAACAACCCAATTAATCTATACATGCAAAGAATTCAAGACAATTGTGTTCACAAAACAAATTATACTTATTAAAGGGGAATGACAGAGGAAATGAGTATTGAACCCATGAAGAAAAAGAGGTGCAAAAAGACATAGAATGCCAAGAAACCAGCTAAAATCCATCAGAATTTAGAAAGCCATCCCATCCCCCATCAGTGCAAATTATTTCCAGCTGGTTAAGTCCTGACTGATGGCCTTTAAAAAGGTCTGTGAATATCAGATTGTCACACCACAAAGAACTCATGATGGATAGAAGCAAAGAGCTCTCTCTCGACCTTCGCAGCCTTAGTCTTGCAAAACAATGATGGCATTGGTTACAGGCACATTTCTAAACTGCTGACTGTTCCAGTGAGCACTATTGGAGTCATCATTTGGAAGTGGAAAGAACATCATTTTACCATAAACCGGCCACGTTCAGGATCTCCTCACAAGATTTCTGACAGGAGTCAAAACAATTATCAGAGTTATCAAAGAGCCAGAAAGACTTGGAGTTAGCAGGTACTGCTGTTTCAAAGAAAACAAGTAATGCACTCAACCGACATGGGCTCTATTCCCGCTCACCTTGGAAGACTCCACTGCTGAAGAAGCAGCATGTTGAAGCTCATTTAAAGCTTGCTGCACAACATTTGGGCAAGCCAGTAAAATACTGGGAGAACATAGTCTGGTCAGATGAGACCAAAACTGAACTTTTTGGATGCCACAACACACAGCATGTTTGGAGGAGAAATGGCACTGCACATCAGCCCAAAAACACCATATCAAGAATGAAGTTTGGAGGTGGGAGCGTCATGGTGTGGGGGTGTATTTCAGCACATGGTACAGGCAGACTTCATATAATTGAAGAAAAGATGAATGGACAAATGTACAGAGACATCGTTGATAAGAACCTGTTGCCATCTGCCAGGATACTGAAGATGAAACGAGGGTGAATATTTCAGCAAGACGATGATCCCAAACACACAGCCAAGGAAACTCTCAACTGGCTCCAGAGAAGGAAAATAATTTGATTTGATTTTTTTTTTTTTTGATTTTGTGTGCTTTATTGATCCCCAGAGGGGAAATTCAGGGCATCCACCTGGATGGATGAAGCAGCCACGGTACGGTGTTATCCCTTCACCTTTCACACACACATTCACACCTAGGGCCACTTTAGAGTGTCCATTTAACCTAACCTGCATGTTTTTGGCTTGTAGGAGGAAACCGGAGAAATCCCGGTGTAAACCCACGCAAGACACGGGGAGAACATGCAAACTACACACAGATCACTGTTGGTCAGGGGCTGGGATCGAACCAGGGATCCCATGGCCAAGGATGAGTTGCTGTGCTGCCACAGTGCTAACCACTGTGCCACCCAATAAATAAAGCTGCTAGAATGGCCCAGTCAGTCACCTGACCTGAATCCAATTGAAAATCTATGGAACAAACTGAAGGTCAGAGTTCACAGAAGACACCTATGGAACCTTCAGGATTTGAAGACAGTTTGTGTGGAAGAATAGGCTAAAATTCCACTCCACTCCAGTTCGCCTACCAGCATGGCATTGGGGTGGAGGATGCGGTGATCTTCCTCCTTCACCGTTCTCTGTCCCACCTGGAGAAGCCCGGGAATATGGTGAGGATCATGTTCTTTGACTTCTCCAGTGCTTTCAACACCATCCAACCGATGATCCTGAAGGACAAGCTGCTGCGCGCAGGGGTGGACCAGCACCTGTCATCATGGATCCTGGACTACCTCACGAACCGGCCTCAGTTTGTGAGAACCCGGGACTGTGTGTCCGACACGATCATCAGTAGCACGGGGGCCCCCCAGGGAACGGTGCTGGCTCCCTTCCTGTTCACTCTTTATACTGCGGACTTCTCACACAACACAACACACTGCCATCTACAGAAGTTCTCTGATGACTCTGCGATCGTTGGCCTCATCTCCAATGGAGATGAGGCTGAGTACAGAGGGCTTATCCAGGACTTCGTGGACTGGTGCCATCGGAACTGCCTCCAGATCAACGCGAGGAAAACTAAGGAGCTGGTGGTGGACTGCCGCAGGCATGGGCAGCCCCTCACAGTACCAGTAAATATACAGGGAACAGACATCGAGATGGTGACATCCTATAAGTACCTGGGTATTCATCTGAACAATAAACTAGACTGGTCACACAATACTGATGCACTCTACAAGAAGGGACAGCGCAGGCTGTTCCTGCTGAGGAGACTCAGGTCTTTTGGTGTACAAGGGGCGCTGCTGAAGTCATTCTATGACACGGTGGTGGCATCAGCCATCACTTTTGGAGTGGTCTGCTGGGGCAGTGGCATTACTGCAGCCGATAGGAAGAGACTGAACAAACTGATTAAGAAAGCTAGCTCTGTCCTGGGGCAGCGCCTTGATCCGATGGAGGAGATAGGAGAGAGAAGGACGGTGGCTAAACTGTCATCTCTGCTGGAGTCCGAGTTCCACCCTATGCAGGACATACTGAATGCACTGAGGAGCTCATTTAGCAGCAGACTACATCATCCCAGGTGCACAACCGAGAGGTTTCGTAGGTCCTTCCTACCAACGGCTGTCAGACTGTACAACCTAAGCAGGGCTGCTCGCAGAGATAGCAAAAAGACGTAACAAACTAATAGTTTTTTGAATGCAAAAGATGCAATAGACTTACACAATGGTCCCCTCCGGCATACAACTAGGAACTTACCGGTCGCTATGGAGGGTGAGAATATGTATGGGCACATAATCATACCATGTAGGATAACTAAGTAGACGGTTATGCTGTTTCATTCCATCTAGCAACAATGCTCTGCACTGTGTGTGTTTATATATTTACATATTTATTCCATCTAGCTACAATGCTCAGCACTGGGTGTGTTTATATATTTATATATCTACATATTATTCCATCTAGCTACATTGCTCCGCACTGTGTGTGTTTATATACTTGCATATTTATTCCACCTAGCTGCAATGCTCCGTACTGTGGGTGTTTATATATTTACATATTTATTCCATCTAGCTACAATGCTCTGCACTGTGTTCATATATTCATATATTTATTCCATCCAGCTACAGTGCTCTGCACTGTGTGTCTGTGTGTGTGTGTGTATATATATATATATTATAGTAATACGTACATATGTTTATTAGCTGCTCTTGCTTGCTTGTTTTTTTTTGTTTTTTTTTTCTTGCCTTCTGATTGTTGCTCTGAGTGTTGCTATCCCTGTGCTGTTGCAATCCTGGAATTTCCCCGTTGTGGGACTAATAAAGGCTTATCTTATCTTATCTTATCTTATCTTAAATTACTCCTTAGCAATGCCTGCACCAAGTTTCTCTATACAGGAGGTGTCTGGAAGCGGTTATCAACAAAGACTTTTCTACTAAATATTAAATGAATTTCACCAAGCGTGTTCAATAATTATTCCCTGTGTCATTCCACTTTATTAAATATAAATTGTGTTGTGAACACCATTGCCTTGATTTCTTTGTACGTATGGATTACTTGCGTTGTTACTGATATCTGGTGAAAATCTCAGGTCAGTGGCTCCATCAGAAATGTTCGAGAAAAATGTTGACATGTTCAATACTTATTTTCCCTGCTGTATTTCTCCCTCCCTCATTTTTTAATTATAACTTAAAATCAAAATGACATCTATCTATAAATTCACAAAGTCTCTGTCTGTGTGTCTGTTCCACGCATATCTCTTGAACCGTCCTTCAGACTGACCTAAGGTTTTATACGTTGGTTTCCTGAGGTTACTTTATTTTTGGGTTAAAAGACTGCATTTTAGTTTCTGTTGTTTGTGTTGCTCCAAACACTTTTTTATTAAGCTGTCAAGTTCAAGTTTCCAACTTGTTTCATGGGTTATTATTCTATTTAGCTATGGGAGGTTTTTATAATAGGCTGTGTTATATTAGGACAGAGACCAGAGACTGACAGTGATTTTCACAGGTGTGCAGGTTTAAACAGGTGAGGTTAAACATGACCTGGAAGCCCGAACATGAGCAGTGCCAGCAGGAAGCGGAGATGGTGGACATGACAGAAATAATCGCAATTCGTAGACTAATCGAAAAAATAGTCATTAGATTAGTCGACTACAAAAATAATCATTTAGTTGCACCCCCGGAAACACTCATGTATGATGTATCGTTGCTTTTATTTTGAAGCACATTGAGTTCATGGCTGCCTATGAAATGTGCTACAGAAATAAACTTGACTGGACTTTGCACATTGAAATTTACAGCTTATTATAATTATAACTTATATTTTATTATAATTTATACCTATTTGTAGTTTTAACTTAATTCCAGCTATCAACACTTGGTGGTAGCACTGTGGTAGTAAGTGCCTGGGCATGTCAATCAAGGCTTAAGGGCCTTAATCAGGGCCACACCAAGCACTATAAAGATAACTATAAAACTGTATTTTTAAAAATTGTTTTTAACGTTTCAAGGCTGTAATATGAACAAGCACTGAATGCACGGGCTCACACTGTGCTCCATTTCTCTTTTATTCATTTGGGGGTTCTTATTTTTAAAAACAGTGGTGAATAATTATTGAATTTTTATTCATCCAATGTTTCCCAAACCGGAGTGGTGGCCTAGAGGGAGAGCATCCACCCCATAACTGGGAGGTCATGGGTTCAAGTCCCGCCCGGGTCATACCAAAGACCATATAAAAATGGTATTTCCCACCTTCTAGCTTGGTGCTCAGCATAATGGAATGGGGGAAGGAAAGTTGGCACGTAGTGCTTGCGATTTTCTTGTGGAATCATGGCAAAATTATTGGGAGATGGGCTGGAGTGACGCGAGATACACGATCGACTGGATCAGTGAACCGGAGCCTCTCATCCGAACTAGAAGGAGGCTAAAAGCTAAAGGTTAGAAGCTAGTCAGATAATGCCTAAATGACATAAGAGGGAGGGTGGAGTTGAATAGGTGAAGGATGTTTCTTAAAGTGTTTAAAATTAGTGTTTCAAGAGTGGTTAGCACTGCAGCAGCACAAAAACTCACCCTTGGCCGGGGGATCCTGGGTTCAATCCCAGCCCCCGACCAACAGTGATCTGTATGTAGTTTGCATGTTCTCCCCGTGTCTGTGTGGGTTTACTCTGGGATTTCTCCGGTTTCCTCCCACATGCCAAAAACATGCAAGTTAGGGTAATTGGCATCAAAAACTGGGGATTCTAAATTGTCCTTAAGTACAGTATGAGTGTGAGAGTGAATGGTTGTCTGTCTCTCTGTGTTGGCCCTGCGATCTATCCAGGGTGTACCCTGCCTCTCGCCCAAAGGTGCTGGGATAGGCTCCACCCCACGCCGCGACCCGAAAAGGATTAAGCAGAAGAAGATGAATGAATGAATGAAAACCGGGAAAATACAAAACAAATTTGCTACAATAATTAAAAAAAGAAAATATGGAAAGAATATTCCACAAACATAAGATGTCATCGCATTAAGATGTGTGAGCTGAAAAAAAAGATGTGAGCTGTTAAAATGTAGAAAAAGTGCAGTCAATGACTCCTTTAAAGATCATTGCAGTATTGTGATTCATGTACCTCTGTATTCCGGCAGGGGTCAGCATTGACCAGGCCTGAGGAGGAGCTAGACCGACTCACTAAGAAATTGGTTTATGACATGAACCACCCTCCTGCAGAAGACTACTTTGGTACATATGCATCTAAGTAACGCAAGTATCCTGACACTTGAGAGGTGAAAACATGGTAAATATTAATCAGCATTTTTGATGGTCAGGTCGCTGTGCCCGATGTGGAGACAACGTGGTTGGCGATGGCAGTGGTTGCATTGCCATGGAGCAAGTATTCCATGTGGAGTGTTTCACGTGTATCACCTGTCATGCACGCCTGCGAGGGCAACCTTTCTACGCTCTTGACAAGAAGAGTTACTGTGAGAGCTGTTACATTGTAAGTTAAAAAAAATGAATAAATACAAGTGAATCTCAAAAAATTAGAATGTCGTCAAAAAGTTGATTTATTTCAGTAATTCAATTCAAAAATAAAGCTCATAGATTTATTACACACACAGTGATGTATTTCAAGTGTTTATTTTAATTTTGGTGGCTATGGCTTACAACTCATGAAAGCCCCAAATTCAGTTTCTCAAAAAATAGAATATCACATAAAATTAAAATATGATTTTAATAGAAATGTTGGCCAACTGAAAAGCATGTCCGTGTACACTCAATACTTGGTCGGGGCTCCTTTTGCACGAATTACTGCATCAGTGTGGTGTGGCATGGAGGAGCCTGTAGCACTGCTGAGGTGTTATGAAGGTCCAGGTTGCTTAGATAGTGACCTTCAGCTCATCCGCATTGTTGGGTCTGGTGTCTCTCATCTTCCGCTTGACAATACTCCATAGATTCTCTATGGGGTTTAGGTCAGGAGAGTTTGCTGGCCAATCAAACACAGTGATACCATGGTCACTGAACCAGGTTTTGGTACTTTTGGCAGTGTAGGCAGGTGCCAGGTCCTACTGGAAAGTGAAATCGGCGTCTACATAAAGCTTGCCAGCAGAGCGAAGCATCAAGTGCTCTAAAGATATCCTGGTAGACGTCTGTGCCGACTTTGGACTTGATAGCACACAGTGGGTCAACATGAGCAGATGACCTCTTTTCAGATGAAAGTAAATATTTCATTTTATTTGGAAATTAAGGTCCCAGAGTCTGGAGAGGCACAGAATCCAAGTTGCTTGGGGTCCAGTGTGAAGTTTCCACAGTCGGTGATGATTTGGGGAGCCATGCCATCTGCTGGTGTTGGTCCACTGTGCTTTATCAAGTCCAAAGTCAGTGCAGTCGTTTACCAGGAAATGTAAGAGCACTTCATGCTTCGCTCTGCTGGCGCTATCAAAGCAACCTGACCCTCCGTAACACCTCAGCAGTACCACAGGCTGATCCCTTCCATAGCACGCCGCATTGATGCAGTAATTCATGCAAAAGGAGCCCCAACCAAGTATTGAGTGTGTACATGGACATGCTTTTCAGTTAAAAATTAAATTAAAAATCCGTCTTTTTAAAAAATAAATTTTATGTAATACTCTTAATTGTTTGAGAAACTGAATTTGTGGTTTTCTTGAACTGTAAGCCATAATCATCAAAATTAAAAAAACACTTGAGCTATATCACTCTGTAATGAATCTACATGATTTTCATTTTTTTTAATAGAAATACTGAGATAAATCAACATTTCAATAACATTCTAATTTATTGAGATGCACCTGTATATATTTTTTTTTTTAAATAAACTGAACTTGTATTTGATGTTTACTCCTAATTTCTGGTGTGTCCTCTCTGCTCTAATGATTCTGTTTTCAAGAGTACATTAGAGCGCTGTTCAAAGTGCTCCAAACCGATTCTGGATCGGATCCTACGGGCCATGGGAAAAGCTTACCATCCACGCTGTTTCACGTGTGTAGTCTGTAACTGCTGCCTGGATGGCGTGCCCTTTACTGTGGACGCCACGTCTCAGATACACTGCATCGAGGACTTTCATCGGTAATCACTCATCCATCTGTGTTCCATTGTAAGTGTCACCAGTTTAGAAACTGAGCTCTTCTCTCCATTGTCCCTCATAGGAAGTATGCACCGCGTTGCTCAGTTTGTAGTGAGCCGATCATGCCTGAGCCGGGCCAGGAGGAGACCGTAAGGATTGTAGCTCTGGACCGGAGCTTCCATGTCAACTGTTACGTTTGTGAAGTGAGTTAATGTTGCATTCAATCAAATGAACATGATATGTATGATGTGGCTGTTTGTCCCTTTTTGAGCAGTCGAACATCCAGTTTGCGTTTTAGGAGTTAAGAGGTCACTGTTAGTCATTATTGTTTTCTGTTTTCAGCTGTGGTTGAGGGGAAAGATATAAATATAGTTCATCATGGTTATGCAGTTCAGATAAATCAAACATTGATCAATGTTTAATTTGGTTTGGTCCCAATCAGTTTTGGCAATGACCTCATAGCCCAGACCAAGCCTCCTAATTCCCTAAAGGTTATGGTTTCTTTTTTATTATTATTTAATTTTGGTATCACTTTTTTTTTTTCCACAATATCTTTATTGAACCTTTTTTTTTTTTTTAACAAACATGATACAAGCAATCAAACACTAACACTAAAGTACTACAAAAAAAAAAAAAATGCACTAAAAACACCAACAACCACCAACAAAATCAAGTCTTCAACAATGCTCCTCTGTTTAGTCTAGACAATCCAATACATAAGTATACATATTATGTTCACCAGTTTGGAATTTACAAGGTCCACACACATCATTCACCTTCTTCTTCAAGAGTTATGTTTAAATTTTTTACATAATCAATAAAAGGTCTCCATATATTCTCAAACACAATTTCCTTTGATTTCAGTATATATGTTATTCTTTCTAATGGAAGGTTTGTTAACATCTGTCTTAACCACTGAGTCACATCTGGTCTATGAGTCTTTTTCCATAATAGTGCAATACATTTTTTGGCATTAAGCAAACTGAGGTCTATGAATGTTCTTTCACTTTTATTAAAATTATGCTTTTCTGGGTACAGACCCAACAAAAACAGTTTAGGATTCAGTATGATTTGTTTTGAGATTATTTTTTCAATTGTTACCCTCACCTCTTCCCAAAACATTCTTATTAATCTACATTCCCATAAACAATGAAATAGGGTTCCTTTACTTTCCATGCATTTTGTGCATGTATCTGGTATATTTTTGTTATATCTATTTAACTCCTCCGGTGTAACATACATCCGCATTAACCATTTGAAATGTATCAATTTAAGGCGTGCATTTATTGATTTGGTTTGAGCTTCTGTACAAGCCAATTCCCATTGTTCCTCTGAAATTTCAATTTGCAGATCTTCTTTCCAGTAGTTTAATCTTTTCAGTGAATTTTCACTTGAAGATAGTGTCAATGAGTTATAAAACTCTGAAATAATACCCTTTCTTTTACTATCTTTCATCATCATTTTTTCCAAGGATGAATAAATAGGTCGAGTGAGAGCTTTATTTTGATTTGATCGAATAAAGTTTCTAAGTTGAAGATATTTAAAAAAATGTGTTCTATTGAGATTAAATTTGATCCTCAGCTCTTCAAAAGACATTATGTTGTCTGCACATGGCAAATATAAATCCTGAATCTTTTGTATCCCTTTTAAATTCCATACTTTAAATACATCGTCCGCTCTCCCTGGTTTAAAATATTGATTACCCCATATTGGACTAAATTGTGACAATAACTGTGGTTCTTTTAAATAGTTTTTAGCTTCACACCATATTTTGATCATATGCTTTACAAATGGATTTTTTACTTGTTTTTGTAATTTTTTTGCCGAATCTGAGTATATGAATATGGGAAGAGGTAAAGGTAAATTGTATGATTCCATTTCAGTCCAGTGAGGGAGATCATTTGATGAAAAATAATATGTCATAGACCTCAGTTGTGCCGACCAATAATACAACATAAAATTTGGACATTTCAGACCTCCACGATCAAATGGTAAATATAATAAAGACAAACGTAATCTAGCCCTCCTGTTGTTCCATATAAATTCCACTAACTTTTTTTTTATTCTTGAGAATAGATCTAAAGGTGGTGATAAGGGAATGTATTGAAATAAATAAAGTATTTTAGGTAAAATATTACTTTTAAGTATATTGATTCTCCCGATCATCGACATTGGTAGTGACATCCATCTCTGAATTGACTCATTGATATCTGACATTAAGGCTTCATAGTTGACGCTGGCGACTGATTCTAGCTTAGGCATAATTTGGATTCCTAAATATTTAAACTGATTTACAACATTGAATTGATTTACCTCAGGGGCTGGGTAATTTCTCTGGGTCTCATTTAGCATTAATATTGAAGATTTAGTTTTATTTATTTTATATCCTGATATTTCCCCAAAATTCTTTATTAAATTCAACAAGGTTGGAATTGATTTTTTTAGATTCGACATAAACAAAATTATATCATCGGCGTACAGGGAGATTTTATGTTCTGTTGGTCCAACTTTAATTCCATATATTTGTGAATGTAAACGTATCGCTATCGCTAAAGGTTCAATTGCCATAGTAAACAGTAAAGGTGAAAGTGGACAGCCTTGTCGACATCCTCTATTGATTTTTATTGGTTTTGAAATATTGTTATTTGTTAGGATTTCTGCTGTAGCATTATTGTATATTATTTGAACCCATTTTATGAAATTATTTCCAAGTCCAAACCTTTGTAGGACTTCAAAAAGAAAGGGCCATTCAACTCTATCAAAGGCCTTTTCGGCGTCCAATGATAGGAGAGCTGTATCCGGCGCTTCTTTATTAAAATAAATAATATTAAATAGTCTTCTTACATTATGGAAGCCTTGTCTACCCTTTATAAAGCCATTCTGATCTCGATTAATAATATTTGGTAAAATTTCTTGTATTCGTCTTGCTAAAATTTTACAGATTATCTTAAGGTCGACGTTTAATAGGCTTATTGGTCTCATATTTTCACATTTATTAGAGGGCTTACCTGGTTTTGGCAGCAGTATAATTAAGGCATTATTTATGTATGATGGTAAATTATTATTTTGAAATGCTTCTAAAACCATTTCCAAAAAAGGTTTTATTAATTTATTCTTAAATTTTTTATAAAGGTCAACTGGAAGACCATCTGGTCCTGCACTTTTTCCTGATTTCATATTATCAATGGCTAGCCCAACTTCTTCTTGACTAATTTTAGACTCCAATATCTCCCTGTTTTCATTTGGAATACACGGTATAGATAGTTCGTTCAAAAACCCATTTAGTTTTGTTAAATCAGGTTCATTTTTGGTATCATATAATTTTTCATAGTAATCTCTAAAGGCTCTATTAATTTCTAAAGGATCTATAACTACCTGTCCATTACTTATAATACTGGTAATTGGTGTTTTAATTTCCAATTGTTTAATCTGCCATGCTAATAATTTTCCTGATTTTTCACCTTGTTCATAAAAAGATTGTTTCAATCTTAGAAGACTCGAGGCAGCTCTATTCGCTGATTTTTTGTCGTATTCAGCTCTCAAAATCAGTAATTCATTCTCCAACCTTGGGTCACTTCCTGCATACACTTTTTCCTGAAGACTTTTTATTTTATGTTCCAATTTAGCTCTCTCCTCTCGAGTCTTCTTAGATTTTGATCCTGTATAACTAATAATATGTCCCCTAATAAAAGCTTTGAAAGCCTCCCACTTTACACATGCTGATGTTTGTGTAGTATTGATGTCAAAGAACTCGTCTATCTGTTTTTCTATATACTTGACAAATTCCTCATCCTGAAGCCATTTATGCTGAAATTGCCATCTACCTGATTCCTTTGTCAATTTTTTATCTACATATATTAGACAACAGGGTGCATGATCAGAGATCACGATGTTATCATAAAAGCAGTTTTGAATCTTGGACCTTAATTCTGTGGAAATCAAAAAATAATCAATACGTGAGAATGTCTTGTAGGTACTGGAATAACAAGAATAGGCTTTAACTTGTGGTTTCATTTCTCTCCATATATCTAACAATCTCAGTTCTTTCATAAAATGATTAATAGTCATCCTACATCCAATGTGCGTACAATCCAGTCCTGTTGATCTATCCACACCTGGATTCAATGTACAATTAAAATCCCCTGCTATTATATGTTGCCCTGTAAGTGATGATAAGATGAGAAATAAATTAGCAAAGAACTTCTGATCATCTATATTGGGACCATATAAGTTCACAAGATTTATATTTTCTAATAGCAAAGAACCTTGAATGATTACATATCTTCCAAATTTGTCTCCAATTACATTTTTCACTTGAAAAGGAACTGATTTATGTATGAGAGTCATAACTCCCCTGGCTCGGGATGAAAATGAAGAGGTGAATACACTTCCCTGCCATCTACTCCTAATTCTTTTAACATCCTCCTCTATCAGATGAGTTTCTTGTAAAAAACACAATTCTTGAACCCATGTCCTTTATTTTATTCATAACTTGTTTAAGTTTTTTTAAATTTTGTAGACCTCTGCAATTCCATGAAGTTAAATTAAGATTAACACTTTGGTCCATGATCAATAGAGAGTTTGGGATTACCTTGCAGTGTAAACATGCTCATACAGAGAAGCAAAAACATGAGTGGTTGAACATTCATCCTACAAACTACACACAAACAAATTTCCCCTTCCCACACTTGTGGCAAACCCCCCAAAATCAAAAGAAAAATTCTGTCTCCCGATATAGCCATCGACCGTTCCACACCCACGGGGAACAGCCTAAGCCACTCCTTCTTCATCCTCCCAATCACCCTAACTCTACTGCTTTTAATGACGTAGCATTAACTCTCCTCTGTAGTTTTCCAACTTAACTCCAAAATTTTTAACAACTTTGTACATCATAGTTTTTTTTTTGTTTGTTTTGTTTTTGTTTTGTTTTTTTAATATATAATACAATCTATATTTTGTAAACTTACTATTTACTTCAAGTCAGTCAGATGCCTGTGCAAATGCTTAATTATTCTACCTTATATTTTGTTCATGCTTAGCTCCCACCAGTCTCTTCTTCTTCTTTGATCTTCTTGATGAACTCCTGCGCCTCCTCTGGGGTCTTGAAGATGTGGGTTCTGCCCTCATACGTGGTCAGCAGTCTCGCAGGATAGATTACACCATGACGGATCCCAAGGTTGCGCAGCTCCTTACGTACGGGATCAAACTGCTTCCTCAATTGCTGGATTCCTGTGGCCAAATCTGGGTAGAACCGCACCTGCTGGTCCTGGTGTTTAATCTCTCCTTTTTTAGCTCGTGCAGCGTTGAAGATCTTCATCCTGTCTCTGTTGCTAAGAAACTTCATAATTAAGGTCCTCGGCGGTCCCTTATCTCTCCGTGGGCCAATACGATGTGCTTTTTCCAGAATCACTGCTGATTGCAACTCCTCGCTGCCCAGCACCTCCGGAATCCACTTTTCCAGAAAGGAGCATACGTCCCGACCTTCTGATTCCTCTGGAAGACCCACCAGCCTCAAATTATTCTGTCTCGACCGAGATTCCAAATCCAAAATATTATCTTCCAGAGATTTATTTTTTTTTTCCAAAGTGCGCACCTTTAATTGAAGACGGGTGACGTCATCTTCAGCACTAGCGAGACGGAGCTCCATCTGCGCCGTTCGTTCTACACAGTCACCCAATTCCTTTCTTATTCCTTCCAACGCTGTCATAATCCCATCAAATCTAGAGGAAAAGTCCGCTCTCATTGAACTCATGGCAGCCATCAGCGCATCTGCGCCATTCCCCGCAAATATCGCACCGTTGCCAGCCTCCTCCGCCATATATGGAGTTTTGTTTGCTGCGTCACAGACCTGAAAGTCCGTTAATTTGGACTGTTTCGGCGGCTCGCTTTTTCCTTTTCCTGGTTTTCCAGCCTTAGGCTTCGCCGACATATCCTCGCCCAAATGCTGGGATACGTTCTGTCCCAAATGAGAGAGTTATTTGCCGATTTTTTTTTTTCCAGGAGCAGAGCAGAGCGAGACACGTCCGTCCTACGTGGCAGCCATAACCGGAAGTCTGGTATCACTTTTAATGAGAAAATGGCAATTACTTAATGAGAAAATAAACAAGACAAGCATCACATTTGCAAAATTCCCCAAACTAGAAAAAACACAAATATTTAACAAAAAATGGCCTAAAAATGCATGACAAATTAAAAAGTTATAAATCAGTAAATTACATTTAAAGGCTCAGATTTACTTAAAATAGGAGGGAAGAAGTTTCAATTTAAAAAAAAAAAAAAAAAAAAAAAAAAAAAAAAAATCGGGAGCAAAAAGTCTGACTTAAAAAAATGTAATTTAGAGTAAAGTTTCCAAGTTAGGAGAAAAGTTGTTTTTATGGAAAAAAGGTGAATATTTAGAGTTAAAACTGTACTTTTACTAATGCTGGCAAACAGTTTATTCTTATAACTGAGCTTTTAGCTCATTCTGACAAAGCCGACAGATGCTAATGCGATGATTCTGCGTCTATCGTCTGTTCATCCACATTTCAGAGGAACTGCTACTTCTCCTCGGCATTTGCCCTGATAGTCACCAGACTGACTCAATGATCCTCAGGTGGGTCTGCATCCAGGCTGTGCTCAAGGTCATTGTCAAAGATCAGGAGATCTGGGCATTTATGATTTCATGAAAATCATTACTCCTCCTTGGTAATTGCCCCAGTGTTTGGCAAACTCATGCACAATGATCCTCAGGTGGGTCTGCATCCAGGCTGTGGTGAAGGTCAACAGTCAGGAGATCTGAGCACTCTCAGGGTGATTTTAATCAGGCTGGAATGAGCTACTCAGTCACTGACAGTCTTATTGTAAGACTCAAGTATATTTTGCTTCTTCAAGCAGATTTTCTAAGCAAACACTTGCTGAAAATGGTTCTTTGTATAGCAGAAGTTGTCCGTATCCAGTGGCCACATTGATTATGAAGAAGTGAACATTTAACATGAGCTGGACAAAGACTTTAGAGAAATTTCTTTTCAGCTAATTTGGTATTTTGTGAATGCAAGGCCTTGAATTTGACCAACTTGCCTAAAATAGGTCCTAAAGATGCACTCCGGTGGCTATAAATCCCCCATAAAAACAAATCTACATTGTCTAATATGGTATTTTATGCCCATTTTTTTTCTACAAAAAAAACTTTTGTCTTAGGGGTTTGTGTCAAAATTTTTTATCCCCCCCCTCCCCCCCCGCTTTCAAATGCAAGAATCTGTGACTAGACCCAACCCACACACCACAAGGCTAATAGTGGCTAGCACTGCATTAAACAGCATACAGTGGGGCAAAAAAGTATTTAGTCAGCCACCAATTGTTCAAGTTCTCCCACTTAAAAGATGAGAGAGGTCTCCAATTTTCATCTTAGGTACACCTCAACTATGAGAGACAAAATGAGAAAAAAAAAATCCAGAAAATCACATTGAAGGATTTTTAATGAATGAATTGGTAAATTCCTTGGTAAAATAAGTATTTAGTCACCTACAAACAAGCAAGATTTCTGGCTCTCACAGACCTGTAACTTCTTCTTTAAGAGGCTCCTCTGTCCTCCACTCGTTACCTGTATTAATGGCACCTGTTTGAACTCATTATCAGTATAAAAGACACCTGTCCACAACCTCAAACAGTCAGACTCCAAACTCTGCTATGGCCAAGACCAAAGAGCTGTCAAAGGACACCAGAAACAAAATTGTAGACCTGCACCAGGCTGGGAAGACTGAATCTGCAATAGGTAAGCAGCTTGGTGTGAAGAAATCAACTGTGGGAGCAATTATTAGAAAATGGAAGACATACAAGACCACTGATAATCTCCCTCGATCTGGGGATCCACACAAGATCTCACCCTGTAGGGTCAAAATGATCACGAGAACGGTGAGCAAAAATCCCAGAACCACACGGGGGGACCTAGTGAATGACCTGCAGAGAGCTGGGACCAAAGTAACAAAGGCTACCATCAGTAACGCACTACGCCGCCAGGGACTCAAATCCTGCAGTGCCAGACATGTCCCCCTGCTTAAGCCAGTACACGTCCAGGCCCGTCTGAAGTTTGCTAGAGAGCATTTGGATGATCCAGAAGAGGATTGGGAGAATGTCATATGGTCAGATGAAACCAAAATAGAACTTGTTGGTAAAAACTCAACTTGTCGTGTTTGGAGGAGAAAGAACACCATACCTACTGTGAAGCATGGGGGTGGAAACATCATGCTTTGGGGTTGTTCTTCTGCAAAGGGACCAAGACGACTGATCCGTGTAAAGGAAAGAATGAATGGGGCCATGTATCGTGAGATTTTGAGTGAAAACCTCCTTCCACCAGCAAGGGCATTGAAGATGAAACATGGCTGGGTCTTTCAGCATGACAATGATCCCAAACACACCGCCCGGGCAACGAAGGAGTGGCTTCATAAGAAGCATTTCAAGGTCCTGGAGTGGCCTAGCCAGTCTCCAGATCTCAACCCCATAGAAAATCTTTGGAGGGAGTTGAAAGTCCGTGTTGCCCAGCGACAGCCCCAAAACATCACTGCTCTAGAGGAGATCTGCATGGAGGAATGGGCCAAAATACCAGCAACAGTGTGTGAAAACCTTGTGAAGACTTGCAGAAAACGTTTGACCTCTGTCGTTGCCAACAAAGGGTATATAACAAAGTACTGAGATGAATTTTTGTTATTGACCAAATACTTATTTTACCGAGGGATTTACCAATTAATTCATTAAAAATCCTTCATTGTGATTTTCTGGATTTTTTTTTTTTTCTCATTTTGTCTCTCATAGTTGAGGTATACCTATGATGAAAATTGGAGACCTCTCATCTTTTAAGTGGGAGAACTAGCACAATGGGTGGCTGACTAAATACTTTTTTGCCCCACTGTAAATCCTGTGATAAAAAGACGCAGTTGAAGGACATGCCCAGTTGTATGCACGGGGGCCCAAGATAATGACTGAAACGGCATCAGTCCTTAAAAGCTGTTTAATGGTCAAACCCATCTTAGTTTGGGTCAAGTTTTCAAAGCAGTTTGTTAAAAATGCTAACTAGCCTGGAGGATAACCTTGGTTAGGCCAGAGAGTCCTGATTTGCTCAACACTATGTGCCAGCTTCTTGCATAGTTACATCACCAAAAACACTCTGAACTTGCCTTTTCTTAGGGGGTAGAGCTTAAGTGAAGCTTTACAGCAAAACAACAGATATGAGACATTTGAGTGATTTCTCTCTTTATGTCTTAATAAGTCATAAAAAAACACAGACATGTTAACAAGAAAAAAAACTCAATTTTTGGCAGAGTGTCACTTTAAAGGATCTTAAATTTAACCTCCATGTATCTGTGGATACCCTGGTACAAAAAAGAATGAACTTTAGGAGTGTTGTATTCCCTCTGGTTCATATTAACTCTGTGTGTGTCCCCAACAGGAATGTGGTCTCCTGCTGTCATCAGAGGGCGAGGGTCGGGGCTGTTACCCTCTAGATGGCCACATCTTGTGCAAGAGCTGCAGCGCTCGTCGCATTCAGGACCTCTCAGCCAAAATCTCCACCGACTGCTAACAGCTTTCCTGCCTAATCTCCACAGACTCTACCCGTTACTGATGGCACATACAGGAAATAAACTGTCTTCTTTTGTCCTCCCTGGTTACTCTGAGCCTAAATTAACAGGCCCTACTTTAGCTCCCTCTGGTGGTGTGTAGCTGCAGTCATCCTGTGACGGACTAACCAGCATTACTGGTGTTTTCACCCACTCGTGGTACGTTTGTCAAGTTTAGTCATCATTGGTTCAACAGTGGCCTGACCTGCAGGCAGCTTAGGCTCCACTCGCATTTGTCCACACAGGTACTAGTATATCAAAGTCGTCACTCTGATGTTAAAAGGCAATAGAAATGTTATTTATTAACAGTAGATATACAATACTGACCTAAAATAAGACACTAATCATGTTATTTAAGGTGCGTCTCTGTGCTTTTGACACATTACACAGAAAGATGCAAATTTCCAACAGAATTCACACTTTGAGAGGAAGGAAAACTAGTTTCATAGAGAAGTGTCACTTTTACAAGAAAAGTCAAATTAAGAAGAATAAAGTTGTTATATTAAGTTTCAAAATTTAGAAGGAAAAGTGTTTTTGAAAAAAAAATAGTTGCAAATTTGTGAAGAGAACCTCACAAATTTGAGAATAGTCACAAATTTCCAAGAAAAACAAAATGTTACAAATTTGAGGAAAAAAGTTACCAGTTTATATGAAAAAAGTTACAAATGTTCATGAAAAGCTTTGCAAATTTCAAGAATAGTCAACTTTAGGAGAAAATGGTTACACGTGAGGAAACTCACAAATTTAATATGTATAAAAACAAATTTGAGAGAAAACTTCACACATACAAGAAAAAGCTAATTTATAAGAAAAGGATTGTAATGTAAGTTTGAGGAAATGTAAAATTTATATGAATAAGGTTGATCATTTTTGTGAGGGTGAGGATAAATTTACATGAAATTTGTGTCAGATATATGGAGGAACACTTAATAAATTTAGTAGAAATTTATAAGGGGGAAAAGTCACAGTGAGAATAAAGTCACAGATTTACAAGAGAAAAATTTCTAGAAAGTGTCACAAAGGCTGCAGTCACTGCAGCTCTTAATCCTCGATTCACATTTTTTTTTTTTTTTTTTCTTGCTGAGATCTGTGGGGTTCTTTTGTTTTGTGGTCAGTAGTGACCTGTGGGTGATCCTACTGCGGAGGCAAATTACTCATGAACAGACACACTCCTATATTTGTGAGGACCCTGAGTCTTTAGCGCCACAGACATTAAATGTAGCTCTTACAAAGTCCCAAGAAAACATGACCAACACGCTATTCAAGACACTACACCAGCCTCACTCAGCATGATAGTCTGACCAAGAAACGTTGACGACGCATAATAAACCCCAGCACCAGTGGGTTTGACTAAACAACGAATGGGACCAAGTGGGACACAAAAGCGCCAAAAAAATTAAAAGGAATAAAATAAATGGGTCTCAGTGGTTGCTACCCTCACCTATGGTCATGAGCTTTGGGTAATGACTGAAAGAACGAGGTTGCGGATACAAGCAGCTGAAATGAACTTTCTCCGTAGGATTGCTGGACTCACCCTTGGAGATGGGGTGAGGAGCTCAGTCATGTGGGAGAGGCTGAGGAGAACCGCTGTTCCTCCACATCAAAAGGAGCCAGTTGAGGTGGTTTGGGCATCTGATCAGAATGCCACCTGGACGTCTCCCACTTGGGGTGCTTTGGGCACGTCCCACTGGGAGGAGACCCTGAAGCAGACCCAGGACTCACTGGAGAGACTATAACCCCTTTTCCACTAGTATCCACTCAGCTTTTCTCGCCTCGCCTCTACTCAGTTTGTAGGGTTTTCCATTAGTACCTGGTACCAGGTACTTTTTTCATACCTACTCCAGTTGGGTTCCAACCAAATGTGATGTCAACAGACTGCAGGCCACTGATTGGTCAGGGCGTAACGTCATGAGAGCACAGTCTTCTGCAGAATATACAACCGCCATTTGCAACGTCTTGGTAGCCTCTCTGAAGAGCTGGAGCAGCTGGCCGGGGAGAGAGAAGTCTGGGCTTCTCTGCTTGAGCTGCTGCCTTCAGTAGAAGATGGATGGAGGGTGTCAAATATTTATTAAAGTGTCCTGATTGTTGACTTGATGTCACTTGGTCCTGTTGGGTATGATTTAATGCATTATTTGAGAGTTGTGTGTCATTAGATACTACAAGAATGGTCGTTTGTCGTTAAATATTTTTTTTTTTGGAGGGGAGGACACTTGGTGGGCTTTTGGTGTCCCATAAAAATGATTTCATACATTATTTGGGTGTTTGGTGTCCTGTTTGGTTCCATTCTGTGCTGTTCATTATTTGGTCAAACCGAACACGGATGAAAAATATTTTCCAGTCATATAGAGAGTTGAAAATGTAACTGCATACAGGCATAGACACACACAGGAGAGAAATAGATTTTAACTCACCGATTAGTGTCTTTCCATGACTCTGGATAAATTCTTCATGTCATCAAATCCAGTTGTGATTCAGTGGTTGCAAAATGCAAGGCTAGCATTGCTAAGCCAGTTAGCTACTCCATTCAGCCACAGGTATGCTGATTAAAAGTGCCATTGTGCTGCACCCCGACTTCTAGCATCCAATTTAGGAGACGGAATTGGGCTGTTTTATCTGAAGCTGGTGTTCAAATTAGTTTCCAAAACTTGTTAGCAAGTAAATACTGCATGATAGCCTGCCGTCCTCGCTGGTTGTAAACAGCACCCTATTATGGTTGAAATGCGTCGATACAGTGACGTCAAAAGAATAATGGTGATTGGTTAGAGCCTTTTTTCATTTTTTTCCTCCAGTGCAAGGAGATAGGGAAGTTTTCAACAATTATAAACTGGTTTCTGATTGGCTAAATAATTTCAGAAAGGATGCTTGCCTCCTTTCATTTTACATAGCAGCAAACACCAATTTCTGATTGGCTGATTAATGTTCCCACAGTGGCAAGTCCATGTTTCCCTCCTGTGGACTTCTGACAGGATTCTGACTACATGCTATACAACAATAATATGCATGTAATATAAAACATTTATTTTCACAATGTATAAATCATTTCTTCTCAAGTTTCGGAGAATCACTGCCTTCCTTGCCTCTTCTTCTTAGCTGCCACTGGAAAAGAGCTAATTTATCAAAAAGTTTTTTTTGGGGGGGGGGCTGACAAGATTATAGCAGCAAAAGGTAAGACAGATCTACAAGGAAAAGCTGCAAAGTTTACTAGAAAAGTCAGATATGAGAAAATATTTGCAGTTTTATGATGGAAACACTTAAATTTACAAGAGAGTCAATTTATGAAGGGGGAATAGTCAAATTTCTGAGGGCAAATTTGCAATAATTGCAAATTTGCATGGGGACAAAGTTACATTTATGATGGGAAAAATGAAATGTACAAGAAAAATGTCCAGGTTCAGTTGAAGATTTACCAGAAAAGGGATAAATTTGTTAAAGAAGAGGCAAAAATAATCCACCACGATGTTGAAAGCAGTTTGTCATTTTGACACCGAGCAGATGTCTTTTCCTCTGTGAAATGGATTTATCAGCATTATGACAATCAGGATGATTGCTTGATTGCAGCTATTCTGGACAACAGGACTCTTTATTGTTGTGAAAAAACCCTACAAAGTGCACACTTGCATTTAAAAGCACATCCTGCAGCTCTACTCTTACTGTGACTGTACATGTCAGGATGGCTGTGGAGGGCGTGTAGTCTTCGATGCAGCGACATAGCCCGATAGGACGAGAAATGTAGACGACAAGAATGTAAAGTTACGACTCCTAGTTCGGTTTTTCTGTCTTTACCTTTAACGCTTCAACAATGTCACATAGGACACTTTGTTTCTCATGTTAACACTGCAGCATCATGTAGAATCATTTTTGCCGTTTTGAATGTCTACAGAACACAGCTTTGCTTTTTTTAAAGATTTATGCTTGGCCGATACTTGACTGTTAGGTGAAGATGATGGTGCAATGAAGTCTCTACTCTAAAGGAAAACAGGGTGAATTTGTGCCATATATGGACAAATGTAAAGCATTTCTTTTCCAATGTTGAAATTGGTTAAACACAGCTCCACTTTTACATTTATTTGGACATTTGTGTTCAAGGAGGTTCTCCACGAAGGAGAGAGCATGCCTTTCAGCTATGTTTGCCGCAACTGAAAACCGTTGTTTTGTTGTCGTTTTAAATACACAATTATGACATGTATAAAAGTGTGGGCACCCGACACACTTAAACACATCAATTAAAAAATTAAACATTCTATACATGTACTTACGTAACTTTTTCACTTTTAAGTAACTTTATACTCTTACTTGAGCACATTTATGCAGAAAAAACTGTTCTTTTATGCACAAGTACTTTTGCATTTGATCTCACTCATTTGAAAACTGGCCCCCTAGCAGGCCTTGGCCTTGTTCCTTCTCCATGCTCACTTGGGGCTCCTCACTCTGATGCGGAGTCCTCGGGTCAGTGAGGCGACGCCTCGCTTCACTTTGCAATCAGCAGCAACAGTATAGAAGCTGCTCTGGGTTGACATATACCGTTTTATTTTTGCTCTGGTTCCTCCTGAGCAGCAGTTTTTATCCCCCTTCAGTTTGTGTGTTTTCATTTGCCCATTTTGCTCCATTTTAGTTAAAAGTTCACCTGATTTGTAAATGTGTAAAATTTATACCTAAAAACAGAAAAGCTGTGTGTGTGCAGGGCATGCACATGCTGCACTGAGTTTCTGTTCTGCTACTCTTTAAAAAAAAACAAAAAAACTGCGACCCCCAGTGTACAGATTGGGAAATAGCAGTTGCTTTATTGAAAAATGGCAGCCTGTCTGTTCACACTGCATATTCATTCCTGTGAGCCGGTTTTGGCCTGTGGACCGTATGTTTGACAACGATGCCCTAGATCCACCTGGGGAATGTTTATGTTGTAATATGTGCTTTCCAACAATTACTCTCTTTATACACGTTGGTGAATTTTTCTTTAATTGGATAATTTGTATTTAATTGAATCAGAGTTGGTATCAGCCATCCCTGGTCTCCTCCACTTTTCATCCTTAGTCAAAACACAGAAAATGTAGCCCAGACAAAATCACGTACAACTCATTGGAGAATTATGGAAAATGGAAAGTTTCCACTGTCCAACATGTAAAAGAATTATAGGCATATCCAGAATTAATTGTACACAGTGTTACTAGTTGCTTATTTTCAGTTTTTACCCCTCGGCCTCTGAAAAGCTGAAAGGGTGTTATTGTCACCCTGCCGGGCAGATGGGTGGCAACAGCATCAACGCCTACCTTGTGAACGCAGTAATTAGAGAAGAAAGTGATGTATGCTTTTCAAATTGATACCATGGGTGTATCTGTTAAAAATTCAAATTTTCAGTGACCTCTAACCTTGACCTAAACTTCCTTTCCCTAAATCTTTTAAACACCTTAACTACGGAAAGAAATGATCTAGTCTTTTTCAAATCCTTACGTCTAAGACATCTCTTGGATGGCTTAGACCGTGACCTCATCTATTTTTTTGGGGAGTGCACGGCACTTTCACATATCTACAAGACCTCCGTTTTTTTAAAATCTGACAACCTCTGCATTACTGAGCTACACTGTCTACATAAGAACGTTACTGTAAAATGTGTCGTGGCTAGGCTCATTGCGAAGGGCAAAACAAAAGCACACATCAGGGTGTTAGCTGCGTGCTCTCTCTGCTTCTTGTAGAACCTTTCTCCTTGGTTGGAGGACTCTCAAATCTTTATTCATCCCCACACTCATTCTGAGTCTCTAGCTACAGTATTTGTTACCATTGTCTGTCTTTCCGTCCACATTTTGTACAACTTTAACTTAAAGGGCTCCAAGTGTGAAAGCCTTACCTCAGCGACATCATGGTTGTGTTTTGAAACTGTTGTGATTTCTGCTTTTATTTTGATGACAAAATCACACTTAAAGCAGCTTTCATGTAGTATTAATTTATCTGATGTATATAGACTATTGCCGTTGTTACAGTAAACATTTCATTAGCTCTGGCATTTTAAAATCTTGAATTAAGCATACTCTGGTGTTATGTGTTTCCCTTTTAATCCTGACTCTGTGTTGAGTTTAAAATGCTGTGAAGTTTGTAGATTAGTCTTCCCTGTGGAAAACTTGATTCAGACTTAAGAATAAACATGTTGAAGTATGAGTGATTTTTTTTTTTTTTTTTTTCCTCCTACTCATTGCGGCGAAGCTGGAAGGAGCTAATGCAGCAACTTGCTGTCCGTCCGTCCACATTTCATGGGCGTCGCTACTGCTCCTAGACATTTGTGCCAATGCTCACCAGATTCACTCACAGTGATCCTCAGATGGGTCTGGTCAAGCTCAAAGGTCAGGAGATCTGGACACGTATGTGATTTCAGAAAAATTGCTACTCCTAGGAAATTGCCTTGATGTGAAACTCACTTGATATTGACACGCACTCAATGATCAACAACTTGGGTCTGCATCCAGGTTGTGCTCAGGGCCAAAGTAAAAGGTCAGGAGATCTGGGCATTTAAAACGGTACTCCTCCTAGACCAATGACCTTGAAGCACATCCTAGATGGGACTGCATCTAGGCTGTACTTGGGGCCAAGGTCAACGGTCAGGAGATCTGAGCACTCCCAGGGTGATTTTGTCAGGCCTGCACTGAGCTACTGTCATTGACGGAATCTTGCTGCTCTTTACTACAGGCAACCTGTAGTACCGTAATTAATACATTTCACCGTTGAAGCATGAAAGAAACCATTGTGATTTTAAAAGCCAATAGCTGTGAAGAAAGACTAAAGAGAATACACTGACAAATTCATTAAAAAGCCCAATGTGGATAGTTTGTATTTTACTCATCAGACAAATATTTTAGTTAGAATTGACAATCGGCGAGCAGCAGTACGGTTTCATGCCAAGAAGGGGTACTACAGATGAAACGTTGGCTTTGAGTGTTGGAGAAGTATAGAGAAGGTTAGGAGTTGTCCTGTGTCTTTGTGGTTCTAGAGAAAACATATGATAGGGTGTCAAGAGAGGAAGTCTGGTACCATATGAGGAAATCAGGAGTGGCAGCAAAGTATGTGAGGATGGTGCAGGACATGTATGCCAGTGAGATGGTGGTGAGGTGTGCTGTAGAAGTGACAGATGGATTCAAGGTGGGGGTGGGATTTTATCAGGGATCAGGTCTGAGCACTTGCTTGTTTGCAATGGTGATGGACAGACAGACGAGGTCAGGCAGAATTCTTCATGGATTGTCATGTTTGCAGATGACATTGTGATCTGTCATGACAGTAGGGAGCAGGTGGAAGAGAATCTGGAGATGTAGAGGTATACACTGGAGAGGAGGAATGAAAGTCAGTAGAAGCAAGACAGAATACATGTGTGAATGAGGAGGAGGCAGGTGTAATGGTGAAGAAGGTAGATGAGTTTAAATACCTGGGGTCTGCCATCCAAAGCAATGGACAGTGCACGTGAGAGGTACAGCACATTTATAACGGAAAAAGTCACAAATTGGGGGGAGACTAGTCTCACAAATTAAAAAGAAAAACTTGTTTAAAAAAAAAAAGAGAGAGAAGCTGCAAATTTACAAAAAGTTGATCTACAATGAAAATCTATTTTACAAGCAAAAAGTTGCATTTTTTTAATTTTATAAGAAAAATACACAGTTTGGTTGCAACTTTCAGAGGAAAATTTTTAAAGAAATGTTCACAAATATGGAAGAAAAAAAATGTAATATTTTTAAGGGGAAAAAAACTATAGATTTACAATATTTCTGGAAATTTATGGTGAAAAAGTCACAAGTTTTAGTAGGAAAAAAGAATAATTCACAATTTTTTTAAAGGCCTAATTTATTTCCAAAAGAAACATCTATAAAAGTTACAATAAGCGGGTACAAATTTAGAAGAAAAAAAGTGCAGATTTTTTTAGCAAATGGCTGCTAATGTTGGGACTATGAAAGAAAGAAATCGATTTGTGAGAAAAAAGTGAGTGAAAATGAATGTTAAAAATGTCCAAGAAAAAGTAAAGATTCATAAGTTTCTGCAAATTTATAAGAAAAAAAGTCAAATTTATTAGGAAGAAAAACAGGGAATAAACTCTAACAAAAATAGCCTGATTTTTAAAAAAACAGAAAAATCTGCAATTTTATAAGAATAAAAGTTGCAAATTTTGTGAAATTGCAAGTGTTTAGAAAATTAAACTGGAACAAAAAAAAAGTGAGAGGAAAAAATCGTGTTGTTTACTCTTTTACTTCATGTTAAGGCTCAAATGTGTTGAGTAGTTCCATTCAGATTTTTCTTCCTCTTTTTTTTTTTTTTTTACAAAAGTTTCTGAAAATGTTTTTTGTTTTTTGTTGTTTTTTTTTTTGTCATAGTAGGCGTTGCTGTATGTTTGGCTTCTTTAAAGGTCCCATTAATTGCAAAATTGTACCTTTATGGATTTTAATCTTGTAAAATACACCCATGGGTTACATGAACACCACTAAAATGTCAAAGTGCTCATGTCACAAGAAAATGCTCAGACACTATTTTTACCTCCGCCAAGCGAGAAGGGAAGGTTTTGCCAGCGTCGGTTTGTCTGTCTGTCTGTTAGCAGCATTCCTCAAAAAGTTACGAATGGATTTTGATGAAATTTTCAGGAAAGCTGTGTAATGGCACGGGGAACAAGTGATTGGATTTTGGTGATGATCTGAGAGTGCATACCTCCGCCAAGGCTCTTATCTTCTCACAGTGTGTTAGCAACAGTACTCCAAAACTAATGGACAGACTTTGGTGCAATTTTCACCACAAGTGGCTTCAGGCCTACACACGAACTCATTACATTTTGGAGGTGATCCATGAGTGCATACCTTCACCAAGGCGCAATCTTCTTGCAGTGGTTTAGCAAGATTACACAAAAACGACTGGATGGATTTTGCTGAAATTTTCACCAGAGATGGTCCTTGGGCTGCAGAAGAACCCATTAGATTTTGGAGCTGATCCATGAGCGCACACCTCTACCAAGGCCCTATCTTGCAATGTATGGTGGGATGAAGGCAGGGAGGTCTGGACAGATGGATGGACAAAGGGAGGGCAGGAAGGAGCCTTGGCAGAGGTTTGCACTCTCGGAGTGCTTTTCTAGTTATTTATTTAAACTCTCAAAGAAACGAGCAGATTGCACTTCCTGAGTTTTGTGATGTCACAAACCAGCAAGCTCCACCTTCAGTTTCTTAAGTTGGCAAATCAAACAGGCTTTGACTGCTTTACTTGTGATTGGCCAATTTTAAAAAACCAAAAAAAAACCACACAACTGCTAAATTAATGGAAAAATGTAGACACAAGATAACATGTCATCCCTGCTTCTTGAGTTTAAATACAGTATTTTCCCCCCCGACTTTATGAACGCTCTCGGTCAAATTGCTAGGATACACACACACATATAGAGCCTGAGAAAATTTTATTTTTAGATATGCGTCATTCTTCAATGAAACATCCCCTCCCTACATCCTCACAGGTTACCACGACATCTGTGTGTCCCAGACCCCAAAAACAGCTAACACGAGGTGAAACTTTTCCAGAAGAAGTTGCGGCAGCCTGCCTTGCGCTGTCTGTGGGGAGGAGGAAGGTGTCTCCTCCTCACCGCCTCCCTGGCTCCCACCTCCTCCTCCTCCCTCTCCACCACCTCCTCCAGTGCGTGGAGCATCTCGTCTCCTCTTGTGGCCATCAGCTCAGCCAGAAATCTCAGCAGGAGCCAGTGAGTGAGGTCCTAGGAGGCGGAAAGGCAAAAAGATGGCATGCATTTTTAAAGTTTTGAGGGGAAAAGGAAGGATGGCTGCAGGGTCGTTTCTAGCTTTTTAGGTGCCCTAGGCAAAACTGTGTTTGGGGGCCCTAAGTTTTGGAGTAGGGAAAAGTTCTAAACCGTTAATTAAAAAAAAAAAAAAAAAACCTCCTCTCCTAACAAAACATTTTTAAAAAAAAAATTTAACTTGGGTCATTGTCAAGATGAGCAGAAAAAAAATTTATACTGAATAAAAATTTAACCAGCATCCATGTGGAAAAGCAAATTTACAGGAGGAAAAAATGCAAAAATTACAGGGAAAAGTGGCAAATATGCAAGGGAAAAACAGCAAATTTAAGAAAAAAGATATGAGAAAAATGTAGATTTACAAAAAGTTGCAAATTTATGATGAAAAAAGTTTTTTTCAAAAATTTATGGAGGAAATGGTAGCAAATTTACAAGAGGAAAATGGCAAATTTTAGAAAAAAAAGTGACGAAAAAAGTACAGGGGATCAGTAGCAAATTTGCTTTTGGAAATATAGCAAATTTGAGGAATAATGTTATGACAAAAATGTTGCAGATTTATGAGAGAAAACTGCAAATTCATGAAAAAGTTGCAAATTTACATGGAAAAAATGGCAAATCTGAGAAAAACGTTCTGAGAAAAATATTGCAGATTTACAAGGAAAAAGTTGTGAATTTATGACAGGAAACGTAACAAATTTTCAAGAGGTGAAAAGTTGGGGGGGAAAAACGCCAATTTACAAAAAAAATATAGAAATTTAAAAATGGCAAGTTTGAAAAAGTTATGAGAAAAATGTTGCAAATTCATGAAAAAAGTTGCAAATTTACTAGAAAGAAATGACAAATTTAAGAAAAAAGTTATGAGAAAAATGGTGCAGATTTATGACGGAAAACTGCAAATTTATCAGAGTTGTAAATTTACAAAAAAAAAGTAAGAAATTTATGAAAGCAAATCTAATTTCCAAGGAAAAAAAAGCTGAAAACCTATAAGAAAACAGTAATAAATTTGCTGGGGGAAATCTCACAAATTTATGAAAAAAGAAATTGCAAGTTTATTTTAAAAAGTCACAAAATTCTGAGAAAAAGGTTGCAAATGCACAAGAAAAAAGTTGCAAATTAATGATAAGAGTAGCAAATAAATGATAAAAGTTAAATGTACTAAACGTAGCAAATTTATCAAAAAAAGTTGCAAATTTTAAATTTAAAAAAGTTTAAAGTAATTTTTAATTCTCCCTTTTAAAAGTGTGGGCCTGAAGGGGCCCATAGCATTTGCATAATCTGCTTCATGGTCAGAAACGGCTCTAGATGAATGTGAAAGAACGAAAAGTGGAGTGACTCACCTTGTCATTTGTGAGCTCTGCTCTCGGAGTCTGCGTCAGCGTGTCGGTGTAAGGGGCCCCACGCACCTGAACCTGGAGCAATGATGAGCACCAAACCAGCAGAAGCACCTGCACCTGAGAACCAAGCATGTCCACCTCAAAGCACAACACTGCAGTTCTGAAAATCCCCGATTCTGCCCAGTTCTGCTGGTGCTCAGGTTGTGGAGGAGTGGAGTGCTGAAGTCACATAAATAGGGCTTCCTTCATCATCAGATCCTCCTCATCCTCCAGCCAACAGAAGGCTGTGATTGGTGGAGGAAATGTGGAGGTTGTGATGGAAGTGTCAGCGGACGGGAAAAGGTCACGACATTAAGGAGTCACTTCCAAAAAACCATTAACTTTAGTAACACTCATGCCGCATTAGCTTTAAATGTGAAATAATAGATGCAAAGATGACGAGATGCAAGTTAAATTCCATCAGTCATAATTAGCTCCACTGGCTTTGTTCCGGCGTGAGGTCAGGGCGACTGGCACTGCTCTTAATGACTCAAAGTGACTCAAATGTTAATGAAGCCAGCCTGACCCCACACCTGCCCTTCATACTATCACTTTGAGTCAGTAAGAAGAATCTAAAACTAAATGTCAGAAGGCAAACAAAACACCTAATATAAGGGCTGACCAGTTAACTGAAAACTTAGGTGTTTTTTTTTGTTTTTTTTTAAATTTGTAACTTTTTCCTATAAATATACAGCTTTTTTCACATAAATGTGCATCTTTTTTGTGTTAAATCAACGTATTACTCTTTTATGAATTCACAACTTCCTACATTTGTGACTATTGTTCTTGTAATTTGTAGTTTTATTCTTGTAAGTTAGGGAGGTTTTTTTCTCTTAAATGTGTTAGTTTGAGAAAAATTAAATATAATCTATATTTGCATGTACTCTCTAATATAATCCAAATTGTGTTATGTAAACAAACACTAGTAATACCTTTGATATTTTCTGATCCAGAAGACAGCAATGATTTCAACTCTGATTTTAGAGAAATAAACCTATAAATTCAATCATTTCTGTAAGAACAAGTTATTAAAGATCAAAGAAGCACATTAAACCAGTTTTCAAATCAGTGGAATCAAAAGCAGCTCACCAAATTTACTTGTGTTTAGGGTTTGTTTTTTTTAATTCATAAATGTGCTCAAGTAGTAAAAAAAGTATAATACAATAAAGCTACTCAGTGAAGTATAATTTTGTGAAAAAGTTTCTTGAGTACATGAACTCAAGAATTGTTTTAGTCGCCAGAATGTAATAAAACTGTAAAATCCGTAAATACACATGAAAGAAAAAAAAATGCATTAATTTATCTATGGGCAGAAGAGTGAAAATATCATTATCTAGAGGGCACTCAGAGCACATACCTCCACCAAGGCTCCATCCATGGGTCCCTCCCTCCCTTCCTTTGTCCGACCGTGCATATGTCTGTCAGTCCAATCCCTCCGTACGTTGTGATTTAAGGCCTTGGTGGAGGTATGCACTCATGGATCACTTTTAAAATCTAACAGGTTCATCCAGGTGGCACCCTGGTGAAAATTTCATCAAAATCCAGCCAGTAGTTTTGTGTGTGTGTGTGTGTAATCCTGCCAACACAATGCAAGGAGATAGGGCCTTGGCAGAGGTATGCGCTCATGGATAATCTCCAAAATATAATGGGTTTATCTGCAGCCTAAGGACCACCTCTGGTGAAAACTGCATCAAAATCCATCCAGTGCTTTTTGTGTAATTACGCTGCACAAAAACAAACAAGGGCCTTGGTGGAGGTATGCACTCTTGGATCACCTCCAAATTCTGATGGGTTCATCGTTAGGCCAAGGGCCACCTCTGGCGGAAATTTCATCTAAATCCGTCCAGTTGTTTTTGCATAACCCCGATAACAGACAGACAAGACAGACAAACAGACAAACGCCGGCAAAAACATTACCTTCCGCCATTCCTTGGGGGAGGTAAAAAGCTGAACCTGCTCCAAACAATAATAAACACTTATGTCCTCATCTGCCTCTTTAAATAGATGCAACCTTTCTGTTACTGTATTTTCCTGGTTCTCCTTTGGTGGGCTCCTGCTGATAATTCATTCCTCAGGTCCTTTAATCCTGACAAGAACTAGCGTGTGTCATGTCCTGGAGGATGCGGTGACTCTGGATGAAGGAGAGAGGCTCACAGCCCGGCCCCTCCATACCTACCTACTGCCACATCATGGGATTAGATTGTTGGAGTCAGGATTATGAAGCATCCTCATCAGTTCCTGTGTGATTTTGTACAGTATGCCTCATATTGCTTGAAATTGCTAGATTTTACAGCTGTATGGGAGATTTCAGTGTGCACGGACCCATACAAAATCTAAAAAGACGCTTTGAAATTTAAGCCTTAAAATGACAATTATAAATCTATAAATGCACTTATTGTGATATTTTCTTGCCTTGTGAAGAGAAATCCTTTTCCACATAATTTTTAACTCAAATTTGCAACTATTTTATGTAAATTAAATTTAAATTTTTTTCCACTTAAACTTGCAACCTTTACTTCATAATCTGAAATTTAAAAACATTTAATTAGACTTTTTCTGGTTTTTGTAGTGTTCTGGTGAGCATGTGTGACAGAGATCATCCTGCGCAGTTCGCCCCACACGGGACACGAACCCGCGACCTCTCAGTCAACTACACAGTTCGAGCATGGGAGACACAGCACGATCGCGCTGAGCTAAAGGTCCGACCGGTAGCTCAGCGCTACCATCTGGGGCTCACAGCACCACTTTGTAACTGAGGTCATCAGCGCAGTTCGCCCTACACAGGACACGAACCCGCGACCTCACAGTTAACTGGTCAGAGACACGCACAGCACGATCGTGCTGAGCTAAAGGTCCGACCGGTAGCTCAGCGCTACCATCTGGGGCTCACAGCACCACTTTGTAACTGAGGTCATCAGCGCAGTTCGCCCTACACAGGACACGAACCCGCGACCTCACAGTTAACTGGTCAGAGACACGCACAGCACGATCGTGCTGAGCTAAAGGTCCGACCGGTAGCTCAGCGCTACCATCTGGGGCTCACAGCACCACTTTGTAACTGAGGTCATCAGCGCAGTTCGCCCTACACAGGACACAAACCCGCGACCTCACAGTTAACTGGTCAGAGACACGCACAGCACGATCGTGCTGAGCTAAAGGTCCGACTGATAGCTCAGCGCTACCGATACTGTATGAGGCTTTGGGAGGGAGGTTTACTAACGTTCTACGCCGAACAGTACTAGTTGGCATCCGTTACACTCTCCCCCCTAAACCTCACTCCCATGCCGGGTTCACGGCACCAGTGTGACAGAGATCATCCTGCGCAGTTCGCCCCACACGGGACACGAACCCGCGACCTCTCAGTCAACTACACAGTTCGAGCATGGGAGACACAGCACGATCGCGCTGAGCTAAAGGTCCGACCGGTAGCTCAGCGCTACCATCTGGGGCTCACAGCACCACTTTGTAACTGAGGTCATCAGCGCAGTTCGCCCTACACAGGACACGAACCCGCGACCTCACAGTTAACTGGTCAGAGACACACACAGCACGATCGTGCTGAGCTAAAGGTCCGACTGATAGCTCAGCGCTACCGATACTGTATGAGGCTTTGGGAGGGAGGTTTATTAACGTTCTACGCCGAACAGTACTAGTTGGCATCCGTTACACTCTCCCCCCTAAACCTCACTCCCATGCCGGGTTCACGGCACCAGTGTGACAGAGATCATCCTGCGCAGTTCGCCCCACACGGGAAACGAACCCGCGACCTCTCAGTCAACTACACAGTTCGAGCATGGGAGACACAGCACGATCGCGCTGAGCTAAAGGTCCGACCGGTAGCTCAGCGCTACCATCTGGGGCTCACAGCACCACTTTGTAACTGAGGTCATCAGCGCAGTTCGCCCTACACAGGACACGAACCCGCGACCTCACAGTTAACTGGTCAGAGACACACACAGCACGATCGTGCTGAGCTAAAGGTCCGACTGATAGCTCAGCGCTACCGATACTGTATGAGGCTTTGGGAGGGAGGTTTATTAACGTTCTACGCCGAACAGTACTAGTTGGCATCCGTTACACTCTCCCCCCTAAACCTCACTCCCATGCCGGGTTCACGGCACCAGTGTGACAGAGATCATCCTGCGCAGTTCGCCCCACACGGGAAACGAACCCGCGACCTCTCAGTCAACTACACAGTTCGAGCATGGGAGACACAGCACGATCGCGCTGAGCTAAAGGTCCGACCGGTAGCTCAGCGCTACCATCTGGGGCTCACAGCACCACTTTGTAACTGAGGTCATCAGCGCAGTTCGCCCTACACAGGACACGAACCCACGACCTCACAGTTAACTGGTCAGAGACACGCACAGCACGATCGTGCTGAGCTAAAGGTCCGACCGGTAGCTCAGCGCTACCATCTGGGGCTCACAGCACCACTTTGTAACTGAGATCATCAGCGCAGTTCGCCCTACACAGGACACGAACCCGCGACCTCACAGTTAACTGGTCAGAGACACGCACAGCACGATCGTGCTGAGCTAAAGGTCGGACCGGTAGCTCAGCGCGATCGTGCTGTGTCTCCCATGCTCGAACTGTGTTAGTTGACTGAGAGGTCGCGGGTTCGTGTCCCGTGTGGGGCGAACTGCGCAGGATGATCTCTGTCACACATGCACAGTCTTGTTGTCATAGTCGCATGTGGTTGCATAACCTCTCTCATCAGGGCCAAGGAGGGTGATTTGTCTGTGCTGCTGGGGCGGGAATAACCTACACTGCTGGTTGTAAATGCAGTTTATCACCCTGCTTCAGGCTTGTTTTCACCGATAGAGGTGGTGGCAGAAGCGGCTTACGGGTTTGGCGTCGGAAGAGTGAAATTTGAAAATGCAGACTTTTTGGTTGAAGTGTACTTGAGTCCTGAAGAATGTCAGCATCATCCTGTGGCAGTGGCAAAGGAACGGCCGTGAGGCACAACAGCTCCGTGAATGGAACAGAGGAAGTTTATTTGAGTGGTGATAATGGTGGAAGTAAGCAGTAGGGAGGAGTGAGGGTAAAAATGGAGAGCTGCAGCAGGAATGCTGAGGTGAGACGCTGGAGAGGAGAAAAAAGAAAGGAGTTGTTCTGAAGGTTCGGATTGAGAAAATCTGAATATTAAATGCATTGTAAGGTTTAGTGAGCAGTGCGGAGTGAGTAAAATCAGTCCTCTCAAGGTGACAAAAATCTTAGACTGTACACGTAAATCCATCAGGAGCACTGAATTTGCTAAAGTGTTGTCAGATGGGAATTTACTAGTTGGATGTAATGATGAAGAGCAAGCAAATAAAGTCCTCAAACTTAAAGACTTAGGTGGGTTCAAACTTGTGAGGTCAAATAGTATAAACCAGGTGAGGGGGTCGAAGAGGGGTTATTTCTAGAGTACCCCTTAACATGAGCACTGAGGAGATCAAAAGCAACCTGAAAGGTGGGGTGATGCTGAATGGATCAAATCAAAGGTGGAGGGGGTTAGAAGAGATGGTTGTGATTGAACTTCAAGGGGAAGCCGTGCCAAACAGTTATGCTAGGTTTAATGAGCTATATGGTCACAGAATATGTGCCACGACCAATAAGGTGTTACAACTGTCAAAAGTTTTGGATATGTGGTCTCTAAATGTAGAGAATAGCACAGGTATTGTAAGAGTAACCAATGGCACAGCTGGAGTGAAGTCTAAAACTCAAAAAATTCAGCTAATAGTAAAAGCAGCAGTACATTGGGTTAGTGGGCCGACTTGGGATGAGTCAGAGATGAACACCAAGCAAGATCCAGACAAGCGTAGATAATATATGTTGGCTATTCTTCACTAATTGCTACTGGGCAAGAGTTCAAGCATTTTATTGGAACAAAGCCTGATGTGTTGTGTATTCAAGAAACTTGGCTGAAACAACTTGATTTTGGTTTATAAAATTATAGTACAATACGGTGTGATGGGGAGGAGGGAATCATGGTGGTTGTGCAACATTGATTAAACAAGGTTTACCTTATATAGAGTACTGTGAAAGGGTGGTGATCATGAATCTGTGGCAGTGGAATGGTGTAAGGGGAGTGCAATTGTGATAATAAATTCAGCTTTACTCATAAGGCATTAGGAATGTTGACCTTGACCTTTGAACCCAAACCCATAGTCAGAGCTCAGGATCCCAAGGTGAACTATATCAGGTTTGGTGGCCCTAGCTTTAGTCATTGTACAGCAATAAGGCATAAGGAATGTTAACCTTGATCTTTGACTTTTTAGCCCCAAACCCATAGTCTGAAGTCAGGATCCTACGGTGAACCTGTGTAGCAAGTTTGGTGACCCTAGCTTTCTTTGTTGTTGAGATAGAGTTTATAAGCCATTATGATATTGACCTTAGACCTTGCCATCCAAAAACCATAGTCTCACTTCATGGTCACAAGGTGAACCTGTGTACCAAATTTGGTGATCCTAGCTTTACTCATTGTACAGTAATAAGGCATAGGGAATATTAAGGGCAGCAGTGGCTCAGGAGATAGAGTAGGTCGTCCAATAACCAAATGGTTGGCGATTCGAATCCCGCTCTCCCCAGATATCCTGCCGTTGTGTCCCTGGGCAAGACACTTTACCCAACTTGCCTCCAGTGTTCATAACATTGGGTATGAATGAGTATAAATGTTCAGTGGTGGCCGGAAAGGCTGTTGGCACGGATTGGCAGCCATGTTTCCATTAGCCTGCCCAAGGGTAGCTGTGGCTACAGTAGTAGCTTGCCACTACCATTGTCTGTCTGGAGTGAATGAATAATGTCTCTATTTGTAAAAGCGTCTATGATAAAGTGCTATATAAATCTGATGCATTATTAACATTAACCTTTGACCTGAAACCCATAGTGACAGGTCAGGATCCCAAGGTAAACTTGTATACCAGGTTTGGTGGCCCTAGCTTTACTCGTTTTATTGTAATAGTAAATGTAGCATTTACCATAGAGCAACTGCAATATTAACTTTTGAACTATGACCTTTAACCCCCTGACCCCAAACCCATAGTTAGGTCAGGGTCTAAATGGTCCAAGATGTATATTAGATACAACTCCTGTATTAATTTGAAAAGCCTACATCCTTTCTTTCAGTAGTTACTGTGTTCCGATAAAACACTGATAAACACTGATAAAATACAGATACAATACCAATAAAACACTGATAAAACACCAATAAAACAGATAAAACACCAACAAAACACAGATAGGACACCAATAAAACAGATAAAACACTGATGACACAGATAAAATGCAGATAAAACACAGATACAACACCAATAAAATATGGATAAAACACCGCTAAAACACAGAGAGAGGGGCAAAAACAGGAACAAGGATCCAAATAAACATATACAGCTAGTCATAGCTAACACCGGCACAAAGGAGCGACTCTGCCCCCGGTTCATCTCACCGACCTGGCATCGGCCCAGTAGATGACTGCTGATCCTCCCACACAGATTCTTAGAATCTTGTGATTGGGGCTCAGCGGAGGAGCTAACTGAGGCCCCAGCCGGATCAGAGCTCAGCTGCAGCAGCGGTAAGTGGCGGGGCTCGGCGGAGGAGCTAACTGAGGCCCCAGCTGGATAGGAGCCGGATCGGAGCTCAATTACAGCGGTGGTGGGTGGCGGGACTCAGTGGAGGAGGTAACCGAGGCCCCAGCTGGACAGGAGCCGGATTGGAGCTCAACTACAGCGGCGGTAGTCGGCTGAGCTCAGCAGAGGAGCGGAGGAGCTAACCGAGGCCCCAGCTGGATCGGAGCTCAACTACAGTGGTGGTAAACGGCGGGGCTAGCAGCAGAGGGGCTAGCAGAGGCCCCAGCCGGATCTGAGGTCAGCTGGACCAGATACCGGCAACACCAGCAGAAATTATCCTGCTATCATCAGGTCAGTAAAAAATGCCACCAAAGAAAGAGGAAATGGAAGAGATTAAAAGATCTCTGAACTTCATGTCAGAAGAACTGACCAAAGTGGCCAATCAACAGTCCAAATTATTAGGGCTAATGGAGGAAGTCCGAGAGCTGAAATTAACAATTAAGGAAAGAGACAAAAACATTGCAGACTTGGAGTGACGCATCAAGGATCTTGAACAATATACTCGTATGGATGATTTAATCATTAGTGGACTAGACAGTAAATATCAATCATATGCTCATGCTACAGCAGGAATGAGAGGTGAGGAGGCTCCTCCAAGTGAATCAGTCTCCTTAGAAAACCAGGTGCTTCAGTTCCTTGAAAGCAGAAACCTAAAGGTTGATGTAAATGCAATTTCAGCCTGCCATACGCTACCCAGAAAGGATAATAAAACAAAGAAATCAACTGTAATGCGTTGTGAACAGAAAGGTAAAAAAATGACACACTGAGGCAGGCCAGAAAGCTGCGGAGAACAGAAGTTTACCTAAATGAATATTTAACAAAGACTAATGCTGAAATAGCACAGCAAGCACAGATGTTGAAAAGACAAAACAAGATACAGGCAACATGGACAAGAAACTACTGTAGAGTCTGGATTAAACTAAATGGAACACCCGAGGAAGCAAAGGCCATAATAATAAGAGATCTCACTGACTTAAATATAGATGAACAGTGATTAATAAAATTAAGAGACTATGATAATCCATATCCACACACGGCAAGAACAATCCTTTTGTGACATAATATGATAATATACTTTAAAAAAACAAAACAAAAAACTCATGACTGACTTTAGTAGATATCAATCACCCCCAGCTGGAGGAAGTCATTTGACATAGAGGAAATTCAGACTGAAAATATCTCATTATGCTGAACATAAACTACAAGAGATGGGGAATGATATTGATCCTGACAACCACTTCTTCAATAATATTCATAATCACTGTGAATATTACACTGAAAAGCAATTCAAAAGTCAAGTGCAAGTAAGATAAGATAAGATAAGCTTTTATTTGTCCCACAATGGGGAAATTCCAGGATTGCAACAGCACAGGGATAGCAACACTCAGAGCAATAATTAAGAAGATACGGAAGATACAAATAAGAGCAGTGGATATACATACATACACATAAATATATAAATATATATACAAAGTGCAGAGCATTGTAGCAAGATAGAATAAACAGCATAACCGTCTACTTAGTTATCCTACATAGTATGAATATGTACCCATACATATTGTTACCCTCCGTAGCGACCAATAATGTCCTAGTTGTATATACTGGAAGGGACCATTGTGTAAGTCTATTGCGTTTTTTGCATTCAATACTATTAGGTCGTCATGTTTTTTTGCTATCTCTGCAAGCAGCCCTGCTTAGGTTATACAGTCTGACAGCCGTTGGTAGGAAGGACCTGCGAAACCTCTCGGTTGTGCACCTAGGATGATGTAGTCTGCTGCTAAATGAGCTCCTCAGTGCGTTCAGTATGTCCTGCATAGGGTGGGACTCGGACTCCAGCAGGGATGACAGTTTAGCCACCATCCTTCTCTCTCCTATCTCCTCCACTGGGTCAGGGCGCTGCCCCAGGACAGAGCTAGCTTTCTTGATCAGTTTGTTCAGTCTCTTCCTATCGGCTGCTGTAATGCCACTGCCTCAGCAGACCACTCCAGAAGTGATGGCTGACGCCACCACCGTATCGTAGAATGTCTTCAGCAGTGCCCCTTGTACACCAAAAGACCTGAGTCTCCTCAGTAGGAACAGCCTGCGCTGTCCCTTCTTGTAGAGTGCGTCGGTATTGTGTGACCAGTCTAGTTTATTGTTCAAATGAACACCCAGGTACTTGTAGGATGTCACCATCTCGATGTCTGTTCCCTGTATGTTTACTGGTGCTGTGAGGGGTTGTCCTTGCCTGTGGCAGTCCACCACCAGCTCCTTAGTTTTCCTCGCGTTGATCTGGAGGCAGTTCCGATGGCACCAGTCCACAAAGTCCTGGATAAGTCCTCTGTACTCAGCTTCATCTCCGTTGGAGATGAGGCCGACGATCGCAGAGTCGTCAGAGAACTTCTGTAGATGGCAGTGTGTTGTGTTGTGTGAGAAGTCCGCAGTAAAAAGGGTGAATAGGAAGGGAGCCAAAACCGTTCCCTGGAGGGCCCCCGTGCTACCGATGATCATGTCAGACACACAGTCCCGGGTTCTCACAAACTGTGGCCAGTTAGTGAGGTAGTCCAGGATCCATGATGACAGGTGCTGGACCACCCCTGCGCACAGCAGCTTGTCCTTCAGGATCATCGGTTGGATGGTGTTGAAAGCACTGGAGAAGTCAAAGAACATGATCCTCATTGCATTCCCGGGCTTCTCCAGATGGGACAGAGAACGGTGAAGGAGGAAGATCACAGCATCCTCCACCCCAATGCCATGCTGGTAGGCGAACTGGAGTGGATCCGTCGCTGGTCCCACCAGGGGGCGGAGGTGAACAAGGAGCAGTCTCTCCAGGGTCTTCATCATGTGGGATGTCAGGGCCACTGGTCTGTAGCTGTTCAGGTCTTTGGGGCGGGAGGTCTTTGGTACAGGTACCACACAAGATGTTTTCCACAACTGTGGTACCCTCCCCAGCTTCAGGCTCAGGTTGAAGATGAGCTCCACAATCCCATACAACTGATCTGCACAGGACTTGAGGAGCTTTGCGCTGATGCCGTCCGGTCCTGACGCCTTCCTCGCCTTGATCTTCCTCAGCTCCGTCCTCACCTGGGTCTTAGTGAGGGTCATGTTGGGGGGCTGTGTGTTGAGAGGGAGGGGGGTGTTGGTGGAGTGGGGTGTGGGCAGCCGGACTCGATGTCTTTAGAGGCAGCAGTGGTTGTTGTGCAGTCCGGGGGGGAGGGCGGTTGGTCAAACCTATTAAAAAACAGGTTCAGATTGTTCGCCCACTCCCTGCCCCCCGTGGCCTGGGAGGAGGTATTCTGGAGCCCAGAGATGGTTTTAAGGTTTCTCCAGACCTCACCGATGTTGCTCTGTTGCAGCTTGTCCTCCATCTTCTTCCTGAAGCTGTCCTTGCTTTCTCTGATCTTCCTCCTCAGCTCCCTCTGTACGGACTTCAGCATCTCCCTGTTCCCCAACCTGAAGATCCTCTTCTTCTCTCTCAGAAGTGTTTTTATCTCAGGGTTGATCCAGGGTTTGTTGTTCGAGCAACACCGTATGGTCTTGGTGGGTACGGTGTTGTCCACACAGAAGCTGATGTAGTTTGTGATGGTGTGAGTGAGGCCATCGATGTCCTCACCATGTGGATCGCAGAGCTGCTCCCAGGCAGTGGTTTCAAAGCAGTCCTTTAGAGCGTCCATTGCCTCCTCAGACCATAACTTCACTATGCGCATGACCGGAGGTTATCTGTGGGTTTGTACACCGGCAGGAGATGAACCAAGTTGTGATCCGATCTCCCGAGTGGGGGGAGTGGTGATAAGGTGTATGCCTCCTTAGTGTTTGCGTAGAATAAGTCCAGTGTTTTATTGTCTCTAGTGTGGCATGTGACATACTGGGTGAACATGGGTAGAATGGGAGACAGTGAAATATGGTTGAAATCGCCTGAGATGAAGAGAAGAGCATCTGGGTGTTCTGTCTGCAGCCTGCCAGTTACTGAGTGGATGACGTCACGCACTGTCCCAGCGTTCGCCGTCGGATTTGCATAAATAACAATGCAGATCACGTGTGAGTATTCCCTCGGGAGGTAGGTAGGCTGCATGCTAACAGCTAGCAACTCAATGTCTTTGTTGCAGTGTTGTTGTTTAACTGTGATATGTCCCAGTCTGCACCAGTTGTTATTGACGTACATCATCACTCCACCACCCCTTGCCTTCCCACTGTCTGGTGTTCAGTCTGCCCACATTGCGTGGAAACCCTCCAGTTCAATGTTAGCATCTGCTGCTAGTTCTGTTAGCCACGTCTCTGTGAATAGCATCAGACTACACTCCCGGTATATGCTATCGTAGCGGGAGATAGCCGCTAGCTCATCTGTTTTTCCGAGTATCGATCGTACATTCCCCATAATGACAGATGGGAGGGCGGGTCTGTACCTTATATTCCTTGCCCGCCATCTTACTCCAGCATGACACCCATGTCGTTTTCGTCTTAATTCTCCCGGTATGTCGAGTTTTTGCGTTAGCATCATGGGCCGGTTAAGTGCTAACAGCTGGTCCCTGTTATACTGCCTCCTGCCAGAAACAGTGGCTCCATCCACTGACTCAGGAGACATTTGGGCGATCTACGTGTTTAGACGGAATAAAGGTGACGCTGGATCATAAAGATTGGCAAGAGAGCCAGATAGTAATAGAAATAGGCAGAAATTGATCCGCTGTTGCAAAAGGCAGCCTACTCGTGTGGCGCCGAAGTAGATGGTAAACTATCAATAATACACTTTAACAGCAGAAGTCTTTACAAAAACTGTCCACAGATTCAGGACTATTTAAAACAGCTAGATAGAAAATTTACAGCTACCGCAGTCTCTGAAACTTGGCTTAAGGAAGAGCAGGGTTCTTTGATGGCAACAGAGGGATATCAGATGTTTCACATTAACAGATCTCAAAAAAAGGGTGGTGGTGTTGCACTGTATATTGATAAACTGTATAGGTGTAAACTTGTAAATGGAATGTCCTTTGCACTACCAGGGATTCTGGAATGTGTTACTGTTGAGACTGACCAAGATAAAACAAAAAATCTAAATATAAGTTGTGGATATAGAATGCCAGGAACTTGCGTTGAGACATTCAGAGATAAGTTAGTCGAGCTGTACAATAATATAACTAATAAGAAAATGATTGTAATCTGTGGAGACTTCAATATTGATTTACTAAATCCATTTCAACAAAATGTAATTACAGAGTTCATGAATTCTATGTACAGTATGAGTCTATATCCTACAATAACACATCCCAGTAGAAGCACAGTCCACACTGCTACACTTATTGACAACCTGTTTGTTAATATTATTGATAAGAAAATAGAAAATGGATTCTTGATAAATGACATAAGTGACCATCTGCCAGTCTTTGCACTTATCCATGGCCACGTAGGGGCCAATACAGAAAAAACTTTAAAATCTTTCAGATACAAATCAGAAAATGCAATCAGTTCTTTTGAAGAAGACCTGCTGAAGCAAGACTGGACAAAAGTTTATATATCAGATTAAATGAAGCCTATGATACATTCATGAACATTGTAACTGCTCTTTATGAAAAAAATTGTCCATTAGTAAAGAAAAAGCTGAAACAGAAATTTGTTGACAAGCCATGGTTAACCAAAGGATTACAAAAAGCGTGTAAAAAGAAAAATTCACCATATAAAGCTTTTCTAAAGAAAAGGACAAAAGAAGCAGAACAGCAGTATAAAACATACAAAAATAAGTTAATATATACAGTGATCCCTCACTTATCGCGGTTAATGGGTTCCAGAACCGACCGCGAAAAGTGAAAAACCGCGAAGTAGCGTCACCCATAAATAACACATACATTCATTCGCTCACTCTCTCTCATACGATACGTGTGTGTGTGTGTGTGTGTAAGTGTACATACATACGTAGATGTAAATAAAGTGTACATAAATATGTTTTTAGAACTCTTTTATTTTTATAACAAGATACGTAACTCAAGATGAAGATGATTTACATACTGCACAGGTTAATGAGAGCTTTACTGCTCCTCAGGTGACGCCTCATCGTCAGGTGCTAGAGGCGCAGGATTGTCGAGGGCAGCTGCAGGAGGCGGCGTAGTGGCTCAACGGGAAGACTATTTCACACAAAAAGGGACAAGAGAACAGCGAAAAGTTCCACGCTGCGAGACTAGCGATAAAGAACAATGAATGCGGTCTTCCTTCGGTGGGTATGGGCGCTCTGCAGGGATAGAAGCTGGGTAAAACGTCTCGGCCAATCAGCTTGCGAGGTAAAACGTCTCGGCCAATCAGCTTGCGAGATTCCCGAGCAGTGAAGAGGTGGGCGGAGAGGAGTGGAGCGGTGGTCAGAGAGGTGGATTTTGAGTTGAGCGGCTGTCCGTGTTGATACCTGATGTTCTAATGTAGTCTCCCTGCCTTCTGCTAGCGCCCGCCCATTTTTTCTCAATTTTGAATTTTTGATGAATATTTCTGAAAAATCCGCGATGCACTGAGGGCGCGAAAGGTGAAGCGCGAAGTAGCGAGGGATCACTGTATAATGAGATGTAGTAAAAGTGACTATTACAGTGAAGAACTGGAGAAAAACAGAGATAACATTAAAAATACATGGACAATACTTAACAATATTCTTGGAAATAAAAACAGAAATACAAGCTACCCAACCAATCTTTTAAAAAAAAAAAACAAAAAAAAACTCAAGAGTGTGAATGCAGTCTCAGCTGCAGATGAACTTAATAAATTTTTTGTTAACATTGGTCCTAATTTGGCATGAGAAATACCCATTACAGCACCTACAGGTGATCGTTGTCGTCGGCCTCCGTCGGTCTATGATGACCATGGAAGAGAATCCTAAACGTCTACTCTGCTGGAACAGCACCGCCTGTGGCTGAACAGGCCGATGCGCGAATGGCAGACCCTGTCACACAGGTCGCACTTGTGGGTGGTCTCCGTGCTGCTGGAGCTGTGACGGTTCTTCCTGCGGGTCCTTTTTTCATCTGCTGCAGCAGTCAGTCTCTCTTCACCCGCCTTGAGCTGTCTGGTCAGGGTGCCTCTCCATTTGGAGCGGTCCGTTGCAAGGTCCTCCCAGCGCTCTGTGTTGATCTCCAGGGCCTTCATGTCTCTCTTGCAGACGTCTCTAAAGCGTAGCTGTGGGCGGCCAACGTCTGTCCTGCCAGTCGCCAGTTCTCCGTAGAGGACGTCTTTGGGGATTCTGCCATCCTCCATATGGTGAACGTGGCCTAGCCAGCGGAGCCTGCGCTGCCTGAGTAGAGTGAACATGGAGGGAAGGCCAGCGCGGGACAGAACTTCTGTGTTGGGCACTTTGTCCTGCCAGGATATGTCCAGGATGCGGCAAATGCAGCACAAGTGGAAGGAGTTCAGTCTCTTTTCCTGCCGGGCGTATGTTGTCCACGTCTCACTCCCGTAGAGCAGTGTGCTGATGACGCAGGCGTTGTACACTGCCATCTTCGTCTTGACAGAGAGTTTGGGATTCTCCCACACTCGTGTGGTGAGGCGAGCGAGTGTGAAGGCTGATTTTCCAATCCTCTTGTCGATCTCTGTATTAAGGGAGAGGTTGCTGCTGATCGTGGATCCCAGGTACGTGAACTGATTCACGACCTCCAGCTCGTAGTTGTCGATGGTGATGGTTGGTGGTGCTTCCGTGCCTTGCGCCAAGACGTTAGTCTTCTTCATGCTGATGGTAAGCCCGAAGTCCTTGCATGCCTGGGAGAAGCGGTCCATCAGGGTCTGAAGCTCCTGCTGTGTGTGGGTTGTGACTGCAGCGTCGTCTGCGAACAGCATGTCTCTGATTAGAGCCTCGCGTACTTTGGTTCTGGCTTTCAGGCGGGCGAGGTTGAAAAGCCTGCTGTCAGATCTTGTATGCAGGTAGATTCCCTCTGTTGCTGTGCTGAAGGCATGCCTCAGGAGCATAGCAAAGAAAATCCCAAAGAGGGTTGGCGCAAGTACACAGCCCTGTTTCACTCCGCTGCGTATGTTGAATGGCTCTGAGACGTTGCCGTTGTGCTGCACTGTCCCCTGCATGTTGGTGTGAAATGATTCGATGAGGCTTTGCAACTTTGGTGGGCATCCTATCTTTGGCAGGATCTTGAAAAGGCCCTCTCTGGTGACCAGATTGAACGCTTTGGTGAGGTCGATGAAGGCGACATACAGGGGGCATGTTCTGTTCTCTGCATTTCTCCTGGAGTTGGCGGATGGAGAATATCATGTCTACCGTCGATCGCTCAGCGCGGAAGCCACACTGAGACTCGGGGTAGACACGTTCGGCAAGCTTCTGTAGATGAACGAGAACAACTCGTGCGTAGACTTTGCCAACAATGCTGAGGAGGGAGATGCCCCTGTAGTTGTTGCAGTCGCTTCTCTCCCCTTTGTTTTTGTAGAGGGTGATGATCTTGGCGTCCCTCATGTCCTGTGGTACGGCACCTTCCTTCCAGCACTGGCAGAGGATGTCATGCAATGGCAGCAGTAGGGCGGTCTTGCAGTGCTTGATCAGGTCGGGGGGTATGCCGTCGTTGCCGGGTGCCTTGCCAGCGGCCAAGCTATCAATGGCCTTGCTGAGTTCGTCGATGGTTGGCTTGACGTCAAGTTCGTCCATGGATGGCAGACAGTCGATGGCATCAAGGGCTGACGGTGTCACGGTGTTCTGTCTGGAGTAGAGGTTGGAGTAGTGTTCCACCCATCTCTCCATCTGCTTGTTCTTTTCTGTGATCATCTCCCCAGTGGAGGATTTGAGGGGGGCTGTCTTGCTCTGAGCCAGACCAAGTGCTTTCTTGATGCCATCGTACATACCACGGATGTTCCCTGTTATGGCAGCGGTTTGAATATCTTGGCTGAGCTGAGTCCAGTACTCGTTGGCACAGCGCCGAGCAGTCTGCTGAACTTTGTTTCTCGCAGCCCTGAGAATCTGGAGATTCTTCTCATTTGGGTACTTCTTGTACTCAGCAAGTGCTGAGTGCTTGGCTTCAATGACAGGGGTCATCTCGGTCAACTTGGCATCAAACCAGTCCTGTGACTTCAAGGTCTTCCTCCCAAAGGTATCCAAGGCTGTGTGGTGGATGGTGTTTCACAGCTCTTCCCACTTCTGCTTTGCAGATTCTCCTTCTTGTGGAACACCAAGTTCCTTCTCAAAGGTGGAGGCAAACTGCTCAACAAGTTCTGGTTGGGCCATCTTGCTGGTGTCAATCTGTGCCTTTCCAGTCTGTCTAGCACGATGGAATTTCTTCAGCTGCAGCTTGACCTTGCAACACACCAATGAATGGTCTGTGTCGCAATCTGCACTCTGGAACGAATGGGTGATTAGCACATTCTTCAGTGAGGTGCGCCTGGTCAGGATCAAGTCCAGCTGGTGCCAGTGCTTTGAGCGTGGATGTCGCCAGGAAACCTTGTGTTGGGGCTTGGTCTTGAAGAACGAGTTCGTGATGCACAGATCATGATATGTGCAGAACTCGAGCAGCCGCTGTCTGTTGTCGTTCATTCTGCCCACGCCAAATGGGCTGCACGGTGGCGCAGTGGTTAGCACCGTGGCAGCACAGTTTACCCTCGGCCGGGGGATCGCGGGGATCATGAGATCGTGGGTTCGATCCCTGCCCCTGGCCAACAGTGATCTGTGTGGAGTTTGCATGTTCTCCCTGTGTTTGCGTGGGTTTACTCCGGGATTTCTCCGGTTTCCTCCCACATGCCAAAAACATGCAGGTTAGGGAGTTAAGGGGTGCTTGCGCACGCAGCGACCGGCAGCTGGTGGCTTGTCACCGGACTGCAGAACAAATCTACCTACGGGTACAAAATAAGTCCAAAAAAAAAAAAAAAATGGTCCAAGCCAGGAGGGCCAGGAGTTGTGGTCAGCACCCACTCTGGCATTGAAGTCTCCAAGGAGAATGAGTTGTTCAGAGTTGGGGATGATCCTGACAGTTGTTGCAAGATTCTTGTAGAACTCGTCTTTTGCCTCTGGTGTGGCTGTCAGTGTTGGGGCATACACACTGACGAGGGTGACTGGGCCTTGAGTGGTGTTGAGGCGGAGGGTGAGGAGTCGTGCAGAGCCATTGCAGCCCGGTTCCACCATCTTCAGCAAGGTGTTCTTCACTGCGAAGCCCACTCCGTGTTCCCTGTGTTCGTCACTGCCCTTTCCCTGCCAGTAGAACGTGTAGTCCTTCTCTCTCAGTGTGCCTGCGTCAGCCAACCGTGTTTCCTGGAGAGTGGCTGTTAGAACAAAAATGAATTGACTGAGGCTGAAACAATAATCAATAGGTGGTTTTCCAAGTTCTGAGTCATTTATTCTCCTTCTGATCAGAAAGGAGGAAATCAGTACAGCGTACACTCGCCTCAGAGCTTCACAGCACCAACTCCCTACATGTGTCCAAGGATGTTGATTTTTTTATACCTCGGTCTCTTATCTAAGCTAGACTGGAAGGAGCCAACTCTCCAAGTGACTTCTTCTTTGTCTGTGGTCAGCAATGAACATTCTGACATGACCTAGTCATCCTGACAATACAGTACAGCTTGGTATGATAAAACAATGAAACTTTTGTCATTATTCACAATCTCGCTCATCCTAATCTTGCTCTGAAAACAGACAGTCTTTTCAAGCTCTGAGACAGTGAAAAAATATCACAGTGACCCAGACATTGGATTATTATATGCACCAGAAACAATTATAATATAAAATAGAATAATACAGCATTAAAATCATATAGAATAATCAATGAAACTTGAAAATAT